>CM028129.1:747747500-748372500 GCA_016271365.2 Neoceratodus forsteri
TGTGGCAATGGAAGTGGGTAGCAGGGTGTAGCAAAAGCCCCAACTCTGGTGGCTAGGGCTTAGCACAGTAGGGCAGCCCTGACTGTGGAGACAAGAACAGGGGGCAACAAGTGCAGCATCTCTAACTGTGAGAGTGGTGGAGAGAGGGCGGCAGGGTGCAGCAACCCCAACTGTTTGCGCAGGGAGCTGCAGGGTGCAGTAGCCCTGATTCTTTAGGCAGGGGATGGAAGCAGCAAGGTGCACAATCCCTGACTGTGGGAGAGAAGACAGTGGGCAGCAGGGTGCAGCAGCCTCGAATGTGGAGCAGAAGGAAGGGGCTTTGTGGGCAGGGGACTGGTGGCAGCAGACTGCAGCTGCCTCAGCTGTGGGGCAGAGGCACAATGCATTGGTATGCCACTTAGTGTTTCTAGTTATACACATACATGATATATTTTCTCACAGAAACCACCAAAGAACTGACATTTTTGAGTTCTGATAGTACCTGTGCTTGAACATGTGCTGAGACACACAGAGAGAGAAAGCAGCCAAAGCTTCCTTAAATCAAGGAAGTTATTTTAAAGACTACACTGAACTGAATTATTACTTTGGACCTGTGTAAGTAACTATTATTGATTCTGTTTTGGGGTTGACTTGTCTTAGGTTTAACTTTAATTTGCCAGGGAGGAACTGTAGCTGGGAGATATTTGCAGTCATTTGTGACTAGACCTGTTACTTAACCTCTGTGAAATAGGTGGCTGAAAGGAAGGAAGGCACCCTGGGTGCAGGGTCAGAGTTGTAGTTGATTGTTTCTGGATGGCATAGGTTTACTGCCTCCCATCCTTCCCCTCACCCCACCCACCCCAAGCACATAACTTCCTTTATAGCAGGGGTTCTTACATCACTTCCCCAAAACTGCTAACAACATACACCTGTTCATATCCTTAAAGGCACAGCACACTGAATAGGGGGGTAGATACACTCACAAGCTTGCACACACTAAAACAAGAACAACAAAACAAAAGAAAAGCATCTATAACAGGAAGGGACACAGACATGTGGGGAGTGGTGCAATGTACTGGCTGTGGAGCAGCTGTCTTCTGGGAGACATTTTGGAAAATGCATTGCTGCCCTATTTGCAGGCACCTCTCTGGTCTGAGGGAGGAGGGTGCTCATCTCCATACTGACCTGGCAATGATTCAGGAAACCTGATCCCCCACCCAGGGACCACCCAGGCCACTGCCACTACCTCAGAGGTTGCCAAGAAAGAGGAGTGATTAGACCATGGTGGGCTCAGGGAGGGTGAGGGAGGTGGAACAGAAGCACATCCCTCCAGTTGTGCCTCTCCACAATTCATTCACCACTCTGGTGGAGCATGGTTCCTCTATGGAGTCACCCACAGTGGAGACCAAGGAGGATGCTGGGAACATCCATGATGGAGACCCACAGGAGGTTGGCACAGGACCCCACAGGGGAAGGAAACAACTCCTGGTGGGGGACTCAATTGTTAGGGGGTAGAACTGGGGGAGAGAAGGGAAAGGGAGGTAAGGTGCCTGCCTGGCACCATGGCTTGGAGGGACAGGAAATGAATCCTCAGAATCATCATGGGATCAGCTTCAAGGGGGAGTGAGCTGGATGTCATTATCCACCTAGGGATGACTGACCTGGCTAAGAATGGGATCAGAGCAGTGCAACAGGAGTTTGTGGAGTTGGGGAGGGGCCTTAGACAAGTAGCACACATGATAACTTTCTCGGAAGTGCTACCTGTCCATGGCATGGATGAGGCTATGGTACTCCGCACCATGGGATTCAATGACTGGTTGAAAAACTGGTGCAGAGCTCAGGGATTTGGCTTCACTGGGGACTGGGGCTGCACCTGGAGGGATGCAGGCCAATACAGGCATGATGGTCTGCATCTATCCTGGAGGGAAACTAGGATCCTAGGTGAAAGGTTTAAATGCTTCATTGGCAAGCATTTAAACTAGCCAAGGGGGGGGGGGCACTGAAAAGGAGAAGGGAAAATCCTACCCCCCACAAAAAAAAATCAGGGTAGTTAGTGAGGTAAACACCAAGATTGAGCAGTCGATAGGGATAAGGGCAAGGGTAAATTGAGAAAAAGACAAAAGCAGTAAGGACAGGGATGGGGCAAAAAGGGGTAAGACCATCAAGAAATGGAGGGTAATGACTACCAATGCCCATAGTCTAGGTAAAAAGCTCCCTGAAATGGTGGCCTTGATGGAAAAGGGATGCCTGGATATTGTGGCAGTCACAGAAACATGGTACACAGAGAACCATAACTGGGATGTCAACATACCAGGGTACACAATCTACAGGAGGGACAGGGAGGGAAGAAGAGGAGGAGGAGTAGCTCTCTGTGTAAGGGAAGGGATCAAAGCAACAGAACTAAAGGGTAATCAGGGAGGAGAGGAGGCACTGTGGGTCACCCTAGAGACTGGAAATGTCTCCACGTTCCACGCTGGGGTTATATACAGACCCCTGTCCCAGGGGGAGGAAATGCACAAGGAAATAATAGAAGGCATCCTTGGGATGGCAGAGAAAGGTGAGATATTGCTGATGGTGGACCTGAATATGCCAGATGTTAACTGGAGCACCTTTGCTGCAGCCACATCCAAGAGCAGGGCCATTCTCAATGCCCTACAGGGGGCATGCCTCAGACAGCTAGTTTTGGAACCCACTTGGGAGGAGCAGTCTTAGACCTGGTACTCTCAAATGGGGATGGAGAGGATCTCTGATCTTGAAGTGGGTAGCCCCTGGGATCAAGGGACCACCAAACAGTCTGGTTCACGATAAACTTAGCTGTAGAGGCAAGCCACACAAAAGTGAAGGTACTGGAGGACTGATTTTGTCAAAATGGAGAGTGCCTCAGAAAAGCACTAGCAAACAGGCAAGAAGGTGGGGTGCAGCAACAATGGGGAAACATCAAACTGCCATCACAGAGGCAACACGCCTTTGTGTGAAGCAAATAAACAAATCAAAATGAAAGAAAAAATTACTATGGTCCTCGAAAGAAGTGGCCGGGAAGGTAAGGGAGAAAAAGATAGCATTCAGGAAGTATAAGGAAACACAGAAGGAGCAGGACAGAGAACTGTACCAGTTAAAGAAGAAGGAAGCGGGTAAGGCAGTCAGAATAGCAAAGGCCCAAACTGAGGAAAAGATAGCCAACTCAGTTAAGAAGGGAGATAAAACCTTTTATATGTACATTAGGGAGAGAAGAAAGACAAAGGGAGGGATACTGAGGCTGAATAAAGAGGAAGGTGGTTGGGCAGAGAACGACAGTGAAAAAGCAGGGATACTAAATGAATATTTCTGCTCAGTATTCACAGTAGAAAAGCAGGGAGCAGACCTAATCCAGTCAGTAGAAGCACTATGGATAGGAGAGTTGATATTAGTCCTTTCACAGAAGAAAGCATTCTGACAGAACTCTTAAAACTGAAGGTGGATAAAGCAATGGGGCCCTGATGGGATTCACCCCAGAATTCTAAAAGAACTAAGGGAAGAACTAGTAACACCACTGACTACCCTTTTTAATAAATCATGGGATAATGGTGTGGTGCCTTAGGACTGGAGAAACGTGGATGTGATTCCCCTTCACAAAAGTGGGAGCAAGACAGAGGCAGGAAACTACAGACCTGTCAGTTTGACCTCAGTGGTAGGGAAAATGATGGAATCACTTATGAAGGAAACAATTGTTGAGTACGAGCAGAGACAAAAGCAGCTTAATATGTATACCCTTAAGGAAAGGAGGGAGAGGGGAGACATGATAGAAACTTTCAAATATCTCAAGGGAATCAACAAAGTCCAAGAGGGTAGCATCTTTCAAAAAAAGAGATGTGCAAGAACAAGGAGGCACAATTTGAAGATAATGGGGGGATGGCTCAGAGGTAATGTGAGGAAGTATTTCTTCACAGAGAGGGTTGTAGATGCATGGAACAGCCTTTCTGAGGAGGTCATAGAGTCAAAAACAGCGGGGGAATTCAAGAATGCATGGGACAGACATAAGGCAATTCTAGTGGTGGGTAGGAGGAAGTAGGCTGTTGGTTAACTAGGATCTGCAGCTTATCTGTTAGGTAGAGAAATGGGCAGACTAGGTGGGCCAAGAGGTCCTTATCTGCCATCAAATTCTGTTTCTATGTTTCTTTTTTCTGGCCTCTTCCTTGGCTTCCTCCCTCTGTTGGGCCTGGTCTGTCACCTGTGTCATCGTCTGCATCAATGCAGCCACCTCCTCTCTCATCTGCACCCTAACATTACCTCTGAGCTGTCCCCCCCTTGTTCTTGCACATCTCTTCTTCTGAAGGATACTACCCTCTTGTACCTTGTTAATTCCCTTGAGATACTTGAAAGTTTCTATCATGTCCCCCTTCTCCCTCCTTTCCTCAAGGGTATACATATTAAGCTGCTTTTGTCTCTGCTCGTATGTCTTCTGGTGCAGACCTTGCACCATTTTGGTTGCCCTCCTCTGAACAGCCTCCGCTCTGTCTATGTCTTTGCAGAGATGGGGTCTCCAGAATTGCACGCAGTACTCCAGATGGGGTGTTACTAACTGTCTATAGAGAGGGATAACAACTTCCTGTTTTCTACTGGTGGTGCCTCCCTTGCATCCCAGTATCCCCAGCCCTCCTTACTGCCTTCTCATATTGCTGGCCCACCTTAGGTCATCTGATATGACTCACCCCAGGTCCTTTTCCATTTTGTTGTTGTCAGTATCTCACCCCCCATTGTGTACTCTTGCCCTGGGTTTTTGTTTCCCAGGTGCATTACTTTGCTCTTCTTTGCATTGAATCTGAGCTGCCACATATTTGACCATTCCTCCAACCTTGCCAAGTCCATTTTCATTCTTTCCTCCCCACCTTGTATATCAACCCTGTTGCAGATCTTTGTGTCATCTGCAAAGAGGCATACCTTTCCTTCCAGGTGCTCTACAATGTCACTTATAAAGACATTAAAAAGGACCGGCCCCAGTACTGAATCCTGTGGTACCCCACTAGTAACCCTCCTTTCTTCACTGTGGACTCCGTTTACTATTACCCCCGTGTCCTGTTGTCCAGCCAGTGTTTTACCCAGGCTACCACCCTGGGACCCACTCCCAGGCTGGCTAATTTGTTTATTAATCTTTTGTGCGGGACTGTGTCAAATGCCTTGCTAAAATCTAGGCAGGCCATGCCCACAGCCCCTCCCTGGTCTACTGCTTTGGTCACCCGGTCAAAGAAATCAATCAGATTTGTTTGACATGACCTTCCTGCTGTGAATCCCTGCTGCCTTGGGTCCTGTGCCTCACTGGCCTCTAGGTACTCAACAGTTCTTTCCTTCAGAAGTGATTCCATCATTTTCCCTACCACTGAAGTCAAACTAACTGGTCTGTAGTTTCCTGCCTCTGCCCTGCTCCCACTTTCGAAGGAAGGAACCTGCAAGACCAAGAGGCAGGGGCAGAGGTGGTACGTGCCTGTGGGGGGCTGCCCCCAAAGCCCACACCAGAACCTTTGCCAGAACCCACTCCAGAGCTCTGGGAACCAGAAGCAGGTAAGGGTGATGGGAACCCATCAGGTGAGGGAAACGTAGAAGACTACCTAGAGGGTCTCTTAAGTGGCATGGGCAACAAGGGCATTGAGAAAGTGGAGAGGGCCTTGTAAGTATTAAAGAAAGGAAAAGGGGAAAAACCCAGGGAAGGAAGCACAGGTAAAGGAGGCAAGAAGTTCTATGATGTGCTGTCGGGTTTTTCATTAGGGGATCACGTGCCAGTGTCAATAAAGGATAAAATGTGGAAGAAGCAGTACGTGGACATCTTTGGCCTGGTGGATCAAGAAACGGCCAAGAAGTATGAACAGGAGTCCATGGATAAATCATAGATGGCAGTAGCCCTCACAGTAGTGGGGCTCAAAGAGGAGGAGGTCACATAGAAGGGAAAAAAATCTGGACATAAGGCAGACTGAGTTCTTCATTTTTAGTGCAATTTTACTAGAAAATAGCCAGAGCTGGGCATACCACTATTGACCTATACAGCCATTATTAGGGATGCCTATAAGGCAAAGAAAGGGTATAGGTGGTTAAAATATTATGAGGCATTTAGGCAAAGGATGGCAGTGAAAGGGGACCTCAGATGGGACTGTACCCACTCGGAATTGTGGGTTAGGACCCTGTCAGGTTAGTTCAGCGGGGGGTGGTGGAGAAGAAGGCAACATCAGTCCCTGTCGCCAAGACATGCTGGGGTTTCAACAAAGCCACATGTACTTGGGCCAAGTGCAAACTCAGACATGTCTGCTCAAAGTGTGCAGGGCAGCTCCTGTTGTTGAAATGCAAGCTCAGCGGGAGCGGGGGCCGGGCACAAGTATAGCGATCAGTCCTTTGAGGGCAAGGGGGATATAAGGGCCCAGGGGACTACGGGGAGAGAGGCAGAGGTTTCAGCAACAGGGGAGGTTACAACTCCAACTATGATTGGAATTGACTCAGGGGGCCTGGGTAGCAGGAGGTACTGGCAGGTGAGGTTTTACACTGGCGGAGACAACCATAAGGGCAACAGTAGTATGGGAATGGACAGTCAACTACCCAGTCCAAAAAGAGGGTTGGCTGCTGCAGGAAGGGTTCACATGGGGTTTCCTCTTGGCTTTCTAAGGGGTTAGGAAGGGGATGAGGGCAAAGAATTTGGAGTCAATAAAGGGGAAGGAAGAGATTGTGCAGAAAAAGATTCAGAAGTTGTTGGATGCAGGCAGGGTGGAGGAAACCCTTCAGGATCCTCCTTGTAGGGATTTCCATATATCTCCTTTGGGGAGCATGCCTAAGAAGCAGGTGGGGTAGTACCCCTGATACACCACCTGTCCTACCCAGAGAGGGCATCAGTCAACAATGGCATAACAGAGGAAATGCATGCAGTGTCATACACAACACTGGACCAGGCAGTCAGTTTGAGCAAGGCATTGGGGGGGGGACATGGTTGGTGAAGATGGATATAGAGTCCACTTTCCAGCTGTTGCCAGTGAGGCCAGAAGATTGGGACTTGTTAGGTTTCCAATTTGACAAGGGGGGTGTACTTTGACAAGGCCATGCCCTTGGTCTGCTCGATCGCATGCTCCACATTTGAGGTGTTTAGCTCATAGGTACAATGGATGTTCAGGCACAGATATGGGCACTGGCAGGTGGTACATTATCTAGATTTCTTGCAGATTGGCCAGGGCAACAATGAGGTTGAGGTGATGTTAGTGGACTTCCAGGGCATGTGCATGGAGCTAGGTATCCCGTTGGTGGCAGACAAAACCGAAGGCCCGGCCAGAACGTTAGAATTCCTGGGGATCAAGGTAGACAAGGACGGGGAGTGTTTTCCGTTGCCATCTAACAAGGTAGAAAAGCTAAGAGGTTTGCTGGGGCAGGTCAAGGGGAGATGGAGGGTGCCACTAAAATTAGTCCAACAGCTACTGGGGCATCTCAGTTTTGCCTGCGGGGCAATAGGGCCAGGGAGGGTATTCACTAGGAGGCTGTCCAGGGCTACAGGATCAGCTAATTTGTCTCACCACTGGGTGGATATCAACAGGGGCATAAAACAGTACTTAGATGTCTGGGAGATCTTTTTGTGTGATTTCAACAGGGTGTCATTCTGGCAAGAGGATTGGGTTGAAAATCTGGATTTGTAACTTTATACTGATGCCTTGGGGGCATTGGGTATGGGGGCATACTTCAAGAGTCAGTGGATGTCAGCAGCCTGGCCTGAGAGGTGGAGGTTCAAAGGGCTCTTGAAGGATATCACCTTCCTGGAGATTTTTCCCATTTGGGTGGCCATGGCAGTTTGGGGAGAAGGGATGAGAGATAAAAAGGAAGTGTTCTGGTGTGATAATAGGGTGGTGGTAGTGATCATTAATAGGAGACGGGGGTCCATGGATACTGTCACCTGGGTAATGTGGCATCTGGTATTAGCAGGGCTGTGGCTCAATCTGACTTTTAAAGCCAAGCATGTGGAGTGGGTGAATAATGACATCGCTGACAGTCTTTCCCGTTTTCAGATGGGATGGATCCGAGAGTTGCCCCTGGAGCTGCGGAGGTGGAGACAAGGGTGCCAGAGCAGTTATGGGAGATTGGGTGGCAAGAACATGAATGCTGTATCACAACTCCTGGTTGCTGAGCATACTGAAAGCTTATGAAGGAGTGTGGGAGGTCTTCCAGGAGTTTCAGGGGTTGCAGGGCATGGAGATAAGTATGCCCCCCTCAGAAGAATAGGCAATGAGGTTATAGTGGATAGGTTGGAGAAAGGTATAGCCTTTTCCACCATGGGGCTATAATTAGTGGGCATAGGGTGGGTGTGTGGCTATTGGGGATGGCCGAAACACACCAAGGCTAGGAGGGTTAGGCGCATGCTGTTGGGTTGGCAAAAGGGACAAGGACCTCGGGTGGATGGCAGAAAACCCATCACGGAGGACATCTTCGTTAGGCTAGGATCAGCTCTCAGGGCAGTGTGTGTCTCAGCCCAGGAGTCCTGTCTTTTTCCTACAGTTTTCATGGTCATGGCTAAAGGGGCTTTTAGGGTCAGTGAGGGTGTGGCCTGGTGAGGAAGGTGGACTCAGAAGGCTGACTGCTCGAGTCTGAGGTCTCATTCTTAGGCGAGAGTTTAGCAATCTGGTTCAGGAGGTCCAAGATGGACCAAATGGGCTGAGGAATAAGGGTGGTGATATGATGAGAGGAAAGGAACAGTGGGTACGCTGTGAAGGCCATGAAGGAATACAGGGACATCCAAGCAGCTGGGGCAGGGCATTGGTTTAAGCATGGAAATGGGTGGGCTATGATGGCCTACCAGGTAGGAGGTGTGTTGAAGAAAAGTTTGGCTTTCATAGGGCTGGAACCCAGGGATTTTGCCCCCCATTTTTTCAGAATGGGTCGGCTTCGGGAGCAGCAGGAAAGGGGGTGTCAGAAGACATCAAGGCAATAGGTAGATGGAGGTCATCTTGCTATAAAAGGTATGTCAGACAATCACCTGTTCTAATTTCAATTTTTTTTCTCATTATGTGTTAGGAGGGCGCTGGAGGAACATCTGGACATTGGGGCATTCATTTGTTTACTGGGCTGAAAGAGATGCAGATACCACTCCAGGAGGGAGGCAACTTCAGACGGGCCTAGAAACGAAGCAAGTCCGCTGGTAGGGGCTTTGAGGCATGAAATGAGCCCAACTCTTGCCACTAATCCAGGATTTAAAGTTTACTTGGGGCAGGCTGGGTATCCTGGTGATACATCTGGGTGGCAATGATTTTGGGGAAACCCCGTGGAGGCCTTGTTCCAGGCCATTAAAGCCAGTTTTGAAACAATAAAAGGGTGGTGGCCATGGGTGGAGATCATATGGTCAGAAATAATTTCAAGAAGCATCTGGCGATTTGTCAAGGACATACTGGCAATTGAGAAGGCCAGGAAGAGACTAAATAGGAGGGTCGCAGGCCTGCTTCTGGAAATGGGGGGTCACATGTATCACACAAGGAAATAACCTTTGATAGGCTTGGGGCATACCGCTCAGACAGGGTTAACCTTTTGGAGGTTGGCATTGGTTTTTTCCTACTGCCACTGGTAGAGCTGGCTGGGAAATGGGAGAGGAAAGGCTGAGCCTAGCCCACAAGGGGGGAAGTCCACCTTCCAAAGCAAGCTGGAGGTGGGCTAGTGGAAAGGGAGAAAGTGAAGAGGGGGGAGGGTTTAGCAGGGAAAAAGGAGGGGCAGAATGGGGGAGGCGGGTAGGCAACACGGGCCGGGATAAGTGTCATCCAGACATGAGTAAAAGGGAAGTGGGGGAGGCAGAACTTAGGAATACTAGGGGTTGGAGTATTACCTCCAGACCTAGGAAATTGAAAGACCCAAAGAATGTGGTGATGGTATGGTCAGGTCAGATTTGGCATCCGGACTCCTGAAAACCAAAAGAAAATGAAGAAGAGCTTGGGACTAAAGTTGGACTTAAAACAATGTGTAAATATGGACATGTTGGATGTGATAAACTGCAAATACATGAATGTTTTGGAATGTATACCTGTGGTTGAATTTCAGTGTAATAAACCTTGCCATATGAGCATTCATAAGAAGGCGTGGACATTGATTCATTTCTAGGGTTGGTCAATGGACAAATGGGATTGGCAATAAAAGGCAACCTGAATTGTCAACTGGCAGCCCTAAGGAAATGCAAGCATAGGATGGAGTAGGATTAGCCAGGGAAGGGGGGGGGGTGGGGACGGCAAGCAAGGCAAGGGGAGGGTCATAATGATGTAAGGAATGACATCATCTGGGGGGAAGGGACAGGTGCCCCCTAGTAGAACAGGATTGGTGGGGGAGGAGCTAACTGAGGTACTTCTTGGGGTCCTTAGGGGATACTTAAAGCTCTGCAACCCTGAGTTCTCCCTCTTTCTCCTAGGATTTTCTCTCCCGCCCTCCCAAAAAATTTCAGTTCAGGTACGGGGGTCAGGGGTTGGACCTGGGCATGGATAGGAGGGTGACCTTGGAGTGTATAATGGTGGACTGGTGTCTGGAGCAGGTGGACAGTACCTGTGGTTTCAGAGGTGTGGGCTGCTGAAAAAGCAGCATGAAAGGGGGGAAAGAGAAGATAGGTGGGAGGGTTTAGTGGGGAAAAGGGAGGCAGGATGGGGGGGCAGGTAGGCAACATGGCCAGGATAAGTGGCATCCATAAGTGAGTAAAAGGGGTTGGGAGAGGGGGAACTTAGGAGTACTAGGGGTCAGGGTGCTACCTCAGGACCTAGGAAATTGAAAGGCCCAAGGAATATGATGGTGGTATGGAGAGGGGGTCAGATTTGACATCTGCATTCCTGAAAACAAGAAGAAAAGGAAAAAGAGCTTGAGACTAAAGTTGGACTTAAAAGACTGTGTAAACATGGACATGTTGGATGTGATGAACTAAATAAACAAATGTTTTGGAATGTATACCTGTGGTTGAATTTCAGTGTAATAAACCTTGCCATACAAGCATCCATAAGAAGGTGTGAACATTAATTCATTTCTGGGGGTTGGTCAATGGACAATGATTGCTTTATTGTTACATATGTCAGTATTTCCTATTCTGGAAAATCATTCATTTATTTACATATAAATGATCAAGTCAAGGCATACATGTGATACAGCATAAGTTCAATACCTCCATTGTTTAATTACCATTTTTTTTAAAAAGGCTGACAGATCAATTGAGTCATTAAGCTCCATTGTTGTTAAGGAGGTAGAAAATGACCGGGCATGAATACTTGGGGCATATTTTAAATTACTTTATGTGTTTTTGGTCATTATTTATTTCAATTTCCATAAAACAACACTGAAGAGTGGCAAAGAGGGATAAAATGAAACTACACTGAAGGAGTTTCAGACAAAATGAAATCACTTTGGTGGAGCCAGTATGCAAGTGAACTTTCAGTTCTAAAATTTAAACTGTACTACTTATGCTGATGGCTTCCACCAATCAAAAGCTGCAGTGTGGATATTGGGATCTAGAGTGAGAATATTTTGATACTGTTACTCTAGGTCCAGAGGTCACAAAACTGTCAATGCCATTTGGCACCAAATATCCTCACACATGTTGGATAAATGCATATCTCTATCTATCGCTCTATCTCTCTTTCTATCTATCTATCTTTATGCAATAGGCGTGGAAATAAATCCTATGTGATAAATCTGAGCTACTATGAGATAAATTCAAAATTTTACATTTATACAGTACACATAGTAGACGCATCATCACAGATTTATATACATAGTAGATATGTCACAATCACTCCGGCACTCATTTAGAATGTTCAGCCTCAGTACCAGTACTAACTATATTCAAATGCAAATAACTTTAAAATGAAAGAAGCATAGTGCTGTGAGCATGAAAGTTATGAAGCACAAAATTATCTACAAAATGAGTGGTATTTCATTTATAGATACCTTATAGTTTTTTTATAATTAGCAAAAAAGTGCAGAAAATGCAATTTTTTGTTCACTTTTCTGACAAACATATGCAAAAAAAGATAGACAATCAAAAGCAAATGTCCCTGCACTGACAGAAAGCATCCCTATTGTATAAATGAAATATACAATGGTGAGCTGTCAGATAAATGATTCATCTACACTCGAGCAGTTTGACCTCGGACATTTCACTCATGGCTTACGCCACTCGTGAGGTTACCCGAGGTCAGACAGCACTTCTGTAGATAAATTATTTATCTGACAACTCACCTATATATATATATATATAAATGTATTTAGTTTTGGTAACCGGGTAGGCCCACTGAGATCATGGCAGTCCCTTTTTCAGGGGTGACCCACAGTTAATTTACATACAGTGATTGTTTGATAACAGGCAGAAGTATTGTAGACAGTGACACTTACAGTGGGATTTCCTCACAAGCTATTACATTCACTGAAGCTATTGCATTCACAGACTATAAATTGTACACAAACCAGTGAATATTGTCGTATTTTTGACATTTGTTATTCCATAAAAGGCAACTATGCAAACACTTAGATACATAATTTAGATCAAGTGCATCACAGGAACAGAGCAGAGGGTCTAGATCAAGTACTTCATGGTAGCAGAGCAGAGGGTCTCAGTGATAGCAACTACATTGATTGAGCTCTGAGAGGCGCACCTTGAGTCCCCTTTAAAAACTCTCAAGGGATGAGCAATTCTGCAGATTCTCAGGGAGTGCACTCCATATGGGTGGGATGCTTGCCAGAAAGGACCTTTGTCCTGTGGATGCTCTGACTTTGGGCACATTGAGGAGAATGTGGCTCAAGAATCAGGGGGATCTTCTATTTGGTTTGTCAGAGAGCAGTCCAGCCACACTTGGTGGGGGGGCATTTACCTGCCTAAGTTTGAATGCAAGTCATAGGGATGGGTATTGTAATCGCCCTTCTAAGGATTGCCATGATAGGGTATGCAGTATCTGGCAGTGGTGCTCATGGGCCGGGGCTCCTAATGCATAGTGACTAACCCGGTAGTAAAGGGTTCTAAGCATTTGCATTTCCACTCCTCTGACAGTTGGTAGAACTGGTGCACCATAGAAAAGGATGGGTAGTAGGGTGTTTGTTACCGCCTTTAGTCGGGATTCTGGAGTAAGGAAAGGGCTTAGGTGATAGAGCAGGTCGAGCTTCTTATTCACAGTCTTGGACAGCTGGTCGATGTGCATCCTAAATGCGCAGTTTTGATCTAAGGTTATGTCTAAATACTTGAGGGATTTGACCACTTTGACTGCTGAACCATTAATGAGAGTAGGTGAGAGCATCGGTGTTCTATCTGATCCAAGATTTGTTGGGCTGAATAGTACTGCCCTAGTTTTTTTTTCCATTCAGGACTAGGTTATTTCTTACTAACCATTCCTCGAGGAGTTGAAGATCACTTGTCAGCTCTGCGTTTAGGGTAGCTATGTCCTTGGAGGACCTGTATAGTACTGTGTCATCAGTATACAGGATAACGCTAAACTTACTGCTGTTGTCAGACATCTTATTGATAAATATAGAGAATGGTAGGGGCACTAAGATGGATCCCTGGGGGACTCTGACAGGTATTGGGTGTGTGCTAGAAAGGGTACCCTGCCATCTAACAAGTTGTGTTCTTCCCTGGAGGTAGTCGGTGAATCATTTCACTGATAGACTATCTAGGCCTATGTCTTTTAGGTTCTTGACAAGTATTTTGTGATCGACCAGATCAAAGGCCTTGTTGAGTTCAAGGAAGACCACTCTGGTAAGCAGACCTTTGTCAAGAGATGCAAATATGTCAGAGGTGAGGCTGACTAAGGCGGTGTCTGTTCCGTGAAGTTTTCTGAAGCTGTGTTGCCTTGTTATGAAAATATTAATGCACTCAATATTGTCTATTAATTGGTTATAGACTATTCTCTCACGTACTTTGCTCAATATGGAGAGAAGCGGGATGGGCCTGTAGTTTTTAACTTTACCACGAGGGCCCCCTTTATGTATTGGCACAACTATGGCAACTTTCCAGAGTGTTGGGGCATGCCCTTCCCAGATGGATCTATTAAATAACCATGTGACTGTGGCTGCTATGGCTGGTGCCACAATCTTGAGCAATCTAGGTTCAAGCTTGTTGTTCCCAGCAGATCCATGGGTTTTTATATATATACTGCAAAAACTGCATTAAATTCTAGTTAGGGTTACAGCCACAAAAGCAGGGAATTATGATGTTAGGGTTTTAAAAGCTAACATCCCACCCCCACCCTGCACACACCAACAGGCATCAGGGTTGTGCCTTGGGGTCACCAGCCCTGATGCTTACCCCATTCCATAAGAAAATAAGCTGATATGGGCTGGAGGGCGGGGCAACAAGATGGCCACCACACTGCCCGCTCCTCGCAGCACTGCTCCAAGCAGCATTGCAGTTTACTTGTTTACTTGTCTACCTCTGTTTAAATGACTCCAGATGAATGAAACTTACTTTAAAATTTTTAAGGGCTACTTTGCTGATGTTAATTTACTGTTAAATCCCCAGCACGGCTTGAATACCCGGTCGGCCTTTGGGGGTCTCCCTTGTGGGTTTTTTTCAGTGTACTGTTTGCCGTTCTGCCGAATTGGATGGGAGTTTTTCTGTAGGCTTTATTGAGTGACTGGGCATGCAGAGGAATATTGAGTTATAGTTTAAACTTCTGAGAACAGTCAGCCAGTGAAAATGGGACCTTGAATACCTTCGGGCGAGCACTTGGAAGTGCAGGGAAGTCTCCAGGAAATTTGTCAATGGAAGCTTCATTGGAGGAGGTGTCCAGTTGTGACGGCCCATCGGGTTGTGGAGAGAGGAGTCTGAAGGAGCACAAAATGTGCTGAAAGCCCTGCAAATTACTTGAAAGAGGTATGCCACCTTTGCCTAGGGCTGGAGGTTCCTTTCTTAAAATGAAATGTGAAGTTTACTGTGCTTAGAGGAGCGCTTTGTTTTTTCCGCCTAGGTGTTTGCAACCTAAAACAGATCTGGTGAAAATAAGAAACAGAAAAGAAATAGATGGAGCCTTCTTAAAGAATCGATTAAACCGGGATACAAACTTTCTGCAACCTAAATCGAGATGCATACTGAGAAACCTGAAGGCCTGGTGCGAGGTTCTCACAGACGAGCATTTTTTTAGATCGAAACAGGTGCTCTCGCATGTCCTTTATATATTTTGCCTGGTCAGAGGGATGCTATGGTAAGTAACCAGTATCTGTTCTCTGAAGATTATTTTATAGAAAGTTAATTGTAGCCATGGACTCCATTAAGAGCTGTGAGTTGCAGTGTCTTTACTATTATTGATTATTGGAGAGCCTAAACTCCCTGTTTTAAAATCTCTTGATAAAGCACTGTTTCTGGCTTATGGTTATAGTCATTGTATCTTAAACATCGAGGGGAACAAAATGTACAGTCTCCTAATCATTCAGTACTGAATGCCAAAATGGATAGAGACTGAAATCTTGGTCATTTGCAGGGCTTGTGCTGTTTGAAGTTTGCAAGGAAGCTGTGGATCTGTAGTGACTGCTGTAAAATAGACCTACTGATTCACCACTGAAATGTTCAGCTATTGCTTCCAGAAGTTTCCAACATTCTGCGTTATAATTCTATGTTATGATTGAAGGGGACTCTGTTGTAGGAGCTTGGATTTATTTATTAATCATTACGGTCTTCTGCTGAGGCTAAGAATGTGTGTTCAGCCAAAGGCCCCTCTTTTAGAGCTGTGTATGCTGACTGGTGCATTTTTACTCCTCTTTCTTTTTATAGCATAAAATAATGTATTATAATGTATATTGGTCTAATCTACATCCTTATTGTTTATGCTCTTATCTTTAGTAAGCTGGACAAAAGTCTTTTTTTGTTTTAAACTTTTTTTTGTTTTTTGTTTAAAAGAGCTTCTTGCTGTTAATCAATCAGGTATCTATAGTTTAAATAGAACTATAAGGTGGACATGTACCAGGATAATTGGGATGAGCAACTATTGATGAGACATGTATCTCAGTTAAGCTATTAGGGTACCCCCTTAGGTTGGTGTTGCTTGAACCACTTGTTTGCCTAGGTTTTTTGTGTCTGCCTGCATTTTTAAGAAAAGAAATTGCCTTGGGGGCTGATGTTTGAAGTGAAAACCTCATAGGAGAATTTTCTCTAACAACTTCTAGCTACTGAAAGAGGTTAAGGCAGAAAAATTGTTGCAAGTATGATAATAGGTCTTTAGCTGGTATAGAAAATGTGTATTAAGTATGCAGACTTAATTCTGCCTAAGAGTTCTCAGTTGAAATGCTAACTAAATTACCCAGGTGTCAGACCGGTCGAGACAGAAAAATGATGTACAAGTATGTTAAGGGCTAGTAGCCGATGCAGAAAGTATCAATATGTTAAGCATGTAGATCAAATGCTGGCCAAGGGAGGTTTATTAAGCATTGGAATGGCGAACTTTAAGGTCCTAGATATGGTTAGTAGAAAACATGTCATACAAGTATGTTGATGGGCTTTTGGCCTATACAGAAAGCTACAAGATGAGTATGCAGACTCATTTTGGTAAAGTGATGTTTAATTTGAGTATTTCTTCTGGAGAGTTTTGTGTTCAACTTAAGCTTCAGGCTCTTTTAAGTTCTGAATTTATGTAAGGCTGTACTTGGAAAATGGGGGTATAATGCACGTGGTAAGCAGTACTATGAGGGAGTTACATCTTGACATTTATATGAGTACTAACAAACAGAAATGGATTTTATAGGTATGAAGCAAGCAGCACATATTTCTGAGTAATGCTATGTATTTCTCATGTACTTATCTTTTTTAATAAAGATTTTGCCATTGATTATAAAGCTTGTAGAGACATCAATGCTCCTTAGTAATAGGAAGAAAGTAAAGGTTCTTAATGAGATTTTATATTGCTTAAGATATGAAACTGTACATGTGTGTATGACTGATTGTACTGATTATGTTTTGTTTGATTGTTTTGCTTTTGTATTGATCTATGACCGAACAAATAAAGCTCTAACTAACTAACTAAGCTGATATGGATGCAGTATAGGAGAATGGGGAGAGCATCAGGGCTGACGACCCCAAGGCACTCCCCCAATGCCTGTTGGTGTGTGCATGGTGGGGGTGAGGTGTTAACTTTGGAAACCCTAATACCACATTTCCCTACTTTTGTGGCTTTAACCCTAACTAGAGCATTAATGCAGGTTTTTTTTTCAATTTATTTCCTTACTTTTTGAGATAGTATAATCATATCATTATTTGCCTGTTGGAGCGCATGACCGTCCAGGCTCTGCGCTTCCATTTATAGAGCAACAGTGACCAAATTGTCAGCATAGCCATTTTATTATCGCACCTCATGTACTTGGTACAGAAAATTTCTGAATCCCCACCAAAATGTAATTCCATGCAACTACACCGCCATTCTATGCCACAAGTGCGAAAACACATTTTGGCCAGGATTTGAAAAATGACAGCTGTGATATCCTCTCTAGCACACTGCACTGTCATATCCTCTCTAGCACACTGCACTGTCATATCCTCTCTAGCACACTGCACTGACAATATAAGCATACACATTATATATTATAAATATATATTTCTATATTGCAAACCAATCACACACAAAAAAAAAAAAAAAAAAACAAATGTGGGGAGTAGTGCAATGTAATGGCTGTGGGGCAGCAGTCTTCCGGGAGTCTTCCTGGAGGCTGAGATGCTGCCCTATTTGTAGACAACTCTCTGCCCTGAGGGAGGAAGTTGCCTGTCTTCAGTCCACACTGGACAGTAGTACGGGGACCTTCCCCCAGGCCACACTGGACAATAGGAAGGGAACCTCCCCCATCCAGGGAGCACCACAGCCACCACCACTACCTCAGAGATTGCGAAGAAAACACAGCACTTGCACCACAGTGGGCTCAGGAAGGGTGAGGATGGTGGAACGGAGGCACACCCAGTCAGTTGTTCCACTCCACAATCCATACACCATTCTGGGGGAGCATAGCTCCCCTATGGATGCACCCACAGAGAAGACTAAGGAGGCTGAGGACAGCTGTCACAAGGGAGGCCCACAGGAAGGAGGCAGAAGACACCACAAGGAAAGGAAGCAGCTCCTGGTGGGGGACTCAATTATTAGGGGGATAGAACTGGGAGGAGCTGGGAAAACTGAAGTGAGGTGCCTGCCAGGTGCCATGGCTTGAGGGACAGAAGCGATCCTTAGGATCACGAGAACAGCTGCAAGGGATTCTGAGCTGGATGTAATTGTCCACCTAGGGACAAATGACTTGGCTCATCATGAGGTTAGAGCAGTGCAGGAGGACATTGCAGAGTTGGGGAGGGGCCTAAGACAAGTAGCACACACAGTATCCTTCTCAGAGGTGCTGCCTGTCAAAGGCATGGGTGAGGCGAGGGTAATTGGCACCATGCAGTTTAATGAATGGTTGAAAAAATGGTGTGGAGCACAGGGGTTTGGCTTCATTGGGGACTGGGGTTCCACCTGGAGGGACAACAGCCTATACTGGCAAGATGGTCTGCATCTGTCCAGGAAGGGAACAAGTCTTTTGAGCAATCGGTTTAAATGCTTCATTGTAAGCTTTTAAAACTAGTCAAAGGGGAGGCACTGACAAGCAGCAGAAAAATCCCAGCTCCCTACAAAACAGGGTACTAAATGAGAAAAAGACCAAGGTAGAACGGTCAGTGGGGGATGCTGCAACAGAAGGTAAAGCCATCAAAAAATGGAGAGCAATGAGTACCAATGCCTTTAGTCTAGGTAACAAGCTTCCTGAATTATGGCCTTGATGGAGGAGGAACATCTGGATATCGTGGCAGTCACAGAAACATGGTACACACAAAACCATGACTGGGACGTAAACATACCAGGATACACTATCTACAGGAGGGACAGGGAGGGTAAAAGAGGAGGAGGAGTAGTTCTTTACATAAAGGAAGGATTAAAAGCAACAGAACAAATGGGTAAACAGGGAGGAGAAGAAGCACTGTGGGTAAATTTGGAGACAGGCAATGGCACCATAATCCGCACAGGGGTTGTATACAGACCCCCTTCTCAGGGGGAGGAAATGGACAAGGAAATGATAGAAAGTATACTTAGAATGGCAGAAAAAGGGGAGATACTGCTGATGGGTGATCTGAATATGCCAGATGTTAACTGGAGTGCAGTTGCAGCTGCCACTTCGAAGAGTGCAGTTATTCTAGATGGCCTACAGGGGGCATGCCTTAGACAACTAGTACTGGAGCCCACTCAAGAGGGAGCAATATTAGACTTGGTACTCTCAAATGGAGATGGAGAGGATCACAGATGTAGAAGTGGGTAGCCATCTGGGAACTAGCGACCATCGAACAGTATGGTTTACAATAAACACAGTAATAGAGTCCGCTTACACAAAGACAAAAGTACTGGACTTTAGGAGGGCTGACTTGCTATAATGGTGAGTGCCTAAGGAATGCACTAGCAAATGGGCAGGACGGAGGGGTGGAAGAACAATGGGGAATAATAAAAACTGCCATCACAGAGGTAACAAGCCTTTGTGTGAAGCAAATAAATGAAACAAGACGATGTAAGAAACCACTGTGGTTCTCAAAGGATGTGGCAGTGAAGGTTCAAGAGAAAAAGAAAGCATTCAGGAAGTACAAGGAATCGCAGAAGGAGCAGAACAGAGAACTGTATCAGTTAAAGCAAAAGGAGGCTGGGAAGGCAGTCAGAACAGCAAAGGCCCAAACCGAGGAAAAGATAGCCAACTCAGTTAAGAAGGGGGATAAAACCTTTTATAGGTACATCAGGGAGCGAATGAAGACCAAGGGAGGGATAGTGAGGCTTAATAAAGGGAGGGAGGGTGGGCAGAGGGAGACTGTGAAAAGGCAGAGATACTAAACAAATATTTTGCTCAGTATTTAGAAGGAAGAGGGGGATACATAAAACAAACAGTAGTAACACTCTGGATACAGAAGTTGATACCAGCCCATTTACAGAAGAAAGGGTTCTGAAAGAGCTCTTAAAACTGAAGGTGGACAAAGCAAGGGGCCTGATGGGATTCATCCCAGAATTCTAAAAGAACTAAGGGTAGAACTAGTGACACCACTGACTACCCTTTTTAACAAATCATGGGAGGATGGGGTGGTACCCGAGGACTGGAGGAGGGCAGATGTGATTCCCCTTCACAAAAGTGGGAGCAAGGCAGAAGCAGGAAACTATAGACCTGTTAGTTTAACCTCAGTGATAGGGAAAATGATGGAATCACTTCTAAAGGAAAGAATTGTCGAGTATCTAGAGGCCAGAGGGGCACAGGACCCTAGGCAGCATGGATTCACAGCGGGAAGGTCATGCCAGATGAATCTGATAGATTTCTTTGACTGGGTGACCAAAGTAGTAGATCAGGGAGGGGCTGTGGACATGGCCTACCTAGACTTTAGCAAGGCATTTGACACAGTCCCACACAAAAGATTAATATACAAGTTAGCCAGCCTGGGAGTGGGTCCCAAGATGACAGCCTGGGTAAAGAATTGGCTGGAGAATAGGACACAGAGAGTTATAGTAAATGGAGTCCACTCAGAAGAAAGGAGGGTTACTAGTGGGGTACCGCAGGGTTCAGTATTAGGACCAGTCCTCTTCAATGTCTTTATAAGCGACATTGCAGAAGGACTGGAAGGAAAAGTATGTCTCTTTGCAGATGACACTAAGATCTGCAACAGAGTTGATGCACAGGGTGGGGTGGAAAGGATGAGAAGGGACTTGGCAAGGTTAGAGGAATGGTCAAATGTATGGCAGCTTAGATTCAATGCTAAGTAGTGCAAGGTAATGCAACTGGGAAACAAAAACCCAGGGGAAGAGTACACAATGGGAGGTGAGATACTAACAACAACAAGAATGGAAAGGGACCTGGGGGTAGTCATATCAGATGACCTAAAGATGGGCAAGCAATGTGAGAGGGCAGCAAGGAGGGCTGGGGGGATACTGGGATGCATAGGGAGAGGCATCACCAGTAGAAAACAGGAAGTTATTATCCCTCTGTACAGACAGCTGGTGAGACCCCATCTGGAGTACTGTGCACAGTTCTGGAGACCCAATCTCTGCAAAGACATAGACAGGATGGAAGCTGTCCAGAGGAGGGCAACTAAAATGGTGCAGGGTCTGCACCGGAAGTCGTATGAAGAGAGACTTAAGGAGCTTGATATGTATAGCCTTGAGGAAAGGAGGGAGAGGGTGGACATGATAGAAACTTTCAAGTACCTCAAGGGACTCAACAAAGTCCAAGAGGGTAGCATCTTTCAAAAAAAGAGGTGTGCAAGAACAAGAGGGCACAATTTGAAGATGGGGGCGGCTCAGAGGTAATTTAAGGAAGTATTTTTTCACAGAGAGGGTTATGGATGCATGGAACTGCCTTCCGGAGGAAGGTTGTGGAGTCAAAATCAGTGGGAATTCAAGCATGCATGGGATAGTCATAAGGCAATTCTGGGGGGTGGGGGTAGGAAGAAATAGGCTGCTGGTTAACTAGGATCTGCAGCTTATCCAGTAGGTAGGGAAATGGGCACACTGGGTGGGCCAAGCGGTCCTTATCTGCCGTCAAATTCTATGTTTCTATGTTTCTATGTTACAGTACACGAGGTGGGGTAATAAGAAGGCTATGTTGAAAATCTGGGGTCAAAGTGTATAAAACGTCCAAAGTTACAAGGGCGTGTAGCAAAATTATAATGAATGATCATAACTTTGTCATTTTTACGTATTTTGACCCCAAATTTTCAACATAGCCTTCTTTTGACCCACCTCATAAACAAAAGCATACAAAATGTCCAAATCCCACCCTAAAGGTAAATTCTCCTAGTGACCGCAAAACCACCTTTCAGGTGGGAGTTGCATAATGACAGTCTGATTATTCATGCGGTGGTGTCCCCAAAAGGCCATGTTGACAATTTAGGGTCAAAATGTTGAAAAATGGCAAAATGATGCACCAAATTTGAAAGCCCCTTTGAAATACATTGACCAACATTTACCTTAGTTTCCCATTTTGCAGTTGCCAGTTCCAGCAGCAAGATGTGTCTTTGATTGGAGAATGGATCTCAAAATCTCAAACCTGGGACTGTTCAGGTGACTGAGGATGTGTGTGGGTGTTACTGGGGGGTGTGGGATGGTGAGTGCTGAGTGGGAGGTGGAGGTGGGGGGCTGATTGCCAAGGAACCATTCTTTTTACAAGTTTTAAAAATGACATCGAGGGACCATTTTCTTTACTTCAGGTTTTGGATACAATGAGAGGGTGGAGGGTGCTGCTAGACACTTGGGAATACAAAATGCAAATGAGGATGATGATCAGCAGGTGGGGGGTGCCACTAGACATCAGGGAATACAAAGTGCAAATGGAGACAGCGATCAGCAGGTGGGGATGCCACTAGACGCCAGGGGATGCAAAATGGAAATGGTGACAGAGATCAGTGGATGGAGGGTGCCACTAGACACCAGGAAGAGCCAGAACAGTGATCAGTCAGTGGAGGATGCCACTAGACACCAGGGAATACAAATTGCAAATGGGGATGGTGAGTGGCAGGTGAGGGTGCCATTAGACATACCCTCTTTACATGCCACTAATTCACATAATCTAGCAATTGCAGTCTGAAAAACTGCACTGCACTGCACTGTGCCATATAACAAGCTTAGAAAGGAATTATAACCTTGGCGTGCCAACACTAGTCAATCTGTTTTATTTAAAAAATTTCATAAATGTCCCCTCCTTTTTTCATTCTCTGAGTGGGACATTTAAATGCAGTGTGTCTTGCGCACACTATTTCTGTCTTTCAGCCTGCACAGACAAATGCTAAAGACTGTGTGTAGACTGACAAGACACACACTTCCAAACGTAGTGTGTGTTTGTCTGTTTGCTGCCTTTAAATTTTAATTTAAATTCCACCAAAAATGGCAATCATGTATGTAACCTTCTCTGTCTCCCTTGGTTACATATGTGATTGCAATTCAAATTCCTCCTGGTCAGTGATATTTTGGTGTTCCGATGCCCGCTTGCAAAAACCCAAGGGCTTACCAGAAGATTGCTGCTGTTTGTTCCCCCTGGAGATCCGAGCTTCCCAAGCAGTCCCACTCCCATTCCTGTATGTCATGGTCCCCTTTCATGCCCTGGGAGCGTGATCAGTGCAGGAGAAAGGATTGGCTTATCTGTAGCCAACCATCTGAGTCACCTGAAGCTTTTCAAGTGTGTTTGCTCACAAATCCAGGCCATTTTGTCCTTGGTAGCAACAGTGAAAGATTCTCCATCTCCTGCACTCCAGAGTCATTGTGTACAGGATCATTTACATTGAGGTACTCTTTTTATTTAAATTGCAGCACATTCTTGGGCAGTATAGTTATTTTTATAGAGTGAGGTTGCTTAGGGCTCTATTCTTGAACCAGTGAAATTCATGTTCAGCCCATTCAGATGATTCAGCAGATGCTAGCAGGCCTGAATAAAAGGATTTGAATTTAATGGGCAATCCTGTTTGTAACAGGGACAACAGTGGCAGTATGTGTCCCTGTTGCAATGGGATATAAACATTGGGCAATTTTTTTTTTATGGCACAACTTAGCATTATATTATTTATTTCAATGTAATTAATAACTGCCATTGAAATAAATAATATAAACTCAGAAAATTGCATCTTATGATAAAAAATGGCAAAAGTGACAATAATAGTCCTGTGCAAAGTATGGAAAACTAATGTTTAGTGGTGTAAGCACTGTAAATATGTGGTGCTGCTATGATTTGGCAGTGAGTTTAAGGTCAGTTCATCTTTTAAACCGTGCTTTAATGTCCAAAAGTTGTTTTAAAAGCTCCCTTTCCAGTACAATCCTGTTTGTAACAGGGACAGATTTTTCTTATTAAGGTTTGTAACTGGGAATATGTTATCAATATATGTCCCTGTTACAAACCATACTTTTAATGTTTCCCCTTTTTCCTTCTGATTGGTATTTGGGGCTCATTTTAGCAGCATTTTTTTCAGTGATTGTAACCAAGTACCATTGGTTTCAAAATGGCCACTGGCTTGCTGTTGGGGGGGGGGGGTTGGCTGGTGCTGTAAAAAAATTTAAAATGCTATGTTTACTGCAAAAATGTTATTAAACTCAAGAATTATACACTGCTACAACAATTACCTAACATGTTTAAGCTGCATAAAGATATTTATGTCTTGCTTACTTTTAAAAAGTTAGCATAAAAGCCCACTCCCCCATTTCAATCCTGTTTGTAACAGAGACGGAGTTTTCATATTAAGGTTTGTAACTGGACACATGTTGTGAATCTTCGTCCCTGTTACAAATCAGACTTTTAGCACTTCTCTTTTTTGTGCATGATTATTACAGTATTTGGTGTTCATTTTAGTATGAATTTATTTCAGTGGTGTAACAAACTGCCTTTGGTTTTAAAATGGTTGCTGGCTTACTCTGAGGGGTGAGAGGGCTGGCTGGTACTGCAAAGAAAAATATAACATGTACTTTTGACTGCAAAAATGTTATTAAATATACACTACTGCAACAATTTTCTAACATGTTTAAGCTACAGAAAGCTATTTATGTCTTTTTTGCTTTTGAAACATTAGCTTAAAAGCCCCCTTCCCAGTTCAATCCTGTTTGTAACAGGGCAGTACTATAAATATCCATCCCTGTTATTTGTTAAAACTGAAAATTAAAATGATATTGGGGTGATTTGTGAGTTGCAGGTGGGTGCCACATGGGCACATAAAAGGCTGACTATTTTGGGGAAAGGGAGAACGTGTTCCACCAGGCCTCAGGAAGGGCTGTCTGATAGGGAGAGGTAAGAAGGTGCCACCAGGTTCCCATAGATAACTGGCAGGATGTGGGGTGGGAGATGGGAGGCACCAGGCCCCAGAAAAGGCTGAAAGGGTTATGGAGATGGAAGCTAGTGCCAACAGGTCCTCAGTGACAGCCAACAGGGTGTGGGGTGGGAGATGAGAGACACCAGACACAGGAAAAGGCTGAAAGGGTTAGGGAGCAGGAAGCCAGTGCCATCAGGTCACCAGAGATAGCTTGGCAGAGTGTCGGGTGGGAGATAGGTGCCACCATACCCTGGGAAAGGTTGGTAGGGTTAAGGAGAGGGAAGCAGGTACCACCAGGTCCCCAGGGATAGCTGGCAGGGTATGGGGTGGGAGATGGGAGACACCAGGCCCTGGAAAAGGCTGTCAGGGTAAGTGAGAGGAAGGCAGGTGGCACCAGGTCCCCAGGGATAGCTGTCAGGGTATGGGGTGGGAGACAAGAGACAGGAGACACCAGGCCCTGGGAAAGGCTAGAAGGGTTAAGGAGAGGGAAGCAGGTGCCACCAGGTCTCCAGGGATAGCTGGCAGGGTATGGGGTAGGAGATGGGTGATGCCAGGCCCCAGGAAAGGCTGTCAGGGTTAGGGAGAGGGAAGCAGGTGCCATCAGGTCCCCAGGGACAGCTGGCAGGGTGTGTGGTAGGAGACGGGAGCCTTAAGGCTGACAAGGTTGGGGAAAGGGAAGCCAGTGCCAACAGATCACTATGGACAGCTTGGCAGGGTGGGGGTGGGAGATGGGAGACACCAGGCCCCGGGAAAGGCAGAATGGGTTAGGGAGAGTGAAGCAGGCCACCAGGTCCCCTGGGACAGCATGCAGGGTGTGGATGGGGAGAGAGATGCCACCAGGCCTCAGAAAAGGCAGACAGGGTTGGGGAGATGGAAGCAGGTGCCTCCAGGTCCCCTGGGACAGCAGGCAGGGTGTGGGGTGGGAGATGGGAGCCTCCAGACCCCAGGAAAGGCTGAAAGGGTTTGGGAGAGTGAAGACAGTGCCAACAGGTCACCAGTGACAGCTTGGCATGGTGTGGGGTGGGAGATGAGAGACACCAGGCTACAGGAAAGGCAGAAATGGTTGGGGAGAAGGAAGCAGGTGATACCAGGTCCCCTGAGACAGCAGGCAGGGTGTGAAGAAGGAGATGGTTGTCACCAGGCCTCAGGACAGGCTGACAGAGTTGGGGAGAAGAAAACAGGTGCCACCAGATACCCTGGGACTGTGGGTAGAGTATGGAGGGACAGAGGGGTGCTACCAGGCCTCGGGAAAGGCTGACAGGGTTGGGAAGAGGGAAGCCAGTGTTAACAGGTCACCAGGGACAGCTTGGCAAGGTGTGGGATGGGAGATGGGAGACACCAGGCCATGGGAAAGCCAGAAAGGGTAAGGGAGATGGAAGTAGGTGCCATTATGTCCGCTGGGAAAGCAGGCGGGGTGTAGAGGGGCAAGAGGTGCCACCAGGCCTCAGGAAAGGCTGACAGGGTTAGGGAGAGGGAAGCAGGCACCACTAGGTCACCTGGGAGAACAGACAGGTTTTAGAAGGGGAAACAGGTACCACCATGCCTCAGAAAAGGCTGGCAGAGTTGAGGAGAGGGAAGCAGGCATCATCAGGTCTCCTGGGACAGCAATCAGGGTGTGGAGGGGCTGACGAGTGCGACCACACCTCAGGAAAGGCTGACAGAGCTGGAGAGAGGGAAGCAGGCACCACCAGGTCCTCTGGGACAGAAAGCAGGGTGTTGAGGGGCAGACAGGTGCCATCATGCCTCAGGAAAAGCTAACAGGATTGGGGAGAGGGAAGCAGGTGCCACCAGGTCACCTGAGACAGCAGGAAGGGTGTGGTGTGGGAGATGGGAATCTCTATGTTTTGGGAAATGCTGGAAGTGTTAAGGAGAGGGAAGCAGGTGCCACCAGGTCCCCAGGGATAGCAGACAGGGTATGGGGTGGGAGACAGGAGACACCAGGCACTGGAAAAGGCTGTCAGGATTAGGGAGAGGGAAGCAGGTGCCACCAGGTCCCCTGGGACAGCAGAAAGGCTGTGGAGTGGGGGACAGGAGACACCAGGCCCCAATAAATGCTGGAGGGGTTAAGGAGAGGGATGCAGGTGCCACCAGGTCCCCAGGGATAGCTGGCAGGGTATGGGGTCGGAGACGGGAGACACCAGGCCCAGGGAAAGGCTGGAAGGGATATGGAGAGGGAAGCAGGTGTCATCAGGTCCCCAGAAATATCTGGCAGGGTATGGGGTGGGAGACAGGAGACATCAGGCCCCAGGAAGGGTTATCAGATTTAGGGAGAGGGAAGCAGGTGCCAACAGGTCACCAGGGATAACTTGGCAGGGTGTGGGATAGGAGACGGTAGCCTCCAGGCCCAGGGAAAGGCTGTCAGGGTTAGAGAGAGGGAAGCCTGTGCCAATAGGTCACCAGAGACAGCTTTGCAGGGTGTGGGGTGGGAGATGGGAGGCATGAGGCCCTGGGAAAGGCAGAAAGGATTAGGGAGAGGGAAGCAGGCACCACCAGGTCCCACGGGACAGCAAGCAGGGTGTGGAGGGGCAGACAGGTACCACCAGGCCTCAGGAAAGGCTGACAGGGTTGGGGGGAGGGAAGCAGGTGCCACTAGGTCAGTTGGGACAGCAGGTAGGGTGTGGAGGGGTAGACGGGTGCCACCAGGCCTCAGGAAAGGCTGACAGGGTTGGGGGGAGGGAAACAGGTGCCAGCAGGTCCCCTGGCACAGCAGGCAAGGTGTGGAGGGCTGTGTGTGCTGTCACCTAAGGTCTTCCAGGTCCCTGGTCCATTTTTTTCAGGGCTCTGGTGGGTCTGCATGAGGAGTACTGCACACACCTACCCAAGTATGTCACTGTAGTACAGCACCCGTGTTCTGGTCTGGTGGATTCAGCTATGCTGTCTCCTATGGTCTTCCAGGTCTCTGGTCCATTTTCTTCAGGGCCCTGGTGGGTCCACATGAGGAGTACTGCATGCACCTGCCCAAGTATTTCACTGTAGGCCAGTGCCCATGTTCTCATCTGGTGGATTCAGCTGCACCATCACCTGTGGTCTTCCAGGTCCATGGTCCATTTTCTTTAGGGCCCTAGTGGGTCTGCATCAGGAGTACTGCACACACCTTCCTGAGTTTGCCACTGTAGGCCAGTGCCCATGTTCTCATCTGGTGGATTCAGCTACTCCATCACCTGTGGTCTTCCAGGTTTCTGGTCCATTTTCTTCAGGGTCCTGGTGGGTCCACATGAGGAGTACTGCACACACCTGATCGAGTATGTCACTGTAGGCCAGCACCCAAGTTCTCATCTGGTGGATTCAGCTACACCATCACCTATGGTCTTCCAGGTCCTTGGTCTGTTCTCTTTAGGGTCCTGGTGAATCTGCATGAGGAGTACTGCAGGATATTGACAAAGTAGATGCAAACTATATAATACGTGGACCATTGGTCATTGTGGGAGATAGGCCTTATGTGGTAGAAGGCATAGAAACTGTCAATAAAGCCTTCAAAATAATGAAGTAGTAAAGCAATTGGGCAGTATGAACATTTATTAATGTGATCGAGGCCGTAGTAATCAATGTATGTAGTATGAATAGTATGGTTTGTGTATAGTGTAGAGTTTTGGTTATGGTTTTAGTAGAAATTTATTGTGTGTATCTACTATTTTATTTAGTAATGCTGTTGTATGATGAAGTTCCTTTGTGGTGGTGGTAAGAAACATTATAACTTTTCCTCTAATTAATTCATTATTAATATGACCTTAAACAATAAAAATATTAATTGGGAAAAATAAAGGATTTCAGTAACCTAATTTTAGGTTTTCCACAATGTTTTCAGTGACAACTTGCACTTTCTGGATTTTCCTCTGCCATGTTACATACATTAATGTACTGCTCTCTCACTGTTTTTTTTTTTGGGGGGGGGTTCATTTGTAAAATAATCAAAAAAGTTTAAAATGTTATCTACTCTTATCCCCATTTACACACAAATGCATTTTAATCTATGAATACCCAGCAATTCTGGGTAAGTAAAAACTTTGAAATTACTTCACGCCATAGAACTGCACCATGCATTAGATTGATGGTCATCGAACACATTTGCATGCAGATATTTTGGTGTTGCTTAATAAAGTAACTAAATGAAGTAAAGTACTGCAAATTCATGTGAAGAACGAAAAATATTTATGCATACTTCTTTTTTGCATATTCTCTGTCCCTGCTACATACTTTACACAATTACTGTTTCCAAACATTGGGGACATTACCAGGAAAACCACAAGTGGTATTATCTTCCTGTTTGCAGTTTAAGTAAAGGACCTTAAGGGTAAAGTATTGATGGTGAAAGAAGAAAGAAATGATAAAAAAAAATGTTTCCACAGTCATGGCCCACATATGTCCCCTATTACTGTGGATAGCCCATATATGTATTTATGGAGAGATGGGGAGTCAGGGACAACAATAGGTGGGGGGTGCTACTAGACACCAGGGAATACATTTATTTTTTTTTTATATGGATAGTGATCAGTAGGTGGGGGGGTACCACTAGACACCAGGGAAAAGGGTGGCTTACAGCTCACACCGCAGATGGCAGCACAACTTCAGCTGTGGCTGCTTAAGTCAAGGAATTCCTGGTGTTCTCATACAGAGAATGTGGGGAAATCACTCCTCTCACTAAATTTGGGCACCTGGGATTTTGGGTGCCCAGAAAACATATTTGTGGGCACAATATTAAAAAACAAACAGCAGAATCTAGCTAAACAAGTCCAGTTTAGCTAGGATCAGTTGTCTGTTTTTAAAAATCCCAGCAGTTTTATATATTTTCCATGTTTGTCAGTTCATGAAAAAAATATACAAGATCGTGGTTGGCAAGGCACAAAAAATGTGCGGTGCCCTGCCGATTCAGTGACACGACAGTAAACAGGAGCATTTGCAGCATCAGCGTTTACTTTCGATGAGGAACGTTATCTCAAAAACCCTACTGTGCATGTGCAAGTTGGAAAACACTAAATGTTAAAGCCTTATAACTCTGGTACACTTTATTTTTTCTCACCAGACCTGTCAAAGGCACTTCCTTAGCACAAGGTACATGTTCCCTGCAAATCTGAGATAAAAATAATTCTATTCCATGTAGGCTGTGGGGGAGAGCAAAAAAAAAAAAAAATACCATGTTAAGTGTAGGAAAAAAATAAGATTTTTACAAAAGAAATTATACATGCAGATCTCAGAAACTACACAAGCTGCCATCACAATAATTTCCACAGATCACGACCTTGCCTCCTAGACAACACATACATAATTTCAGCACATTTCATCAAACAAAGCCAAAGATATTAATGTACAAAGTTATGGGTTTAACATTAAACAGGCTACACAACTGTAACTAGTTAGGGGGGTTGAGTAGGCACTTTAATGTTAAATCCCAATTTTTGCACTTTAATAACTTAGCAACTGTTCAATGAATTTGCCTGACATTTTGCATGCACAGTCTTGTATGGTAGCTGTCTGAATGTACTAAGTTTTGTTCCAGTCGGATGTGCAGATTCCGAGTTCTGGATAGCGCAAAAAGTGAATTTTCTGGATTTTTTTCCTGCTGGGTTTTCTCTCAAGAGGCATAGGCCCGGATATTCAAACTGCACCAGGCTGTGGCGCATGCCTGGGCACAGTTCAACTTTGTTGCGCAGGGGTGTGGCCTCGGCGATATTCAATGGAGCTGCGCTATGGCTTAGCAGCTTTGAATACTGCACCCTGGCCACCCCCACTGTGCATGGTGCAGTGGCATTGCGCCAGCGCAAGTGGCCAGAGTGGAGCATGGAGATGCGCTAGCTCAAGTGCCACTGCGCCATTCATAGCACCTGTGATATTCAAAAGGGGACATGCAAATGGGGCCATAATTTATGCAAGGCACACATGGGGCCATTTGTATGTCATTATGGCTCCATTTGCATCCAATTAGCATGCAGGTGCGCCCGATCCCGATAACTGCGCTTCGGCGCCTGCCAGGCAGCAGCAGCCATTGAGGACCGATGTCTCTGCAGCCCAATTGCGGGCATTTGTCTAAAACAGAAATCCTCGTCTAATATCCCTAGTGGTCCAGTGGACTGCTATGTGCCCGATCGCGGGCATCGGTATAATAAACGCCCCCAATATCCCTGGTGGTCCAGTAGACTGCTATGTGTCCGATCACAGGCATCGGTATAATAAACCCCCCCTCCAATATCCCTGGTGTTCCAGTGGACCGCACTCTGCCCAATCACGGGCATCTGTAAAACATAAAATGATCTATTACCCTGGTGGTCTATTGTACCCCTCCCCACCCACCCACTGATCCCCACCGCCCGCTTCCCCACCATCACCCGGCGGGTGGCAGCCTCACCTGTAGGGGTAGTAGGGGTTGCGCATGCATGGCTCTGCACATCCCGGGCTGAATATCGGGCTGTGCAGGTTATGCATGGGCATGCCCCCCACCTGTGTCTGCATTCATTACTGATGCCCTCCGGCGCATCAGGATTTGTGCGGCACACTTTTCCCTTTTGAGTATCACGCCGGGCCGCATCAGTGGGTTGTGCATGGCACAACACTGTTGCGCCAAGCGCAACCCTTTTGAATATCTGGGCCATAGTGCCTAGACAGATTAGAACTGTGGTCTAAACTTTTCTGAGTAGAAAGGGTCTGGCCCAGAAATGTGCCTTTTGCTTGTTTGATTAACAAATATTAATTCATTCCAAATTTATTTAATTTTGAAATTTTAGATAATTGGTTCCAAGCACTTATAAGTAGCTGTATGAAATGAAAAAATAATTATTTTTCTTGTATTGACATCATCCATTTTTGTAAGGAAAAGTCCTTTTTCATTTGCCACCATCTTGTCTTCCATGTTTTTCCTACAAATTCAAATTTAGAAAACCATAAAAATGACATTCTGGAGAGTGATCAACACATGTGGCATGCTTAAGGAGACCCCTTTAGGTGGCTTATGCACTTAATTGTTGGAGAAATGTCCTTGAAATGTTGCTTTTATAAGATTATAAATCTTTTTATATGACTTGTGATACGAAAAAATATTTTTTTGTATCATGAGTCACGAAAAAAGATTAGTAATCTTTAATAAGCAACATTTCGATGTAATTTCTCCAACAGTTAAGTACAGAATCCAGCTAAGGGGGTCCCCATAAGCAAGACACTTGTGTTGTTGGTGTCCAGAGTGTCAAGTCTGTGGCTTTTGAGCCTCCTTATGAGGGAAAATATTTTTCATTAGGCAGCATCTTTTCCCTGATGTCTAGTGGCACTCCCCACCCTCTGATCATTGTCACTGTTATAACAGCATATTTTATGGTGTCTAGTGGCACCCACCTTCCAATTGCAGTTTCCAATCAACAAGGTATGTTTCCCTGGTGTCTAGTGGCACCCCCACCCTTCAATCACAGTTTCTATAAAAGAAATATATTTCCCTGGGGTCTAGTGGCACCCCCAACCTTTTGATCTCCATCCCTATAACAATAATACATTCTCTGGTATCTAATGGCACCTCTCACCCTCTGATCACAGTCCCCATGAAATAAATATATTTCCCTAGTGTCTAGTTACACCTCCCACCTTCTGATCACTATCCCCATAATAATAATACATTTCCCTGGTGTCTAGTGGCACCCCTCACACTCCTATCACTGTCCCTGTAAAATAGATGTTTCCTGGTGCTTAGTGGCTCCCCTACCCTCCAATCACTCCCCATTATATAAATGTATTTCCTTGATGTCTTGTTGCACCTCATCCCTCTGATCATTGTCCCCATAGAAATGTATTTCCCTGGTGCCTAGTGGCACCCTCCCCCATCCTCTGATAGTCATCCCCATAATATAAATATATTTCTCTGATATCCAGTGCCCTCCCTCCCTTCCAATCGCCATTCCTGTTTTCAAATACCTTGTAATAAAGAGAATGATACTACAATGTATTTAAAAAAAAATTACAAAAAAAGGTCCCCTGCTGATCCAACCCCCCCACTGACTTCCCACTCAGCACCCACCACCCCATACACCCCACAGCCCCCACACACCTTCACTCATCTGAACAAATCTCAGGATGAAGATCCACTCTCTGATCATAGACATGACTTGCTGCTGGAAATGTTGACTGCTATAGGAGAAAGTAAGGTGAGTACAGTTCAGTGTATTTCAATGGAATTTTCAACTTTGATGCATAACTTTACCATTATATTTTTACACCAAATTCTCTAAATGACCTTTTTGAGATCCCACCTGATGAACAATGTTGGTGGAATTTCACAGATTTGGCTAGAAGGGTAATTTCGCAGTTGATTGGTGAAATTAAATTTCAGGTGGGATTTGAACATTTTCACCACCCTTGTTCATGAGCTGGGGTCATAAGAAGGCTATGTTGAAAATTTTGGAAAAAATATGGAAAAATGGCAAAGTTATGTGCAGACATTGAAATTTTGCTATGCTCATTCGTAACGTTGGTGTTTTAAAATATTTTAGGCCTGACTCTCAAAAGACTTAGATTGATGCAAGGTGCCTGCATCAAACATAAATGACACAAGTGGCACCTTGCTTTAAAAAAATGTGTCCTGAGCAATTCTCAAAAACAGCTTGTATCAAATGCAGGCTGCATGGTCCAGAGGTGGTTTGTGCCTGCCTTGCACTACATAATGGGCTACAACATGGTGCCAGGAGGCTTGCGGCAGATGCACACTGCCATATCCACTCAGTTGGCATTCTGAAAACCTTCCCAGATGGTAGTAGTATAAGTACCGTTAGACCAGCCAAGGGCTGGTCTAACAGTACAAAGAAATCCTCTGGGAGGGTGTACCAGTGTTATAAGTGGGGTACCTCAGGGATCAATCCTGGGGCCAGTCCTCTTCAATATCTTCATCAGTGACATTGCAGATGGACTGGAGGGTAAGGTTTGTCTGTTTACAGATGGCACCAAGATCTGCAACAGAGTAGATGATCCAGATGGTGTGGGCAGAATGAGAAGAGATCTGGATAAACTAGCAAAATGGTTGGAAGAGTGGCAACTAGGGTTTAACGCAAAGAAGTGCAAAATCATGCATCATAGGGAAGAGAAACCCTGGAGCCACCTATAGGTTGGGAGGAGAGATGCTGGAAGTCACAAGGGAAGAAAGAAACTTGGGCATCTTCATCACCGATGACCTGAAATCATCCAAGCAGACCTCTAAAGCAGTAGGTAAGGCTAGCGGGATGTTGGGGTGTATTAGTAGGGGTATCACAAGTTATACAGTAAGAGGGAGGTAATAATCCCTCTTTACAAGACATTGGTTAGACCCCATCTGGAGTACTGTGTGCAGTACTGGAGGCCACACCTTCACAAGGACATTAACCAAATTGAGGCAGTCCAGAGAAGGGCAACCAAAATGGTGCAGGGGCTGCATCAGAAAACATATGAGGACAGATTAACTGAACTCAATATGTATAGCCTATAGCAAAGGAGGGAGAGAGGTGATATGATTGAAACATTCAAATACCTTAAGGGCATTAACCAGGTGAAAGAGTCTAACATGTTTCAATATAAGAAAAATAGCAGGACAAGAGGACATAGCATGAGATTAGAGGAAAGCCGATTAAGGGGTAATGTGAGGAAGTTCTTTTTCACAGAAAGGGCGGTGGATGTATGGAATGTCCTACCTCAGGAAGTGGTGGATATGAATACAGTGCAGGGCTTCAAACAGGCATGGGATAGGCATAAGGGAGCAATACAGATGGGAATGAATACATTGGCCATTGACAGAGCAAAGGCCTATGGCACATTCATAAGGTAGAAAAAGAAATGGGCAGACTGGATGGGACTTGCAGTAATTATCTGCTGTCAACTTCTATGTTTCTATAGTCTATGTTTCAATGTGCCACCCCCCCAAGACCTGATCTCCCATTATAACAAACAGTAACATGTATAATACAATAATAATATTCCCTTGTAATCTAGTGCCCCCCCCGAGAACTGATCTCCAGTTATAACAAATAGTAATTATAATAATTTAATATTTCCAGTCCCTGGTAGTCTAGTGCCCCCCCAAACCCTGATCTCTCGTTATACTAATTATTACTATACCTGGTAGTCTAGCGCCCCCCCAACCTCGATCTCCTGTTATAATATGTAGTAATACTATATAATATAATAATTTAATCTAATAATTTATATTCCCTGGTGGTCTAGCAGATCAACCCAGCCCCAAAATTCCATTAAGCGAGACACAAAAAAGGATTTTTAAAATTTAAAATAAGCATTCTGAGGCCACATAAAAATAAAAACAAAGGCACAGAACAGTAAAGGATGTCCACATGAGGAATATACAGACTTGGTTGTCTCCAGAAGACATCCCTGGGCAAAGTTTTAATGTTTTGTTTGGGCTTGAAAAAAACAAACTAAATGACTTCAGACAAAAAGGGATTTTTTTCCTGAAAAAAAGGGATTCTAAAGATCCCTTTTCATGAGCTGTCAAAATCCCTTTTCATCAGGCCAAAATCCCATTTTGTACCATGCAGCTATCCAAAAGAGTGAACTGAACATGCTCAGAATCTGAAATTTCAAAATGGACTTACTTTGGAACAGATTAATATTTTTTACCAAACCAATGCTGGCTTGTTCTTTGAGATGAGCTACTTCTACTCTGAAAATTGCAGACCAAAACTCCAAATGGTGTGGCTGCAGGGTGATGAGGAAGAAACAGCCACTAAAGGCAATTTTAAGCATTTTTCATTATGTGCAGCACAAAATACACAAATCCGATTGAAACAAAAGTTGGTACATCAAGAGATCTACCCCACAGGACAGTACATATCAAATTTTGTGCAAATCTGTTGAACAGTTGAAAATTTATTAAAGTGCAAATTTTGAGGTTTAACATTAAAGTGCCTGCTAAACCCTAACTATAGTGGCACTACCGTGCCACTATAAAATCTATCTATCCATACACACACACATATATATATATATATATATATATATATATATCTATATCTATATATATATATATATATATAGATAGATACACCCATACATACATATCTATATATATATATATATATATATATATATACACACACATTTATGAAACCATCAATGACTGCACACATTGCGGCATTATCGCAATCTTACCATGCTGCCTCTTTTGTACTCACCATGGAAATGACAGCTCTTTCAAGAAGTGGGGCAGCTTCTTGTTAAAAAATAACCCCCAAAGTGCACAACCCTTCCCCCCCAAAAAAGGCACATTAAAAAAATTAAAGTATCAGTATCAGTATTATCAGACATGGTTTTCCCCTGTTGCATAAATGAAATATGTAGGGGGCCACTGTGTAATAAAGCATTTTTCTTGGTTAGTTGCCACTGATCTCTTGTAACCATCACTTGTGGCTCCACCACTCATGAGGTTACTTGAGATCAATGTCAACTAGCCAAGATAAATGTTTTATCACACAGTCAACCCCCTGAATATACCGCATATCTATATTTTAATAGCAAAAACTGCATCAATTAATCTGTTAGGGTTGATATTAAAGAGTCAAAAGTGGGAAAATTCGATGTTAGGGTTTCCAACCCTAACTCCCCACCCCCAGCCCCCAAGCAGCAAAAGGACAAGACCACACAAGCAACCACAGACAGCCACCATCAGGTAAGAGAAACAACATACAATGGTTGTCACTGCAGATAGAAATCCACGATACTGGTGGATGCCGGGAACATCCTCCCAGCATATAACTGTAAATGCTGCTATCACAACATTTCCAGATCTTGAGACGCTGACAAAATAACAGCACATTCCAAATTTTGGACTATTTCGCTGAAAAATGCCAAACTTATTAATGTGCAAAAATTGAGATTTAACATTGAAGTGCTGTATCAGCCCTAACTATAGGGGTGCTATAGCACCTCTGTAATATATATATTTATATATATATATATATAGTCACAGCCAAAAACATGGTCAGATATTTCCTGCAATTTCTATGATATTTTTAGAGAAATCTTCTGCTTTCTGCATTTCATGAAATATCTGACAATGTCTGTGGCTACTACTCGACATATATAAGTTGCACCTCTATGCCCCTATAGTTGGGGTTGAGTAGGCACTTTAATGTTAAACCTCAATTTTTGCATGTTAATAACTTTGCAACCATTCAACAGATTTGTACAAAATGTGGAATGTGCAGTCTGGTATGGCAGGTCTCTTGATTTACAAAGTTGCATTTTGGTTGTACTTACGGTTTCTGCTCAGAAAAACACTAAAAAACATGCTTTTCGCCACTTTTGACACATTGTTTGCCCATGGTGCTGTGACCACACTGTGTGGTCTTTTGGTCTGAAATTTGAAACGTAGAAAGAGATTGTGTCAAGGAACAATCCAATGTTGGTTTGGTAAAAAATATTAATCTGCTCCAAAGTTATTCAATTTTAAATTTTTGGGTTCTGAGCATGCTCAGTTCACTCCAAGATCCATATGGTTATTTTTTCATAGAAAGATTGGGCTAACAGTCAAGGATTTTGTAGCTTGGGGACTAGGATCCTCGTCCACCAGAAAATTCCTTGTCCGCGAGCCGCCATCTTATTTTTCAGTTTTTTCCCAAAACAAAATGTAGCTTTCTCCACAGGTGACTTTTGGGCCAAATGAGTCATGGGTTTTGTACAGGGTGACCCCCTCTACAAAGCCATGCCTTTGGTTTGGCTCATTGTGGTCACAAAATAGCTTTTTAAAATTTAAAAAATATTTGATTGTGACTCGCTACCTATCCTAGTCCATCAGCTGTTAAAATCCTAGTCCTCAACCTCACAGTCAAGGATTTTGCCACCTTGCAGACTAGAATTTTAAAAACTTTACCATTGCGTTGCTAATGAATGGTTTGGTCTTTGTACTTGAAATTTCCAGGGTATTGAGGGGATGCAATACAGGTATGAATTATGCTGTTTAGGTGTTGGGAAATTAAGCAGTGCCATAGATATGCCATCACGAAGTTCAGATTTTCCCCATAGGATGAAATTGTGTCACTGATTGCATTTTTTGGTGGCCTTATCTCAGAAACGATGCAAGATAAGGATTTGGTCAGTTCATGTTGTGAGCAGTGCTCATTGTCACAATTACAATGACATCTGAATTTATTTTCTAGCTGCTACAGTTCCCGAGATACTAGCAAATTAGTATTACAAGGGTACCTTGCCCTATAGGGCTGCTGTATGGCTCTGTAGCTATGTGTAAGTGGGAGTGCAGGGCCCAGAGGGCCTGTGCTCCAACAGATGCATATTGTTATGCAGAAATGGGCAGCTTGGTCGGGCCCTGCACTCCCACCAACACATGCTATTTGCTACTTGTATTACACTTTTTCAAAAAGTAAGGAAATTCATGGCAAAAAAACTGCATTTAATTCATCACTTAGGGTTAAAGCAACAAAAGTGAGGAAATGAGATGTTAGGGTTGAGCCCCTAACCCCCCCACTCCACACACCCCCATCCTCCACAGAATGACAGATGCCATGGTGTGCCATGGAATCATGAGGCCCAACTCTCACCCCATTCTTCTTCACTGTAGCATGCCAACCTGTTTACACATGGAATGGGGTGAGAGTTGGGCTACATGACCCCGTGGCACACCCCGGCATCTGTCAGTCTGTGGAGGATAGGTGTGTGTGGTGTGGGGGGTGTTAGGGGCTCAATCCTAACATCTCATTTCCTCACTTTTGTTGCTTTAACCCTAACTGATGCTTTAAATGCAGTTTTTTTTGCCATAAAAAAATATATATATATATATATAGAGAGAGAGAGAGAGAGAGGCAGAGATTGCAAAAAAGTTTGTTAATGCATCAGCTAGGGTTAAAGTGACAAAAGTAGTGAAATGTGGCATTAGAGTTTCCAACCCTAACACCCCACCCCCACTCAGCACAGATGAAGAGGCATTGGGGGTGGCATTGGGGTCATCAGCCATAACATTCGCCCCATTCCATTAGAAAATAAGCTGGGTGGGTGTAGCATAGGAGAATGGGGTGAGCATTAGGGCCGATGACTCCAATGCCACCCTCCAATGCCTCTTCATCTGTGAAGGGTGAGGGGGTTTACTGCTGGACACCTTAATGCCACATTTCCCTGCTTTTGTCACTTTAACCCCAACTGGTACACTAACAAAGTTTTTTTGCTTTTTATTTCCTTACTTTTTGAGCTAGTGTAATCATATCCTCATGTGCTTGTCAGAGCACAGGGGCCTCTCAGCCCTGCACTCTGATTCCTCCATAGAAGCATATATGTACATAGCTATGGGTGCACCCTCCACAGATACATATATTTACTTACCTGTGGAAGAGGAGGGTCCTCTGGACCCTGCACTTCCATTTATAGGCCAAGAGTGATTCAGTTGTCATCATAGCCATGTTATTACCCCACCTGATGTACTCAGTAGTGAAAAATGTCAAATCCCCACTGAAACACAATGCTGCACAACTGCAATGCCATTTCTGTGCCACAGGTGTGAAAACTCATTTTAGCCAGGATTGGAAAAATGACTTCTATGTTCCAAATCTGCAGTCACAATATTTTAAATTGACAAAGTTATGAGAGTGCATTGCACAGTTCCAATGAACTGTCATAATGGTCGTTTTTTGACATTTTGACCCCAAATTCTAACATGGCCTTTTGGGGGACCCCGCCTCATTAACAATTTAACTGTCATTATGAAAATCCTGCCCAAAAGGTGAATTTGCCAACCGACTGTGAAATCACCTTTCTGGCAAGAGTTGCATTACGACATAGAAATATAGACTTTGATGGCAGATAAGGACCACTTGGCCCACCCAGTCTGCCCATTTCCCTACCTTTCAGATAAGCTACAGATCCTAGTTTACCAACAGTCTATCTCCTCCTATTCCCACCACTAGAATTGCTTTATGTCTGTCTCATGCATTCTTGAATTCCCCCACAGCTTTTGACCCCATTACCTCCTCTGGAAGGCTGTTCCATGCATCCATCACCCTCTCTGTGAAAAAATATTTCTGCACATTGCCCCTGAGCCATCCCCCCCAAATCTTCAAATTGTGCCCCCTTATTCTTGCACATCTCTTTTTCTGAAAGATGCTGCCCTCTTGGGCTTTATTGATTCCCTTGAGGTACTTAAATGTTTCAATCATGTCCTCCCTTTACTCTATGGTATACATATTAAGCTCCTTTAATCTCTTTTCAAGTGGCTTCTGGTGCAGACCCTGCACCATTTTAGTTGCCCTCCTCTGGACTGCCTCCATCCTGTCTATATTCTTGCAGAGATGGGGTCTCCAGAACTGCACACAGTACTCCAGATGGGGCCTCACCAACTGTCTGTACAGAGGGATAACAACTTCCTGTTTTCTACTGGTGATGCCTCTCCCTATGCATCGCAGTATCCCCCCAGCCCTCCTTGCTGCCTTTTCACAGTGCTTGCCTACCTTTAGGTCATCTGATATGGCTACCCCCAGGTCCCATTCCATTTTTGTTGTTGTTAGTACCCCCCCATTGTGTACTCTACTCCTGGGTTTTTGTTTCCCAGGTGCATTACTTTGACTGCTTAGCATTGAATCTGAGCTGCCATACTTTTGACCATTCCTCCAACCTTGCCAAGTCCCTTCTCATCCTTTCCACTCTCCTTGTGTATCAACCCTGTTGCATATCTTTGCATCATCTGCACAGAGGCATACTTTTCCATCCAGCACCTCTGCAATGTCACCTATAAAGACACTGAAGAGGACAAGTCCCAGTACTGAACCCTGTGGTACCCCGCTAGTAACCCCCCTTTCCTCAGAGTGGACTCTGTTTGCTATTATCCTTTGCATCCTGTTGTCCAGTCAATTTTTTACACAGCCTACCACCCTAGGACTCACTCCCAGGCTGGCTAACTTGTTTATTAATCTTTTGTGTGGGACTGTGTCAAATGCCTTGTTAAAGTCTAGGTACTGTAGGCTACATCCACTGCCCCTCCCATGTCTACTACTTTGGTCACCCAGTCAAAGAAATCTATTAGATTCATCTGACATGGCCTTCCCACTGTGAATCCATGCTGCCTTGTGTCCTGTGTCCTGCTGAACTCTAGGTACTCAACACTTATTCCTTTCAGAAGTGATTCAATAATTTTCCCTGCCATTGAGGTCAAACTAACAGGTCTGTAGTTTTCTGCCTCTGCCTTGCTCCCACTTTCATGGAGGGGAAGAACATCTGCCTTCCTCCAGTCCTCAGGTACTATACCATTCTCCCATGATTTGTTAAAAAGGGTAGTCAGTGGCGTCACTAGTTCTCCCCTTCGTTCTTTTAGAATTCTGGGATGAGTCCCATCAGGCTGCATTGCTTTGTCCACCTTGTGTTTTAGGAGTTTTTTCAGGATCCTTTCTTCTGTGAATGGACTGGTATAGACCCCCCCATCCAGAGTGCTTCTTTTGTTTGGTTTATGTACCTTCCCCGCCTCTTCTTTTGTGAATACTGAGCAAAAGTATTCATTCAGGATATCTGCCTTTTCACTGTCACCCTCTGCTCACCTACCCTCCCCTTTATTAAGTCTCAGTATCCCTCACTTGGTCTTTGTTTGCTCCCCAGTGTACCTATAAAAGGATTTATCCCCCTTCTTAACTGAGTTGGCTATCTTTTCCTCTCTTTGGGCCTTTGCTATTCTGACTGCGTTCCCTGCTTCCTTCTGTTTTAACTGATACAGTTCCCAGTCCTGCTCCTTCTGTGATTCCTTATACTTCCTGAATGCCATCTTGTTCTCCCTAACCTTCCCTGCCACCTCTTCTGAGAACCATACTGTTTTTGTCCTTCTTTTTGTTTTCTTTATTTGTTTCACACACAGGCTTGTTGCCTCTGTGATGGCAGTTTTGATTTTTCTCCATTGTTCCTCCACCCCTCCTTCCTACCCATTTGCTAGTGCATTCCTTATTCACACTCCCATTTTTCTAAAGTTAGCCCTCCTAAAGTCTAGTACCCTCACTTTCATATGACTTGACTCTACAGCTGTGTTTATCATGAAACACACCATTTGGTGGTCGCTTGTTCCCAGATGGCTACCCACTTCTAGATCAGAGATCCTGTCTTTGTCCCTATTTGAGAGTACCAGGTCTAAAGCTGCTCCCTCTTGAGTGGGTTCCAACACTAGCTGTCTGAGACATGCCCTCTGTAGGGCATCAAGAAGGACCCTGGTCTTGGATATGGCTGCAGCAAATGTGCTCCAGTTGACATCTGGCATATTTAGGTCCCCTATCTTCCCTTTTTCTGCTTTTCTAAGGATGCCTTCTATCATTTCCTTGTCCCTTTCCTCACCCTGAGATGAGGGTCTGTAAACAACACCCGTACAGCTTGTGGTGCCATTTCCTGTCTCCAAGGTGACTCACAGTTCCTCCTCTCTTCCCTGTTTACCCTTTAGTTCCATTGCTTTGATCCCTTTCCTTACATAGACAGCTACTCCTGCTCCTCTTTTACCCTCTCTGTCCCTCCTGTAGATTGTCTACCCTGGTTTGTTGACATCCCCGTCATGGTTCTCTGTGTACCATGTTTCTGTGACTGCCACAATATCCAGCTGTCCCTCTCCTATTAAGGCCATTAGTTCAGGAAGCTTGTTGCCCAGACTATGGACAATTATTTTGCATAAGGTGGGATCCCCAAATGGCCATGTTGAAAATGTGGGGTCAAAATCTCAAAAGACGGCAAAGTTATGGACCAAAGTTACCCTTTTTCACCAAAGGAATTCCTTTTTCATGAGGTGTCAAAATCCTGTTTTGCATCATGAAAAATGATAATGACATCTCACAAAAAAGGGTTACTGGTAGGGTCATCTGGTGGGAGAAGTCCTAATGCTGTTTCACATCAAAAGAAAGGATTATGACATCTCATGAAAAAGGAATTTGCTGGTGATAAAGGACTTGGTCATCTCAATCAAAAAGAATTGAAGAAAGTCATCCCTTTTGGTGAAATGTACTAATCCTTTTTCACAAGAAAGATGGTTATGATTATGAACCATTAAGTATCCGTGCCCATTTTCAAAGCTTTTAATGTTATTTGAAACAGAAGAATTATCCAGAGTCTCTTTCCATCTCCTTGAAGTTCTTAAAAACTAGACAAGTCATACTTTTCAAGCAAAAGCATTTAAAAGAAATTGGGGAAAGGTAACAAGCCCCAAGTTGCTGATGAAATAACTGATGCTGTTTTTGAAAAACGTTATGAGTTCAATTATTTGGGACCATCTAACCCTGAGTCACTACTTAACTCCATGTAGGTGATCATAACAATGTTTTTTTGAATTGGGGCAATATAGAGACCCAAAATTTGAAATGTGAGGAGATTTCACGGAAAAAGGATGACTACAATATGCAGTACCTGGAATTCACTAGACAGAGACAAACCAAGACATGCTCAGGTTCTAATCCAAAAGATACACGTGTCTTAAATCCCAGAGCCTATGAAATAAATTATATCAAAAGATGCCCTGTGAAAAATTACATTTTGTACAGAAGCAAATGTCCACAGAAGTCAAACCATGATGAAGCTCCTTTTTTCTTGGCCACCAACCACCCCATGAAGGCAGAATACCCCACCTATTGGTACAAGAATCAACCTCTGAGGATTAACACAATAAGTAAAATTGTCAGAAATATGATAGAAAAAGCAGGCATAAAGATGGAGAAATGCTTCACTAATCACTCAATAAAAAAGCATATGATACAAAAATTGAGTGATAGCAACATTGCACCCACTGACATTATCCAAGTGTCAGGGCACAATAAACTGCAATCGATTAATGAATATTCAAAGTTAAATGAGCAGAAACAGAGACACATTTCACATATACTAAGTAGTGAAGGTGAGCTGACACCAAGTACATTTAAAACTGTGTCATGTCCTGAAGTTCAAAGTGAAGTTGCACCAAGCTACTTTGATGGAATTTCTGCCTGTTTCAATCACCCAAAAATTAATGCCACTCACATCACTTTTAATATTGTGCAAGGTAAGTAACAACATATGTGAATCATCTCTTCATAAATAAACATTGCCACTGATATTTAACCTTGTTTTTTCTTTTTGTTTTAAAACAGATCCCCAGTACAAGAAGCTTCCAAGAAAGTGGGTCTGTGTAATAGAATCTGACTCCAGCTCACACTAGTAACAGGCATATGTGAAGCAAGGCATCGTCACATTAGCACAAACAGTTTATCAAGACTGCACATCATAAACATATTTTAACATATTTTCAGATACCTGATTTTGTCATTTCTGAAGCACAATGTTTCTTAAAAAGTGAAACTGTTTTTCTGAATTGAAAGTGAGACACCCTGAGTTTCGATGAAGCAAACTGGAACAGACAGTGAAATAATTTGTTGAAACACCATCTGAAGCATTACACTGCAGTTATAATAAATTAAATTAAACAGTTAAAAATGAAAACAAATGTGAATAAGTAAAAATAACCAAGTTTTTCCTCAATCCCTCTACACTGACACCAAGCCGAAGTCCAGCCCACTCAGAAGCAACATCCAATTAGATATCACACACACAAAGACCGTCCTTAACCAATCACACACAACTAACAGAAGGATGAACCAATCACGTAACTGAAAAACATCCCATTCATACTATCAAGCAATCACAATACAAAGAAGATTCCCATTCACAAAACACAACTGCACAAGCTAAAAAGCATACAAAAAAATGCCACAAATGTGGCCCCTATTGTATAAATTACAGACATGATGTGCAGTTGTGGATTAAGTGACCTCTGGATACTATCACTCATGACTCCGCTATGCTCTGCCACTCATGAGCATCCAGAGGTCACTGTTGACTCATGAAGATATTTCCAATATTCTACTCCTGCCCATCATGTATCCCATGCACTACAGAATGTTGCTTAATAACTCAGCAACTGTATATCTGACCAGTACAAAACTTGGCAGATCTCAAGACCTATGCTACCACTCCGTGCCTGCTAAATTGTAGGCAAATCTGTTGTACAGTGGCAAAGTTATTAAAGTGCAAAATTTCACACTTTAACCTTAAATGGGGTACTCAACCCAAACTATGGTGGCACTACCGTGCCACCATAAAATATATATGTATACATATATACTATATATCAAGGAAAAGCCCCCCAGCTTTTTCTTGCCTTACCCCCTCAGCATTTACATACCACACCTCCTTTCCCATTCTCCCCATCACCATCCTAAGTCAATCTCCCTTCCCTTGCACATTTTCTGTGTCCTACTCCAATTTTCTCCTCTCCCTATCTTTGCTATTAAGTACTTAGTTTAGGACATTAGCACCCCTCTCTATACAATGCCTACCTAGGCTGTTCTCAACCTCACTCTGGACATGTCCTAATAACTACCCTACTCTCTTACTTCCTGAATCCTCAACTTCTGAGGCTCATGACAAGGTCATTTTCCTCTGATCTCTCATACTAAGTGTACATTAACTGTAACCTGGTAACTCATGTAACCAAGCAGCACTTATTATGTATCATATGTAATTTCTATATTCATTCAGCCCATTGTACCATGTAAATGTTCTTTTGTTCCTTCATTCCTTCCTTGATGTGGAGCTTTGACTCAAAGATGTTGTAATTCTAAGACTTCAATATATAACTAAATCATTTTAAAAAAATACATATATATATTTATTTATACAATGGGGTGAGTGATAAATGAGTGAGATAAAACAGCATATCATCCACTGCAGTGTGATATTTTACCCTCTGTTCTACTGTGATGATATCAGCCATTTACACACACAGGTCACACAAAGGTCACTGATATCATCACTCTAGTCAGCTTTCCTCTCAGCATGCAAGAAACACCTGTGCTGTTACCATAGACACAAATGCAAAACTACACAAGAGGTCTCACTACTGCCTGCAGCGAACTCAGTTAGCATTACAAAACACACCTATTCCCCACTCTGACTTCCAGTTCATTACTGTGATACTCTCAGTTTGACTGCAGCCAGAATTCTGACGAGCACAGCTTCACAGAACAGTCTGTTCCTCATTGATGCCTGCAGCTAACTCAATTACAACTGAAAAACACTCTCACTTGTTCCTCAAACTCTCTTATCCATTACAATTATTTTAATGCTCTCAGCTTGACTGCAGCCAGAATTCTAAAGAGCACAGCTTCACAGAACACTCTGTTCCTCACTGCTGCCTGCAGCTAACTCAATTACCACTATAAAGTCTCAGCTGTTCTGATACTCTGACTCTCAGCCCATTACCATTACTGTGATACTCTCAGCTTGACTGCAGCCAGACTTCTGAAGAATACAGCTTCACAAAATAGTCTGTTTCTCACTCCTACCTAAAACTAACTCATTTAGCATTGCAAATCACACTCATCTGTTTCCCAGAGTTTATAACACTGCCAGCCCATTCAGAAAAACTCATACACAGAATGAGCAAACACATAAACAGGAACAGAACATAAGACAACATAACAATACTTCTGAAACTCCTAGCCCTATTGTATAAATTGAATACATGGTGTGCAGATCGTGTGCTATGGCAAATATTGTCACTCCTGCATCGTGAGCTCTGGATAACTCATTCTGCAGGAGTGACAATATTTGCCATATCATACTCATGTCCATCATGTATCCTATATATATATATATATATATATATATATTGGATTTGATGGTGTGCACCAGGGTTTGTGTGTGGCGGGATGGTGGGGAGTGTTTTTTTTGGGGAGGAGTTGTTTTGGATAGGAAGTTTCTGTGGCTGCTTGCATGTCATTGCTTTGCTTCTGCTGTTTTGTTTTATAGTTATATCTTTCAACAAATAAAGTTTGTTAAATTGAATATATATACACATATATACATATATACACACACACACATATATATATATATATACACACACACAATAGGAGCGAGCTATATTTTTCACTGATGAAAGCATGTATTACTACCACAGTGAGACAAATGCAAGCCCAGGCTAACACAGTGATGATAAATGCTGTTTTTACATACTGTGCTTAACTCACCAACATTTATTCTCACTGTGGTGATGTCACAGACAAGCCCATTAACTCTCCCTCAGTGCTGCAACTTGTTTCAGCTCATCAAAACAAATGAAATTCACCTGTCTTTCAAGTACCTGAAGCCCCAACAGGTTTGCTGCATTCAGTCTCTCAGACACTCCTGTGCTAAGAAGATCTCTAAAGTTCCTACTAGAAGAAAAAAAAAGAAAGAACACTGACTGCTAAATATATCAAACCATGCAGACTCAAAGCAACAAACATACTTTGATACAGCTGAACTATAGTGGAAAAATAAATAAATTCTTCTTACAGAAGAAAACAAAAACAGTGACTGTGGAAGACATTTTTCTACCTTGCACACAGTTTGAAAGCAACACAGAACCACTTTAGAAAAGCCTATTGTATATATCACGCACATGATGTGCAGATCATTTGATGTGTGAAATATCTTCACTCATGAACAGTGATCTCTGGATACTCTCACTCATGCCTTTGGCACTCGTGAGTATCCAGAGGTCACTGTTCACTCATGAAGATATTTCACATATCTCATTCCTGCTCATCATGTATCCCCTATATATGTTACTGCATGTTAGAGTTGAAGCACAAAACATAAAAGTAGGAAAATGCAAGGTACAGTCAGTGGAAACAGTCCTTAAACATATATATATATATATATATATATATATATATATATACACGTATATATATACATATATATATGTGTATATATATATATATATAGTCCCTGGAGCCTAGGTGAATCTGAGCAAAACAGGAAAAGCTAGTGCTCACAGATTAACCCGGGTGCTTGTAAAATAACACTTCCAGAAAGCCAAAAGAAACAAACACTCCACTGGATAGTGGAAATTGTTTTACTATATTTGAAATTTTGGTAACCAGGTAAGACCACTGAGACAATTACTGTCCCTTTTTCAGGGTCGACCCAGGAAGACAACAATACTAGTACAAAGCAATTACAGCAATATTCAGAAAGAGACTAATTACAGAGACAATAAACTATGTACAAAATATTAGGTCATAGTGACTGTTATATATTAAAAAACAAATCAGAGGTATGGTAAATCCTTTTATGATTACTACATAACTAACATTTACTATAAAGCAATTATTATGTTTTTGTACTTTTATCTGTAACTTGATAATAATGAATAATTTGACACGTTTTACTTTCCCCAGGAATTTAATGGTTTTTAATACTAACAAAAGTATTTGCCATGGTTAAAACAAGCATTTGTCAATGCCAGATGTTTGCTTGCTGGTATTACCATTGGAAATGCAGGAGTTAGATAGATGCAGAGTAGAAATGGCAATGAAGTAGTGAACTTCACACCAACCCCACCTCCACCCTACAGAGACGGACAGGTATTGGGGCATGCGTTTGGGTTGTCTCCCATAACGTTCATGCCATTTCACCTCACCCTATCCTGCAGACACTGATAAGCGTTGAGGTGTGCCTTGGGGTGTTCAGCTTTACAGTCACCCCACTCCATAAGGAGATATGCTGAAATGGGTGCAGTACAGAATGGGATGAACTGTGGGTCCAGAGAGTCCAAGGCACAGCTCGATTGCTTGTCAGTGGGTGCAGGATGGGGGTTGGGATTGGAATGGCATGAACATTATAGTCAGCAATCCAAAGGCACACCCCTGATGCCTGTCAGTCTGTACAGGGTGGGACGTTATGGTTAGAAATCGGAATGCCCTAGGCATGTGTTGGTATTTGGAGTACAAATTTTCAACATAGCCATTTTGTGGCCCCCACCTCATGAAAGCATTTGGGATCTCTTCTCATGAACAGTGGCACTGTGATTTTGTCAATGTGTCCCAAAATTTGAGTTTCCACAGCGACCGTGCCATTGTGCGCCAGATGTGTGAAAACACAGATTAGGCAGGATGTGAAGAATGACAGCTGTACCATTCATAGGGAGGTGTGAAGAGATGGCAATGTTGAAAATCTGTAGTGAAAGTATTAAAAATGCTCAAACATCTGAGCGTAGATGAAAAATTGTGCAGCGCATGTGCATAACACAGTCATTTAGTACAATTATTTCACCAAATTTTCAACATAGGCATTTTGCGACCTCTGCTCATGAGCACTGCCACTATGATTTTGCTAATCTGTCTCAAACATTGATTTCCCACAGCAACTACGGTATTCTGCACCAGATGTGTAAATGCATATTTTGGGCAGGATGTGAAAAATAACAGCTGTACTGTTCACAAGGAGGTCTGAAAAAATGGCAATGTTGAAAATCTGGAGTGAAAATACTACAAATTTGTGAAGTTATGAGGGTGCATGGAAACTGCATCATGCACGCTTATAACACAGTCATTTTATGGACATTTGTCACGAAATTTTCAACATAGGCATTTTAGGACCTCTGCTCATGAACAGAGTCACTGTGATTTTACATACAAACATATGAACATACGAATCTGCCAGCAGAACACACCAATTGGTCTATGTAAGTCTGCCCGAGTGTTCAGCTAGCACCCTAGATTGCAGCTGCCCCAGCCTCCTCCCCCTCAGTTCCTTCCCCGGTTGTCCCAGCCCCTGCACCTTGACTCTTCCTCTTGCTTTATTCCACTCCTCCTTAAAGCTATTGACTGTCCTACATGTTACCACCCTCTGTGGCAGCGCATTCCAACTAGACACCACCTTCTCAGAGAAGTAGTGCCTCCTCATTTCCCTCTTGAAACGTCCCCATTTCAACCTTAGTCCATGCCCCCTCATCTCTCTTCCACTCCTCAGTTTAAACACCCCTCGGTGCTAGGTTTATTTACCTCTCAGGTATTTAAATGTTTCAGTCATATTCCCTCTATCCCTCCTCTCCTCCAGAGTGTACATGTTCAGCTCCTTCAGCCTAACTTCATATTCCTTTCCTTACATCTCCTTTAACATTTTTGTTGCCCTCCTTTGTACTCCCCAGTAACTTTATATCTCTCCTCAGGTATAGCCTCCAGTATATAGTACTCTAGGCGCGGTCTGACCAATGATCTGTAGAGAAGTAGGATCACATCCCTGTGCCTGGATGAGAACCCCATTGCGATGCACTCCAGCATCCTGTTTGCCTTCACTGCTGGTCTCGTGCAGTGGGCTGAGTTGTTCATGCTCCCAATTACCAACACCCCTAGGTCCTTCTCCTCCTCTCTGGACCCCAACCAATAGTGTCTCTTCTGGTTCTTAGTGCTGAAGTGCATCACCTTACACTTCTTTGCATTGAATCCTAGCTGCCACTGCATCAACCATGTCTCTGGATTGGTTAGGTCCCCCTGCAGTTTTTCCCATCCATCCTCTTCATTCACCACCACCACCGATTTGGTATAATGTGCAAACAGACTAACCCTGCTCTCCACTCGGTGTGCTATATCAGAGATAAAGATCCCAAATAGCACCGCCCAGCACCGACCCCTGCAGCACCCTGCTTGTCACTGCTGTGGGTGCCGAGAGCTCCCCCCCCACCACCACCACTCTCTGCACCCTCCCCTGTAACCAGTTCTCTATCCATTTAGTCAGCTTTTTCCAACCCCCCCACTGCTGTCAGCTTCCCCCCAGTCTCCTATGAGGCACTGTATCAAAGGTCTTACTGAAGTCCAAGTACAGGACATGTACTGCATGGCCCCAGTCTAACTCCCTTGTCACCCAGTCACAATACTCTATTAGGTTTGACAAGTCCTCCCTGAGATGAACCCATGTTACTGCACATCTTGGAGGCCATTACTGTCTAGGAATGGCACCAACCTCTTCTTCAGTATCGCCTCCATAAGCTTACCCACCATGGATGTGAGACTTACCGTCCAATAATCTCCTGGCTCCTCCCTAGGCCACTGTTGTGTATGGGTACCACATGGGCCACCATCCAGTCCTGGGGCACACACCCCCTATCCAGGGAGGTGTCAAACAGATCTGCCAGAGGCTCAGCCAACAGCTCTGCCATCTCCCTCGGCACCCTGGGGTGGATGGCATCAGGACTTGGTACCTTGTCCACCCTTACTGCCCTCAGCCCCTCTAGCACTCTACTTCCTGTGATCACATTGTCCGTCACCTCCTCCCCACCTTTTCCCACTCCCCCAGCCAAATCTGGAAGTGGGCCATCCCTCTCCTTAGTGAAAATGGAGCAGAAGTACTTATTTAGAAATTCCACTTGCTCCTCCACCTTTTCCACCCAATCCCTTCCCCGCTTTATCCTCACAATATGTTCCTTACACTTCCTCTTTTCCCTGACATACTTAAAAATGTCCTTTCCCCTCCCTTTATGCACTGTGTGGAACTTAATTGCCTGGAGGCCTTAGCTTTTTTCACCCTCCTGGCAACCTCCTTTGACCAACTCTGGAAAGCCTCCTTATCCTCTCCCTTCCCTGTTCTCCTGTACTTCTGGTCTGCAGCTGTCTTTGCCCTCACCCCTTGCAGCACTTCCTTGTTCAGCCAGCATAGTTTCTTGTCTCTGCTCTTCTTACTCCTGGCCCTAGTGCAGGCTACTGTGGCCTCTGTTAGCCCAGTCTTTATGACTACTCACTTTTATTCTGCATCCATCCCCGGCCTTATATTCTGGAGTCTCCCTTGCTGCATTGCTCCCATCCCCCAAAGTCCAACCTAATAAAGTCCACCACCTTAGTGCCCATGCCTCCTATCTCCCTGCCCAGCGCAACAACAAGCCACACTGTTAGGTGGTTGCTACCTGCTAGTGGGTCCTCCACCCTTACTTCCCTCACTGCCTCCCCATTTGCTAGTACTAGGTCCAGAGTGCTGCCAAGCCTTGTAGACCCACTTACCAATTGCATCAGAAGGCCATCCTGGAATGCATCAAGGAGCACCAGCTCTCTGGTACTGCTAGTGGCCGTGGTGCTCCAGTCAACCCGTGGTAGGTTAAAATCCCCGGCTATCACCACACTCCCCCTTCTACACACCCTCCTTATCTACTCTGCCAACTACCCATCTGGTTTCCCGGATTGGGCTGGTAGTCTGTACACCACTCCCAGCCTCAGCTTTCTGCCCTTGGAGTCCAGGAGCTGCACCCAAAGTGCCTCTGTCCTCTCCTCTCCTCTTCTACCTCATCCCTTATGCATTTAATCCCTTCCCTCACATAGAGTGCAACCCCTCCCCTTCCAACCCCCGGGTCCTTGCTGTATAACCTGTATTCTGGGATTGCCAAGCCCCAATAATGGTACTCTGTGGCCTAAGTCTCTGTCACTGCAGCAATATCCACCTTCCCCTCTGAAAGAAGCACCTGAAGCTTTGCAATTTTGTTCCCCAGGCTCCTTGCATTGAGAGAGACCACCTTCCACCTGTACCCCTCCTTCTCCTTACTCTTCTCCTCCTTGACCTGTGTCCCTCCTCCCTGTAGTCTGTACCCTTTCTCCTCCTTATTCTTACCGGGTGGTGGTGCCTTCTGTATTACACTCAGACCACTCTGCCTGCCTCCTCCCAGGGTTACTATGCCGCTGCCTTTACCTATTTCTAGGGTGGTAAGCTCATTAGGCTCCCCAGTCTTGACCTTTCTACTATCCTCTGTCTTTTGACCCCCCCACTAGTTTAAATCCACCTTAGTAGAGATATACCCCTCTAATCCTGTCTTTAATACTCCCCTCCCCTTCCTGCTCAAGTGTACCCTGTCTCCTGCGTACAAGTCACTATTTCCCCAGATCCTACCCTAGTTAGTCACTAACCCATAATTTTTGGTGTAGCAACAATCCCTCAGCCCCTCATTGAACTCCTCAATCCTACCCTTCCTCCCCATGCTTGCACATGGTACCAGAAATACCTCCACGAATGCCACTAACTCCCCCTCACACTGCCTGCCCAACTACTCGAACCTCCCCTTCACTACTTCCACAGTCTCCCTGCCAAGTCGTTTGTAACCACATGCAACAGTAAATGAGGTTTCTCCCCCCCCTTGCTGCACACTTGAGCAGTGCCCTCCCGGCCCCTCCTGCAGTCAACCTGGGGATAGCTTCAACCCAAATAAGGCTGTGAATTTCCCCCCTTCTGCCCCATCTCACCCCTTTTAGTATAGAACCCCCTAGGACAAGTCCCCACCGTCCCTTAGCCCCTTTCCCTTCTAATGCCCTTTCCATAGATACACAGATACACCGATACATAGATACATAGACGGTGTTGGCAGATAAGAGCCTACGGCCCACCCAGTCTGTCCATTTGAGCTTGTAAGTTCACTTTATGTTCTCCTAGAAGTCTGTTGTCCCTTAACCCTGACCTTCAGAATTCCTTTATGTCTATCCCATGCATTCTTAAATCCCGTGATTGTTTCAGCCCCCATCACTTCCTCTGGCAGGGTACTCCACTTGTCCACCACCCGTTCTGTGAAGAAATTCTTCCTCACGTTTCCTCTGAATCATCCTCCCTCCAACTTCATCCCATGCCCTCTAGTACTGGAACATCTTTTTGGCTTAAAAATAGTGTATTCCTGCACCCTGTTCCTCCCTGTAAGATACTTGTATGTCTCTATCATATCCTCTTTCTCCCTCTTCTCCTCCAGGGAGTACATATTCAGTTCCCTCAACCTGTCCTCATGGGACTTGTGATGCAATCCATGTACCATCTTTGTTGCCCTCCTCTGAACCTTCTCTACCCTGTCTATGTCCTTATGTAAGTAATGTCTCCAGAACTGTACACTGTACTCTAGGTGGGGCCTCGCTAATGTCTTGTACAGTGGAATTATGACCTCCCTTTTCCTGCTGGTGATGCCCCTGCCTATGCATCCCAGCATCCTATTTGCTTTACCTGCTGTCTTGTCACACTGTTTCCCTACCTTGAGGTCATCAGACATGATAACTCCAAGATCCCTTTCCTGCTTGGTGCATGCTATATCTTTACCCCACCCCCCCAACTGATATATTGTGCCAGGGTTTTTGTGCCGCATATACATTATCTTGCACTTCTTGGTATTGAATTTCAACTGCCAAACCCCTGACCATTCTTCAAGTTTCTGCAGGTCCCTTCTCATTCTGTCTATATCCTCTTGTGTGTGTCTACTCTGTTACAGAGCATTGTGTCATCAACGAACAGGGTAATTCTGCCTTCTAGGTCCGGCGCAATGTCACTGATGAAGATGTTGAATAGGACCAGTCCCAGCACTGCTCCCTGGGGTACCTCACTGGTCACTCTTCCCTCTGTGGATTGACAGCCATTTACCACCACCCTCTGTGTCCTGCCACCCAGCCAGTTACCTACCCATCACACTACTGTCCTGCCCACACCCATATTCCCCAGTTTGTGTAATAGTCTTCTATGTGGCACAGTGTCAAAGGATTTGCTGAAGTCCAGACAGACCATGTCCACTGCCCTCCCCTGATCCACCTCCCTAGTCACTCGGTTGTAAAATTCAATGAGGTTGTTCTGACATGACCTCCCCCTGGTGAAATCATGCTGCCTTGGGTCTTGTAGTCCACTGACAACCAGATGTTCCACCAATCTCTCCTTCAGAAGTGCTTCCATGATCTTCCCCACTACTGAGATGAGGCTGACTGGTCTGTAGTTCCTCACTTCCTCTTTGTTCCCACTTTTGTATAAGGGGACTACATCTGCTATCCTCCAGTCTTTGGGTACCTCCCCTGTTTCCAGTGATTGGCTGAACAGGATTGCCAGAGGTTCAGCTACCACCTCTCTTAGTTCTTTAAGGATCCTGGGGTGCACCCCATCTGGCCCCATTGCTTTATCAACTCTTATTACTTCCAGTTCCTTCAGGACTCTTTGTCATGTAAAGGGACTCATGTCCATTTCTGCACCATTCCCACCCCTTGTACTCCCTTCAGACTCATTACCCTCCTCTTCCTCAGTAAAGACTGAGCAGAAATACCTATTCAATATGTCAGTTTTACTGTTGTCATCCTCCACGCAGCCCCCATTCTCCCCTTCAGTCTCACTATTCCTCCTTTTGCCTTTCTTTTTTCACTTATGTACCTGTAAAATGTTTGTCCCCTCTACCCATTGATTTTTCAATGTGCTCTTCTGTCTGAGCTTTGGCTTCCTTTACTGACCTCTTTGCTTTGCTTTGCTTCTCCTGATACTTCTCCCTATCCCCTCCTGCCTGTGTCTTTTTGTATTGCCTGAATGCAATCTTTTTGGCTTTCACTTTCTCTGCTACCTCCTTGGAAAACCACAATGGCCTCCTCTTCCTTTTCCCCTTTCTAACCTGCTTAATGCATAATTCTGTTGCTCTTATAATCCCCATTTTAAATACTGCCCACTGTTCCTCAACCCCTGATTCCTGTCCCATTCCCCTTAATGCCTCTTTCAAGCATCTACCTATTTTCCCAAAGTCTGCCCCCCTAAAATCCAGGATACATATTTTTGTGTGGTTTGATTCTGCTCCTTCAGTGATTTCAAACCACAGTGACTGGTAGTCACTTTTCCCCAGGTACACCCCCACTGTTACCCCCATCACACTGTCCTTGTTTGTGAGCACAAGGTCCAGTATTGTCTTCTGCCGAGTTGGTTCCATGACCAGTTGCTTGATGAAGGCACCCTGAAAGGAGTCCAGGATAAATCTGCTCCTAGCTGATGCAGCTGCTGGGATGCTCCAGTCCACATCTGGAATATTGAGGTCTCCAACCAGCACTGCTTCACCCTTGTCTGCCATTCTTTGGATGGCTAGCATCAGCTCCCTATCTGTTTCTTCCTCCTGGGCTGGTGTTCTATAGACCACACATGTGCAGATGGCTGGCCCCATTTTCCTTTCCAGTTTAACCCACAGTATCTCTCCCCCAATTTGTTCCTCCTAGATCTCTATGGCCCTTATGTCATTTTTTACATACAGTGCCACTCCTCCTCCCTTCCTACCTGCCCTGTCTCTTCTGAATATATTGTAGCCAGGTATGGCCATCTCCCAGTCATGGTTATCATTACACCAGGTTTCTGTGATGGCCATAATGTCCAGGTCTGACTGCACCATGACAGCCTCCAGATCCTCCATCTTGTTGCTAAGGCTCCTGGCATTGGCACACATGGCTTTCCATGATTTGACCTCCCCAGACTGTTTAACTGTTCTACTCCAGCCCCTTTCCTGGTTGTCCTTTATCCCTGGTTCTCCTTGCTGTCTGCCCTTCTGTTGAATTTTGCCCCTTTTCTGCCTATCTACCTCTTGGGTGCTTATCTCCATGTTTTGCACACTGCTTTGTAGTGATAGCCACTCCTCCAGTTCACTGGTTCCACTGCTAGCTATGGGGGGGTGGGCAATTAGGTACCCTCCTTACTGGCCTGCCACCCCCTTGGCTAGTTTAAAATGCTTGTCAATGTAGCATTTAAGCTTATCATTGAGCGCTTGGATTCCCCTCCATGATGGATGCAGGCCGTCAGACTTGAACAAGCCTCCATCCCTCCAGGTAGGTCCCCAGTCACCAATGAATCCAAACCCTTCCTGACAGCACCAGTTCTTCAACCATGAGTTAAAGTTCCTAGTGCATGCACCCCTATGCTCTCCCATGCCTCTCGTAGGTAGTACTTCTGAGAAGGTGACAGAAGTAGCTACTTGGGACTGAAACCACCACAGTATTCGATCTTCCCTGCCTCTTACCCCCACCAGCTGCACCCTTTGTATCTGTATCTGTACCTTCTACTTCTGCCTTATTCCTCCCATTCCCCTTGAACCGCTTCCTAGCCTGATTACTTCCTACTGGGCTTCCCATGTTGACCTCCCTTCCTCCCCTGCTGATTTCCAACCCCTCTTCTGTCTCCGCTGTTGTCAATTTAGAGCCCCCATTCCCTTCTACCCTGATAGTGATGCCCCTCCCATCCTTCCCCCTTCCCATAGCCTTCTCTCCTCCAGTCAACACCTCATCCTTCCATACTAGCCCCCCTTCTACCCTTTCATCCTCGCTATCTCTTCACCTAGCTGTTGTCATCCCTCTCATGCCCTGTTTGTCCTCCCCCCTTGGTCTCTTCTTCCCCTAATAGGAGGCCCCCCTTGTCTTGGGCATCCCCTCCATTCTCCTCTCTTTTCTGCTAGTGCCTCTGATACTGGGGTCAGTTTCAGTCCCTAGTTGTTCTTCCTCCATTCCCCCTTGCCATCCCCTATTCCCTCCCAGCCAGGATGCCTACCATACTCATCTACCCTGCCACTTAGACTCCTTCCTAACCTCCACAGTTCCTCCCTCAAACTAGCCAGTCATCTACAGACCATACACCCCCCATCCTCCAAGCCCAGTCCAGGATCATGGAGCAGACCCACACCTTGTACACCTCACCACCCTTCCAAAGATGCATGCCTTATTGACATGTGGAACCTGCCCCATTTTGACCCCCATCTTAAGTTACGGCCTCTTACTCCCAGGTTCTGTAGCCTACTACAACTGTTAGGGCCCTATTTACTTAAATTCCTGCCCCCCACACTAGTCCCCCCACTGGCCCTTCCCAACCAGGGTAATTCAGTCTCAAATCTCATCCATTAGATACTGTATTACTGTAGCAATCCTAAAACCTCCTTGTCCATTGTTCACCCCTCAGCTATCATACATTTTGTTCTCAGCTCTCATATAGTTTCACTTAGCCCAGTTAGAAATCCTATTGCACTCCAAGTATTACTCAGCTCAGTTGGAGAAATAAACAGAACAACTCAATCTGTATTATTACAACACTCCTCAAATAATCTAGTCATTGCTTTGTCTCCACCCCAGAGATCCTGCTGTAATATAGGACCACAGAGGACCCTGGGTGGGAGGGTGGACAACTCCAAAGTCCTGGCAGAGCTCTGTTGAGCTCATTCACTCCCCTCTCTCACTCACTCATTCTGTTTCTCCTGGCACTGCAGGCAGCCCTTTTGTACTGGGCTCCTGCCTGCAGTGGCACCTTTTTCAGCCCACAGAGAAATCCCCAGCCATCCCAACAGAGCTCCACTGAGCTCGCTCACTCCCCCCCTCACTCGCTCGTTCTGTTTCTCCTGGCACTGCAGGCTGCCCTTTTGTACTGGGCTCCTGCCTGCATTGGTGCCTTTGTCTGCCCACAAAGAGATCTGCAGCAGTCCTGACAGAACTCCACTGAGCTCGCTCACTCCTCCTCTTTCACTCGCTCATTCCATTTCTCCTGGCGCTGCAGGCTGCCCTTTTGTACTGGGCTCTTGTCTGCTTTGGCATCTTTTTCTGCCCACAAAGAAAGCTGCAGCAGTCCTAACAGAACTCCATTGAGCTTGCTCACTCCCCCCTCTCATTCACTCATTCAATTTCTCCCAGCGCTGCAGACAGCCCTTTTGTACTGGGCCCCTGCCTGCATTGATGCCTTTTTCACCGCCTAAAGAAATGCATCAGCCCCGGCAAACTCAGTTGAGATCACTCCCTCCCCCCTCACTCGCTTGTTCTGTTTCTCACGGCCCTGCAGGCTGCCCTTTTGTACTGGACTCCTGCCCATGTTGGTGCCTTTTTCTGCCCACAAAGAAATCTGCAGCAGTCCTGACAGAGCTCCACTGAGCTCGGTCACTCCCCCTCTCTCACTCGCTTGTTCTGTTTCACCCAGCACTGCAGGCTGCCCTTTTGTACTGGGCTCCTGTCTGCATTGGTGCCATTTCCTACCCACAAAGAAATCTGCAGCAGTCCTGACAGAGCTCAGTTGAGCTCATTCACTCCCCCTTCTCACTCGCTCGATCTCAATCTGTCCCAAACATTGATTTCCCACAGCGACCGTGCTATTGTGTGCCAGAAGTGCAAAAACACATTTTGTCCAGGATGTGAAAAATGTCAGTTGTACTGTTCATAAGGAGGTGTGACAAAATGCCAGTGTTGAAAATCTGGCATGAAAATATTACAAATTTGCGAAGTTACAAGGATGAGTGGAAACTGCTCAACGCACGCTTGTAACACAGTCATTTTATGGACATTCATCACCAAATTTTCAATGTAGGTATTTTGGGACCTCTGCTCATGAACAGTATCACTGTAATTTTATCAGTCTATCCTGAAAACTGATTTTCCACAGCGACTGTGCTATTCTGCACTGGAAGTGAGAAAACACATTTTGGCCAGGATGTGTAAAATGAGAGCTGTATTGTTCATAAGGAGATGTGGAAAAATGCCAATTTTGAAAATCTGGAGTGAAAATATTACACTTCATGAAGTTACGAGCTAGCGTGGAAACTGCGCAATGCACACTCATAAAACAGTCATTTTTTTTATTTTTGTCACCATATTTGCAACATAGGCTTTTTGAAGCCCACCTCATGAACAGTGGCACTATCATTTTGTTAATTGATCCTGAAAGGTGATTATGCTCAATGACCGCAAAATCATCTTTTAGGACTGAATAACACCATGACAGTGGCTGAATTCATGAGGAGGAGTCCCAATAACTCCATGTTGAACATTTGGTGCCAAAATTCCCAAAAATGCTAAGATATGCACCAAAGTTGAATAAACCCTATTTATGTCATTATACAGCTTACCGGCATTTCTTCAGTTCGCCATCGGCTTTGAAGAGTGCAGACGTGTTCCCGGTCCACCGAAGATCATCGCACTGGGTTATGGAGCTACATATGGGGTGAGGGGGGTATGGGGAGGCAGGGTGTGCAGAGGTTGGGCGCAGGTTGGGGGAGGGGCCACCAGACTCAATGAGAGACAGTTTTCTGTTTTACAGGTTTAAAGAAAAAAGAACGGAAAACATCACAGGACTTTTTTTTAACGGGGACATTTGGCACGCTCTGATGGGCTCCAAGCATGTCACCTAAGTGTTTTAGGGGGGCTGTAGCTGATGGGGGATTGGACACTCCCGTCAGCACACAACAAATTTTGGGGGGACATTATGCTGACAGGGAGTGGGCTCCCCAGTCGGCAAATTTACTGGGAAAGGTAGGGACTGAAGCTGATGGGGATTGGGGCCCCCATCGACAAAGAAAGACTGTTGGGGGGGCGCATGATGCTGAGGGGATTGTGCACCCTCAGCATACAGCAAATGGGGAGGGTTGCAGGCGCCGACAGGGAGGGCCTCCTGTCGGCAAATGTATGGAGTGAGAGCATTGATTGCACACCCTGCAATGATGGGTCACTCCCTCATTGCAGCAAAATTATTGACACTGCAATGATGAGGTGGCCCCTGATTGCAGCAGTGAAACCTTTTCAACTTGGTGGCACTTCTGCAGAACCAATGTCATCAGGACACTGGGTCTGCATTGCTCCACCAGTGCCAAGCCCCCAAATGCAGTGCCCCATTGACTGTCACAGTGCTGCACCTCCATAACCCGCTTCTCTCCTAAGCTGCCACATAATGTTTCTTACGCATGTGCGCAAGCAAACATAAAAAATCAACATGTTGCTTTATGTCACATGCTTGATGGTTTTAGTACTCAAGAGGGAATTTATAAAGTAAAATGATCTAAGCAATTTTTCCCCATGTGCTTGATGGTTTTCAGTCTTGAAAAGGAAATTGTGAAGGTAAAAAAATGTGTTGTTCATTTGTCACCATCTACTCAACAGTTTTTAGTACTCCAGAAGGCATTTGCAGTTTTTCTTAATAATTAAAATAGTAATATTAATTGCACATTTTGTTACAAAAATAAGCCATATGTCCTCTTATACCATTTTGTCATGACTATGAAAGTCATAACCTGTGCTGTTAAGTAATTTTTATTTTTTCATACATTATATATATGTGTGTGTGTATATATAATTAATAGTGGCATGGTCGCGGCACTATAGTTAGGATTCAGCGGTCACTTCTATGTTAAACTCAAAATTTTGCACGTTAATGACTTTGGACCTGTTCAATAGATTTGTCTGAAATTTGGCACAAGTGGTGCGACATGGTAGATCTCTTGATTTGCCAAATTGTGTTTTGGTCAGACTTATAGTCTTTGCGTATGAAAATGCTGAAAAATGCTAAATTATCCATTTTTGGAGACAGCTTTTAGGATTTTGGACGTGGTCCTGCATGGCCATTGTGTGGCATGCCACTCTGTGAGATGGCTCGTTTGAAAGAGCTTTGGTGGCCAAACATGCCGCTTTTCATTTGGTGAAAAAATATTAAGGCATTCAAAAGTTATGCCACTTTTAAGTTCCCATTATGTCAATGGGAACATTTATATGTATGTTTTGCGAACAAAGAATGGGGTTCTGGCCATCTCATCCCGCCTGGCAATCAAAGAATTTGCAGCCTCGCGGTTCGAAAATCTTTGTCTCTGAGAATTTAAAAAATTCTTTGATCGCGAGGTCCGCCATCTTGTTTTTAAATTTTCTATCAGAAAAATACAAATATATCAGCTCAGGGGTCAACTGTGAAGTAAAACTTGGATGGGTTTTACTCAGAGGACTCAGATCTATTGAGCCATGCCTTTAGTTTGATCCAAATCGGTCAAAATATAGAGTTCTGAGCTTTTAAAATCTTAATTCACGTCTCACTAACGATCTTTGATCTCGAGCCTGCAAATTCTTTGACCGTGAGATTCTTCAATCGCGATCGTGAATCGCGAGTGAGGGATGAGATGGCCAGATTTAAAAATGTATTTTCTCAGCCATGGGGTGCCCGCGGTAGTTAAATGAGGGTGGGTTTTGCTCAGGGGGCTTCGTTCTGCCCCATCTGAATAAAAAACATCATATTTTCAATATCCCTGGTAGTCTAGCAGCCTCCTTGATCTGTATCAAAAGAATAATGTTCTGCATATGAGCTCTAATTCCCTGGTAGTCTAGTGGCCCCCCCCCCCGATCTGTATAAAAATAATATTGTTGTTCATATCCCTGGTAGTCTAGTGCCCCCCATCATAATAAAAAAGATAAGAATCTGCAATTTCCTGGTAGTCTAGTGGCTCCCCACCCCCACCCAGCTGTTCCAGCCCACCCAGCACCCCCACCCTTCTCCAGCCAGTGACTGGCACAGCCCACCTCTCACCTCCACAGCCAGTCACTGACTGTGTGTATTAGTAGCTCGAATGCAAAGAGGTGTTCAGAAATTATTTCAGGCTTCGTTCTGTCGGACCATGGTGGTGGTTTACCGCAATTACTTCATTTTTTTGATTTATAGCATTTTTTATTCTTTGTTCATGAGCCTGCAAATTCTTTGCTCATGAGCCTGCAAATTCTTGGATCGTGAGATTCTTTGTTCGCCATCTTTGATCGAGATGGGGGGACAAGATGGCCAGATTTTTTATAATGGAATAGATAGGGAAATGTTACCAATCTTTAAGATTGAATATCTCGGAAATGGTTTAGTCTTTTACCTTGAAATTTGGAGGGTGTTTACGGCATGCCCTGTAGTTGTGAATTATGGTATTTACTTGTCAGAGAAAAATTTTTTTCGGAGATATTGCATGACATACTTTACATGTTGCGAAAAGGGTTTTGGATTGTGCTGGTGGCTTGAAATTGATAGGGTGCCTAGCCTTAATGTTATGGATGTAGTTTTCAGTTGTTGTGTGTGTTAAATGTCAACAGGTGTGGAACTGTGCCACTCTGATGAATGAAAATTTAAAATTTTGAAATGTTATATCTCGGACACGGTTTGGTCTTTTTACTTGAAATTTGAAGGATGTTGACGGCATGTCCTGTAGATGTCAATAGTGGTATTTATGTGTCGGACAATATATTTTTTTCGGAGATATTGTGTGGCACAGTTTACATTTTGTGGACAGCATTTTCTATTGCTCTGCTAGATTAACATTTGTTTGGTGGCTGGCCTTGCCATTGTCAATGTACTTTTTAGTCATTGAATGTGTAATGTGGCCCAACACTTACAAGTTGGTGGAAGCGCTCGGCCCACCACTTGTGCAACTTCCTACTTTTCTATTCTTTCTTGAAAAGTAAGGAAATTCTATGCAAAAAACTTTGTTAATGCATCAGTTGGGGTTCTTCAGCAGCGGCAAAAGTGGGAAAATTCACCATCAGGGTTTCCATCCATTGAACACCACCCCCACCAACAGGCATTTGGGTGTGCGTTGGGGTCGTCGGACCCAACTCTCACTCATTCTTCTACACTGCACCACCTCAGCTTGATTACACATGGGATGGGGTGAGAGTTAGGGCCGATGATCCCAATGCACACCCCGATGCCTGTTTGTGGGGAGGGGGTGGGGATGGGGTTCAAGTGTGGGAACCCCAATGGTGAATTTCCCAGCTTTTGTCGCTGTAGAAGAACCCTAACTGATGCATTAATGAAGTTTTTTGCATAGAATATATATATATATATATATATATATATATTTTTAACTTTACAATCAATTCATTGTTTTTGTTTTTGTTATGAATGCATGTACTGCATAATATGTGTGTGTTTTTCATATATTTTCAGCCATGTTGTATTTTGTGCACACACACTCTGTGTTTTTTGCAACACTATAGCCTTTGATGGTTTTTTATCCTTATAAAGGAATTCATGACCATTTGTTAATAATTTAAAAAATAAAATAACATATTTTTAAAATGACAACCCTGTGTTAGATAATAATTCACCCCAAAGGAATACCACACCACTGACTTGCAAAGGTTCCAGAGACTTTGATCCCTAATTTTTCATTTGCCTACTTTGCACACTTTACATTTATACCATAATAGATGCAATAACATTTTTTTTGCAATGAATTTCCTTACTTTTTGGAAAATGTATCTAAAAGTTGCTGCATGGCGATGCTCACCACTCCTGATCTGTAGTTTGCTTTATGAAGCAGCTGCATAGTGACGTGCACTGCACCAGGCCTGCAACTTTCTTTGCAAGTGGCCCTGGCCATTCACATATCAACTGTATTATGAAGGCCACTGGGACAGACCTCTAGCTTACTTAACTAGTGGTCCAGTGGGACCTGTGAAACATAGAAACATGGGGCCAATTCACAAAGCCCATGGAACGATGCAAGGTGACTCTGCCAAAAATAAATGATGCAAGTGGCACTTTGTACCAAAAGATGCCCAAGGAGCAATTCACAAAGGCAGTCTGCATCAACCGCAGGCTACCTGTGAGAAAGGGGCTTGGGCCAGTCTTGCACCACAAAATGGGCTGCGATATGGTGCTAGGGGGCTTGTAGCAGATGCAGGCTGCCATATCCCCCAATGTGGTACTCACAAAACTCTCTCAGAGGGCAAAATTCTAAATACCATTAGATCAGCTATGGATGGTCTAAGAGTACTTAGACGTGTGTCTCTGGGAGGGTTTTGACATTTGCAGCAATATGATGTGGGACCCCCAGCCCCGATCCCAGTTGATGAATTAAAAAAAAACATCCCTGGTGATCTAATGGATACCCAATCAGTCCAATCCCAGTTAATAAATAAAGAAAAAAATCCCTGGTGGTCTAGCAGACCCCCGATCAGCCGTGATCCTAGTTAATAAATAAAGAAAAAACATCCCTAGTGGTCTAGCGGACCCCTGGTTGGCACCAATCCCAGTTAATAAATAACAAAAAACCTGGTGGTCTAGTGGACCCCCATGCCAACAGGCAGCGCACCACCACCCCACTCCCCCTGTCCCATCATGGAGCTGGCACCCAGCACAGCTCTCTGCTCTATACCATGGATGGGCACTAACTGAGCTGTCAATTAGTGTGCTGTATACTGTATACCATATGCTCACTGATAGCTCAGTCAGCACCCAGACATGGTGGAGAGTAGAGGGCTGCACAAGGTAAAAGCTCTGGGATGGGATGGAGAGGTGAGAGGTGGGGCACTGCCTGCTGTGGTGGGGGTCCACTAGAACACCAGGGTTGTTTTTTTATTTATTAACTGGGCTTGGAGCTGACTGGGGTCTGCTAGACTACAAGGAATGTTTTTTCTTTATATGAGATTGGGGCTGATCAGGGTTCTGCTAGACCACCAAGGACTTTTTTCTGTATTTATTAACTGGGCTGGGGGGGGCGCGATAGCCAGCAGGGACTACTGTCCATGGTGTTACTAAAGCACTACCACCCCTCAGTTTGTGGCACACCTTCCAGATGTGCTGTTTGTTTGGCACAGGGCCAGGGTTGCCACAGCTGTGGGACTTTGCCACTGGGACTCTACCTGATAATGAATCAGGTGCAGGGTCCCTGATGCACCTGCAATTGGCGCAAGCTGCTTTTAGCGCTGCTTGCACTGACCTTTGTGAATCACACCCATAGAATTTTCCAGCAGATAAGGATCACTTGGCCCACTTGTCTATCCATCTTTACCTGTCTGTAGTATCACCACAGATCTTACCTATTTTCTGGACCCAAAACCCACCCCTTCTCTGTACTTAAGACTCCCTTTTGCCTAGCCCATGTATTCTTGATCCCCACCACTGTTTTCACCCCCATCACCTCCACTGGAAGACTGTTCCAGGAAACTACCAGTCTTTCTGTGAGGAAGTACTTCCTCATCTCTACCCTGAATCTACCCCCTCCAGCTTCTTATCATGCCTCTTTGTCCTTGAGCACCTTTTTTCTAACAAACACATGCCTCCTGTACCTTATTTACACCAGTGATATATTCAAAGGTCTCTATAATATTCTCTCTCCCTCCTCTTTTCCAGGGTATACACAGTTAGGTCCTTAAGTCTCTCCTCACAGGCTGTCTGATGAAGATCGTGCACCATTTTAGCTGCCCTCCTCTGGACTGCCTTCACTTTGTCTATGTCCTTCTGGAGATGTGGTCTCCAGAACTGGACACAGTACTCTACAATAGGTTGGGTCTTCTAGTGATCTGTACAGAGGCAATACCACCTTCCTCTTTCTGCTGGTGATACCCCTCCCTATGCACCCCAGCACCCAAGTAGCTTTCCCAACTGCCTTGTTGCACTGTATGTCCACATTTAGGTCAGCCAATAGAATTACCACATGGTCTCTGTCCTGCTCGGTTGTCGTCAGTATCACTCCTCCCATTTTTAACTCTGCCCCCTGCTTTCTGTGCCCCAAGTGCATTACTTTGCACTTTTTTGTGTTGAAATCCTGCTGCCATACCCTTGACCATTCCCTGAGTTTTCTCAGGTATCTGCTCATCCTTTCCACCCTCACCAAGTGTCCACCTTATTGCAGATTTAGGTGTCATTTGCTAAAAGGCAGACCTTCCCTTCTGCAATAGAAACATGGATATTGATTGCATATAAGGACCACCTAGTCTGCCCATTTTCCCTACCTACTCTAACACTGCACACACTGCTTAATCTCCAGTTTTACCACCCCTTTCTCTACCACTAAGGTTCCCTTATGCCTATCCCATGCATTCTTGAAGCCTGTTACCATTTTTGCCCCCTCCACCTCTACTGGAAGGTTGTTCCATGCATGCAGCACTCTTTCTGTGAAGAAGTACTTTCTCATATCTCCCCTAAGTCTACCCCCTCCAGCTTCATAGCAAGTCCCCTTGTTCTTGAGCATCTGTTTTCCCAAAAAATGTTTCCTTCTTGAACTTTATTTATACCCCTGAGGTATTTGAATGTTTCTGTCATATCCCCTCTCTTCCTCCTTTCCTCCAGGTTGTACATATTGAGGTCATTCAGTTTCTTCTCACAGAGCTTGTGATGCAGACCCTGCACCATTTAAGTAGCCCTCCTTTGGACCGCCTCTACCCTGTCTATGTCCTTCTGGAGATGTGGTCTCCAGAGCTGGACATAGTACTCTGGGTGAGGTCTCACCAGTGATCTATACAGTGATAACACCACCTCTCTCTTTCTGCTGGTGATACCCCTCCCTATGCACCCTAGCATCCCACTAGCTCTCCCCTCCTTGTGGGACTGTCTGGCCACCTTTAGGTAATTAGACATGATCACCCCCAGGTCTCTTTCCTGTACTGTGGTGGTTAACACCACTCCCTCCATTTTGTACTCTGTCCCTGGGTTTCTGTGCCCCTAGTGCCTGATTTTGCACTTCTTCGCATTAAATCTTAGCTGCCACACCCTTGACCACTCCTCTAGCTTTCTTAGATCTCTATTCATTTTTTTTTCACCCCTCTGGAGTGTCTACCCTATTGCAGATTTAAGTGTCATCTGCAAAGAGACGTATCTTCCCTTTTATCCCCTATGCAATGTCACTTAAAAAGACATTAAAAAGGACTGGTCCCAGCATTAATCCCTGAGGCACCTCACTGGTCACCCTCCCTTACTTGTAGTGACTTCTGTTTACCACCACCCTCTGCCACTTATCTCCTAACCAATTTCTTACCCATTTTCCACTTTTGGACCCAGTTCTAAGCTACCCTGCTTGCTTACTAGCCTCCTATGTGGAACAGTGTTGAAAGCCTTACTGAAATCTAGGTAGGCCATGTCCACCATCAACTTTTTAGAACTTTTAAACTGCTCAACCAACCATTACAAAATTGGCAGGGTCCAGAGGTTCTGGCAATAACTGAGTACATACCAAAGTTTACACTATTCTATCTTGGGATGACTCTGCTATTAAGGTGAAAAAACAGAGTCTGAACATTCAGCTGCCAACTCAACCCTAATAATATTTAGCAACTAAAGGACTTGAAAGTAAACCTATGATGCTCAGTGCAAAGAATGAATGAGTCCAGAGAGAAAGACCCCAAAATCCTAAGATAGTTGGCAAAGAACAATTACTCCTACTGTTAGTAACATACGAGACAATAAGGCTTCTGATGTACAGTTCCTGAAGTATGGAGAGTGGTGCTTTTAGTGACACTATTCACAAAGGGCCCCAGGGCTGAGCCAGGGAACTATATCTCAGTAAGCTTGGCTGCAATATTGTACCAGGGAACCTACTTGAGAAAATCATAAAAAATATAGATGCTGAACACTTACAAGAGAACAACTTCAGATTAATGGCTCATCCAATAATGAACTAAAATGAAAAGAGGATTTTCAAATACATATTGTCTGACTGCAGGACAATAATTCCCCCTCCTAGCTTTCTCTTTCTACCTTCCCCAGTACCTTCTCTACCCTCCACTCTTCCCCTTTTTTGCCACTTTTCCAATATTAGTTCCTCCTCATACACACACCTGTACATAGTCACTGCCAGTTGACACATACCCTGTAATGGGAATGTTTGTTTTGTTGCCTTTTATACCTTGGCCCAGATATTCAAACTGCACCCAAAATATGCGCAATAGCAGGAGCAAGCACAAGTCAATTGCGCACATGCGCAATAGATGCGATATTCAAACGTGGAGCAAGTCAAATTGCACAACCAGCCAATGTCTGAATATTGCACAACCTGCGCCATAGCTCAACCAGGTAGGGGAAGCTGACACATATGTCAAGCCATAGCGCAAAAAGGCCAGCCCAGCTAAGCAGTTGAGATGCACCATAGCGCAAGCAGGGAGCCCCCCAGCAGCAGAGCAATGGAACTGCACAACCAGGGAGGTAGGCAGGGGCCCACCACCCATGCCACAGACGGGCACAGGAACACAGTCTAGAACTAACAACACACCCCCACACCCGAAGCACAGCATCACCGGTGGAGGGATGGAATATCCACTGGCCCATGGGGACAAGCCTACAAAGCACAGCTGGGCCACGGCGCCCCAGCACACCCATTGGCAAGCAAATACTGCCACACAAAGGGGCCGGACAACCCAGGTGTACCACAGCCCCCACTGTGCACAGCACACTTTGCCCTGGAACCCCAAGACACCACCCATGAGCAGTGACTGTGACTGGCACTGCCAGAACCACCATGCCCCCCTCCACCTGGCACAATGCAACCGTGTGTACCACAGAACTATACAAGCCAGACCCCCCAGGAGCCCACAGTGGAGTGGGTCAGCACATGGCCAGACTGGCTGACAGCCACCACCACACCAGGGACACTCCCCCACGCAGACACACACACAATCCCAGGACCACACAACACCAGATGCCATATACACCACTGCAACTGAGCACCTATAGCCAGCTGCAAATCAGAGACCACCACAGTATTCATAACAAAATAGATATATATATATTCAATGAAAAACAGAAGAACAACAACAACAGGAACAACAATAACACTATTTACATATGTATACAATACAGGAGTGGGGGACAGATACAAGGTAGGAGTGGGTGTGGGGTAGGGGTGAAGAACTTGGTGAGGGAAGGCAGGGTGTGAGGGAAGGGTATAGAGTGTAGTGGTGGGGCAGCTACTGCCCCCAGGCTACAGATCTGCAGGCCTGCTCGGACCCCATGTCCCTCTCCGGCATCGCACACCCCTCCGATTCATCTCCCTGAGGATGCTGATTGACTCCTGGGATATCTCCAACAGGCAATGGATGGCCTGCTCTATCCTGCGCAGGACCCAGACACCTAGGGCAAGGGAACAGAATCAATGGCTAGGACTGTACACAACCCTGAAGCCCACCCAGTATGCATGGCATACAGCCAAGTGCCCCGCCCCTGTGATGGACTGCACACACTCACAGTGACCATGCACGGGCCAAGCCCAACCAGGCAGCAACAGCCGTGTGTGCCACTACACACACACCCCCACCCATGCTCAGCACAGTACAACCAAGGCAGTACAGTGACATGTCTACATGGTGGGAAGGTAGTGCCACAGCCATGTGCCCAGTGCATGCATGGACCACCAGTGATGCACTCACAGACATGCAGTGCCACTGGACAGTGCTGACTGTCACACGTCGCGTGCATGGCAGTGTTGTCCATGGATGGTGGCCATGCCCTATCCCCCCATTGCACGCAATAGCATCCATGATGTAATGACACTCACCCTCATCCAGCCACTGCTGCTGCTGCGGCAGCTGCTGCTGATGCTGCTGCTGCTGCTGTTGCAGGCCCATACTTCCACCTCCTCTGCTAGCCACCCCTGCAGCACCCTTGTGTGCCCCAGCCTGGGCCCTCCTCCGCTCCTCCATGCCTGTGGGAAACAAATGTTGAGAAACACATTAGTGAGATCCACACGCAGACAGCCCCCTGCCCCAATGAGTGTGCCTGCCCACACAGCCAGACCCATGCATCACACACCTGCAAACACTGACACAGCCAACCATGGAACAACCTTCCCCCATGCTCTGGCGCCAATACACAGTTATACCCCTGCGGACAATACAGGTGCATAGATGGCTCACCCACCTGGCCTAGGCACAATGCCCCTCCTGGCACAGGACCTGAGGAGTGCCAGCTGTGCCTGCCCCCTCCTGTGCAGGTCACTGTAGCGGTGCTTGCACTGCTTCGCTGTCCTGCACCACCCTGTGACCTGCTCCAGTGCAGTGGCTACCTGCTGCCACACTTGGGTGCGGGCCAAGTCTAGGGGTTCCCCCCCAAACAGTGGCCCATAGTGAGGCTCAACCACAGCCACTAAGTTGGCCACCTCCAAGCTACTCCACTGGGGAGTTCTCTTGCGTGCCATGTCAGCAACTTGACAGTAGGCAATATGGCGCTCCGCAGCGCGGTAACCCCACATGGAAATGTTGCACAATACAACCCCGTCTGTCCCTATTGCGCTGTTCAGGCAGCGCCGTCAGTCCCTATCACGCTGTTACCAAACAGCGTGATAGAGCTGCACACATGCCAGACGTACAGTGCCAAGGGGACAAAGGTCGGGCACAAGGTCATGTCTCTGGTGCAAGGCCATGCACAGTGCCATCGGACATCTACACATCCAGCATGAGTGGTGGCATGCGTGCCAGTGCCACAGTGGACAATAGTGCAGTTGTGCCACAGTGCCACGTGGTGACCAGCGCTATAGCACCACTGGCACAATGGTGGCCGTGTCCTGAATAGCTGACTGCGCACAGCACATAATCAGCAGGGCAGACACCTGCCTAAGGTACCTGGGCATGCACGGTGCAGTGTACTATGCAGTCACAGAAGTGCGCCATAGGCTCAGCTGGCTCAACCGTATTGCGCAAAGCGCAACAGCTTGATATTCAGCCGTCATATGCAAATCAGCAGATCAGCCATTCAAAGGTGCAGCAGCACGATTTGCATCCCATTAAAGTTGCTCCACTCCTAATTTGCATGCATTGCACTATAAATGTGCGACTGTGATCTGCAGTGGCCATATTCAGTTACTGCAGGTGATAGGTGGGTTGCATGCTGTGTGATGTTATGGACTATGGTCATGGGGTAATGCTGTGAACTGCACAGTCACAGGTGTCCACTTCAACCCCTACAGACCGTGACATGGCTGAGCAAGGACTGGGTGAGGAGGATGATGGTGGGTGGAAGAGGAGGCCCAACTTCACAAAGGCTGAAACAGAGGGACTCTACGAGGCCTACCTGGATGAGGAGCCACTACTCAGTGGACGGTGGGGCACCCCTCAGGCCCGTGCTGCTGCATGGGAGGGGGTAGCTCATGCCGTAAACCTGCATGGAAGCCACCAGCGCTCTGTGCAGGAATGTAAGAAGAAGGTGGGGACAGACAGGAGACGGGTTATGGAGAAGGTGGCAGCACTCAGGATGGCACGTGCTGCCACAGGCGGGGGCCAGCCAGAGGTGGCGCAGCTGACCCCGGCGGAGGACCGTCTTGCTGCATCCATGCAGTGCAGTGCCATCGAGGGCATTCCAGGAGGTGGCTTCCAGGCAGGTGGAAGCCCATCACTGCATGGTATGACATGGTGGGGTGGGGGGAAGGTTGATCCCATGCACTAACATGTTCTCACTTTCTGTTACAGATCCTGTGCGCCTGCAGGGGACAGTGGTAGTGGGCCCATACACTGTGGATGTGCAGCCAGAGTTGGAGGAGGGTCCATCCACCTCTGCTGGTAGCTGGTGTGCATTGCACCAGTGTGCATGCCTGGCTGCCATCTCCGATGTCGGTGAGTCAGGTGTGGGGGTGCCCTTCCTGTGTCCCAGCACTCTGGCATGCAAGCATGCCAGCACACTGTGGCTGAGGCTGTGGCACAAACCTGCACCATTGATGATGCAATGGCCGCTATGGGCAGTGACATGTGTGTGTCACATAATGGACACACAGCAGGACAGCCCATGCCCATGGACCTAGAGGGTTCCAACGTGTGTGCCAGCACATCAGCACAGTCTCAGGTTGTGTCTGTCAGCACCGGTGGGGCAGCACCGGTAGCTGTGCAGGTCCCTGGCACTGTTGCGGACACAGCATTGGAAGGACTGGTCCCTTGGGCACAGCAGGTGGAGGGGCAGCAGTGGCAGTCACCCACCGGGTCTGGGGATACAGGGTTCAGCGGTGCCGTATGCACACCACCTGTTGACTTGCTCATACCTGGTCCTGGCGAACAGCGCCCACCCTCACAGGGTGTTGAGCATTGAGCCCTTCCATCCCCTGGGGGACAGGTTGCTGATTTGGCAGATGACCCATTTGACGAGCACACCCACCTGCTACGGGCATCAGTACAGCAGCAGATGTGGGTTGCAATGTCCATGGAGGCACTGTGTGTGGCTGTGGAGTGGCACAGCAGGGACAATGCATTTATCCTGGCAGAGATGGTCCAAATGCGGATGGATGTGACCGCAGCCATTGACAGGCTGAGCCAGCCATTGGTCGCTGTCGTGGCCACATTGGGCACACAGTCAGGTGCCCCTGTACCGCGCACCCCATGCAGTACGCTCTCCACTCCATGTTCCCGGCATTGTGCGACACCCAGCCTGTCTATGCTGGGTTCTGCTGTGGGCATCCCGAGCAACCCTGGTGCAGGTATGTTCAGCATGCTGTAGACCCCTGTGTGGACAAGGTCACGCTCGCACAGTGGGACCCCTGGTGGTCCATCGGTGCCACCCCATGTGGCCCATGCTCAGCCTGCCAGTGTGGCTGGGTCATGGCGGGGCTGCCCACACATCCGTGGTGGCCGTGGCTCAGTGCCACCTGACTGACCTGTCTCCCAGTGTGGGCCCTGTCTGGTGCTGCTCTGTGAGCAATGTGTGTCTTGGTGGGCAGTGCACCAATGGGTGCCCTGCCCAACACGCTGACACACAGACCACCTGCACACTCACCCGACTGCTGTCCACAGGTGCGCGTGCATGATGATGCCTGCATTGTACTGTTCACCAAGGTGCAAGGGTGCCCAGCATCTGACACACGTACATGGACAGTACAGGTGGTGGGGGTGGTCTGTGGATCTGAGTGTTTGACATGTCTGTTCCTGCTCTGCTGTGCAACTGCCCCTGTTTACTGTGTGCCTGGTGTGGGTGTGTGTGTGTATGTGTCCACATAGCGTGTAACTAGTCACCCCTCCCTGATGGTGTGTTTGTGTACCGGTACCCTTCCACTCCCCTTGCTGTCATGCACCCCTGGTGTATTACCCTGTGTGTACGTGGGTTGCGCCTAGACAGTGTTGGTTGCACATGGCCCCATGACTTATCTGTGTTGTGCGAAGTGCTCCTCTGTGATGGTGTCCCAGTGCAGCTGGGCCTGCCGGATAAGTTGGGGGTCACGCCATCCAAGGGGGGGCTGCTCATCCCCATCATCACCGGCATCACTGGTGTCCCCATAGCTGTCCCCCTCCTCGACCTGTACGGCTATCCCACAGTCTTTGGCCATATTGTGCAGGATACAACAGGCCAGGAATATCCCACAGGCCTTTGAGGGGCTGTACTGTAGGGCACCGCCAGAGGTGTGTAGGCATCAGAAGCGTCCTTCAGCATCCCAAACACCCGCTCGATGATGTGGCATGTGGCGGCATGTGCCTCATTGAAGCGTTGCTGTGATGGGGTCATGGGGCGCTGGTAGGGTGTGAGCAGCCAGGGACGGAGTGGGTATCCACTGTCACCTGTGTGGAGATAGTGGAGGTTAGTGTCATGTTCAGGTCCATATTGTCCCTAGCCCTGTGTGCCACCCCCATGGTACCTGTGGCTTGCCCACCCGTACCCCAACTTTGCCACTCCAACACACATACTCACCCACTAGGTGTCCTGTGGGGATGTCCCCACTCTCAAATCGATGGCACAGTGCAGACTGGTGCCATATGAATGAATCATGTGCTCCGCCAGGGTGCGTGGCACAGACATTGATGATGCACCCACTGGCATCACACACCACCTGGCAGTTGACACTGGAGTACCCCTTCCGGTTGTGATATGGGGCCCTGTCAGGGCCAGGTGGTGTGCGAATAGCCACATAGGTGCAGTCTATTATCCCTAGCAAGCCAGGCATACGTGCTACCCTGTGGAACTCCTGCATGTTTGCTGTATGCTCTGCCGTGGTGCTGGGGAAATGGATGTACTCCGCAGTATGTGGCAGCAGTGTGCTGAGGAATTGGGCGATGATGTGTGATGTGGCAGACTGTGTTATGCCTGTGGTGTCCCCTGTTGGCCTCGGGAAGGTACCCGTGGCGAGCAAGCACATGCAGGCTGTTACCTTTGTCTCCACTGACAGAACGTGACTCCATCGTGAGGGTGCCTGCATCACATCACTGCACAGCTCACAGAGCCGCCTCAGTATTGCCCTGTTCAGGCGGTACCAGCCCACAGTCTCGACATCCAAATACAGCTCAAAGCTGATGCGTGCATGGTACTGCCTGTTGGGGGCGTACCACCGATGGGCCCTTCCACGGCCACGTCTCCTTGCAGCATGCCTTCTCACCCCCCTCACTACAGCTTCCATGTGGAAGGTGGCACTGTCCATCTCCCTGGCTTGTGTCCCCCCCTAGCTGTTGTTGTTGTATTCCCCCCGCTGTCCTGACTGTTACCTCCACTGCACCGGGTACACCTACTGGCCTCCAAACTCTGTGGCCCCACACGCCTTGCTGCCACTATTCTGTCCTGCCTACTCCCTGGCCTGCACTGGTTGCTGCTGTGGCCTGCTCTCTGTTGCTGCTTCATGAGCATTCCCTGTCTTTCTTGTGCCTCATCCTTGAGCCTTTTTATTTTGGCTCATTTCCGCCGTGGCACAACTTCCAGCTATTCCACTGTTGCGCACTGCGCAAGCGTTTGAATATCGCATTGTGCTCTTTATGCATGGATCCACCCCCTGCGGATGCGCATGCCTTCATTTGCATTGCACTGTTGCTCAGCATGTTTTCAGTAGCGCAACTGCCTCCCACTGAATATCACCAAATGGCGCATTTTCGGACTTGCGCTGGCGCAACCCTTTGGAATATCCGGGCCCTTGCATTCAACTAAGTTAGTGGTATTATTTTTTTCTGTGTTTTTTTATTTGCACGTGTGCAATCTGTTTTTACCTATTTTATGATGCTGTCATCTCTCATGCTTTAATAACTGTGTACTTAACTCCCCTCTTCCCAGGAATATCCTTGGAAACCAGCTATCTGCCTCTCTGTGTACTCCCCAACCCGCTAAATATTTTAAATAAATCAATAAATCTATGGCAAGGGAAAAAAGACAACTACTGTACTGTAGATTGACTTTCAGTTCTGAATCTCTCTTGATTCCTACTCTGTGTTTCTAAATAGTAATGAAGGACTCTGGTTACAGAGACTTAGTAGGCATTGCTGACTGCCCCAACACTGTCTGATCAGTTTCTTAATTAGCTACTGCATATTGTTTTTATTTATTTGTTTGTTTGTTTATTGATACATTTTGGCCAGGGAGGCACACTGGGCCAAGGCTAATGTTTGGTGCAACCTGGGAGAGGGGGTTACACAGGACAGGGGCAAAGGGGGGCTTACAATTAATTATCATCAACAAAATAAAACACAGAATGTACTCTGTAACACTATAAAGTAATACAGTTTACAAGGAGCACACTGAATTAGAGCAGTGACTTGATTCTATTATTTTAAAGAAGCAGTATTTGTTAGTTGACAGAAATTTTCACCATGTAGTTTTTTTTTGCAAAAATGTATTTCTAACATCCTTAGATTCATAATCAACATTTTTAATTACCTCAGATATTTTAAAAAAAACATATTTTATAACTACTTTTCTAATTAATGACTCTGGCAACAAAAAAGCCACCATTCACAATATTTGAAGCTCTCTTCCATTGAGTAAACTCTATAACTGTAAATACAGGATTTATGCTACGGATGTATTAGGATGGTGCTAACATGTCTTTCTGATGGTAAATAGCATTACAGCAGAGCACACCAAGATGTTTATTGTTTTCATGGTGGACATTGTGAGATGAGACAGTCAAGAGGATACTTCACTCAAAGGAACTCACTGTGACACCAATGGTGAAGATGTGGGGTAGGGGGCTGATGAAGCTCTAATGAGTGAATTGCTAAGGACATTTTGGACTGTGAGCAACTGATTGTCTCATCCTGTTTGCACCACGTTATTTACCTGTTTGGAGTGAACTTCTGAAATAAATATTTCAGCAGCATCTACAGATGACTCCTGCATCTTCATCATTGTCATCACAGGGAGTTCCATTGAGTGCAGTGCCTTCTTAACTGTCAGTTTAAACACTCTTGGGGTGAGGCTCCCCCTGTACTAGCACCCTGTCCCAGTGCATGCAACCACTGTGTTCATCCTGATGGCATTGCATGGTGGCAAGAACTTTGAAAAACTTCAGTATAATATAGCTCAGTTCAGGAATAGAAGAATACAAAAAAGAAAAATTGGAACAGATATTTGTTTGCCCAAAATACATTATGACTAAATGAAATAACATGCTGATTATACATAGAGGTGAAGTGATAAGGTATCACATAAAAATCCCTATCACAACCACAGTGTAAGAACCAGATTGTGACATGTACACCATGAAGATATCAACCACAGTGTACATGTCATCGCCGGTTATTAACACAGTGTACACATCACCCCCCCCCCATGATGCTAAACCCCAAAAAAGAGAAAACTGGCAAGCCCTATTGTAAAAACCAGATTCGTGATGTCCTGTTGTGTAGTACCTACATATCACAACTCATGGACAGTGACTTCAGAAACCTCACTCGTGGCTTCGCTATGCTCCACCACTCGTGAGCCAAGGTCATTGTCCACTCTTTGTGATACAAATGGTATCACTCGTCGGGCCATCACATATCCCCTAACTAACAAAAACTGCTCTTTTAATATTTTTGAATTGTTTCATATGCATGAAAAACAGTGTTGCATGTGCACTGCCACACTAGTCATCTGCAAAGAAGACTGTACAGCACTGTGTGCACAGATTTTCCTTTGTAAAAAATTATCATCAAGACATAACCCTGCCTGCAGTGCCTACACAACATTAACTGAAGGGTCCTTCTGCTGGTAAGCAATTGTTTAATTTCTAGTTAAACTGTGATGTATGTAATAGCTTTAGTAACATCAAGTTACATTAAAGGAAACCAGGTCAGTGTGTAGGTTGTTAAGTTACCAATTGGTGGTGCTAGAGAGCTCTCAGTAAGAATGTTCTGGTGTAATAGAAGTAAATACAAGGGTGTTATAAAATGGATAGGAAAGTGCTGCATGCTGATTGACTGAGAGGGTTTATGGAGCAACAATTACCTGGTCGGCAACCCTTTTGGCAACCAGGACACAGCACACTTTGATATCCATGCCTCTCCTAAATGTTTTGAAAAATGTTTTCTGCCAGTCATGTTTGTACAGTAAAAAAGCATTAAAATACCTTACTTGCTATAACTTAAACACATTTTAGTCCCTTTTGAAACATCCCCCACCCCAGTCATGACAAAAAAAGCATTGAAACCCTACTCAGTTTTTTTGTCGTTGCACTTTAGTTTCATAGGCCTCCAATCCTTGTTCTAGAGGTTCTTCTTGTACTTATCACTGTCATCCCTGCCACCACCATGTTGCCACTGCTTATCCTCTGTATGTATGGCACAGCTGCCACCCATTCCACTGCTATCTCACCTTCTCCACACTCATGTGTGCTCACTTGCACTTACATTTATTGAAAGTTTTAAAATTAAGTATTCAGCATGGTCTAGAAAACGTAGACAGATCATCATAACTCATAGAATCATAGAAGACTGTCAGCAGAAAAGGACACTGTTGCCCATCAAGTCTACCCTGATACTCCCCCCACCCTACTCCCCCTATCCAGATACATCTCTTGCCTCCCATGATGCAGTGTGTTCCACGCTGACAGCAGTTTCCATGGCAATCAGTTTACACTGCTCTGGGTCTGTGTCAGGAGTGAGACCACAGAAATAGAAAGGAGAGTCTCTTGTTTTCTGGTCTGTGTGAGAGACAACAACCTCAGCTAACCATAGCGATAGTATGCAAGTAATATGCATTACTTTCCAGTGCCTCTACTGACCAGCAGCGCTCACTCTTGATAACCATGCTAGTGTGAAGCAGCATGCTCCATATCACTGAGCCCCTCTCTAGGCCAAGTCAAGTCAAATGTTATTAAACGTATGTATATAAATATCACTTTGTTACATAAAAATGACACATAACTCGCACATAATTAAAAACACCGTTTGTTAATCATTCACATTACTTTAGCCTCATCATTTGCTTTATGGTTGCTGCACAGTTCTTAACCTCAAAGCTACTATCCTTACAGTAACCACAATATTTTATATCTACCGCCACCTAATTATCATCACCAATGGCCATTTTTACTAGCTACATATCTTATAACAAATTGTGCACATTTTGCTGTGGCAGATATCATTGGTTCAGATGTTGACTTAAGTAATCTAAAAGTTTTATCCCACACATCTTCTCCCTCTTGACATTCCCTTAGTGGCAAGATTCATTTCCTCCTTAGTTTATCAAACATAGGATATTCAAAAATTATATGTGGAATTTCCCATTTGCTATTTTCATTACAGTAACATGATACAATAACTACTGCTCCACCTATCCTATAATTTGTCCCCAAATTTACTTGCTCCATCCGACATTTGCATAAAGCCTTTCTCTGATTTACATTATCGCAAAACTGAAGATGCTTTTCTATCGAAAATATGTTCTTAATATTTTTATATATTTTCCCTTCTCCACAATCATATATAGCCTCCAAATCTTGTGCAGTCGCAACATCAGTCAGCCTTTCAATGGCTTGATTCTTAAATAATAACCTACCCCTATGTGTATACAGAATGTAATTTCTCTTTAAGCCAAGTTTATTTTGAACATCATTGAACTTACAAGTCCACATCTCTATTCCCATAGATGTTTTCTCAGCTTCCTTTAGAAATGATCGACTGCTCAGATTAGGTACATTGGAAGTAATTATTCGGAACCAAAAATGTATTGCTCTTTTTTGTATCTTAGTTTTAATGGCATACATTCCAGTCTCTGCTCTAATCATGGCACTATGGGTATACATAGAGATCCTCAAAAGTTTTTTAAGGGAACTGATTTTGTATTGCCTCCAAATCATTTGTCACACACAGAATTCCCCAAACCTCTGAGGCATGTAAAAGTTGTGAGTTTACTTTTGCCTCATAACAAATAATCTGTGCCATATATGAATTGTGTGCATACATATTGGCAAATCTGCCTATTGCCTGCAAGGCTGTAGATGATTTTTCTTTTATCTTACAAAGATGTATTTTCCAAGTAAATTTTTTTGTAAGCCATACTCCAAGATAACAAAATATATTTACCTCCTCAAAGTTTGTTTCTGTAATATTCCATTTTTCTGGTTTTGAATTACCAGTCTCAAAAACCAATACCTTTGTGTTTTCTATATTAAATTCAAGATCAGTCCCCTCTAGTGAACTTACAACTAATCCCAAAGCTCTTTTTAAGCCCAGCTGTGGGTTTGGGACAGAATAATTGCATCATCTGCATATAACATAATTTTAATTGGTAGGTTTTTATCCTAGGCGGGAAAGTCTCAACTTCTCTCAATGTTTCCACTATTGTTTCAATATAAATATTAAAAAGTATTGGTGCAAGTGGACGTTCTTGCCTAACCCCAAGTTTAATCTCCATGGGCTCCAAGCAGGCTCCATTATTACTGTATCTTATCACTATTTTGGTGTTATTATGGAGCAACTTGATCATATTATGTATTTTTTCTCTATCCCTTTACTTTCCAACATCTCCCAAAGCAGATTTTTATTAATGCTATCAAATGCTGACGTAATGTCTATGAGTGCTGTATACACTTTTCCTTTATTCTTTCTCACATATTTATTTATTAAATGTACCAATGTAAAAAGCAGGTCTAATGTAGATCTCTGTTGCTTAAAGTCAGACTGGTATACAGATATTATATTTGTTTCCTCTACCCATCTCCAGTCTGGATAACTGAAGCCTCAAGAAAATTTTGAAGGTAATACTTAATAGTGTAATTTGTCTATAATTATTTGGCTCATTAATTCTACCTTTCTTATGTATGGGAACAACCAAGCCCATAGTCCAATTTAAAGGGATTCTTTCTATATTCACAAGGTAATTAAACACTGGTGTCAATAATTCTGCCCACCACCCTGGGTCTGAGTGATATATGTCTTCCTCTATCTCATCCATACCGGGGGCCTTATTGTTTCTTTGTGCTTTTATTGCTATGACTACCTCTTCCTTTCTCATTACCATTTCCCTCTACCTTTCCATTGTTACCAGTTAGAATTCTCACTGTAGGTTCTTGATCAACTCTAAATATCTTTTTAAAATGTGCTGTCCATACTTCAGGAAGGATATGCACCTCTATATTTAATCTTAGGTTCCCTGTGCCGTGTGCTACTAAATTCCAGAATGGTTTTGTGTCCATTTTTTACAATTGACTCCTGTAGGGCCTGCCAAAGGGCATCTGAATATTTCTATTCTTCAATATTTAATAGAGCCCTATATTCTTGCTTTAATAGATATAGGCAGTCCTATGTTGTAATTATTTTGTTTTTTTGCATCTTCTTCCTTTCTTAGCCATCCTTGCTTTAGCTTTTTCACAGTCTCTGTCAAACCATTCTGCTATTCCCTTTGCCCCCTTTGTTTGTCTCATATTTCTGTGTGTACTTGGCTTCTTTAATTCAGCTAATATTAACCTCTCTCATCCCTCAAAGTGTTCCTTCTCATCCTTTACTTGTCTCATCTGGTCTTCACACCCTGCAAGACCAGTCTCAAAAAATGTCATACTTAATATTTTCCTTTGCTGAACTGCAGTGTCCTCTGTGAGTTTTTGCACCCTTACTTGTGTTTTTAATGTCCATCTTATTCTCTTTTTATTAACTACTAACATATTTTCGTTAGCCTTATTCATAGTTTGCATATTCTCATTCCTCAAATTCCCATAAAGGGTCTGGGCTAAATGTAATATTATTGGAAAATGCTCACTATCCCAAAATGCCAATATTTCCAGCCTAATTACCTCCTCAAATGAATAACCATCTATTATAAAATAGTCCAATACACTCCCTCCCCTTTTACCCAAATAAGTACATTTCCCTCTCTGTCTCCTACTGATCTTCCATTCAAAATTCTCATACTTGTATATTTCAGCATAATCAATAATTCTTGACCACATTTATTGATTTTAGGGTTCTGTGAGGCCCTTATTGGAATTCCTAAAGCATCATCTAAATTCCAGTTATTACAAGCTTCTTCCGGTAAAGGTCCTGTTCTTGCATTTAAGTCACCTCCCAATATTATGGTAAATCTTGGATATTGTAATTGCATATGCAGTATAATTTCCTGAATAGTTTCCATCTTTTCCTTTATAGTTTTGGCTGTCACATCATTAGGTACTATATATACATTTAGTATTATACATATAGTTTTCCCATTCTTAAATAAAACAATTCCTAATATACAGTATTATATCATTCATTTTTAACCACACAATTGTCTTCTACCGCTAAGCCTATCTTTATCAATGTACATATTCTACCAGAAGGCCTTCCATACATTGACAATTTCTGAGCAGACACTCCCCAGCTTTGAAAGCCCTCAAATAGATATACCCTTGGGTTAGTTGTCCGAGTTTCTTGTAATAAAATTATTGGATATTTAAAAATTAGGTTCCACCATTCAATATTCTTCAATTTACCCCCAACACTGCAACGTTCCATGAGATAATTTCTAAACCACTGGCCTTCAGTTAGGGAATGTCTCTCCTTCTCTGCATCTGTCAATTAAGTAGAACTTCTGGTTCCATTGGTTAGAATGTATTCCCATATATTTCTTCTATAGCCTAGTACACAGATCTCTTGCAGAACTGTTTCCACTCTCCAAAATTAAACTACTGTTTATTCTGGGGCCTCTAACTTTCCTTTCTCTAATTATTCTTTCTGGGGTCCCTTGAAGTCCAATATCTTGAATTAAATATTCATTTTGCAAAGGTTCAAAATAATTTGTTATTCTTTTTTGGATCTGCACTTTCTTTATTGGGGAATCCTCCTTTGCTTTCTTCACTCAGCATCTTCCTTATTTGTTTTATTTTCTTCCTTATCCACATCTTGTATGCATATAGTTGTTTCTGCTTTTACTCTTGTTTTTTTAACTCTAAATTCACATCCAATATAATTTGCCTTGTGCTACTCTTCTGAGTGATCAAGCAAACTCATACTTTTTCTTTCCCCGTATGGTATCTACAGCATATACTGATGCAACATCTGTGCATTTAAACTTATTCCCCAGCAGACCTTTACAGATGTTAAATATTGCAATCTTAAGTGTCACTAAATTTTCATTCTTTGATTTTGATATACCTCTAAAGAAGACCGTTGGGTTAATTAGCCCTTTTCTTATGTTCTCCTCTTTTATCTCTACCTCTGTTTGCTGTCTACCCATATCAGACCTTCCAGCCTTGTCTTTTCCAGAGTCTCTTTCCACATATACTACACTGATACTGTTGGATTTTCCATCTCTTTCCACTCCTGTCTACATTTCTCCTGATTCTGTAGTTCCACCTGCTCAGTTGACATATATGCTGCATTAATATCTCATCCTCTCCTTCTAAATATATTTTCCACTTTCCTATTCCTTGTTCACTATCTAGTTTTGTTATTTCCTGATGAGGTATACCCTCATTTTCTGTATTCTTGTCTTTAACCCCCATTCCCTTAACCTTCCTTTTTCCTCCTTCTTTAACTTTAGATTTAACTAATTGCTGTATTTCAGTTTCTTCTTTTCTTACTACTGCCTTTGTAATCTCTTTTATTGATTTTTGTACTCCAATTTTCAGGTGGTCTATCTGCTTCATCAATAACCTTTTTTTTAATTGTTCTTTAGAAGTGTCACTATCTCTATTAGAAATTTATTCCCCTGCACAATTTCTGCTTTTATCTCTGCCAGTGTATTACTGTATCTATTTCCCAATTCTGCAGCCATTTTATCATGTCCCTTTACTACCCTGGCATATGTTTTTACTGCTTTTTCTCTTTCAAATTCTCCTATCAAAGAGGAGAGAAGTGAACTTTTATATTTTTTTAATTTACTTTCCCTTATATGGGTCAAATCAGGGGGACACTTAGAAGGCGTATCTAACATCAATCTGTCAGTACACAGAGTCAAGAACGCCTTAAACTGATTCAGGAAGGACATCGACCTTTCCTCGAAGATTTTTTTCTGTCCCGAGTCAGCTCCAGACCCTCCCCTTGTTTCTACTTCAAGTTGACTCTCAGTATTACATTCATTAATCTATTTACTTGCCTCTTGACTCATTTCCTCACCTGAAAAGAGCCATACTCCTTCTGTTCTTCCAAATCCTTAATTTGTTTTATTAATGGATGCTCTGTCATTTGTGTATGGACTATCTCCTTCACTGGTGATGAGGTTAAAATTGATAATTTTGGACTCCGAATTCTGAATTTCTTTTTCTCTCCCAGTAAATTCTCCTGGTTTTCTGACCGTATTATATAACTAGTAATTTTCTCCTTACTACTCATGTTGTTCCTTGTTTTCTTTACTTCTGGTTTACTTCCCTTCATATCTCACACAAGGGCAGAGACTAAAGCCCTGCACACCATGGAGAGCTCTTAACACAAGATAATTATAAACAGGTATATAGTTTCCCCCCACAGAATAATCCCTTCCACATAAACAGCTATGATTTCCCCAAAAAGGGAAAGTCCTCTCTCCAAAGTCCAGTGTTCTTGATATCTTCCTTCTTCTCTTCCCTTTCCTTTTTTATGTTTGCTTGCACGCATGTGCAAGAAACATAGTGCCACCATATGTGTTTTCATAGGTGTGCCTCCCCTACTTCCAATGCCCTGCTCCCTTTTGCAGGCACAGCTGCACCACACCAATGAATGTTGGAGCTGTCTATGACAGCCCTTCAGATGTAGTAGCGTACAGTTGAAAGCAAAAACACTGCAATCAGTGGTGGTAACGTGTAGGCAATTTGCATACTGCCATCAGCAGGTTATTTACATACAGCCATCAGCAGTATGCAAAGTACCTGCACTCTGCCTTGCATATGTATAGCTGTCACAGACAGCTCCGTTTTGGTCTACTCTCCCCCTGCCAAGTAGCATGCTGGGAGCCCACAACAGCATGTTCATGTGCTCCCCCAGGCACACCGTATGGCTGACAGGGGTGCCCAATCCCCTATTGGCTTCACTTTCCCCCAACAGACTTCCAGTGTCACGCTGGGAGCCCACCCCAGTGTGGCAGAAGTCCATATGGCTGACAGGGGGTGCTCAATCCCCCATCAGTTCCACTGGCTTACCCCCAAAAAAACTTCCAGCTGCCACACTAGGAGCCCACCTTAGCATGGCAGAAGTCCCATGTAGTCTAAAGAAACATAGAAACACCTGTAAATAAAAAGGTCCCTCGTTGAGTGTCTCACCCCCTCCCCAACCTGCACCCACCAACTGTGCACCCACCTCCCCACCCCCACCCCATATTTACCTCCGGAGGCTGGTGTGATGATCTTTGGTGGACCGGGAACAAGTCTGCATTCCTCAAAGCAGACCGCGAACTGAAGAAATGCCGGTAAGCTGTATAATGCAATAAATGGTTTGATTTCAACTTTGGTGCATATCTTGGCCATTTTGGGGAATTTTTTCACCAAATTTTCAACATGGGGTTCTTGGGGACCCCCCTCATGAATTCAGTAACTGTCATTTTGTTATTCAGTCCTGAAAGGTGATTTCGCAGTCACTGCATGGAACCACCTTTCGGGACTGAGTAAGGAAACAACAGTGTCACAGTTCATGAGGTAGGCCCCCAAAAAACCCTGTGCTAAACATTTGGTGACAAAATTCCCAAAGTTACTGTTTTAAGAGGGTACATTGCACAGTTCCTACACACGCTCGTAACTTTGAGAATTTTTAATATTTTCAGTCCCCATTTCCAATATTGCCATTTTACCACACCTCCTTATGAACAGTATAGCTGTCATTTTTCATATCATGCCCAAAATGTGTTTTTGCACATGTAGCACACATTAGCACAGTGGATGTGCAAAATCAATGTTCGGGACACATTAAGAAAATCACAGTGACACTGGTCATGAGCAGAGGTGGTAAAATGGCTATTTTGAAAATTTGGGGACAAAAGTCCATAAAATGACTCTGTCACGAGCGTACATTGCGCAATTTCCACACGCCCTTGTAAGGTCACGAATTTGTAATATTTTCAGTCCAGATTTTCAACATTGACATTTTTCCACACCTCCTTATGAACAGTACAGCTGCCATCTTTCACACCCTGGCCAAAATTTGTTTTTGCACTTCCGGTGCAAAATAGCGCGGTCACTGTGGGAATTTAGTGTTTGGGATAGATTACGAAAATCACAGTGACACTGTTCATGGGTGGAGGTGCAAAAATGCCTGTATTGAAAATGTGCTGTAAAAAATCCCCAAACTACTTACATTATGGGTGTACATTGTGCAGCTCTTATGCACGCTCGTGACTTCACCAGTTTTTATAAATTTTCAATCGAGATTTTCAACATGCCAGTTTTTACACCGCCTCATGAACAGTACACCTGTCACTTTTCATATCCTCTTCAAAATGTGTTTTTGCACCTGTGGTGCCAAATGGCGCAGTCGCTTTGCAAAATCACCTTTCACGTAATGAACTGATAGTGTCACCGTTCATGCAGTAGGGTCATAAAAAAACAATGTGGAAAACTTGGAGTAAAAATGCCAAGAAACTCCCAGGGCATTAGGGTTTTCGACTATAATGCTCTACCTTTAAGGGACTGACAGGTGTCAGGGGTGTGACTTAGGATTGTTGACAGTAATGCTCGTGCCATTTCACCCCCACCCCCACCCTGCAGCCACTGACAGGCATTGAGGTGCACGTTGGAGGCTTTCCCCCAGAGTTCACCCCATTCTCCCATACTGCACCCATTTCAGCATATTTCCTTATGGAATGAGGTGAATGTAAAGGCAAAACACCCCAAGGCACACCTCAACACTTGTCAGCGTCTGGAGAGTAGAGTGAGGTGAAATGTCGTGACTGTCATGGGTGATGACCCAAAGGCACACCCCAATGCCTGTCCATCTCTGCAGAGTGAGGGTGGAGTTGGCATCAGTTCAGTACTTCAGTACCATTCCTATACTGCATCTGTCTAACTCCTGCACTTCCACTGCCAATGCCAGCAAGCAAACATTCGGCATTGACAAATGCTTGCCTTTAAACAGTCTCTTCTAAATGAAAGTCAAACAGTTCACACACAAAATGGTTACATAGAAACATAGAAACATAGAATTTGACGGCAGATAAGGACCGCTTGGCCCACCCAGTCTGCCCATTTCCCTACCTACTGGATAAGCTGCAGATCTCAGTTAACCAGCAGCCTACTTCTTCCTACCCCAACCCCGTAGAATGGCTTTATGACTGTCCCATGCATGCTTTAATTCCACCACTGTTTTTGACTCCACAACCTCCTCCGGAAGGCTGTTCCATGCATCCACAACCCTCTCTGTGAAAAATACTTCCTTAAATTACCTCTGAGCTGCCCCCCCCCATCTTCAAATTGTGTCCCCTTGTTCTTGCACAGCTCTTTTTTTGAAAGATGCTACCCTCTTGGACTTTGTTGATTCCCTTGAGGTTCTAGAAAGTTTCTGTCATGTCCTCTCTCTCTCTCCTTTCCTCAAGGCTATACATATTAAGCTCCTTTAGTCTCTCTTCATATGTCTTCCGGTGCAGACCCTGCACCATTTTAGTTGCCCTCCTCTGGACAGCTTCCATTCTGTCTATGTCTTTGCGGAGATTGGGTCTCCAGAACTGCACACAGTACTCTAGATGGGGGTCTGACCAGCTGTCTGTACAGAGGGATAATAACTTCCTGTTTTCTACTGATGATACCTCTCCCTATGCATCCCAGTATCCCCCCAGCCCTCCTTGCTGCCCTCTCACATTGCTTGTCCACCTTTAGGTCATCCGATATGACTACCTCCAGGTCCTTTTCCATTTTTGTTGTTGTTAGTATCTCACCCCCCATTGTGTACTCTTCCCTTGGGTTTTTGTTTCCCAGGTGCATTACCTTGCACTTCTTAGCATTGAATCTAAGCTGCCATACATTTGACCATTCCTCTAACCTTGCCAAGTCCCTTCTCATCCTTTCCACCCCACCTTTGTGCATCAACTCTGTTGCAGATCTTTGTGTCATCTGCAAGAGACATACTTTTCCTTCCAGTCCCTCTGCAATGTCGCTTATAAAGACATTGAAGAGGACCGGTCCTAATACTGAACCCTGCGGTACCCCACTAGTAACCCCCCCTTCTTCAGAGTGGACTCCATTTACTATTACTCTCTGTGTCCTATTCTCCAGCCAATTCTTTACCCAGGCTGTCATCTTGGGACCCACTCCCAGGCTGGCTAACTTGTATATTAATCTTTTGTGTGGGACTGTGTCAAATGCCTTGCTAAAGTCTAGGTAGGCCATGTCCACAGCCCCTCCCTGATCTACTACTTTGGTCACCCAGTCAAAGAAATCTATCAGATTCGTCTGGCATGACCTTCCTGCTGTGAATCCATGCTGCCTTGGGTCCTGTGCCCTCTGGCCTCTAGATACTCAACAGTTCTTTCCTTCAGAAGTGATTCAATCATTTTCCCTATCACTGAGGTTAAACTAACAGATCTGTTTCCTGCTTCTGCCTTGCTCCCACTTTTGTGAAGGGAATCACATCTGCTCTCCCAGTCCTTGGGTATCACCCATCCTCTCATGATTTGTTAAAGAGGGTAGTCAGTGGTGTCACTAGTTCTACCCTTAGTTCTTTAGAATTCTGGGATGAATCCATCAGGCCCCATTGCTTTGTCCACCTTCAGTTTTAAGAGTTCTTTCATAACCCTTTCTTCTGTAAATGGGCTGGTATCAACTTCTGTATCCAGAGTGTTTCTACTGTTTGTTTTAAGTACCTCCCTCTTCATTTGTAAATACTGAGCAAAATATTTGTTTAGTATCTCTCCTTTTCACAGTCTCCTCTGCCCACCCTCCTCCCTTTATTAAGCCTCACTATCCCTCCCTTGGTCTTCCTTCACTCCCTGATGTACCTATAAAGGTTTTATCCCCTTCTTAACTGAGTTGGCTATCTTTTCCTCGGTTTGGTCCTTTGCTGTTCTGACTGCCTTCCCAGCTTCCTTTGCTTTAACTGATACAGTTCTCGTCCTGCTCCTTCTGTGATTCCTTGTACTTCCTGAATGCTTTCTTTTTCTCCTGAACCTTCACTGCCACTTCCTTTGAGAACCATAGTGGTTTCTTACATCATTTTGTTTTGTTTGTTTGCTTCACACAAAGGCTCGTTACCTCTGTGATGGCAGTTTTTATTATTCCCCATTGTTCTTCCACCCCTCCTTCCTGCCCATTTGCTAGTGCATTCCTTAGGCACTCACCCGTTTTGGCAAAGTCAGCCCTCCTAAAGTCCAGTGCTTTTGCCTTTGTATAGCTTGACTCTATTGCTGTGTTTATTGTGAACCATACTATTCGATGGTTGCTAGTTCCTAGATAGCTACCCACTTCTACATCTGTGATCCTTTCTCCATCTCCATTTGAGAGAACCAGGTCTAAGATTGCTTCTTCTCGAGTGGGCTCCAATACTAGTTGTCTAAGGCATGCCCCCTGTAGGACATCTAGAATAACCCCACTCTTCAAGTGGCTGCTGCAACTGCATTCCAGTTAACATCTGGCATGTTCAGATCACCCATCAGCAATATCTCCCTTTTTCTGCCATTCTAAGTATACTTTCTATCATTTCCTGTCCATTTCCTCCCCTGAGAAGGGGGTCTATATACAACCCCTGTGCAGATTGTGGTGTCATTGCCTGTCTCCAAATTTACCCACAGTGCTTCTTCTCCTCCCTGTTTACCCTTTTGTTCTGTTCCTTTGATTTCTTCCCTTATGTAAAGAGCTACTCCTCCTCCTCTTTTACCCTCCCTGTCCCTCCTGTAGATAGTGTATCTTGGTATGTTTATGTCCCAGTCATGGTTTTGTGTGTACCATGTTTCAGCTGTTATTCCCTTTTCCAAATGTTGGTCCAATTTATTCATCTAGCAGAATAGGATCTTAGGTTCCAGGATGAGTGAAGCAGTCTAGAAATCTCCCCAGGGCCAACCCTTGTATATCCCTTACAAGACACTGAAAATACATGAATCAAAATGGGAAGAAAAATAAAATCACAGCAAACCTTATATTTCCAGTATGTTATCTAACAACTACCTAATCCTGTTAACCCCTCTCTCTAGCCATTTAACAGTATAGAAACATAGAATCTGATGGCAGATAAGGACCACTTGATCCACCTTGTCTGCCCATTTCCCTACCTAATGGATAAGCTGCAGATCCTAGTTAACCAACAGCCTACTTCCTCCTAACTCCCACTAGAATTGTCTTATGTCTGAGCCGCCCCCCCATTATTTTCAAATTGTGCCTTTGTTTTGACATCTCTTTTTCTGAAAGATGCTACCCTCTTTGACTTTGTTGATTCCCTTGAGGTATTTGAAAGTTTCTATCATGCCCCCCCTCCCTCCTTTCATCAAGGCTATACATCTTTGGTTCCTTTAGTCTTTCTTCATATGTCTTCTGATGCAGACCCTGCATCATTTTGGTTTCCCTCCTCTGGACAGCCTCCACCCTGTCTATGTCTTTGCAGAGATGGGGTCTCCAGAACTGTACAGAGTATTCCAGATGTGGTCTTACCAACTGTCTGTACAGAGGGATAACAACTTCCTGTTTTCTACTGGTGATGCCTCTCCCTATGCATCCCAGAATCCCCCCAGCCCTCTTACTGCCTTCTCACATTGCTGGCCTATCTTTAGGTCATCTGATATGACTACCCCCAAGTCCCTTTCCATTTTTGTTGTTGTCAGTATCTCACCCCCCATTGTGTACTTTTCCCCTGGGTTTTTGTTTCCCAGGTGCATTACTTTGCAATTCTTTGCATTGAATCTAAGCTGCCATACATTTGACCATTCCTCCAGCCTTGCCAAGTCCCTTTTCATCTTTTCTGCCCTACCTAGCATATAAACCCTGTTGCAGCACAGTATTTAAACAGCACAGCTATACCATGTAAAACTTACTTTGTAGCTGTATTTAGAGTTTACAAAATTTCGTTATCCTCCGATGTTTAGTTAATGTCAGCGGACTTTCCTTCTATTATACCATTCACCGCATGGCAAATTAGAAGCCTTGGGTTCTTCCACACAAATGAAGAGTGAGCTGCCAAGTTAATCAGGAACACAGAGACTATCCCTTAGGGCCAGGGGGTAAGTCAGTACTGTGCCGCTATGCTAATATGCAATGGTAGCCAAAAGCCAAAGAGAAATACCATACAGACTCGGAGGCAATCAGAAAAAAAAACCTTGCACTTATGGGACATGGGGAACCTGAAGCAAGCTAGTATAAAACTTTAAGAATTTAAAATAGATTGACTACAAATACACCATGTGCTGCAAGTTTGTTTCAGCATCTTAGGGAGCTTAGAGAGTTACCACAAGCAAATACCTCAGGTTCCACAGGTGCATGTCTTAAATACTCAGTTAATTAGGCTAAATGGGCAAAAAGTCTCAGATTCCATGAGCAGAATGTCTCAGATAATTAGGCTAAATAAGTCCACATGCAACAAATAATTAGCTCCTAATTAATAACGTGGAATCCACTAGCACCAAAATCTTTTTTCTCCCCTCTCTTGAAAACAAATACTCAGCACACAGAAACCCACACTCCCCCACAAAAGAAAGAAGGAGAAAAAGAGGCACAATAAAAGCACTGAAAACAGATCAACAAATAGTGAGTACTCCAACTCCAACTCATCTCTCTGCACTCATTTTTCCTAAAACAAAATAAAATAAAATGTTCAGTACTGTCTAGCATTTAAAATAAAGCAGCATAAATGGACAATACTGGCTTTTGACTTAACTCCTTTATGTAAAAATCCTTATGGGAATATTAACAAAAGCCACAGAGCAGCCAAGAAGTATTTTTCTTTCTTTCTTTATTTTAAAATCAATCCCTTCTTTACCCTGCCATGCTGACTGACAATTCCATTCCTTGGTGTGATTTCTTCTCCTGTTTCCAACCTTTCCGAAGGGCCTCTGCCTCAAGCCCACGCTGCGCTCGGGGTCGTCGCCTCACAATAGGGGCAGTCCTTTTCCATGCTCCCCCTCAAACTTCTTAATTTTCCTCAGCGGGGCTTCACTCTGAAAAAAGGGACAAAGAAAAACAGGAGAGAACCACATGGTGAGGGGAGACAATAAGTTCTTCTGGTGAGGAGATAAATGTTGTAAGCAACGCTGACTTACCTTTTATAAAATTAAAACTTGCTTCGTCTTCCTGCTTCTCACCAATCCTCCTCAATGGTAGAGAGCACACAGTGTACCACCGCCTCCCTCAGTCCTCAACCCACTCCAATTACATAGAAACATAGAAACATAGAATTTGACAGCAGATAAGTACTGCTTGTCCCACCCAGTCTGCCAATTTCTCTACCTAATGGATAAGCTGCAAAACCTAGCTAACCAACAGCCTGATTCTTCTAACCTTCACCTCCTAGAATTGCCTTATGTCTGTCCCATACATTCTTGAATTCCACCACTGTTTTTGACTTCACAACCTCCTCAGGAAGGCCATTCCATGCATCCACAACCCTCTTCATGACAAAATACTTCCTCACATTACCTCTGAGCCATCCCCCCTCTAGCTTCAAATTGTGCCCCCTTGTTCTTGCACTCCTCTTTTTCTAAAAGATGCTACCCTCTTGGACTTTGTTGATTCTCTTGAGGTATTTGAAAGTTTCTATCATGTCCCCCTTCTCCTTCCTCTCCTCAAGGCTATACATATTAAGATCCTTAAGTTTCTCTTGATACGTCTTCTGGTGCAGACCCTGCACCATTTTAGTTGCCCTCCTCTGGACTGCCTCCATCCTGTATATGTCTTTGCAGAGATTGGGCCTCCCAAACTGCACACAGTACTCCAGATGGGGTCTCACCAGCTGTCTGTACAGAGGGATAACAACTTCCTGTTTTCTACTGGTGATGCCTCTCCCTATGCAGCTCAGTATCCCACCAGCCCTAGTTACTGCCTTCTCACATTGCTTGCTCACCTTTAGGTCATCAGATATGACTACCCCTAGGTCCCTTTCCATTTCTGTTGTTGTTAGTATCTCACCCCCCGTTGTGTACTCTTCCCCTGGGTTTCTGTTTCCCAGGTGCATTACTTTGCACTACTTAGCATTGAATCTAAGCTGCCATACATTTGACCATTCCTCCAACCTTGCCAAGTCCCTTCTCATCCTTTCCACCCCACCTTGTGTATTAACTCTGTTGCAGATATTTGTGTCGTCTGCAAAGAGACATACTTTTCTTTCCAGTCCCTCTGCAATGTCGCTTATAAAGACATTAAAGAGGACCGTCCTAGTACTGAAACCTGCGGTACCCCACTAGTAACCCCCCTTTCTTCAGACTGGACTCCATTTACTATTACCCTATGTGTCCTGTTCTCCAGCCAATTTTTTTACCCAGGTTACCGTCTTGGGACCCACTGCCAGGCTACCAACTTGTATATTAATCTTTTGTGTGGGACTGTGTCAAATGCCTTGCTAAAGTCTAGGTAGGCCATGTCTACAGCCCCTCCTTGATCTGCTGCCTTGGTCACCCAGTCAAAGAACTCTGATTCATCTGACATGACCTTCTCGCTGTGAATCCATGCTGCCTTGGGTCCTCTGGCATCTAGGTACTCAACAATTCTTTCCTTCAGAAGTGGTTCCATCATTTTTCCAATCACTGAGGTTAAAATAACAGGTCTGCAGTTTCTTGCTTCTGCTCTGCTCCCATTTTTGTGACATGAAATCACATCTGCCCTCCTCCAGCCTTCAGGTACCATCCCATCCTCCCATTATTTATTAAAGAGGGTAGTCAGTGGTGTCACTAGTTCTACCCTTAGTTCTTTTAGGCTTCTGGGATGAATCCCATCAGGCCCCATTGCTTTGTCCACCTTCAGTTTTAAGAATACCCTCAGAACCCTTTCTTCTGTGAAAGGGCTAGTATCAACCCTCGTATCCAGCATGTTTCTATTATTTGGCTTGGGTACTTCCCCCTCTTCATTTGTGAATACTGAGCAAAAGTATTTGTTTAGTATCTCTGGCTTTTCACAGTCACCCTCTGCCCACCCACTCCTTCCCCTTTATTAAGCCTCACTATCCCTCCCTTGGTCTTCCTTTGCTCCTTGATGTATCTATAAAAGATTTTATCCCCCTTCTTAACTGAGTTGGAAGTCTTTTCCTCGGTTTGGGCCTTGGCTGTTCTGACTGCCTTTTCTGCTTCCTTTTGCTTTAACTGATACCATTCTCTGTCCTGCTCCTTCTGTGATTCATTGTACTTTCTGAATGCTCTCTTTTTCTCCCTAACCTTCCCTGCCACCTCCTTTGAGAACCATAGTGGCTTCTTACATCATTTTGTTTTGTTTACTGCTTCACACAAAGGCTTGTTTTTTTTAGTTTTTAGTTTATTCTTCTAGGAATTACTACCTTTGAGCCAGAGGCTCTTTTACAAAGGTTCCACATCACGTACAAAAGGTTACATAGATAACACAACAATTTGTGTTGTGTCAAGAGCAAGAAAACATATACAAATACATATTAAATCACTTGTGCAAAGGACATGATATCAATAATCACATTATTATTACAAGAAAGAGGTCATGCCAGATTAGGAGAAACAAATAGGAAAAAGTCCAGAACAGAAAGGTTAAGTGAAAGGTGTGGAGCAGACAATAGCAGGAGAAAAGGTTTCCCAAACATGTCTTTGTCAGATAATGGAACAGAGTGGGTAGTGAGAAAATAGGAGGTTTAATCAGGGCAGTCACAGGAGCTGGAGGTGGCAAGGTGAGAGAAAGCCTTGATTTGAAAATACCTAGAGAGGTGGAGGCAGTAATATGAGTGCTGAGGGCATTTAGCCAGCTGGGGGCACGATAGGCAAATGATCTTTGTCCCTGAGAAGTCCGGCAACGGGGGACTTGGAGAGGCTGGTGTTCTGTTCTTCTGGTAAAACTGGTGCTAGTGCTCGGGCATAACAGGTCTCGGATACAGTGTGGAGTGAGGCCCAGAGTGGATTTTTTCACCATCAGGCAGGTAAGGTACTTTATCCGGTTTGAGAGTTGCAACCAACCTGAGTCAGCATAGAGTTCACATGTGTGGGTACGTTGATGTGCACCAGTGAGCAGCCGACAGGCCTTATTTAGGGATGTTGTAATGCGACTAAGTGCTGTAGTAGTGGCAGATCCATATATAACTAAGCCATAGTCAACGACTGAGATGATAGAAGATTGGATGGCAATCCTCAGTGCAGAATGGGTAAGAAGCTGTCGGTTCCGATACAGAATCCAATTCGCTGATTAATAGTTTTTGCTGTACTATCAATGTGAGTTGCAAAGGTTAGGCCTTGATCAAAGTTGATTCCAAGATATTTGAAAATTGGCACTTGTTCAAGGGTATTTCCCAGGTATGTATTAATGGTGAGTGGACTTGCCGCTTTGTTTTGTGGGTTAGAGAAGAGCATGGATTTAGTTTTTTGTGGTTTAGAACCAGCTTATGTTCAAGAACCACATCTCAACTTTGGAAAAGCATGCTGAAGGTTGAGACGTAAGAGGTTCGGATCTTTATGAGTGGCAAGAATCACGGCATCATCGGCATAGAGGATTAATTGTTCAGGGCAGGATTTGGGGAGGAGTTTAGGAAAAGGCTGAAAAGGAGGGGCCCAGGATGGATCCTGGGGAACTCCTGAGCGAACCAGTTTTGAGTCTGAGAGAACTTCAGCTACTTTTACAGATTGAGAGCTGAGTAAGGTAATTTTTACCCAGTCACCAGGACCTCATGAAGCCCTAGGGATAGAAGTTTTTGATAAGTAGGCCATGATGAACTGTATCAAATGCCTTGGTTAAGTCAATGTAGACTGCTCCAGTTAGGTTTCCTTTGTCCATGGCATTGTGGATTGCTCCTGAGAATTCAAGTAGGGCAGTCGATGTGCTGTGCCCTTTCCTAAATCCATGCTGCTGAGTGCATAGGATGTTGTGCTTTTCCAGGTAGCCTGAAAGTTGGTCTGCCACCAAACATTCAAGGGCCTTAGAGAGAGGTGGTAGTATTGATATCGGGCGATAGTTACCAGGCAGTGACTAATCACCACTTTTGTGCACTGGAGTGACAACTGCAGCCTTCCATTTCCTAGGGAACTGGCTGTAGCAGAGGGAGAGACTGAAAATTTTTGTGAGGGGGAGCAGTACTTCCTCCAGAGTGAGGGACAGAAGTTTAAGGTCAATAGTGTCGCTGCTTGCTCGGGACTTAGAAATGGCCTTCTTTGCATATTTATAGACTTCATGTGCCTTTATTAGTTTGAAATGGAAGGATGGTTTGGTTGGAGAGGCAGTAGTAGAAGTAGAAATTGGAGGGTCAGCATCAGTAAAGAAATCAGATGAGAGGACACCACTAAGGTCTGTGAAGGTATCATTTAGGGTGTTTGCAATGATCTCTGGGTCTAATGTAGTGGTTCCATCCACATTCATTATTGTAGGAGGATTTGGACTGCTGACCCATGATATTCTTTTATGTTGTCCCAGAAGGATTTCCCTTCGCCCCAGGAGTTGGAGAGGGCATTCTTGAAGTAAGAGCTCTTCATCAAGTGGATCTGTTTAGTACAGTGGTTGCGAGCCTCTTTATACTTTTGAATGTCTGACAGAGTGCCAGTAGCTCTTGCAGTGGCCCAGAGGTGATCCCTACTTTTGAGTTGTGCCAATAGCTTTGCCGTGAGCCAGGGATTTGTGAGTGCTTTGATTTTGCGCTTTTTACTGGTGCATAGGTGTCACAGGCAGTGTTGAAAGTAGTAATAAAGTAATCAAGGGCTAGGTCAACATCTTGAGATTTGTAAATCAAGGACCAGTCTATCTGCCTAAGACAGGTCTTGAGATGAGTAAGGTTGCCATAAGGTAGGACTCTGCTATAGATGGTTTTTGGAGGCGGCTTACGAAACTTATTTGTCCAGGTACATATTATTGGAGAGTGATCACTGAGCGAGTCAGGGAGAACACTTACATTGGTTATACGGGTAGGGTGGCTGGTAAGGATCCAGTCAATGAGGGTGCTGGTCCCTGATTTGTAGTTTTTCCTGGTAGGGGAGTTTACCACTTGTGTTAAATTTGCTGCAAGGATGGCAGCCTCTGTGATGGCAGTTTTGATTATTTCCCATTGTTCTTCCACCCCTCCTTCCTGCCCATTTGCTAATGCATTCCTTAGGCACTCACCCATTTTGGCAAAGTCCGTCCTCCTGAAGTCCAGTACCTTTGCCTCTGTATGGCTTGACTCTACTGCTGTGTTTATCATGAATCATACTTTTCGATGGTCACTAGTTCCCAGATGGCTACCCACTTCTAAATCTGTGATCCTCTAGCCATCTTCATTTGAAAGTACCAGGTCTAAGATTGCTCCCTCTCAAGTGGGTTCCAATACTAGTTGTCTAAGATATGCCCCCTGTAGGGCATCTAAAATTACCCCACTCTTAGAAGTGGCTGCTGTAAATGCACTCCAGTTAACATCTGGCATATTCAGATCCCACATTAGCAATTTCTCTCCTTTTTCTGCCATTCTAAGGATACTTTCTATCATTTCCTTGTCCATTTCCTCCCCCTGAGATGGGGGTCTGTATACAACCCCTGTGCGGATTTTGGTGCCATTGCCTGTCTCCAAATTGACCCACAGTGCTTCCTCTCCTCCCTGCTTACCCTTTTGTTCTGTTGCTTTGATGCCATTCCTTATGTAGAGAGCTACTCCACCTCCTCTTTTCCTCAAGCAGTACTCTTGGTGAGGTCTCACAAGGCAAGCTACAGAGGGGAAGTCAAACTATACAGTAATAGAAATACATTGAAACTTGATTTTGGAGGTAACTCTGTAATGACATGAGACACACTGGCCCTACTTAGCTCTGAGACATTGACCTGAGCCAGTAAGTTTAATTTATTGAGTTATGGGTCTTAGAAAATTATATTACAATTAGGGCCCATATAATTCATAATATGTGGTGGGCACAAGTGTAGACTAAATCAGCCCCAAGCTGAATGGGTACATTTGCTAACTCTTGCAGGTAACTTTTCCTTATAGCCTGACTGGGTAGTGTTGAATATAGCACAGGTAGCCCATAGTGTAGTGAAATTGTGTAAGCAGCATCGTTGTTTCTGCAGTTGCCTTTCTAGCCTATTGTACAATGACAAGCATATTTCTTACAATCTCACTGGTTAGTGAGCCCTAGAGACAGTGATGTTATCTGGCAACAACATCACTGTATCTAGGGCAGGCACACACCTGAATGAATCACATGTACTGTACAAACACAGACATATATTAGTACTCACAGTACTCACAGAAGACACACACAGGTGCCATTAATGACCCCAACTGTATTCACTTTCACTTTCCCAGTTATAAACAGCAGACATCAACTCTATATAAGTCCCAACCTTGTTTTGCAGAAAAGAAAGGGAAAGTAAAGTGAAGCCAACACCCCAATTGACTTCTTAGTCCTGCTGAGTACCATGATCGTCAAAAGCGCATGCATAGCTAAAAGCAAAGCTGGCTCTACTTAGCAGAAATGGCCTGCTATTAAAATATGTTCAAACTTATGGCCACTCTCTAAACCATATATACCAGGAGAAGGGTAGGCTCTGATAAGTAGAGGTGGGGTAAAATGGGGGAAATCACTGATAAAGAGAGAGAGAGAGAGAGAGAGAGAGCACTTTGGGAGGGAGACAGAAGGCAACATGGAGAGTGGGAGGGAGAGGGAGAGGGAGAGAGGGGTATGAGGAGGGAAAAAGCAGGAAACATGTAGCACCAGCACAACCTAGTGGGGAAAACAGAAATTGTGGACTTTTTATACATATACTTACACATTAGAAAATGAAGTAAAAATCTCTTTTAAAAATGCTTTTAATCTTTTTTTTAATTAAACAGCCATTGTAGAATAGCAATAATACACTCCAGAGATGTGTGTTGTGTGGCATAACATCACTTTTCAGGTGTTAAATGTACATAGCCTGCAGCCTTGTGCTTCAACCCACCCAAGTAGAGATGTGCAAAAGTAGTTTTTTCCACCTTAGTTGAAGTTCTGCAAAATGTTGCAACCTTTGCAGAAGTTTCTGAACTTCTGCCTGTGACAGATCAGAAAACTTCAGAAGGTTTTGGGTGACATTTCACCCTGTTCCAATCACCTACAGGCAGAAGAAAAAAGTTACAAGCACATGCTTATGCACTGACAGCTCAGTGGGCAGCCATCCATGGAGGAGAGAGAAGGGCTGTGCCAGTCACCCTCTCGGGTTTGGTATGGGGGTTAGCAGGGTGGTGGGACATTGCCTACAGGGGTGAGGGTGCACTAGACCATCAGGGAATACAATTTTAATTTGGGGATTGGGGATGGCTGGAGCACTAGACCACCAGGGAGATTTTTTTCCTTTTTATTATACAGTAGGGGATCGGGATGGGGGGGTTACACTAGGCACCACAGCATGATGTCCTGGACTGGTCGGGTAGGTGATTGGGTGGGGGGGGGACTGCTAGCCACTAGGGGATTCCAGGGATATTTTTTAAATATAGGGCTGGTGAATGGGTGATGGAGTGGGACCGATAGCCACCAGGGTATTAATTTATAATACATTGATAGCAATTGGTGACTGGAGGGGGGGCACTAGACATCTTAGTGCAGTCCCTGATCAGTTGGAGGGAGGGAATGCTAGCCACCAGGGAATTAACCTGTAAATTTTGCATTATACAGCAAACATCTGGTGGCAATGCAGGGCCAGCAGAATTTCCTCAAAAGTTCAGAAATAGATTTCGGAACTTTTGCGGAAGCAAAGGTTTGACTTTTGCTTCACTTCTGCCAGCATAATTTTTTTGGCACACCTCTATGCCCAAGGCATGATGTTATCCCAGCACAACCCACACCCTGCAATGCATTATTGCTTAATTGAATATTGTGCCCTGCAGACACATCATTATTTTATTGGAACTTTCCATGCATATGCAGAGTTAATATATTATCTTAAAGCATACAAATCCATTATTGTAAATTGACTACACAGTGTCATGTAACTGCAATTAATGTACTCTGCTGTCCAATACATTATAAATGGACAAGAAGCCCTGTCAATGTTATTTTTGTGCCAAACACCTACGCATGTTCATATAACAAAGTGGAATAAAATGAGCTCTGATGTTTACAGTTGAACTTGGGAGTATCTTATATAAAAGAAATCAAAATGAAACCAGAGAAAAGAAGTGTCAGTTGCTGACATGCAGACAAAACACATATGGCTCAGTGTTGTTTGTTTTGGTCCATAATCTGACATTGTCTCCAAATAAACATACTCGCTAGATGCTCAAGGACAAAATCATAGATAATGTCTATGTTAGAAAGAAAATGAATGTAATTTGCTTGCAAGGTTACTACTGCTTTGTTGCTTCAAGGCAAAAGTATGTTATCTATTTGTTTTGACTTACGGTTTTTCTTGTCTTGTTTTATGAAGTAGCTTGTGGCTATAAAAATGACACTACTGGTATAGTACATCTTAGTATACTTCAAAAAAGGGTATTGTAAAGGGTGACAAGACAGTGAAGCAAACAGGGATTCCTAGTTTAATTTCCAGTTTTTCTTTGTGTCCCCTTTTAAAGATGAAGCAGGTCCTCCCGAATGAGATGATGTTGGGAATTTTAAGTCCTGTTCAAAATATCACCAGGGTGGTGCCAGAGGTGATGACTGGAGCTACTGCTCCCCTCGTGCTCTTAGTGTTTCTGCTTATTGTGATTTGGAATTGTAGAGCCAGCTCTTCACTGCCAGGTAAACTATGAACAGTGTGACTACTTATTTTCAAAATGTTACTACTTGATTTCTGGTTCAAACTCTTAAAAGTAAAACATAGGATTATAAATTCTTTTTTAGAAATGTTTTATGCACAGTCAATCGAAAATATGGTTTCCCTTTTATTCTACCTTTTTTAGACATTCTCAGTCAATTACCAACATTCTATCTGATATTAATATGTCTTATATTGCAGGAAACCCTTATTTGGTAGAAAGTCATTTCAAGCCTATGAAAAGTAACTGAGGTGGATAAGTCAAAGTTGTAAGCTATGTACTTAAATACTGTATATTACAGGATACAGATTTTCACTTATTGCACTTTCAACTGATAAGAATAAACTTGAGTCAGTTTTATTTTTTCTGCGTTGGCACCCAAGTTGATCACAAATCGAACTGTAGAAACCAGTTAATGGTGCATCTCTTAAAGGGGACATGAATTGAATACTTATGTGCAGATGCTTGATACGTCTCTGTTTTCATAAATTATATTCATACCTCTAAAGGATCCCTATTTAACTGTGCCTGAATTCAAGCTGAAGCTGTCAGTTGTGTTTTGTATTGTTTTCTGTGTGTATGGACAACATTCCGTGCAGTTCCTTTCATGGAACCAAGAATTTGGAGTTTTGACTATGTCACTTCATGGTTTCAGAAATGTGAGCATGAACTTATCAGTACAGTTGCCATGGTTCTGAAACCATGAAGTAACATAGTCAAAACTTCAAATTCTTGGTTCCATGAAAGGAACTGCACGGAATGTTGTCCTTCCAAAGAAAACAATACAAAACACAACTGACAGCTTCAGCCTTTATTCAGGCACAGTTAAACAGGGATCCTTAGAGGTATGAATATACTTTATGAAAACAGAAACACTACAAGCAACTGCACACAAGTAATCAGTTACTATCCCCCTTTAAATCAAACATTATGCAGTTCTATTAACAATAAACAGCACATTAAAGCTGTAAGCAAATTATTAAATGCAGTAACTCACTGTCACTTAAATACCCTTTTCCTTGCCATTAGTAATGTTCAACATTTTTGTACACCCAAATGAAACAGAAAAGTAATTAGCACATGAATGATGTTAGCATGACTTTTCTTATGTAAATATTATTACTCATTAGTGGTGATTCAATCAATCAATGCTGAGGATTTGTCTGTGCTGTGTAAAACACCTGGATTAAGGAATGGAGTTGGTCACTTAGGGGCTGGCTGGGTGAGGATGGATTGTGCATCCCATGGACAGTTTTCCTCCCCCATGGAGAGGGGATACTGCATATCACTGCTTGTCTGCCATGAGGTAAGTCCCAGGAAAGGTGGGTGATGGGGCTAAGAGGTGCCAGCAGAGGAGGGCAGGATGGGACGGCCAGGAGATAAATACTGATATGAAAAAAAAGAGTGCCTTACAACTAGCATTTGAAAAAGTGAAAAGTTGCACATTTAAGAAGGGGAGTCCTCCTTTTTTAAATTGAAAACACATTTCACACATAAACATAAGCCATCATGCATGGCCTAATAATTTACAAGTTTATAGGGATGCTTGGTGTATTTCTTATGAAAATTGGAGTGTGCTCTTTTGTGTCCTGGGGGGGGGTCAGAATGGCTCACTTCTGTTTTGCAGTTCTCACACTCTAAGAATGCATGAGAAGACATTCTCAGAGACACTCCAGGTGTACCTCTAAACTTATGCAACAGACTCAAAGTATGGTTGCTTGTTATTGTTTCACACTAGTTTTCACATACATTAAAGCTCGAGATAATTACTTTTACTCTAATTCTTCTTTTTACAGCAGTGTTCCAGTGTTATGTATACTGTATATGTGCAATTCATGGGTGCAATCACAGTTGGAAAGTTGGATGGGGCATGGATCTACTAAGCCTTTCATGCTGATGCCAATGCCATTAGCCATTTTGCAGGGCCTCAAAGGTTGAGGGGAACTGGTCCCTCTCACCCCCCCCCCCATTTTAGTGCCCATGGTACAGTTTATAACAGTGTAACATCATGCCTCTGTCCGCCATGGTACACCTAAATAAACAGGGCTGATTTCTAGGGGGCTTACAGCTTCTTTGTCTCATATGGTCATCGTTCTGAAAAATTAGTATGTCCCTTTGTACTAACATGATTGGCAAAGGTAACTTAGAAGGAAACTTGAAAGGGCTGTTCCATCACGAAGAGGTTAAGGATGATAACAAGAACAGAAACATGTTCTGGTACATTTGAGCATTACTGTTTGACTCAAGCTGATCAAGGTCAAGGTGGCAACATGTTAGAAATGTTGCATATGGGCAGCTTGCATAGCACTAGATCTGTGCTGTTATATGGACTGAGCAAGGAACCAGAATGAATACCACCTTTCACAATCTATATTATTAATATTATTATTAATCATTTTGTCTGATCTTCAGGTCCTCATTTCTACATGGGAATTGGTCCCCTTATTTCCTATATGCGATTTCTTTGGGAAGGAATAGGAACTGCCAGCAATTACTACAATGACAAATATGGAGACTTTGTGAGAGTTTGGATCAATGGAGAAGAAACACTCATAATTAGCAGGTCATTACCTTTTTTAGCATAAAGATACAGAGGTTGATATTCTTAGTGTTAACATAATATGTATTATATGTGACATGCACTATTTAAGAGCTGTTTCCTACTTCAATATGGTTTGCCTTAGAAGTTACTTCCTGTTTGGTTTCATTTCTCATACATCCAGAGCTGCACTGCAAAAGTGAATTAACATAGTATGGTTACAGTAGCACTCTATATCACTGGAGCGATATATACATATATATATATATATATATATATATATATATATATATATATATATATGTGTCACACACAAATAAACATGGTTATTCAGGCTGATGGCACTTCGAATGAAAATAAATTTTTTGAGGCAAGATTTTCAAAAGGATCTTTCTAAGATCTGTCAGACATTAATTTAAAAGGAAAATCTGTCTAATCTGTTAGATCAGCTATTGGATAAATATCTAAATTTCTTGTCCAAAAAAGATGCAATTGCAGCAAAAAAAAAAAAAAAGACACCAATCACATTTGACATACTAGTATCACTTTGTGGTAGTCCCATGTTCTACAAACTGTTTAAGTACAGTATTTTTAGAACCTAAGTTTCACAGGAAATAAATTAATTTTAAATGAATTGCAGTCTCTCATGTGCAAATGTAATGGATTATTGTGGAATATGTTAACCAAAATGCAGAGATTTATTTTGTCAAATTTGCAGGTGTTCATTATATATCCCCAGTGCTCACTAATAAATCTTTTGTTTGCTGCAACATGTAGTGATTGCATTAATCAGTAGATAAATATAATGCCCCTTGCATATGCTTTCAATATGACAACATTTTTTTTTTAAATGAATTGCAAATTGATCATTATGTAGTACATCTTCTAAACTCTAAAGACATCTACCTCAGGCAATGCTAACTATATTTTATTTAATAATTCACAGTCAGCCAATATTGAAATAATCCTGAAACAATACATTTTGCCTGTTTCTACATGTAAAATAATGAAGCCTGTTTAACAAGTACATACTTTTGTGCAAGAAAAAATAAGCAGATAATCAGGGTGTTTAATCAAGTTCTAGTAAAAAAAAAAGTTAATTTTGTTAAAATAATTGACGTTCTTAATCAGCACTGTAAGTACAAACATTTTAAAATCACATGATTAAAGTATTAAACCATACCAATAACTTTTTACTACATCATACAATAGTTTGTAATACATGGCACTTTTGTTTTACTCTGGGTGCAATGAGTTTTGTCTATTTAAAGGTAACTATTTAGATATACTTCACATGTTTTATTAGCATGTTTTCAGAAATGTTAGTTTTTTTGTAGACTATAGGTGAGCATGTAGGTGTGGCAGATTATCAAGTAAGGGATCATTGTCATCATCTCCAACAGATGCACATTCAAGTTTATTATCAGCAGAGCCATCCGAACTCCTCAAATGTTTGAATAAAAATCCAATACAATGAAAGTATGCATACAAGGACAACCTATGTTGCCACTCAGAAACAAGTATTGTCGTCATTGCTCCTTTTTGGTGAATGGGGTTATTTGCACCTTTTCTCACATCTACTGTTTCAGTCTCTGTGGCAATAAAGCATTTTCTGATAGTCTGCTTTAACACAGATTGTAAGTGTTTAAGTGTACATATGCATGGCCAGTGGATTTTGAAACCAAACCAGGGAAGTGAATCAGATGAAAGCAGAGTTACACTGGATCCTCTCCTCACCTCACACTGTACTGTTTTGGCTAAATCCTAGACTGTGTATCAGATTGTTAGCATGTTTTAGTATATTTCCTTGAGAAATTAAATATGTGTATCAATTTCAGTCAAAACTTATTGTGATGACCTTTGACCCCAAGGATCAGCCCAGTCTTGCATGCTGCAGAATTAGGTGTATACATGAGTGGAATGAACATCACAGGACCAAACATCAGTATAATGTATATTACCTATGAGGGAAAGTAATTTTAAACTTTAACTTATCTCCAGTGTGGTTTACATATTCAAAATATTAAATTAAAAGAAGATTTTGGCAGTTTACAATGAATTGGACCAGATCCCAGTATGACAAAATCTGGCCAACTTCTTTTAGTTGCTGAGTACAGTATGAATATCAAACAAACACGATCTTTGTGATGTAATCAAGCATTGCATCAGTTTCTTTTCCTCTGTGACATACATACATGTACAAAAGTGATAACTTGTTACCCAGGGGTTATGTATGTCATTGGTGAAATACTTACAGCCTTGATGACATCTAACTTCTTTTGTACAGTAGGTCTGCAGCCTTATTAACATACCTGGCTATAAACATTCTGAGTTATAAAATATGTTTGTATTATAATTCAATTTATTTAAATATATAGGTACAATATATCAATTGTTTGTGATAGTGTCACATTTTTGAAATGCAAAATTGAGCAATTTCTGTTGTTGCAACAGTATCATTGAAGGATGGATTCAGCTGACATTGGTTACTAAGTTATTAGCACTAAGGTTCTGTATGTTGTTGAGGGAGGATACATACTGAACAATAGTAGAGACATTAAAGACAACAATGCCATATTTAAGTCAATGACTTTTGTTGACATTATTAATAATGACATCACTATGACCCAATTAAGGTGGATTTGTAAACACTTTCAATTTTAAGAAGCTCTCTAATGTTTTTACTGTAGTTTTAAAATTCAAAAGTTCTGTGTTCAGGTGGCATAGTCTGTTTCCCCACACAAGGGTTTCTCTAATATTCTGCAAATTAAAACACTGATTTTTCAGTCCAAGGTCCATTTTTGAAAACACAAGTCTTTCACATGATTTATAACATTGGCTGGCAATATAGCATAGAGGTTAGAGGAACGAGGTGTGAACAAGCTTGGTACATCCAGTAGACCTGACCTGAGTTTGATTCTCACAACCTCCACTTACATACTGTGTGACTCTGAGCAAGTCACTTAACCACCCAATGCTCCCAGATCACCCCTGAAAACAGGCACTTGTGCCTAGTGGGCCTTACCCAGTTACCAAAGACTAAAATAAAAAAAAAAAATAAAAAATATGAGTATATGTCCAGTACTGCTCCAGCAGCCTTTATTTTTACAAGTGTGCCTTCTCAAGTTCTTTATGTGCTTGAACTACGCAGCCTCAACTCTAAATGCCTCTTTAGAAATAAACAATCCTTACTGGCTAAGAATGACATCATGCTTTAAAATAACCATGAGAGATGCCAGAACTGTGCATATAAACATAATGCATCATAAACTGCAAGAATGCAGCTCAAGTGGTGAGACTGTTAGGAGAAGCCAGAGAGTGGAATGAAGTCAGTATTACAGTTCAGTGCATGTGGTGTTTTAGATCATTTGAAAACAATGGCTTGTATCTCATTTGTTTGTTTTCAAGAAGATAAAGAACCATTTTGGTTGATATCATGAAAGGACACTGCCATTGTTTTCTGTAGCAGTACAGAAAAATAAAATAACATGTACTGTATATAGTTCAGTATCACTTATCACTGTTTTAATGTAAGGCTTGACAGCAGGTGATGATGTCTCATTTCAGAACATCATCTACTACAAAGGCACACTGTTGTATTCTTTTTTATTTTTAAAATTCATAACTAAAAATACAAACTGTCCCTTGACAGAAGGATTTTATTCTTGGGTTCTTAAGAGGCTCTCATATCAACACCCATACCCAAGATGTATATGTGTGTGTGGTGTTGTTGGTGGTGGTGGTGGTGGGGGGAGAGTGGGGAAGAAGAACAGCTATACCATTTAATTTGTAAATTGTGACATCATTATAAGCCAGTTAGGGCTATCTATTTTAAAACATTCAGGTTCTGTCATAACCAAAAAGCGTATGTCTCAGCCAAGAATTCTGAAATCCAGAAATTCTTAGTGTAGAGGGCATAGTCCATCTCTTACATAGGTGTTTGTCTAATTTCAGGAAAAAAACATTTTGATATTAAATTCAAGTTTTAGTCTTTAAATGAAAATCTCTAACAGGATTTAGTGATTTATGATATGTTTTATTTGTACTATTTTGATGTTTTTTTGGTTATAAGAGGACCTTGTTTGCCAGTAATGCTCAGTTTTGCATCACATTTCTGAAGCCACTCATGTAACCTTGAAAGATACAGTAACTGTTCAGAAAATGTATATCACAACCAAGAAAGGATTTGAAAATGTCATTCATTTCACATTTCTTCTTTGTGTAGGTAGATATACTGGGGCTGAGGTAAAAGCAAAGTGCGACTGCAAGGTTTAAAAATTCTTGTTCATTCACATTTGGTAGTCTTGTGGGAACTACAGTACATAATAATTAGTAGTGACCTAAGCTTCTATTATGGTAGCCCTTTATGTAGATGTTCAGAAAAAGTTCCCCAAACTTGGCAAACATATTGTCACTTAAGCACCTTTTTTGTGGCCTCTGGTAATGCTATATTTCCACTGTGCTACTGGTTTGTTACAGTCAGTGTGACAGTATATTATTTCTCTGTACAAAACTTAGTCCTCTGATTATTACATCGGCACTGTACAGATTGCTTATGTATATGCCCTCCTATGAAATGAAAATAGTACACACTGAATAGTGCATCCAATATTATTAGTACTGAGGTGCTGTCATACGTCAAAGCATACCTCTCAACTGTCCCTGATTTTCAGGGACGTCCCTGATTTTGCCTCAAAATTTTCCACTGTCCCTCGTAAAATTTGTGTTTTTGTGGCAGAACAGTAGGGATTATACTCACAAAAAATGTCAAACATCAAAGTTACAGACTTGTTCTTCTTCAGAAAATGCATCTTAACACAAATCCCCCTATTCAATCAGCATTCTGAGTGAATAGTACCAATTTTTAAGATGTGTCCCTGATTTGGGGTCTCTGTCCCTGATTTTTTTAAGCCTTGTCCCTGATTCAGGAGGCAAGAGGTTGAGAGGTATGCGTCAAAGAACTCTCATAAGAATACATATTTGTCAAGTGTAATTATAGCATAGTGGTATAAAGAGTGCAACTGTGCACCCTTGAAATGTTATTTATCTCAATCTGCTTTTTTAGACCCTCAACTGTTTACAATGTACTGAAACATGGAGGCTATGGCAGCAGATTCGGAAGCAAGCTTGGTCTCCAATGCGTTAACATGGATGAAAATGGCATTATTTTTAACAATAATCCTGACTGCTGGAAAAAGGTTCGCCCTTTTTTCATGAAAGGTAGGACAACTTTTTTTTTTTTCAAATGTGTCCTTCTTAGCCATGCACATACCTGTTATATGTTATATATATTCATAATATGCAAATATGGACTAGAGTGGAAAACTATTGCCCTGAGGTTGAAAAAGTAACAGTCAGTGGGTTATGATGCTTGAAACCACAGGCTGAGGGTGTTATTGCCACTGGAGACTACTTTTCAACTCAAGGGACAGACAGCAGTGTTCCACTTTTATCTGAGAACTAGAGCAATTTAAAATTTTCAATTCTACTTCAAAAGGAATTCTGCAAAAAGTCACCAAATTCTGCTGAATTCCTTATGAAGCAGAAGCAGAATTTTGAAATGCCAAATGCAGTAAACTGTTGAATAATAATTTTGGTTTCCATAAACCATGGATTTATGTTCAGCAGTTTAAGTAAACTACAGATTAGGTTTTTGGAAACTATAAAAAATGAGTCTGCAATTTACATTAAAAGACATTCAGCCTTTCACAGAATTTAGAGAAAAATCCCAAAAAGCAGTCTGGAAGTGGAATTGCCTTTCTACCTGAATTCTGCCAGTGGAATTGTGCATTTTGTTAAAATTTACTGAGAACTCCAGGTCATATTTGATTTAGTAAACCATTTTTAATGGCAATTTTGAACTTTTTGTGCATCTCTAGTGCAAATTTTTATTAACCAGCGTCTGCATTCAATCAGCAACAGCTACTCTTATCACACAGTGACAATGCATAACAAGCATGGACCAGGATAAGAAGGGGGGCCAACCTATAACAGGCATTTAGGGGCCCTGGGGGTGGGCTAGGGAGGGCAATTTATTTAAAACATAGGGTTCAGTTTTCAAACATCCCACAGATGGATGCAATTTGCACCAATCTATGGCTGCAGCAAACTCCGGGTGCATCAGGGAACCTTCACCCTATTTTATAAAACAAGGGGTCCTTGCACCAAAGTCCTGAGAGTTGCCACAGCTGCAGGGTTGCACAAAATATGTGGTACACCTGAAGGGTTTGATGGAGGGTCCCTAGCCTAGGTGAATCACAGAGATGGGGGGGTTAATATTCCTGGAAACTGGAGATCAAGGGCAAGTGGAGCAGTGGGTGTGCAATGGGGGGCAACAGGGGCACAACAACAGTGAGAGGGATCTGAGGAAGTACCTGGCAGAGGTGCCATGTGAAGTGGCACAAACATGATCAGCCTGGGTAAGGGGGTTGGCACAGCCACAGCATCATGACCCAGACCCCAGGTGGCAACAGCCCTGGCACCTGACCAACAGGAGCCACAGACCCTGGCAATGTATTTGGGCATCTTCCAGCTGCCATGCAGGGGCCTGTGTACCACAGGAAAGTTGCAGTGCCTGGGGCATGTACCTATCCACCAGCTGCACCCTACAACCTGTTGACACTGCCACCTGCCACATATAGGGGACTGTGCATCCAGTGGAGCAGGTGCCAAGGCTGTTGCCACCTGGGGTCTGGGTCATGATGCTGCAGCCATGCCAACTACCCTACTGGGGCCAATTGGCTCTGTGTAACTTTGCATGGCACCTCCACTGGGTACCTCCTCAGATCCATCTCACTGCTCCAAGCCCCCATCACTCCCACAGCACCCCCACTGTTCCATTGGCCCCAGTCCTCACCTTCAGGTCTGCCCCCCAATCACCATCCTGCAAGGCAGTGGCACAAGGCCCTTAGACCAGCTCCTGGCTGGTCTAACCTAAGCCCTCTCTTGCAACCACAGCGGGGCTTCTGGAATTCCAAATAAGGGGATGGTGCAACCCACCACGGTGCAAGGCCCCTTGTGACTTGGTGCAAGGGTACTTCTGCTGCAAGGGTGCAGCAGGGTGGCTTTGGTGTGCAGCATCCAAATTTTGATGCAGCCTGCTTTCCAAAATCTTGATTACTGCAAATCTTAACACAAGGTGCCACTTGAATCAAAGCTGTTTGGCTCAGGCACCTTGTGCCAATGTTTTGCTTTTCATAATTGAGCCCATGGTTTTGACTCTTACACAGTTGCAGGAGCCAAAGTTCTTTTTAAAATGGTAAACAATATGGCTAGCTAGTGCTTTGCTATAATGATGACCTAAGCTCAGAAATTGACTCAGCTCACTTGGGGCTGGCTGAAGGAGGGAGGGTTGAGCAGCCCGTGGACTGCTCTCATCCCTTAGGGAGAGGAAGGTCAGCATCTCACACAGTGATTGGCAACATAAAGGTTGCTCACATAGGTGGAGAGGCAGTCAACAGACACCAACACAGGTGTGTGTCTCTGCATGCATACATGATCATCACTGCATGTTTATACTCTCAATGGGAGAAAAATGGAGGGGAAAAAATACTTGAGCCAACCCCCCGTAAGCCCACACAAGATTGACAGGCCAGGCTACCCAGCATGCTGTGTTCCTGAGTTAGTGGTGCATAACCTTGAGAAGGTAGATTATGGGGCTGGGGGTTATCATCCAGTAGAGTGGTAGACAGGGGGGCCAAGGGAAGAGGGGAAAAGCAAGATTAAATAAAAATTGTAAACAGTATGGAAGGATGGATGGGGGCTGATAATCTGTGGGACAATAACACTAGCCAGATATAGTAGCTCAGTCTTCCTAACCCTGAAGCAGACCATTTGGCTTCAAAACTGGTTGGCAAATTGAGTAATGTATCTGTGTGTCTATATATTCATGTAAGACACATCAGTAAATTTAATGCACACTGATATCTTTGGAAGTTGTGAGATTTTATCATCAATATGAAGAAAATAAGCTTGTTTATTAATATAATAAATGAATATGGAGAAGTGAGTATAGCTCTGTAATTTACATTGGAAAAATGTATTTTTATTATATTCGAGTTGGTTCTCTGGGTGATATTTACAGCTATGTCGACGTAAAACTTGATATGCTAAACTATGTTGTTCTGTGATTTATTTTAGTGTTTTCAAAATTAAGACAGTTTCTTTTCCTTTGAAGAGGATGGGTGAAGAGCTCCTCTTAACAAATATTGCTATAAAAGTGAACATTCTCAGATACTGTTAGAGGCAGCACAAAAGAGACAGTTTTCATGCACAATATTGAGTTGCCACCCAAAACTTAAATGGTGGCACGGATCAAGGAGAAATCAGTCCCCTTGCAGTTGCAACATAATACAAATCAGTAGCCCTGATGCTGGCTGATACAAGCAGGGTTTATACCCCATCAACACACAGCATGTGCTCATGCATGTGGCACAGCTTGGCATTTCAGCATATCTGATGCATTTCAAAGTGATTCAAATTGTGCAGCATTGGTGGCACATGGTACAAGGCTGTATGATTGGACCGAATCTGTCTTATCTACCACCATGATAATACTGGTTTCCAGGTTGTCCAGTGGTTCCACCCTCTCTATCCTTTCCTCCCATACTGAGTGGACCTGCTGGTCCTGGGGATCACCTACTCACTCCCCTAATGGAGATCATCCCTGGTGGTATAGTAGTTCCCCTTTCCTCACTAGGGAGAATGCTTCCCATTTTGGGTCCAGTGTCTCCCCAACAATGTGGCCATAGGGTGCATGCATCTCTGTTACCACTTGGATTTAGGAGAAGGAGAGAATGGAGAGAGAGAGAAAGGGGGCATGACTGAGACTGAAACATACACAGGGAATATAACAGGGTTGATTTCCATGAATTAATTAGACTTTGAGGTGGTGTGGTCTGCTGGTTAGAAAACCATCCTGGGAACCAATAGATTATAGGTTCAAACCCCAGTAGAATCAAATACTCACTGTGTGACCTTATATAAGGCACTTAACCTCCTCGTTATCCAACCTACCAAGCTGCACATATGTATAAATGCAGGATCCAGAGGGAATAATATTTTGCATCTCAGCTGGGCTGTACTGGGTAAATAAATTTAAAAAAGGACAGACAAACACCAGGGGACAGAGCCTCAAACTATCAGGTAGATCGTTTAGAAAGGATGTCAGTTTATGATTGAGTAGTTTTATTTGTTCGACCTGAAAAGGTCATTACAAACATGAAACATAAAAAAGTATATGCAAGAACATGTCCATTACAATATCAGCAGATTCTTAACTCCTAATATTTACTATATAATTAATGGTCTCCGTTTTTTCTCATAGAGAAAAGCGTGTGTTAAATCCCATAACACCTGAGTAGGTGTTACGGCATTCACGCGCTCCCTCTGCATAGCAAAGCGCTCGAGACAAGTAAACAGAGCACCAGCTTCCAACCGTCCCTTCTACCTCAAACATTGCTAACCAGAAAAACACTTGCTTGTTGTCGTTACCTCCATCGCGTATTCAGTCATGTAAAACATACAAATATAACAATTTATTCTCCCGAGCCTAACTCATCCAATTCACACTTTTGCCACGATCCCTAACTCTCTCCTTTGAACCCTAACCTTTCCTCTGCAGGTCAAAGGACTACATCACTGCAGAAACAGGAAACTATACCGCACAATCTCCACACTCATGGACTTCTAACTGCTGTACCCATTTTATTTGTTTAACAGTTTAAATAAATAGTTAACGTTCAAGCACAATTCAGTTTTCCTCACAGAAAAAATGTTGTTCATCTGCAAGGTAAGCCTCCCCGTCTTTTTTTACAAACTCAAGTCTCACCATAGAAAAAACGGAGCCTTCAATTATATAAAATAAAATATGGGTGCAGTGTGTGCTTTCAATTACACACCTCGTTGTTGGATGGCATTTATAAACCCCTCGGGCTTCGCCCTCAGGGTTTATGTGCCATCCAACAACTCGGGTGTGTGTTAAATTCTCGTAACACACTGCACCCCATACTTTATCCTATATATAACAAACACTTAATTTTTACTATTAATAATCTTCTCGCATTTGCTGCCTATTTTAAGGAGACTAATAATCAGTCCAGACCAACATTCCATAGATGAGGTCTAAAGACCATAATGTATTTAATCCAAATGGCGCCATTTCAGACCAACATGTCCTATCTGGGTTTACCCTGTCCACTCACATCCTGTCCCATTTGTGCCTATCTGGCAGCCAAATGGACATGCTGCATTTGTAGAATAACCATCAGCGGTACCATGCAGCACATGCTGCTCCATACCCTGCAGGCCATCTCCTATCTGACCACTCCTTTTGGCCATACCTGAGGCACCTAATGAAACTACATGTATCTGGGATGACCCATTTGGTTATACCATGTCCCCACTGATCCTACCCAGAGGCCAGTTGGACCTGCTGGTTTTGAGGGTATATCCAGTTAGGGCACCATGCAGAGCATGCTGCTCCATGTCCCATAGGTCACCCCCCCCCATCTAGCTATTCCTGTCAGCTACTGTCTAGGCATACAGTGGAACTCTGTGTTACAGTTTGGTCCCATCCTTCCACACCATGTCACATCTGCACCTCCCTGATGGCCAGGTGAACACACCAGCCTTGAGGTGCATCCATTGAGGCACCATGTGGTGCATGCCTCTCTGTGCCCCATTGATTACCCCTGATCCAGCCACTCCTATTGACTGCACCTTAAGAATGAAATGGGACTCCACATAACTGGTGGGACCACCCATAATGGGTCAATTTGTCCTAGCTGATACCAAATGGCCACAGGGCCTCACTACTTAATGCTGTTATCTAGACTGCAAAATATCCAGGCAGTCATAAGGTCACATGACAAGTTTTGATTTGAAATGCTCAAAAAAGTCTAATTAATATTAACATCAAGTGCCTTATCCATGAAAGCACCCTAAACAGGTGAGGGATTAATTGCACCTTCTTAGCTAAAAACTATGGTGCAATCCTGTAAAAATGTGAAAAGGCAGGTCAAGCTCTGACCTGAAACACAACACCACTTAACAATATACAACAAAAAAAAAACACCTTTTAAATGAGACAGTTCCCCACTATAGGTTTTATATTTCCATGAGTCACTAAAGCCACATTTATAGGAAATTCAGACCAATATATTCGCCAGGCCAATCCAGTCTCCACTGTAATTAATTCCATTACTAGGAGTCCCCTGCCAAAAATGGCCCTGAATAAAAATGTTTTATACTGGGCTCATATTATTCATCACTGCAGTCGGAACCAGATTACCTTTTTTTTTTTAGTTCCTGATTACAATATGCAGTATATATTTTAATTATTAAATCCAAGAACAAACAAACTTTGCCAGGAGGGGAGCTCCTGTTAAATCACAAATTACCAAGGAGTTCAAAAGGCATCCATAGATTTCCTTTAGTTTTGCTAGAATTTGGAGTTTTGTGATGACAATTCAGATTGTCATACCTCTGATTGAACGCTCTAAGCCTTTTTTGCTGAAACTAGTTTCAAAAGACACAAATTAGAGAGTTTATTCAGAATACTCAATTCATACCCTCAGTTCAGGCCGACACGGGAGTTCATGTTCTCCATTCAGCATTAAAATCAGGAGCCAAACGTAACCTTCTTTGAACAAGGTATCACTTAAAACTGAATCAGAACAATACCTCCAAACTTCAGCCCAAACCCAACAAGCAGGCATGGATTTCTGGTCTCTCACAGTGCATTACCCCTGACAGTTACAGCAAGTTTGATTCACCATCAGTGAAGACGTCTATCGACTTTGCTGCACAACTGTTCTGGGGATGCATCTCACTTTTTGCCACTCCTTTTCATAATCCAGAGCACTCCTCCAATTCTCCATCTCCAACAATACGGTTACCTGTTTAAACTAAAACAAAGTAGAGCGCTCCACTAAGTGCAGTAAATTCAATAGTCATATAAGTAATGACAAGCCTGGTCCCCAGGCAACAATTGCATATCTTACAAAAGGCTATATAAGCCTGTCGACACTTAAAAGTGCTGCTGTAAGTTTCAGACGTTTTCCACCCAGTCTGTGGTACGCTCCTCATTCCGGGTTCAATAATCTGTAGTCATCCAAGTTCACATATCTCTCATTTTACCCAACACTTTTCAAAACTAGTTGAGGTCAATGAACTGCATCACAAAGCTCCGAAGGTCAGAAGTCATAAAAACAAGTTGGCTTGTATTTAAAACTGTTTAGAGCTATCGGCATTCATATTTGCGGCCTTCATATATGCAGCATAATAAAAGAACCACATCACAACACTCCAAACCAATGCTGAACAAAGTATACATCAAATAAATGTAGATTTCTTTCATCAGATTTGGAGCTGAAAGAGCAATGGCCCAAAACAAGGACTTTTAAAATACTATAACAAACGCGGAGCAGTGAGAAGTGGGGCAGCATGTTCTGACAAAAAATACAATTACTGCCCTTGATGCTGTGACTTCTGTATTAAGATGACATTAATATAATTCATAAAGTCCCAAACGGAGCCAAATAGAACTTAAAAAAAATTAAAATCTAAGGCACTCATTTTAGTGTGGCGTCTTGTGGAGCAGAGCAGCAGCACAGCTCTAATGTTATAAAGTAACAGTATGTCAGTTGTCAGTTAGTGTTTTTTTACTCAGGGGGCTGTGGGCCAGTGGACCAGACTACCCTGGAAGGTGGGGAACACTGGCTCTATAGCAAACATTCAGATCAAATGGGATCTACAGAGAGGTACTTTAGTTAAGGAAAAGCAGGATTATGGGGTAACAGTGGAGGGGGAAGCTAGTTAAAAACATAAGGTTGTGCATTAGAGAATGAGTAAGGTGCCTCGGGATGTTCCAGTTTCCAGTTGCTTTGGTGATGCAGCTGGTAGTACAACCAGAATGGTATTCCAGGCAGCCTGGGTTCAAGTTCCATCTAAGGCACTTATTTCTTTCTCTCATCTGTTTGTTTAGACTCACAGGACAGACTAAATGGATGAAAGTCCTCTGACTGAAATGACCTGCAGTATGAGGGTGAAGAGGGGTGCAAGCAGCTCTGCAAGCTGCCAGAATGGCATTTTCAGGCCCAAAGGAAAGGACCGCAACTTCTATTGAGCATGTCTCAGTGTAGTTGCAATGGAACAGCCAGTCATGGCTTTTGTGTGTCTTTGAAATGGGACCTTTTGAATTGATGAATAGTGACTTCAAGCCGGCCTGATGGCATACAGGGCTGAGGTGCTGGATGCCTTACCTCGAGCCACGTCATTGACCCAGGTTCAGAAATGGACTCTGGCCATCTGGGGTCAGCCAGGAAGGAAAGGACTGAGCATTTGGAGGACAGCTCTCCTTTCCAGGGAGGGAGGGAGGGGGTAGCAGATCCCACTGTCTGGTGACCCCCAATGGAGACTGGGGTGCAGCAACAGTTGGGATCTCTAGTATGGGAACTGGCTGCTGTGGCAGTCCTGTGAACATGCATGGGAGCATACACATCTCACACTGGAGCGCATTGGACTGCTGAGTCTGGGGGGGTACAGAAAAGCCTTGATCACCTGGTATGCGAAGGTGGGTCCAGTGGGACAGCCCCCAGACACTGTACTGTGTCCTGCTGGCTGACAACTGGCTCTTCCTCCACTCCCTGGTTGCTCTGCAAGATTCTAGACAGAGCACCAGTAGAAGTCAGCAGTCCCATCCCAGGGGCCTCACAGACAGGGGGCTGGGTGGCTGGAGGAGACAGAGTGGAGATGGGCCTAAGCCAGGAGTCGGTTGGGGGGGGCTTCAGGTGTGCAGGAGAAAGACCATACCTGAGAGGCCACACCATAGAGAGGCCAAGAGACTGGTGAGTAGGAGGCATAAAGAAAGTTGAAAAAAAAAATAATGACTTCAAGTAGTAATGTGTAGTACAAATTCTGTTCATTGTCATTGATATTAATGATACAGAGGTAGCAACTGTAATATTACACTGTGAATTAGAATTGTTTCTTTTCAAAATACAATACATATTTAGGAAAAGCTAAGTTGATTTGTTTTGTTGTGTGTTTTAGCCGTAACAGGCCCAGGCCTGCAGAGTGCTGCAGCAATCTCTGCTGAGTCAACTAAGGCATACTTGGAGAGGTTGGATGAAGTGACCAATGACAAGGGGCAAGTCAACGTTCTAAAACTTGCAAGACTAATTATACTAGATATCAACAACAAACTATTCTTGAGGGTGCCATTGAACGGTAATGAGACATTTAAAAAGTGAACTAAGCATCTGTATTTCTGAAAATGAATATGTTTAGATTTGTGTGATCCAGACATAAATAACCATATCAATTTTGCGTTCTGATGTTAGAATGTCAAATATTTACAATTTGATGGTTCTGTTTCACAGAATCCTAAAAGATTATAGATATGGGCCTCTTAATGTTCCCTATCACTGAAACATTATCACATAATTTTACACTTAGAAAAGTAACATAAACTATGCTATAAAGGTACAATAGTTGCCCTGATTGTTACTACATAATAGTTGCAACACTGCTAAATGAAACATTAGAGCGGAAACAGCTGATATACGGTAAAGGTGCTGTACTTATTCTATATGGGCAGACTAGGTGGGCCAAGCAGTCCTTATCTGCCATTAGATTCTATGTTTCTATGTTTCTATGACATACATGCTACTCTACACATACACACACATGCACGTGAGTGCACGCACACAAACACACACACACGCGCGCGCACATATGTGTTAATGCAGATAATAACACACTATATGCTCAGAGGGAGGGGGAGCAGATCCAGAGGACTGCTAATGCAGTGGCAAACAGAGGGGGCTGGAGGTCATTGTCCACCTGAGAATGAATGACCTATCCAAGGAAAGGGCAAGTGAGAAACAAGTGCAGGAGGATTTCAGAGAGTTAAGAGGGCATGTGGGGAAGATAGCAAGCTCCATGGTATTTTTAGAGATGCTGCCGATCCACAGCAGGGGGGGATTGGAATCTCCATATAAGAAGCTGCAACACATGGTTGATGGTCTGGTGCAGTGAGAAAGGGTATGGCTTCATTGCGGACCCACCTTGAATGAAGTGGCCTTGTACTCAGGGGATAGGTTGCATCTATCCCGGAAGGGGAAGGCAGGACTGGTTTAATATCTACCTTGCCAGACATTTAAACTAGCCATGGGGGGGGGCAACAGGAGAAGGTAGAGTCTAGCAACCCACCTCCACAAGATACAGAAGCCAAAATTGAGGAACAGAAAGGCAAGATGCTGACAGTAACATCTAAATCAGACATAGAGGGTAAGGCAGAGGTAGGAAGGCAGCATAGAAAGTCAAGTTCGGGGAAGGAATGAATCAGAGGAGCAAGGGCACGAGTAGAGCGTAGATAGGAAGCAGAGCATGGAAGGCCATGGTTACAAATGCTCGCAGCCTGACGTATAAAATCCCAGACCTAGTGGCATTGTTAGTAGAAGCAGACCTGGACACAGCAGCAATAATAGAGATTTGGTACGCAGCTAGTCATGACTGGGAGTTTGATGTACCAGGGTATGCTCTATTTGGAAGGGATAGGGGGAGTAAAAAGGGTGGTGGCCACGTATGTCAGGGAAGACATAAAGGCAACAGAGGTACTAGGTAGGCAGGGAGTGGCCGAGACACTGTGGATAACCATTGAGCCAGGTAATGCACAACAGCACACACAGGGGTGATCTACAAGGCTTCCAGCACAGATGGAGGAGGTGATAGAGATCTAGGGGATCAAATTCATGAGATGGCAACAAAGGGGGAGGCTTTACTGCTGAGTGATTTCAATATCCAAGATGTGGATTGGACCAGTCCAGTAGCTACTTCAACCTTGAGCTGAGATTTCCTGGATTCCCTACAGGGAGCAGGCCTCAGACAGCTAGTGACTGATCCCACCAGAGACAGGGTGATTCTGGGCCTAGTACTGACCAGTGGGGACAGTGACAGATGTCCAGGTGGAAGGTCAACTGGGATCCAGCAACCACCACATAGTGTGATTTAGCATAGGAATGGAGACAGTCTAGTCACACAAAGGCAAGGGTCTTAGCATTTAGGAGTGTGGATTTTGCTGCAATTGGGAGGTGTTTCAAAGAATCTCTGGCAATGAAAGAGACAGGAGGGGGAGATGGGGAGAAGTGGGAACACCTGAAGAGAGCCATAGAGGGGGTGATGAACCAATGCATCAGGATGGTAAACAAAGACAAGGGAAGGAGGAAATCACCATGGTTCTTGAGAGAGGTAGCAGACAAGGTAAGGGCCAAAAGGGTGGGTTTCAGGAAATATAAAGAGACTCAAAGGGAGGAAGACTGGGAGGTGTACCTAAGGAATCTAAGGGAAGCAGAGAAGTCTGTAAGGAACACAAAGGCACAGACTGAGGAAAGGTTAGCACAGACAGTGAAGAAGGGGACAAGACATTATGCAGGTACATCAGCGAAAGAAGGAAAGTCAGGGGGGATTGTAAGGCTCAGAGAGGATACAGAGGAGTGTAAGGAGGGAGACCTGTAAAAAGCAGAAATACTGAACAAATACTACTGTTCAATATTCACTGAGGAGGGAGAGGGCCAGGGACCACAGATAGGTAGCATACACTAAGGGGGGAGGTAAACACAAGTCCATTCACAGTGGAGACAGTCCTGGAGGAGCTCACAAAACTGAAGGTGGACAAAGCAATGGGGCCAGATGGCATACAATCAAGGATATTAAGGTAATTGCGAAGAGAACTACCTGCACCTCTGGCAACCATGTTCACCAAGTCACTCAACACAGGAGTGGTTCCAGAAGACTGGGAGAGGGCACATGCAGTCCCTCTACACAAAAGTGGGAGTAGGGAGGAGGCAGGGAACTATAGGCCAGTCAACCTCACCTCAGTAGTGGGTAAGATCATGGAGGCACTGTTTAAAGAAAGAACAGTGGTACACTTGGAATCCAAAGGTGTCCAGGATCTGAGGCAACATGGATTCACAGCAGGAAGGTCTTGTCAGATGAATCTGATAGATTTTTTTTTTTGAAATCTCTGTTCCCCCCGTCCTGCACTGTCACTTGACTAAACCCCCCTGATATCTCAAGACAGGAGGAGTCCCCCCATGGAACCAAGGCTTACCCCCCAGGTGGGGATGGGGTGGGGGGCTGCTAGCCTTAACCCCACCTCCCTGTTCCAGTACCTCTTGACTGTGTCGGGATCCTGTACTCTTGGGTCACGGTGCAGGTGACCAGGAACTATTGCTGACCCTCTCATCAGTGTTGTGCTGGCCAGGCATTTTGCTTGAGTATGCCTCCCTCTCTCCTGGAGATGCAATGTGCACTTGACGCCAAGGTGAAGCCAGCATCCATCATGCTCCACCCCCCTGCATATGACATAGGCATGCCAATCCTCCTGCCACTGCTAGAGGCCAGTCATGCACTGAGCCAAGGTCCCCCCCCAGAGGAGATGAGCAGTCCTTGGACGCTCAAGCCTGCTTCCCCAGCTGACCCTCTGACAACCTGAGCCCATTCTCAAACTTGGATCACTGGTGTTGCGAGTGGTAGCACTACTGCTATACCAGTGGGCAGCACTGATAGATTTCTTTGACTGGGTGACAAAGAAACTAAATCAGGTTGGGGTGGTGGACGTCACCTACCTTGATTTCAGCAAGGCCATGAACACTGTACCACATAGGAGGCTGGTAAACAAGATGGGTAGTCTGGGCATGGGGCAAAAGGTGGTTAACTGGGAGCTGGCCCAGTGGCAGTGAGGGTTGAGGTGCTGGATGCCACACCTTGTGCCACACCGGCAACCCAAGTTTTGGAATGGACTCAGGTCATTTGGGGGTCAGCCGGGGAGATAAGAATTGAGCATCCAGAGAACTGCTGTTCTTCCTTGGGTTGGGGGGGGGTTTGTGCTGCATGCATTAGCACAACAAGAGGGATTCAGCCCATGCCCAGGGTGCTTGGCTGCCTCCACAGAGGTGGAGACAGCTGCTGCACCCATTGCAAGGGTGTGAGCATGGGGGAGAAAATGAAGGAAAAATACCGGGACCTGGCAGGACCCATGATGGCCCAGATGGACCGGAGGATGTACCACTCCAAGGGGGGGGTTGTAGCCCCTGACAGGTCTGCGGTGGTGGTGACAAATAATGTTGTGATAAAAAAGGTGGTTAACTGGGTTAAGAACTGGCTAATGGACAGAAAGAACAGGATGGTGGTAAATGAGATCCAGTCGGAGAGAGGGGGTGACCAGCAGGGTACCTCAGGGCTCAGTTCTTGGGCTAGTCCTGTTTAATGTCTTCATTAGTGACACTGTGGTAGGGGTCAAGGGAATGGTCTGTCTGCTTGCAGATGACACTAAAATCTGCAACAGGGTAGATACTCCAGAGAGGGTGGAGAGAATGACGAGGGACCTGAGGAAGCTTGAAGAATTGTCTGATATGTTGCAACTGTGGTTCAAGTCAAAGAAGTGCAAAATAGTGCACCTGAGATGAAGGAACTCTGGTGAAAGCTACAGGATGGGGGGAGTTGCTGACATCCACCAAGAAAAAAGGGACCGGGGGGAAATAATTTCAGATGACATGCAGGATGACAGGCAGCATGGCTTCACCAAGAGAAGGTCCTGTCAGATTAACCTGATAGAGTTTTTCAATGGGGTGACACAGATAGTGGACCAGGGAGGAGCGGTGGATGTGGCCTATCTGGATTTCAGTAAGGTCTTTGATACCATTCCACATGGTGGAATGGTACATAAGCTGGATAACTAGGGGTGGACAATAGGATCACCAGGTGGGTGGAAAACTGGTTGAAGGGAAGGAGTCAGACAGTGGTGGTAAATGGGACACATTCCAGGGAACGGGCGGTGACCAGTGGGGTGCCACAGGGGTCAGTGCTAGGACCAATGCTCTTTAACATCTATGTTAGTGACCTAGTGGAGGGTCTGGAGGGATGGCTGTGTCTGTTTGCAGATGATACAAAGATCTGCACTACGGTGGATTCACCTAGTGGGGTGCAAGCCATGAGGCGGGACCTGGAGAGGCTGGAGAGGTGATTTGACACCTGGAAATTGAAGTTTAGTACACAAAAGTGCTCACTGATGCACCTGGGGAGGAGGAATAGGAGGGAAACTTACTCCTTTGGGGGGGTTGGTGATTAAGGAGAAGGAAACAGAAAGGGACCTGGGGATTATGGTATCGCGTGACCTCAAGGTGGGCAGCCAGAGTAGCACGGAAGTGGGAAAGGAAAATGGAATGTTGGCCTGCATTGCTAGCGGTTTTAATAGCAGGAAGAGGGAGGTGCTAATGCCATTGTACAGAACCATGGTCAGGCTGCATCTGGAGTATGGAGTGCAGTTCTGGAGGCCTTACCTATAAAGAGATGTTGAGCTTATGGAGAGGGTGCAGAGAAGGGCAACCAAAATGGTACGAGGGATTCAGGATGTACCCTATGAGAGAAGATTGAGAGGGCTGAATTTGTACCCTCTGGAGACTAGGAGGGAGAGGGGGGACATGATTGAGACTTTTAAGTATTTGAAGGGAATAAATAAGGTAGAGGGTAACAGCTTGTTCAAATTGAAGAATGGAGCGAACACGAGGGGACATAGCCTCAAACTGGAAGGTGGGCAATACAGAGGTAATGTTAGGGGGCAGTTTTTCAAGGAGAGGGTGGTGGAGGTCTGGAACAAGCTGCCGGAGGAGGTAGTGGCAGCTGAAATGGTGGAGGGGTTCAAGAGGGCTTGGGATAGATTTAAGGGGTTGGGAAAAGAGGGTGGACGCATAACAGAAGGGGGGAAGTAGGGTGTTGAGCAGACTAGATGGGCCGTGGTGCTTTTCTCTGTTGTCACATTTTTGTGTGTATTATGACCTAAAGGTGTCTAAGCAAAGTACAAAGGCTGCAGGGAAGGCCAGTGGCATGCTGGGTTGCATAGGCAGAGGTATAACTAGCAGAAGGTGGGAGGTAGTCATGTCATTGTATGAAACGCTAGTGAGACCACACCTAGAGTACTGTGTGCAAATCTGGGGCTGCACCTTTGTGAGAAGATTGACAGGGGGAGGCGGTCCAGAGAAATGCATCAAAGATTTGTTTGAGGGGAATTGGAATAAGAGGTGAGTTTTTTTCTGAGAGCTTATTTATCTCTGAAATATTTTGTAAGTTTTGGTGATTTTTTTTTAGCTTAAATTTGTAGTTTACAGCTGCTGGCTGAGCACTGTGCTAGGTTTGGTGGTTTGGATTGAAAAAAACAAAAGCTTAAATCTGTATTGTATTTCACAGTAGCTGTTGTTGGCAGGCTAAGCACTGTGGGGGAGTGGTTATTTTCCCGAGTAACAGAGTAGCCAATCAAGATTGTATGGATTTCAGTTTTAAATCTATCTGTAGTTGTTCGCTGAGGCAGTTTGTTTGAGGGGAGTTGGAATAAGAAGTGATTTGTTTCTGAAAGCTCATTTGTCTCTGAGATATTTTGTAAGTTTTGATATGTTTATAAGTTTATAAGTTGTGCTATGTTTGGTGGTTGGGATCGAATAAAGACCCCCTGCCCATTTTCTTAAATACTGAAACATTACTGGGGGTTGGGCTTGAAGGCTGTGAGGGAGGTGCTTGAGGAGCTGGGAAATAGTGTTGCCAATAGGCAGGGTCAAGAAAGAAAGAAGAGGAACCATGAGAGGGAGAATGAAACAGAGGGGACAAAGAATAGGAAGGGGTAATGGGGCAATAGTGATGGCTTGGGGCAGTCTGGAAAGGGGACAAGGCAGTGGGGCAGGTCAGAATGAGGGTCAGTGGAGGGGACGGGGCAAAGGAATCTGGGAAAAATGGGGAACAAAAGACACAGGGGAGTTAGGATCATGGGGTGTAATAACTGTGGAGGGGCAGTATTCATGGACACCTTGTAGAGGACAGGGAGGTGCCCGATCTGTATAAGGTTGGGGAGGCTAGAGAAGGAAGTACTAAGGATAAGTGGGGAAGTGTCAAAGAAAGTGAACGGGCATATTAGGTCAGGAGGAGAAGGGAATGTGGAGAGCACAAAAGACATCCAGGAAAAGTAAAAAGATGGGTGAAATAAGAGGGACGGGGGGGTGCTCAGGACAGGGGGCAGTGGGGGTGACACAGGTATGGAAGACAAACATGCAAGGAGAATAGGAGAAGGAGTACAGGGAGTTGGTAATGCTGAGAGCTCAGATGGGGCAGACCTCTAACAGAGGAGTCAAAGAAGGGGAAGGAGGAAGGGGATGCGCAGTCCATAGGTACAAAGAACAAAATTACTGAAGAGGGAGATGGAGAAATAAGTGAACTGGGGCAAAAAGAGTTAAGTACAGTGGAGAACATGGGGGAGAAACAGAGACAGTAGGAGGGAACATTGTGCAGGAGGAAGAAGGAGAGGAGAAGGGGAGGATGGGGAGGGGAAGAAGGGAGGTGTCTTGGTCTTGGAGGGCTCGATACTAAGAGGGGTCAGGTGGGGAAGTAAAGGGGAGAGACATAGTAGAATTTGGGTGGAAGCCATGCCAGGAATGAAGGCGGAAAGGGTGGGGCAATCCATGCTAAGGTATGCAAGCAGGGGAAGGGAAAGGACTCACCTAATAATACACCTGGGATGAATGACCTGGCTGATGGGATGGTAGGAGAGGTTAAGAGGAGGTTTGAGGAACTGGGACCTCTGTGTGAGGAAGCGGGCAGATCTGTCACCTTCTTGGAGGTACTTCCCTTTCCCAGGGTAAGCATGCAAAAAGCGCAGAATTCAAGAGTTTAATAAATGGCTGGGGGCCTGGTGCTGGTACAAGGGGTATGTGCTGGTAGGAGGGTGGGGTGGGGGAACCTGGGAGAACAGTAGTCTGTATACAAAAGATAGACTGCACCTAATGAGGAAGGAAAAAATGTACAGAAGACAATGATAGGGAAGCACATTGAGGAGCATTTAAACTAGGAGAGGGGGTAGCAGGAGAGAGAGTGGTGTTCAGAGGCCTAGTGTTGTGAAACCAAATGGGCTTAACCCCCATGATAGCAAGGTAAGGAGGAAGGCAACTACTAAGGGAGCGGACATAAGGGGAGAGAGGCGGGAAGGGGAGGGTAGAGTCAAGGGTTGGAGGGTGGTAACACTAAATGCTAGGAGTCTGGGGAATAAGGGGGTGGAACTACAGGCTCTCAAGGAGAAGGGGCGTAGACTTGGTGGCTATACCCAAGACATGGGCCACCCAAATCCATGACTGGGACATGACAGTTCCAGGGTACAGATTACACTGGAAGGATAGGGAAAATGGGAAGGGGGTGGGTGGCGCTGTACATAAAGGGGGCTTAAAATGTATAAGGGAGGAGGGAGACGAAAGAGATACAAAAGCTCTGTGGGTGCAACTACAGGATCCCAAAAATAGATCACTAAGACTGGGGGTGCTGTACAGGCCACCCTCTCAAACTGAAGGGATGGACAGGCTACAGGCAGAACAGATCAGTAGGAACTGCGGGAAGGGGGTGATAGTAGGGAACTTCAACCTGCCAGGGGTGGAGTGGAACACACCTACCACAAAGAGCAGAATGGGAGCAGGTAATGCTGGACACCTTCCAGGAAAGCTTTCTAGTACAGTTGATCAAGGAGCCAACTAGAGAAAGGAATACCCTTGACCTCGTACTGACAAATGGGGAGTGGGTGGGGGAGGTGAGGGTGGAGGAACCACTAGGAGGGAGTGACCACCAGACAGTATGGTTCTAGTTACAGATGGCTAAAGAGAGGATGACATCTGGCACAAGGGTGTGGATTTCAGGAATGCCAGTTTTAAGATGATGAGGGAAGTGGTACAGGGGTTTCTGTGCAAAATGTAACTGGGAATGGACACACAGCAAAGGTGGGAACTGATAAGACAGGGGATAGTAGAGACAACAGAAACTTGCAGCAGGGCCCAGACTAAGAAGGCTAGGGGGAAGAAACCCAGCTGGATAAGTAAAGGGTTGCTACAGAGTGAGGAAGAAAAGGGCAGCTTACAGGAGATATAGAAAATCAGGGAGGGAGGACGATAGGGAGGAACACCTGAATGAAGCGAAGGAAGTGACCAGGGGGGTGAGGACAGCAAAGACAGCAAGAGAACACAGGCTGGCACAGGGCATAAAAAAGGGGAGAAAGACTTCTTTAGGTACATCAGAGAGAAAAGAAGCTATAAGGACCAAATTCTAAGAATTAAGAAGGGGGGGATGGGTGGAAGAAGGGGGTGAAATGGCAGAAGTGCTCAATGATTACTTCTGTTCAGTCTTTACAAAAGAAAAGGAAGGAGTGCTACCCATTGTAGGAGGGAGGATAGAAACAGATGGGGGGTGACAGATGCAGAAATCACAGTGGGGAGGGTGCTGGAGGGGTTAAGGGCATTGACGGTAGACAAGGTGCCGGGATTGGATGGAGTACATCCAAGAGTGCTGAAGAAACTGGCAGAGGTCCTGGCAGGACCATTGGCAGACTTATTTAATTCATCTCTAGAGACAGGATGCATACTGCAGGATTGGAGACTGGCTCACATGGTTCCCCTCCACAAGAGTGGACCCAAAGATGAACCAAGGAACTACAGGCCAGTAATTCTAATGTCCATAGTAGGGAATCTAATGGAGACCATCCTAAAGGATAGGCCAGTGGCACTACTTGAGGTGAACAGAGTGCAGGATGGGAGGCAGCATAACTTCATCAAGGGCAGGTCATGCCAGACCAGCCTTGTGGAATATTATGACTGGATGACTAGGCAAATTGACAGGGGCCACGCGGGGGTGTCCTGTACCTAGACTTCAGTAAGGCCTTTGATTCAATACCACATGGGAGACTTGGAATTACACTACAGGCCACAGGGGTGGTAGCAAAACTGGTGAGGTGAGTGGAGAACTGACTAAAAGATAGGCAGCAGAGGGTGGTGATAGGTGGGAAATGCTCATTCCCTAAGCCTGTGACAAGTGGTGTTTCACAGGGTTCAGTTTTGGGCCCAATGCTGTTTGACATATTTAATGCAGACATCTCAGAGGGCATCAGTAGCAACATCAGCCTATTTACAGATGACACCAAGATGGGAGCGGTGGTGGATGACCTGGGGGCAGGTGAGGGCTACAGCAGGATCTGGCAAGGCTAGAGGCAAGGTCTGACAGATAGCAGCTGGGGTTCAATGCAAAAAAATACAAGGTGCTGCACTTCAGAGCAAAAAATCTGAGGAGAAACTACCATCTGGGGGAGTGCAGCTGGAGGTAACAGAAGAGAAGGATCTGGGGGTGCTCATCATGGGAGCAATGACCAATTCCACACAATGCAGAAAGGCAGCAGCAATGGCCAGCAAAATGTTGGGGTGCATTGCGAGGGGAATTACCTCGAGAAGAAGGGAGGTTATTCTACTGTTGTACAGATCGTTGGTTAGCCCCCACCTGGAATACTGCATGCAGTACTGGCACCCGTAGCTACAAAGGGACATTAGGCTGCTGAAGGGGATTCAGCATAGGGCAACGAAGATGATTCAGGGCCTGGGGAAATTGTCATATGAGGTCAGACTAAGAGAGTTAAACATGTACACACTGGAGGAGAAGTAGGACAGTGGGGATAGGATTGAGACCTTCAAATACATGAAAGAAATAATCAAAATGGACACAGAGGGTTTATTCAGGAGGAAGGTGGGGAGAGACACTGGAGGCAATGATATGATGTTGGAGGGGGTAGATTCAGGAGGGAGGTGAAGAGGCATTTCTTTACAGAGAGGGTGGTGGCGAAGTGGAATGCACTACCAGCTGAAATGGTGGTATGTACCACAGTTGAATGCTTCAAGAAGGGGTGGGACAGGGCAAAGGGGAAGGTAAAGGGAGGTAAGGGGAGGTGGTGGGGCAGGTGCTGAATAGGGAGCTAGCTGCATTCACGAGCAGCCTACATAGACCATGATGACCTTTTGCTGCTGGCAAGTTTTGTATGTTTGTATGTTCATAAAGATAGTACAGGACTTCCACCAGAAAACATGAGGAGAGATTAAAGCACCTCAGTATGTACTCACTGCAGAAGGGATGAGATTGGGGGACATGATGAAAACATTCAAGTATCCTAAGGGCATAAACAAGGTGCAGGAGGGGGACATCTTCCAATATAACAGGAGTTCAAGAACAAGGGGGCATGATATGAAATTGGAAGGTTGCAGGTTGAGAGGAAGTGTGAATAAGTTTTTCTTCACAGAGAAGGTGATGGACACATGGATCAGTCTGCCACAGGAGGTGGTGGGAGCGAGCACAGTGGAGGGATTTAAACATGCCTGGAATAGGCATAAGGGAACTTTATTTTTTTTTGCAGTTAATCTTTTTATTAGAGAATAAAAGACATTTTCCATATTATAACATAATAATACCAGGCAGACATAAATACAATACAAAATGTAGTATGGCATTTACACAATGCACATTGATTAAATAAAATTGGATCAAAGACTAACATAATGATTATGATTGTACATGTATTTTCTTGAAACTTGGCTTCCCAGCCAAATGCCCTTTGTGGGGTAACCCTTGCCTCAGTGTTTACGCACAGAGGTTCTTTGTCTTTTATATTCATATATATATATATACATACATGCATATATGTATGCATACGTATACACTATCATACTACAAGTCATGGTATGTGTTGGCATATATTGCCTTGATTCTTATTTCAGCACAGTATATAAAATAAACATATTATTATTCTAAATAACAATATGTCCTAACTACATTGTAGGGAGATACAATCCATCTAACCTATAAAATATTTAGCATCCTTCTAAACAAAAGATCTATTGGTATTTATTAATCCTCTAGATTCCAAAAAATTAAAATAGTCCTGCCAACACAAATTATATACATTTAGTCAGTCTAAAGTCAAATAAGATATACGTTCCAGGGATGCAGTTTGAGTTAGACTGTTAAGAATTTCAGTAAGTGTAGGTATTGTCTTTGACTTCCAATTAATTAAAATCAACCATTTAACCTGCATAAATAACATTTGTAGCCATCTGTGTTGAGGTCTAGATATATTAATACTTTTATCAATAATTCCTAGAATAAAGTACTTGGGGTCAAAGGGTAAATGGCACTTTACAATATTGGAAGCCAAAAGATGGACCGAATGCCATAATGCGGATATGGGGCTACAAAGCCACAGAATGTGAAAAAGGTTACCATTAGATAAATGACATCTCCAACATATGTCATTTGGAGAACCTCCCATTTTATATAATAAGTTTGGTGTTCTGTACCACCAGTGAAGAATTTTATATTGTATGAGGGTACTACGCGCATCTCTATATGCATCATGGCAGGCAGCCCAACACTGGCTCCATTGACATTCAGTTATATTTTGTTGTAATGCTAAACTCCATTTAGCGTTGGCTGAGATTGATTGATTTGGTATATTATCTCTAGTCATTTTGTAAATATTGCTAACTAGTACAGATGAAGTATTCACCCATGAAGTAACATTTATGTTTGAGTACCTTATTCTTTGTTTAAGCCATAGTATTGGAGATAATGCCACTCGAATTTGTAGATATTTCCAAAGATCCTTTTTATTTATATCCCAAATAGTTTGTAGATTTGTAAAGGAATCCAAAATATTACTATTTTTGATTAGAATACCACCCAGAAAAATTATATTTTTACGTTTCCAAGAATTGCAAAACAAAGGGTGGTCATCTAAGGTTATACGTCGGTTTCCCCATAACGGCATATAAAATATGGGAGCAGGTTCTGTTTTTAATCTTTTATGTAATTTGAGCCAGTACTGAATTGATGGAATGATTGTAGGGTGTGTTTTTAATTTTTGTGGCAAAGGACTGTAAATGAAATTGATAAGGATAGTTCCCGGAGCCCAAGAGGCTTCCATATTAAGCCAAAAAGGAGAGTCATTATTAGGTTTAGTAAACCATTTTGTAGTCTGAGAGGCACAGAATGCCCATAAGTAGGCCAAGAACCATGGAAGGGTAAACCCACCCTGGGACCAATGGGTATGTAACTTATATCTACTAAATCTTGGAATTCAACCTTCTCAAATAAAATTCCGTATCAGTTTATCAATTTGAGAGATAAAGATATTGGGTAAACTTAATGGAATGTTAGAGAACAAATATAAAATCTTAGGGGTAATAGACATTTTAATTGCATTAATTTTACCAATTAATGTTAAGTTAAGATTTTTCCATCTTTCAAATATTGTTTTAATTTCTGAAAGTATAGGGTTAAGATTTGCCTCCCATATTTTTCAGTATCCAGAAAGATTTTAATTCCCAAATATGAAATACCTTGGGATGCCCAGCCAAAGCCAAGGACATTATTCATATAGGGTTTACACAATGCATTGAGTGGTAGTATTTCAGTTTTTTATAGTTAATTGTCAGACCAGAGAGTTCCACAAATGTATTTAGTAATTGTATTAGTAGACGTGCAGCTAATTCTAGATCTTCTAGTAGAATTAGCATGTCGTCAGCATAGGATAGGGATGTACTGTATAATGCAAAATATCCGCATAACTTATATTCCACGCGACTGTGATACCACCACACTTTAGCGTAATCCAATATTCGCGTAATTACGGTACCCAAAAGTCTACAAAATGAACACATCACAAGCAACTGTATTACATGTCTATTCATTCATTTGCTGACTGACTACTAACTTCTAACATGTCGCTGTTATTCTGGATCCACAAAAAACCTGCTGTCAAGCGAGACTTGTCTGGTGAGCCCTTGAGTGCCGAAGGTCTTAGTCAGAGTGCTGCGGTCTCACTGCAAGTTGCCGATGCAGTCATTACAGTGCTCGCTAGTGACATCCACGGTCCTGTTCCCAAGAAGCGCCGGACTGAATACACTAAATACAATGCAAGTGTTTGATTTGAGGTTGGCAAGTATGCAGTGGAGAACAGTGTTATGAATGCCATTCGCTACTACTGCAAGAAGTACGGAAGCAGCATAAATGAGAGCACTGTGCGTGGGTTCAAGAAGGACTACCTTTCAGAGCTTGGTAAAACCCCGGACCCCACCAAACTGACTCCTCAATTGCCCACTAAACCCCGTGGTCATCCTGCATTGCTCCTTGATGAGGTTGAGGATGAGCTTAGAAAAATTGTAAAAAGCATAAGATCAGAGTGGGCAGTAGTAAATGTTCGTGTGGTATCAGCCATAGCATCTGGGGTAGTAAAGGCACACAACTCTGACCTGCTATCGGAGAACGGTGGGCATCTTACATTTACAAGGCAGTGGTCCTGGAAGCTTCTGAGTCGCATGGGGTATTCTAAACACAAGGCGACCAAAGCTGCCAGAAAAACCCCTGTCGACTTCCCAGTATTGAAGGCTAAATTCCTGGCTAGGGTGGCTACTGAATGTGGGCAAGAACTGATCCACCCAGCCCTTATTTTAATTTAGATGAAACTGGTGTTCAATTAGTGCCATGCAGTCAGTGGACCATAGCACTGTGGGTTCTAAGCAAGTAGAGGTGTGCGGATTGGGTGACAAGCGGCAGGTGTCAGTCATGCTTACAATATCGATGATTGGAGATCTTCTACCTCCCCAGATTATCTATAAAGGAAAGACTGACAACTGCCACCCTGCTTTCAGATTCCCTGTTGGCTGGTTAATAAGCCATTCCGAAAATCATTGGGCAAACAGTCTTACAATGCAGCAGTTCATCACAGAGGTTCTTGTCCCACACATTAAAAAAATCAAACTGCAGATGGACCTACCCCAGGAAGAGAGATCGCTGCTTATCATGGATCTGTTCTTAATATTCGCATATACTATATGCCAAGCGAATAGCGCGGAAATAAATTTACAGTGTAATAAAGGGGTTATACAGTATATTGTGTATTGCCAATCGATATACCTCTAATTTTGTCAGATTGATGGAGAGCGGCTGCCAGGGGTTCTAAAGCTAAAATAAAAAGGGTTGGGGATAAGGGACAACCTTATCTGGTGCCTCTGTTTAGTTCAAAGTGTTGAGATATAGTAAAGTTAATAAGAACCCTTGCTGTAGGAGAGGTATTTAGTAATTTTATATATGAACAGAAGTGATCACTAAAGCCAAAGCGGGATAAAACTGAATAAAGAAAATTCCAATTCAAAGAATCAAAAGCTTTTTCAAAGTCGATGGCAATTGCTGCTGCAGGGGATTTTAGCAATTTAGCTTTGAACATAAGATTGAATAAGGAACGAAGATGATCTGCACCCATCCTACCTTTAAGAAAACCTGTTTGAGACTTATTGACTAGTCTGGGAATGAAAGGTTTGAGACAAATGGCTAATAGACTTGCAAAAATTTTGCCATCTACATTAAGTAATGATATAGGACAATAATTGGAGGGAAGAGTGACATCTTTGTCCTTTTTGGGAAGCACTGTAATGATAGCATCTGTTAAAGTTGGAGGTAATTTTTGTAAAGTTATAGATTCATGAAATACCTTACACAATAAAGGGCATAAGGGAACTTTAGAGGTGGGAAGGAGAGATGAAAATCCATTGACCTGTTTGGGTCAGAGACCGCAAACTACTGTAAGGCTTACAACAAGCAAGCAAATCTTTATTTCTTCAGTGATATTCCAACAGAACATAGCGCTATGCAAATCAGAATGATAAAATCAATAAAAACCGCAAATATAAATATTTAAAATATTAATCCTATAGGAAGACGGCATTGTGCTAAACAACATATATATCAGGGAAAGCTTGCGAAAATAATTATGTTTTTAAGGCAGTTTTAAAAGATTAGATGGTCAGACCTGGTGGTCCTTCTCTGCTGACAATTTCTATGTTTCTATGTTTCATATGGTACGCATTCATTCATAGATACAGGCATGCCTGTGGTGTGTGCTGAGGCCTGAAGACACAGGATGAGTACTCTTCAACACATAACAAATTAGTGCCTAACTCTCGTGATGAACACAACACATATTGCACTTATACAATGGCCTTGCACAGTATTGTAAATTTTGTCATAGAAAATGTAGCGCCGTGCATGTTTGAAAAGAAATAGCTCTGGCAGGTTATGTGGTCTATTCAATCACAGCTCATTATTTGTGCTGGCCATCTTGATAACTGATTAACAAATCCTAGAACTCTAACTGGCCAATAGAATAACATGAGCATCTGGCTATTTCAGCATGTATAGAGTGATACCTGTAATGTTGCAACACTATTTTTGCATTACATTTAGGGCACTAACACACTTTAGAGTGTTTATTATATTGGATGTACAGACATGTCTAGTAGTCAAAAGCATATAGTCTGTCTCATGCTTAACAGTGGACTGGCAGTATCTACGTCTATCAGCATGGCTGGACATCATGGCATGTATTATTCATTACAAATATACAGAGACACACAGATACTGTATATGATGCACAGGGGAAATGCCATACCTCACCCAACAACTAACACACTGAAATCTGGCCAATGGAAAATCATGTACACAAATGCTCACAGCCTGGGAAATAAGATCCCAGACCTGCAGGCAATAATGTCAAAGGCTAAACTGGACATAGTAGCAATTAGTGAGATGTGGTTTACCAGTAACAACACTTGGGAGACTTTAGTACCTGGCTATGTATTGTTCAGAAAAGACTGAAGTGCAAAAAGGGGGGATGGAGTGGCCCTGTACGTCAATGAAAATATCAAAGCTACAGAAATTCAGAATACACATAAGGAGCCAGAAGAACTGTGGGTCACCCTGGAAACAGGAAATGGGACAGCCATAAGAACTGGGGTTGTCTACAGGCCCCAGACCAGGGGAAGGACATAGACACATTACTGTTAGAAGATATACAAAACATGACAGCTAAAAGGGAGGTTCTGATAATGGGAGACTTCAACATGCCTGATACAGATTGGTCAATACCAGCAGGAACATCTGCCAGAACTAGACACATGGTGGATTCCCTGCAGGGGAAGGGCCTCAAACAACTGGCACAAAAACCCACAAGAGACAGGGCTATCCTAGATCTAGTACTGACTAACATGGAAGGGATCACAGATCTCCAGGTAGAAAGTTGCCTGGGGGCCAGTGACCATCACATGGTATGGTTCAATTTGGCCATTACATCTAAATCATCCCATTCCAAGGCAAAAATATGGGACTACAGAGGAGCTGACTTTGATAAGATGGCCAACAGAGTTAAGCTAGCCCTGGCAAAAAGAAATACAGGTGAGGGGGTACAGGCAAAGTGGGCAAGCAATAAGGATGCAATACTTGAAGCAACATCCCATTGTGCTAGACAGAAAAAGAAGTGCAAAAGAAGAAGGAAACCACTTTGGTTCTCAAGTACAGTATCAGAAAAGGTCAGAGCCAAAAGGCTGGCCTTCAGGAAATATAAGGGAACACAGCAGGATGAAGATAGGGAGGCATACCAAACTGCCCTAAGGGAAGCAGAGAAGGCAGTAAGGCTGCCAAAGTCCCAAACTGAGGAAACACTAGCACGGACAGTAAAAGAAGGTGACAAGACTTTCTATAGATACATTAGTGAAAGGAGAAAGTCCAGAGGGGGTATTGCTAAGCTCAAAGGAGAAAAGGGGGCATGTGAGGAGGAGGACCCTGTAAAAGCATCTATCCTAAATAGATACTTTTGCTCAGTATTTACTGAAGAGAAGGTAGGGCAGGGCCCACAGCTCAGCACCATGGACACAGGGGAGGGAGGTGAGCACTACTCCCTTCACAAAAGAAAGGGTCCTACAAGAGCTCGCTAAGCTCATGGTGGACAAGGCAATGGGACCCGATGGCATACATCCCAGGGTACTTAAGGAGCTAAGGGAGGAACTAGCAGAGCCATTATCAGAACTGTTTAGTGAGTCTCTGAGCACAGGAGAGGTCCTAGAAGACTGGAGAAGGGCTCATGTGATCCCACTCCACAAGACTGGTAGCAGGGTGGAGGCAGGGAACTACAGACCTGTCAGTCTTATCTTAGTAGTGGGCAAGATTATGGAGGCACTCCTTAAGGAAAGGATAGTGCAACACCTGGAATCCATAGGCGCACAGGATCCAAGGCAGCATGGGTTTACAAAAGGAAGGTCCTGTCAAGCTAATCTCATAGATTTCTTTGACTGGGTAACCAGAGTGTTGGAACAAGCGGGAGCAGTTGATGTCACCTACCTTGACTTCAACAAAGCTTTCGACACTGTTCCACATAGAAGATTGATAAATAAGCTGGGTAGGCTCGGGGTGGGTCAGAAGTTGGATAACTGGGTGGCAAACTGGTTGACGGGCAGAAGACAGAGAGTGGTGGTAAATGGTATACAGTCAGAAGAGATGCAAGTCACAAGTGGGGTACCTCAGGGATCAGTTCTGGGGCCTGTCCTCTTCAATATCTTCATTAGTGACATTGCAGATGGACTAGAGGGTAAGGCTTGTCTGTCTGCAAATGACACCAAGATCTGCAACAGAGTAGATGATCCAGATGGGGTGGGCAGAATAAGAAGAGATCTGGATAAACTAGCAAAATGGTCAGAAGAGTGGCAACTGGGATTTAATGCAAAGAAGTGCAAGATCATGCACATAGGGAAGAGAAACCCTGAAGCCACCTACAGTATAGGCTGGGAGAGCAGTTGTTGGCAGTCACAAAGGAAGAAAGAGACTTGGGCATCATCATCACCAATGACCTGAAATCATCCAAGCAGCCCTCTAAAGCAGTAGGTAAGGCTAGGGGATATTAGGGTGTATTAGTAGGGGTATCACAAGTCGTATGACGGAGGTAATAATCCCTCTTTACAAGACACTGGTTAGGCTCCCCATCTGGTACTGCATGCAGTACTGAGGCCACACCTTCACAAGGACATTAACCAAATTGAGGCAGTCCAGAGAAGGGCAACCAAATGGTGCAGGATTGCATCAGAAGACATATGAGGACAGATTAACAGAGCTCAATATGCATACCCTTCAGGAGAGAGAGAGGGTGATATGATCGAAACATTCAAACATCTTAAGGGCATTAACAAGGTGAAAGAGTCTAGCATGTTTAAATATAAGAAAAATAGCAGGACAAGAGGACACAGCATGAGATTAGAGGGAGGCCGATTAAGGGGGAATGTGAGGAAATTCTTTTTCACAGAAAGAGTGGTGGATGCACGGAATGGCCTACCTCAGGAAGTGGTGGATATGAATACAGTGCAGGGCTTCAAACAGGCATGGGATAGGCATAAAGGAGCAATACAGATGAATATGAATAGACAGGCTACTGACAGAGCAAAGGCCGATGGCACATTTATAAGGTAGAAAAAGAAATGGGCAGACTGGATGGGCCTTGTGCTCCTTTTCTGCTGTCAACCTCTATGTTTCTATGTCTCTATGTTTCTATGTTTCTATGATGTTACTTAAGAAGTTTTAACCAGTTTTGTAATTCCAAAGAGAAACTATCACATTGTTGGGCTTTTAGCCCATTGTGTGTAACTGCAATAAAAAAGGCACAAGAAACATTTCAGGTTACGGTTTTAAAATCTTTGGCTGTTCTTTTTTGATTGTAGTAAATTTATTTTAAATCTTAATAGCCAGCATGCTGTTGCAATCAGAATGTGTCAGAATCGACCATTACATTAGTCTTAAAAGGGCAGGTACTGCTTTATTACTGTACTGAATATAGGGCACCAAGGCTTAGATTGCTGACACGTGGGCGGTGACACCTCCGTCATGAATACACAAGATGGAAGGGAAATATATCAGTTTTTGAGAAATTAATTTAAGGATTCTCTGACATGTGTACAGTAATAAAGCAAACTGTTTAATTTCCAATGCAGAAAATATTCTTATTAATGTATTTAATATTAAGCATTTGCCCTATATTCTGTATATCAAGTGTATGGATACCTACTTCCCTTCCATGCATTATGAGCCAGAGCCCTGAGCTTCAATCCTAGGGCTCCTGGAGTGGTTAATTTTAAAACTTAAAAATGCAGTTGGGGAAGGGGGTACTATGCTGTCAGAGGTGCCATACTTCAGATGATATGTTAAACTGAAATTCCATCTGCCCATCTCTAGTGGCAGCAGAGGTGGATGTTAAAGGTGTAATGTGACTTTTTTAAGAGCAGTACAGTTATAACTGGTGTCCCAGACATTGTTCCCTCTTTCAATAACACAGGTTCAATGCAGTATTTCTCTATGCATCTGTGTGTATGTTTATGTGTGTGTGTGTGTGTGTGTGTGTGTGTGTGTGTGTGTGTGTGTGTGTGTATGAAACTAGCATGTTTTGACAGTCGCATATACAGTATACTACATATTTCATTTTTTTGTAATATTTGACCAGAAAAGGCAGTAAGCTATGATTGCTTGATTCCAGGTGTGTCCTGGGGGCTGGGTAGAATGGACCTGTTTTCATTGTCTGGGGAATGTTGGCCATGACACTGGGGAAAATCTCCTACTGCTTCTAGCAGGGGAATGTGCTGGATGGCAAGCAGTGGCCAAGATGGTAGACCTGGGTGTCAGAGGTGGAGGAGCAGACTACCCTTTTCCCACTGAAAGCACAGGCTGTGTAATGTTTGTTAGCTCAATGGAGATTCTGAATAATCTGGAGACATCAATAGAAGTTATGGAAATTAACATGGCTAAGGGTAATATTCAGAAGGACAATGAATTACAGGCAATGGATACTGACAATGGGAATGTTGCAAAGGAGGTACTTGTATCAGAGATTTCAGACTCTAGATTACAAGAAACAATAAGGTTGTTGCCAAAAAGACAAAAAAAGAAAGGCTGTACTTTTGAAAATGCTCACATGTGAAGATGCTGCTCTCCAGAATGTACCCGAAGTCTAACATTGAAAACCATCACTGGTGGGAGCTGCCATGAACCCTAAGATGCCTCCTAATGCCCATGGGACACCTGTTGTGCCCTCTGTGATAGTTTTATAGCCAGAAACATGAGAAAATCTCACAAGAAATACTCTGGGGACTGCAGCTGTGGAAGGAGCACCTTGGTCCAGGGTAGAGAAGGTTCAAAGTAGAGCAACAAAGATGGTACATGGATTGTATCACAAGTCCTATGAGGACAGGCTGAAGGACTTGAATATATACTCCCTGGAGGAGAGGAGGGGAGAGAGGGGATATGATAGAGACGTACATGTACCTTACAGGAAGGAATAGGGTGCAGGAATACACTATTTTCCAGTGAAAAAGATGTTCCAAGACTAGACGGCATGGGATAAAGTTGAAGGGAGGGCAATTCAGAGGAAACATGAGGAAAAATGTCTTCACAGAAAGGGTGTCGGAGAACTGAAACACCCTGCCAGAGGAAGTGATAGAGGCTGAAACAATCACAGAATTTAAGAATGCATGGGATAGACATAAGGGATTTCTGGAGGTCAGGGTTCAGAGGCAACCGACTTCTAGAAAAACGTAAAGGGAACTTAACAAGTTCAAATGGACAGACTGGGTGGGCCATAGGCCTTTATCTGCTGACACTGTCTATTTATCTATGCATCTATGTCCCCAGAATCAGCCCTGCTAGTGGCAGGTTGCATAAGATTTTTGGATAGAGGCCAGTAGGAGGCTGGAGTGTTTCTGAGCACAGAAATGATTATTAATGCAGCAAGAAGTAACATGCTTTCTGTCCCAATTTCAATGCAAGCAAAGCTGACAAGCAACAAGCAGAATGCCCACCTGTGTAGAAAGCCAGTTACATCAGCAAGTGTGGGAGCTATGGCAATGCCAAGCGCTGGAGTGGCAGCAACTTCAAAGCAAACACCGCACACCGGTACAAAATGGAGGGTGGTGAATTAAGTTCTGCAATGTTAAACATTATGGACTATTTTTTCTAATGATAATGAACACCTGCAAGGACCAAACAAGGATGCACTTTATATCTTGTATGCTTCAGTCAGTCACCATACATTCAAAATCACCTTCTGTCTTGCTAAAGAATACTGCACAATCCCAGAGGAAAAGGCATGAACACAAAACCAAAAGTATGTGAATAATGGGCACAGCCCTAGTGGGAATTTGCTAAATGTAAATGTGGGGCAGAAACAGACATTAGTCCCTGATACCATAGAGTTAGCAGGCAATATGGAGCACAGTGACCCTACTGGAACTACCTGTAATGCAGCACGAAAGTCTGTGACCTGGGCAGAAAAAATGGATTCTATGGATGCTAGGCCTTCTAATCCAGTTACCCTGATGGCTGTAGGGGAGAACCAAGGTCAGGCTTTAAGTCAGCACCTCCCCCCCCCCCTCCGACCTCTGAAAATATGTAACCAGGTCCCTCTCATAAGACTCCCAATAACTCAGGCACAAACAATACCAGAGGGACTTTGAGAATGTCAGACTTGTTTACTAACTTGAGAGCACCAGCTAAATTATGGAATGCAGTCCATCTAAAATATAAAGGGGGGTTAGAAGAAATGCTGGATCGGGTATGTTTCTAAAAGATTGCTTAAAGAATCTATCCAATTTCTGGCTACTGATATTTTTGCCCTTATACATATTTCTGGGGACACTCAGTTTGACATGAGCTTCAACACTCCACAGTTGCTGGAAAGAATTTGGAGGAAATTTCAGCAAAGTAAAGAATTCCCCCATACGGTCACCCATTCATGGCAATTCTGTTAACAAAACCAACAGTTAAAAATATTACCATCCTATTCAGAAATGAGGTTGTTCACATTTCAGATATCCTGTCCTGGGTCAAATAAAGGGTTGATGTGATAGACATGCCTGCATCAATCCTGGACTCAGAAAACATTTGGACAGGAGGTTAGAAGATTAAAGTCTCTGAGAAAGGAACGCACCATCTCCCCAGCAGCTTCTACATTGGTCAAGATCAGTACTTTTGTTTTTTTGCTGGATAACCAAACACATGCCATAGATGTGGGTCTTTGTCATATCTGAGCAGTGTTTGTGATGCTTTGGTCTACAATTTTTGTTTACAAACAGGGCATTCAAGTATGTTTTGCTCAAACCTTGTGAAGTGCAGTTTACGTCATGTTATGAAGCTGGAAGCTCAGAGGGTATGTGAGGAAACAGTTCTTCACAGAGAGGGTGGTTGAAGCCCGGAATGGCCTATCAGCATAGGTGATAGGTGCCAAAACAGTCCCAGGATTCAAGCATGCATGGGAAAAATACAATGGGACCTTGGAAAGAACACAAGGGGTGGGGACAATAGGAGATTGTACAAGGGCTGCAGTGGCAAGTAGGCAGGGAAAATGGGCAAACTGGATGAGCCAAAGTGGGCTTTATCTGCTGATAACGTTTATGTTTCTATGACAGGAAACAGGTAATTTATATTTAAAATATCCATGGGCAGTTCACAATAAGGGGTCCTTTTATGACCATGATGATATGGTCCACGAATCAGAAAACAAAAGAAATTAAGAACAAAATGCATAGTTTCACACTAATGACAACCATGAATCAAATGAAAATACTGCCCCAGATAATCATGCGAAGCAGACTGAGGACAACATCAACACAATTTCAGATCCTGGAATTTCTGGGGAAGCACCAGGAGATGCCACATTACAGGTCTCTTCCTCATCTATTCCTATGTACTCCTTACAAGGAGATCAAGAAGGTCAAACCTTACACAAGAGTAGCAACAATGAGCAACATCAGTCTTTATCAATGCCCCAACTCACACACCCCAAGTATCTGGTACAGGGCTAGAATCAAAGACTATCTGATCTTCTGGCCCCAGAGGTGAGCATGCTTACTACTGCATATATACTGTACGTGTATATAATCTCTGTACTACTAGTATTTAACTTGTGGCTTTGTAAAGCACTTCGGAATGTAGTGTGCATGAAATGCACTATATGAAACCATATTCTGTTCTATTCTATTCTGTTCTTTTCTGTTCTGTTCTGCTCTGCTGTATTCTATTCTATTCTAACATAATTCAGCTTACCGTTTGTCATTTATTGCCTGTGTTTATCTCACGGGATCTTTTTCTTCTTTAGAAAACTTCATGAACATAGGATCATTGTGCCTGAGATTTCATCAGTTCCTCCTGCTTCCCTTCTCTTGAAGTCATACAGTCTGATACAGAAAGGGCTCAGGAAGACATATGCACCTGTGTAGGTGCGCAGAGAGTGGTTCCAGGTGTGCTTCACTGCATATGGAGTAACTTGTGTGCATCCCCATCTCCCTATGCACCCCCCTACAAAGGCTGTCCCCAACTCAATCCATGTCTCTATGTGTGTGATTGGGCAGACCTGAGGATGGGGTCATGATCCATGCAATCCAGAACACTTTCCACATTCAGGAGGCAGTACAAACGAATGACACATGCAGGTTAATTTGCTCACAAAAGTAGACACAAAATACAATAGTTTTTGCTGGACGCCATTCTGCTTTGCGTTGCTCTGGCACTTCATCAGGGGGCTGGTCCCAGCTTACAATATGCCACATAAATATTCAGCAGTTAGATGGCTTGCATGACTCCTAGTGCCTTAGCCAAGACTTAAAGTAATTGTTCACACACTGTAAACAGCAAGTAAAAAAAGATATTATGCTGGATTGCATTTTTTTTAATTCACTGAGTATTTCAGAACAGTGAGACTCTAAATCATGAAGCAGTGCTAGAGCAGTTAGGAATGTGTGTATGTCACGATCAATTGTAAGTTGTTTGGGAGTCTCTTGGCAGAAGTTGTTCCACATGGGAATAGTACAACCAGAGCAGGCATTTAGGATATGGTGGTCAATACCCAACATGGACAGATTCACTTATGGTAGGAAATTGTGTGTGGGGGGGAAAGGGGCTATAATAGTGTCATTCCTGATTCATTTTTTTGTACTTTGGTAACCAGGTAAGGCCTCCTAGGCACAAATGCTTGTTTTCAGGGGCAACCTGGAGCACTAGAGTGGTTAAGTGACTTGCTCAGTGTCACACAGTATGCAAGTGGAGATTGTGGGAATCAGAATCCAGGTATGCTTGATGTACCAGGCTCATTCACTGCTCATTAATCAGAACTCTTGGTTATTATGCTGCCCCAAGTGCCAGAAGTCCCTGCTTATAAAGTGGAGAGGGGGTGGTGTACATGATGGACCTAGAGTCCCTTCCAACATTAAAGCACTATGTCACTATGTGTTGCTTGATTTGTTTAAAAAGCATGTGGCTTTGGTTATGTCATCTGGTGGTGGTGTTGTTAGGGATATGGGGACTAGGTAGCTAAATCAGTATAACAATTTAAGTAGGTGACAATCTACATAAAAACTCTGGCTTATATGCCCTATATGACATCATTAAATTGGAAGTGGTCATGGAAATCCAAAATAGTACCCCAAATGAAACATAAAATACAAAATGTCTTAAAGGGAAAGTCCCTTCAGCATATTTTCTGTATACATGTGTAGTTTGTAGACATGAAAAATGATTCCCTCCCTTGTATCCCCCTAATGTAATCCTAATTTAAATATAAATGAGGCTGCTTCACTTTGTTTTGCTGTGGTGTGAAAACATGTTTGTCTCCATTCCAAAGGTCATGACATGAGATAGATACAGGAGCACCATAACACTGAATAGCAGTTAAGGGAATGGGGGTAGGCAAGATGGGGAAACTAGATGGGCCATGTGGTCCCCTTCTGATGACTCTTTCTATGTTTCTGTTTCTACCCCACTCATGCAAGGCATTATGGAAGTTGATGATGCATACATGCACAAGCAAGCTGGATTTATACTTTCTTGTCAGTTCTGTTACATGGTTTGTGTAGTCACTGTATTTTCTAAAAGCATTTTTTTGTCTGACTCAGATGCACTTTAAAACTACAGAAAATAGAAGGACTCTTATTATGCCTTGAAAAGTTTCATGGCCAGCTTAAAACAAGAACATAGGGACTGCAGATGTAACTACTGTAGGCTTTAACACCGAAACATCATAAATTTCCATGATGTCTTACATGATCATGACCTTTGCAATGGAGTCAAGCAGCTTTTCTCACCAGACTTAAGTACCTTCATTTACATTTAAATCCTGATGACATTAAGGGAATGCAATAGAGGCAATCATTATGCATGCCTACAAATTACACATGGAAACAGAATAAAAGGCTGAGGGGACTTTCCCTTTAACAATCAAAATATGTGCACGGCTGATTACAGTGAAGTACTTTTTCCTTCATCATTAATCCCCCCCCCCCAACATCTGCAAGCACACAAAGTTAATCCTCTATGCTGATGACACAGTTCTTTTTTATAAATATCAATGTCCCACAACTCTCCTCCACAGTCTCCAATATGACTTCCATAAACTGCGCCATTGGTTCTCCTCCTATGGAATGGTCCTGAACACCAAAATAACTAAATTTATGATCTTTTCTGGTTCTAGAAAACCTAACAATATCTATTTCATTCTCACAGATAACAAAGGCAACAACATTTAAAGAGTCTCAGAATTTAAATACCTTGGTATCTACCTTTCCAACAAATTCCACATTACCTAACTCATCAAAACATACACCAAAGACTCAGGATGTTATACCCTGTTAATTCCCGAAACCAGGATGTTGATTGTAAATAGTTTCCTGCTGCCCCATCTAGATTATGGATTTATTATTTACTCCTCCACTCTATTCCAATAGACTCAAAGTAAGTTAAAATTGACCTACCACAACATTATTAGATTCGTAACTGGCCTCTCTAGAAGCACACATCACTGTGACCTTTACAAAGCTGCTAATTGTCTATCACTAAAAGACAGATTTAACCATAAAATCCTGACAGTTTTCTTTAAAGTTCACTGGGAATTGCTCCCTAGCTCCATTGTCTCTAGTTTCCTGAAGCCCACCAGGGCTCTTAACATGAGATTCTCCCTTCTACCACATCTTCTCAGTACCTTTCTTTCACACTACTCAAGAACTGCACTCCCTAGCCTCCTGGGGCACCAGAATCTTTAACAGCCTACCTGTCTCTCTCATTCAACTTCCATCCTTAGGAATATTCAAGCATAACCTGAAACTTCACCTCCTGGCTAAATCTGAGTGTACCTGCTCTTAACAATAACTATGTTCCCAATTGATTTTCATCCTCATCATGTGTACTATGATTGCACCTTACAGCTACTTTGTAAACCAGTTGCACTGCTTGATAGTATCTCTGCCAAACACTTTGTATATAAGTTACCTATTTTCCTTCTTGCAATGTATTTTAAAGTTGCTGTTGTAATCATGTATATATTTTGATTGCTTTTCCTCACAGCTATGTATATCCTAACTCTTGCTTTATGTGTACCAACCGTGTGTGTGTGTGTGTGTGTGTGTGTGTATATATATGCTTTGTTGTACGTGACTGGACACTTGTGAAAATGGGCAGATTTGCTCACATGCCTTCCAGTATAAAAAATTAAAATGAAAATAAAATGATAACAAATGGCAGCAGTGTCAGTGGCTCAGCAGGTAGCACACTTGCCTCTGAGGCCAGAACCTCAGAAGGTAGTGGGTTCTAGCCCCACACCAGGAACATGGGATAAATCCCACTACTGACGTAGTGCATCAAGAGGGGGTGCTGCACTCCTGATATGCCGTCTTTCAGATGATATGTTAAAACAGAGGTCCCGCCTGCCTGTTCTGGTGGTTATTCAGGTGGATATTAAAGATCCCATGGCACTTCTTGATAAGAGTAGGAGAATTTCCCTGGTGTCCTAGCCATATTCCCCCCATTCACTAAAATACCATCAACAGCCTAATCTGCTTCTGTAAGTCTGTACAAATAGTCCCTTTCCTTGACCCCGAGTTGCATCTGGAAATGAGCCGTGGCTTAATGTGCCTCTCCCAGTCACAAACTTTCAGATAAATAAAGTAATTAATAACAATGTTCATATAATTTCCATTTCACTCTCACAGCACTGAAAAAGAAAAGAATGACAAACAGAACAATTCTCACAAGTCAAACTAAAGAATAATTTTCAGTACAGCTTCTCAGAGACATGTATGAGTCTTTGTTTTTTGTTATATTAAACTAAACGCACCTTTTCACTTCTGACTCATTCTTATTGCAGAAAATGAAATTCTGGGAAAAATACAGAAATATTTTGATTCCTGGCAAGCTCTGCTGCTGAAACCTGATTTGTTCTTCAAGTTTAGCTGGCTGTATAAAAAATATGAAAAGGATGCGTAAGTATCCAATGAAATACTTCTCTCATGGTCCCTTAGATTCTTCTGATATGTTTTGACTTTTTGGTTTAAATAATGGTTATTACTTTTTCTGCTACTGAGTCACTCTTTCCTGTCATTCTTTGTATTTCTTGATACCAGTTATAAATGAGGCAGAGAAATCCTTACTGTGATTGGTGGAATCCATACATGATTATACAGAAATTTAGTTTGCTGCTTGGCTGTGTAAACAAATATTTGTATCTTAGCAAAGCAAAATGTAATAATCTAAAGATTCTGTATAACTCTGAGGTAATTTTAATTTTAGAGTGCTCTGCTTTCTTCTTTAAATTTTCATGACAAGACCATTGTATAAGCACAATAACACACTCCAGGGTGTGCATTATGTTATACTGCTTCATTTCTGGGTGGTTGAAGGCACTTGGTTTTACCTTATGCCATTCAGTGCACTCTGGGCATACAGTTATACACAGTAGCTTAATACACACTATGACATATATTATATGTTATATAAATAATATAATAAAAGAAACTATCCCCCAGGTGACATATGTAAATGAGATTATATATCTTGATATGCTTACCTGGTAAACACTTTAAAAAGCAGCTGACACCTTCAGGAGAACTTTAACAAAACATTATATTTAGGCACCATTCAGCATGTATTTCCTCCACTTTATTACTGAAGTCGTTTGAATTAAACCAGGGTTGTTGCTCCTGAACAGTTGGTCTATTCCTATTGCTTTCTCCTTACATTAGGTCATAATACACTGCTTGTGACATCACATTTTCTGTCATGGCAACAGACTGTGATGTCACAACATAGGATTATGACTTGAAATAGGGAGTAAGCTACAGAGACACATGAACTCTAAGGGAACTGTACAGGATAACGATCATATATTCATGCATATTTACACAGTAATAAATAATGGAATGCAAAATATATAGGTTCATAGAAGTTATAACAAGTCCATGAGCAGCTGGTGCCATTTGAGGACTTGTCACCACTTAGTGGACAAATTCCCATTTCTTGTTACCCATATGCTGATCCAGTAAACATTTAAAAGAAGATAAATTATTTGCAGTAACTACTGATATAGGAAGTGAGTTCCATAGATTGACCACTCTTTGATTAAACCATCTGGCTCTCTTTGAAGTTTTGTACTGATCACCCTTAAGCTTGAATGGATGGGCCTTAGAAGCTCTTCCATGGTGTTCCTTTCTACAGAGCCCTGCAGATTCCCATAATAGATCATCAGTTAAAGCTCTGAAAACAAAGCAGAGTTCCCCTCTAATTTTATGGCAATTCATAAAGAAAGTTCTCAATTCCTGTAACCTATCTTTGTATGGTTTATCTCTAACTTTAAACACCCATTTTGTCAATCTCCTTTGTACTCTTTCAACCTGTTTGTTACTTGCAACACTCTGTGGGGTGCAGAGAGGAGAACCACATTCCAAAATTGGCCTAACAAGTGATTTGTACAAGGGTACCAAGACCTCCCTTTTCCTACTTTTAATATTCCTTAGAATATTTCCAATTACTTTAAGAGCACTCTTGGTTGCTTCATTAGTATGCTTATCAAAGGTTAATGTATTAGAAATAATGAGTCCCAAATCCTTCTCATTCTCTGTTTGTTCAATAATTCTATTATTAATTCTGTATTGTGCTTTCATGTTATTGTAACTAAAGTGCATTTACATTAAATGTTAATTTATGATCAGAAGCCCAGTTTTCCAGTTTAGTTAACTGTTGCTGAAACATTTGTATAGATGCTGCATTATTAACAATTGTTCCAACCTTTGTGTCATCTGCATATCTGCAGAGTCACGCTCCTCCAGAAACACACATGGCAGAAACAAAGAGATTAAACAAAAGCGGTCCCAGTATTGACCCCTGAGAGATCCCACTGGTTATCCTTCCCCAATCTGACAGAAATCTCTGGATTTGCACCCTCTGTAATCTGTCCTGTAGCCATGAATCAATCCATGCCAACAGGCATGCTTTCACTTTAAACTCTTGTAGTACTTCCAACAAGAATTTATGTGACACAGAATCAAAAGCTTTCCTAAAATCGAAATACACAACATCCACTGGGAAATCCTGATCAAGTGCCCGACTCCTGAGTTCAAAAAGTGAAACAGATTACTAACACATGATCTCCCTGGGGCAAAACCATGTTGTGTCTCATTAAATATTTCTAGTTCCTTCAGATTTTCCTCCAGAAAACCTTTAATTAATTTTTCCATTAACTTTCCCAGAACTGTTGCTATACTGATAGGTATATAATTATTTGCATTATTTTTGTCCCCAGACTTGTGGACAGGAATAATATGTGCCTACTTCTATTCAGTTAGGACTCTACCTCCTTAAAATTCCATATATTAAAATAGAATATATATATATATATATATATATATATATATATAAATAAAATTAAACTGATTGTACCTAATTATTATGTTTTCAAAGTTTTCCTTGAGACATCAGTAGCTCTTTAAATAAACACACATACTGCATAAGTGAATGAATGAATGAATGAATGAATACATTTTAACTGTTTTAGAATCATATGCTGTCAGCACAGCAAAACTATTACAGCAATGGCACTGTGGGTGCTGCAACCCGTCTGACAGTCATTCCGATGTTTGGGATTTCACAGCGCCTGAGTCGTTGCCACCCCAGGAGTCTTGTGCTCTTTCATGCCTTCACATCTGATCTGGAGGTAATTATATTATTTTACAGAGAGTGCGGGGGGGGGAGGAGGGTGAAGCCCCTCAAATAGCCAGGATGTGCCCCGGTGCTTTGGGCACAATGGCAGTCAGGTGGCACAATTGCCAGGTGACATGGTTGCCATCAGCATTCGGATGTCGCTGTAATGTCAGTCGTCCTTCTAGGTTTCGAACTGACATGGTGGAACCTTATAAAATAAATAGATATTATCCCAAAAGTTGATTGATCTAGCTACAGTTCCAGCAATGATGTTATCTCAGCACAGCACAACATTACAGTCACAGAATCATAGAAAAGTGACAGCAGAAGGAGACCAAGGGTCCATCTAATCTAGCCATGAGTTCTCAAGATCTTTTCAGACCCTAGTACCTAACCCCCCAACTGTTTAATATCCCTTACTGCTCCCTCTGATTTTATTCAAGCATTTGCTCTATCCTGCCTCATCTTAAATGATGTCACTGTCTTTGCTTTAACCACCTTGGCAGACAGCCAATTCCATGGTTGCACAACCATTTACATAAAATAGTGTTTCCTGAGCTCCCTCCTGAAGCTTCCCCCTCGCTCAACTTCCACGTGTGTCCTCTGGTACTGGAATTGTTGACCCTGATGAACAGATCCAAGGAGGGCATCTTGTTTATTCCTCTCAGAAACTTGTATGTCTCTATCATGTTCCCGCTCTCCCTCCTAGCCTCCAGCAAGAACATATTCAAAGCTTCTAAATGCCCTTCATAGGAGAGCCACTGGAGGCCCTGGATCATCTTGGTTTCCCTTCTCTGGACAGCTTCTAGCCTGTTCCTATCCTTCTTAAGATGTGGACACAATGCTCCAGATAAGGCCGTACCAGGGGCCCGTAGAGTGGTAGAATCACCTCTTTGCTGCTGCTGTCAAATCTTCTCCATATGCACCCTAGTATTCTATTTGCCTTGCTGTTAGCTGTGTTGCATTGGCTGGCCTGTTTAAGGGTATTGCAAATTATGACTCCCATGTTCCTTTCTTCCTGTGAGCTACTGAGCTAAACCCATTAAGCCAGTATGCTGTCCTTGGATTCCCCTTACCTAGATGCATCACTTTGTACTTTTTTGCTTTGAACCTCAGCTGCCAGAGTTTTGACCAATTTTCCAGCCTCTGCACGTCTTTCAGAAGGTCCCTAACCATCTCCTCTCAGTCCACCCTTCCTCCTAGCTTGGTGTCATCTGCAAATAGGGCAATTTTGAGCTGCATACCTACAGTATGCTGATATTTTTTAGTTTAGTTTAGTTTATTATTCTAGGAATTATTACTTTTGAGCCACGGCTCTTTTACAAAGTTCCATGTCAGTAATGTACAAACAATTCATGATTACATAGAAATGGTCAACAAAACTATAAAGTGGCAATAAGTTAGTATAATACAGTACATCAATGTCAGAAACTTCAGAAAAAAGAGGGGAAGGACAGAGAAAATAATATTTAGCATACACAGAACAAGCTGTATTAAAGAAAAAACTTAGGAGAAAAATGGTCAAAATGGAAATCGGTAGGAGGAGATAGGGAGCAGACATAGTGAAATTCGAGATACTCATATCCCTTTGTCAAGAGGAGCAGAGGAGGAGGAGGATGAAAACAGTAAAACAGCCATGAGGGAGAATCTTTAATCCATGCAGTCACAGGAGCTAGAGGCTGAGAGATGAGAGTAAAGCATAGATTTGAAAGGTGGAGGATGTAATGCACATGCTGAGGGCATTGAACCAGATGTCACTGATATATGCATTAAACAGGACTGACCCCAACACTGAGCCCTGGGGCACGCCACTGGTGACTTCCCCATCCTCTGTCTTCGACATTGACTACCACTCTCTGTTTTCTATCCTTGAAACAATTTCTTACCCACCTGACTATGCTTTTGGCTATGCCCGGGTCCTCCAATTTTTTTTTTCAACAGGTGTTTTTACAGCAGTGAGTCAAAGGCCTTACTGAAGTTGAAGTAGAGGATGTCCATTGGGTGGCTCCTGTCTAATTCCATAGTCAACCAGTAGAAAAATGTAATCAAGTTAATTTGGCATAACCTACCTGCCATGAATTCATGCTGCCTGTCATCCTGAAGTCCATTCTTCTCTAGGTACTCTGCTAGTTCCTGTTTTATTAAGGTTTCCATTCGCCTACCTACTACTGAAGTAAGGCAAACCAGTCAATAGTTGCCAGCCTCCTCCCAGCTCCCTAACTTGTGGAGAGATACCATGTCTGCAGTTCTCTATTCTCTAGGCACTACTCCTGATTGAAGTGAACTGTTGAACAAATGTGCCAAAGGATCTGCCATTTCTCCTGCCAGTCCCTTCAGCACCCTTGGGTGTATTCCATCTATCTCTAGTGTCTTGTCCTCCCTGAGTTTCTCCATAGCCTCTCTGACTCTGTCTAAGGGGATTTATGGTGCTTCAATTCATGGGACTCCCTTGTCAGCTGACTTGATGCCTTTATCTGGTACAGAGCTACTGTGTTCTTTAATAAATACTGAACAGAAGTTATTTAGAACAGTGACCTTCCATTTATCCTCCTCCACAATTCTCCCATCATCTTTAAGTCTAATTATCCCTCCCGTCTTCTTCCTTTTTTCCTGTATACTGTATAACAAAAAAAAGTGTTTATTTCCATCTTTAACCCCTTCCTCAAACTGAAGTTCAGCTGCAGCCTTGGCTGATCTCAGCATACTTTTCAGCTTCTTTATTCTTCTCAATGTAATCTTCCCATTCGCTAACTCCCTGTGTTCCTTAAAAGTTGTTAAAAGCCTCCCTATTGGTTCTGATAGTTGCCCTAACCTGGCTTGTGAATGATATGGGTTTTTTATGCTTGTTATTTTTCGTCACTGTCCTTACACTATAAACTCTAAACTTTTTTCCTCCCCTCCTAGTTGGCCCACTTTCTAACAAGTGCTCCAGCCCCATCACCTTGACAACTGCTGGAACTTACCTTCCAGCTGTCTTCCCCAAGGGCTTGCCCCCCCCCCCCATGATGAGGTCAACAGGGTTTCCCAACTGCCACTGCAGAATGAATCCAGTTCCAGTCAGTGTGCCCAGGTTGTCAGGGCCTGCAGGTGCTTGTCATTGTTCTACCACTGGCTTTTCATCCAGTTTTGTACCCCAGGAGATGTGATGTGCAATGACATCATGGTGCATGCCACACACTCCTGTGCGACATACACCAGTGTCTGCCACACCTCTTGGCCTTCTTGGCCCAGGCTGCCTTTCTGCCAGCGTCTGTCAGGGCCAGGGAAGCTTCAGGTTCTGTCCACCCTCCCCCCAGAGGAGGAGAGCACTCCTATGGATGCTCAAACCTTCTACTCCTGGCAGGCCCTCCAACAGCCCGGATTTCCCTTCTGGACCTGGGTCATCGGTGCTACCAGTGGTAGCACTTCCGCTGCACAAGTGGGCCAGCTGTCATAGTCTAAACAAAAAAAAAACTACACAAAAGCTTATTTTACGTCATACAGTATAAGATCCATTTTATAATTGCAATAAGGCACTTCAGGGCATGAGTCATGCTGGTTAATGTAATTTTCTAAGTGGTTGAAGGCACTTGGTTGCATCATACCTTACAACCCATTCATGATGTGACATTATGCCAGCAAAACACATGCCCTGTCATACCGGTATTGCTTAATTCCACTATAGTACTATACAGCTGAGTAAATACTGTAGCACTGGTCAATAAAACTGATGTGATAAAATGTGCTAGAAGCCTAGAAATGGATCTACACAACAGAGTACACACTGGAATTGTTTTTGGATTTTTTGTTTTTACTTTTAAACTTAGAAATTGATATCATTAAATAGTGAAGGTAAGGAATACAAGGCAGACTCTGTAGCAGTTAACACTAAATATAATTTTTTAACAAAAGAAAACACTTAAAACAGATCAAGTCTGGATATTACTGAAGGCGAAGGGGGGGGGGACAAGAGGGCAACTAAAGATACACGCTGAAAACTCTTTCTTATAGCTGACAACTCCAATCATCAAGTGTTGTAGTGATCAATATTTTGTTCTCTTATTAGTTTAGAGAGCAGCTGAAGCCTCCTGAAGAACTTTGAAAAAACCTATTATTTGGACACAATTCATAGTCTGTTTTACATTAGTTCTCTAGTTCTCCTATTTATTTATTACTGAGGTCTTTTGCATGAAAACAGGATCTTTATTCCTTGGGAGCACATCAGATCTCATTGCTTATTTCCAGCCTGATATCATACTCTACTTGTGACATCATTACTATTCCCATGGTGACAGATTGTGTTGTCCAGCAAAGAGATGTGTTTACAAATGGGGAATATGCTGTAGCAGCAGAGGAATTCTAAACAATAAAAATCATGTTTTGTACAAATTTTCTGTGTAATATAAAATGGGTAAGAAATATATATAGGATATCTGAAACAGAACCTAAACCATGTCTAAATATAACATTTTCAAAGGTTTTCTCAAAGCCATTAGTGTCTCTGTTGTATTCCATATTGAGTAGGTTAATTTGCATTACAGTGTTTTCACTTTATTGCAGTGTCATGCTAAAATGTTATCAGCTAGTGTCTTCCTATTTTTCTGAGGCCCATTTAAAAATTAATACTAGCTAAATTTGTTTAAACACAACAGATCCCAGCCTGTTGAATGAATATTTTTTATATGCCTCTGCCCTTGTTTTTAGTCAGGAGTTGCGTGATTCAATGGAGGATCTCATAAGGAAGAAGAGACAGAGGCTTGCTGAAGCAGAGAAACTGGAAGACGACATAGATTTTGCGACTGATTTAATTTTTGCTCAGGTACAGGCAGACATTATAGCTACAATGTGTAAACACTGCAGAGCCATACATTCTAAGTATGAGTGAGTGCTTAGTGTAACTCAAATAAGGAAATTAACTACCATAGGAAAAAAAATGTCATTCTTTGACAGAAGAACCACTGATATCTTTTAATCATTTCCAAAAAGCATTTTTCATGATTTTTATAATGCTCAAAATTATATTTTGAAAACTTTAATTTTTGAACTGTTGCACTTCAAATCTTAATAAAAATAACTAAATAAATGCTTGGAGTCTGATCAACATGAATAGATTCTAACTATATTAGTCTCATGTTGGTACATGTCTATGCATGCTGAAATAATATGTTGTTAATAAAAACAGTATTTAAAAACATTTTTGAATATATATACTGTATATATACACACATATCAAAAGCGGTAGCAGCATCATACTGTATATCAATATATTAACTTAGCTGACTCCAAGTGGTCATTTATTTAAAAAAATATACAGTATGTTTCTAGCCCTAATTGTTCCAAAGTTCCCATTTTAAAGAATTGTTTTTGAATGGTCTAACTTTGACACATTTGGAGCTAGTTTTATTCTTTTAAATGACAGTTTGGAATCAGGCCTTTAAGAATCAGTCCTATCAATTCAGTTTTGTTGTGTCAATACTATTGTATATCTACGGATACTATATGAAACCATCATGTAAGAATATGATTGGTACATGCTTTTCTTGAGAGGGCTCTACCCTCACACACTCCAATGCAGGGGCACTGCCCCCCACACCTCCTGTAATTAAAGATCCTAACTCCAAGGGGGGAGCAGATCACGGGGAAAAGCTAAGTTTGTGGGGCCATGGAATTGCTGTTTCCACAGCCCCTTGTAAAAAACTATGTTTTCCATCTGTAAAATGTGGCAGGGAGACCAGGATTAGAACCCTGGTCTCCCAGTCTTTCCTGGCCGAGCCACTGCCTTAATCCAACATATGCGGTTCCTACACTGTGGTTTATGCCATGCTATTCAGGAAGCACTCTTATAACCTGATATGGTACAGAAGGTAGGGTAATCTCTCTAAATGAGTGCTGCAGATAGAGAAAAGGGGCTGTGCCTTCTAACCTCTACCAGGCAAATCAATATCACTTTATTTTAAATGAGAGCCCTAGATGATTGTAGAAAATTGATTTTTCTATGTAGCAGAGTAGCTGAACTTCTAGTTTTATATCCTGCTTTCTGTCTGGAGCTTTTACTGGTAATAGTTATTTGGCACATATTTCTATGAAGTTGATGCCGCCATCTTGGTTTTTTGTATGTCAAACTGGTGTTTTTAGCCCAAGATGGCAGTGGTGCAATTAATGTGTTGGTAGCTCACACAGGAATTTAAGTTACTTTCTGTGTCAGCTGCCAGTCACTGCTTTTGTTTGCATTCAAAATCCTACTTTAAACAAGCATTTGTCAATGCCGAATGTTTGCTTGCTGGCATTGGCAGTGGTAGTGTAGAAGTTACAGAGCTGTGTAATAGGAATGGCAGTGAAGTATTGAACTGAAGCCAACCCCATCACCACCCTGCAGAGAGTGACAGGTATTGTGGTGTGCCTTTGGGTCATCAGGCATAACGGCCATGCCATTTCACCACACCCCACCCTGCAGACACTGGCAAGTGTCACAGTGTGCCTTTGGGTCTTTGGCCCTTATGCACACCCCATTCCATCAGGAAAAACGGTGAGATGGGTGTGGTATAGGAGAATGGGGTGAACTTTGGGGCTAAGGAGTCCAAGGCATACCTTGATGCCTCTCACTGGCTGCAGGGTGTGGAATGGTATGAGCATTACAGGCAAGAATCCCAAGTCACACCCCTGATGCCTGTCATTCTCTGCAGGGTTGGGCGTTATGGTTGGAAACCCTAATACCTCAGGCATTCATTGATATTTTCACTCCAAATTTTCAACATGTTTTTTTTGTGACCCCACCTCATGAACAGTGGCAATATCAGTTTGTTAGCCGAAAGCTGCTTATGCATAGTGACTATGGCATTTAGCACCACAGGTGCAAAAACATTCCAAACAGGATATAAAAAATGACAGCTGTATTGTTCATGGGGAGGTGTAAAAAATGGCAATGTTGCAAATCTGCAGTAAAAATATAAAAAAAAACTGGTGAAGTCATGAGCATGCATAGAAACTGGGCAACACACACCCGTAATGTAATTAATTTGGGGATTTTTTACAGCAGATTGTCAACACAGGCATTTTGGGACCTCCGATCATGAACAGTGTCACTGTGATTTTCTTTATCTGTCTCGAACAATGATTTCCCACAGCGACCACGCATCTCTGCGCTGAAAGTGTGAAAACACATTTTGGCCATGTTGTGAAAAATGACAGCTGTACTGTTCATAAGGAAGTGTGGAAAAATGCCACTGGTGAAAATCAGGACCGAAAATATTGCAAAGTCATGAACTTACGAGGGTGCATGGAAACTGCGCAATGCTCACTCGTAACACAGTCATTATATGGACTTTTGTCACCAAATTTTCAACATAGTCATTTTAAGACCTCTGCTCATGAACAGTGTAACTGTGATTTTTTTAGTCTGTCCCAAACATTGCTTTTGCACCAACTGCACCATTGTGCGCTTCATGTCTTGGCAAACATTTTGGGCAACATGTGAAAAATGGCAACTGTACTGTTCATAAGGAAGTGTAATAAAATGGCAGTGTTGAAAATCTGGAGTGAAAATATTAAAAATTCGCAAACTTACGAACGTGCGTAGGAACTGCGCAACACACGCTTGTAAAACAGTCATTTTTAGGAATTGTTTCACCAAATTTTCAACATAGCCATTTTAAGACCTCTGCTCATGAACAGTGTCACTGTGATTTTCTTAATGTGTCCCAGGCATTGATTTCGCACACCAACTGCGCCATTGTGCGCTACATGGGTGGAAACATGTTTTGGGCAAGATGTGACAAATGACAGCTGTACTGCTCATAAGGAAGTGTAATAAAATGGCAGTGTTGAAAATCTGGAGTGAAAATATTGAAAATTCGCAAACTTACGAGCGTGCGTAGGAACTACGCAACGCATGCTAGTAAAACAGTCATTTTTAGGAATTTTTTCACCAAATTTTCAACATAGCCATTTTAAGACCTCTGCTCATGAACAGTGTCACTGTGATTTTCTTAATGTGCCCTATACATTGATTTTGCACACTGACTGTGCCATTGTGTGCTTCATGGGCAGAAACACGTTTGGGGCAAGATGTGAAAAATGACAGCTGTACTGCTCATAAGGAGGTGTGGTAAAATGGCAATGTTGAAAACCTGGAGTGAAAATATTGAAAATTCATGAACTTACGAGCGTGCGTAGGAACTGCGCAACACACGCCTGTAAAACAGTCATTTTTAGGAATTTTTCCACCAAATTTTCAACATAGACTGTTTGAGAGCCCTTCTTATGAACAGTGGCAGTGTCATTTCATTACTTGGTCCTGAAAGGTGATTTTGGGCAGTGACTGCGTAATCACCCTTTGGGCCCAATTAGTGCCATGATAGTGAGAGCATTCATGAGAAGGGGTCCAAAAAACCCCATGTTGAAAATTTGGTCCAAAAATTCCAAAAAATGCCTGAAATATGCAGCAAAGTTGAAAAAAACCCTATCTATCCCATTATATAGCTTACCAGCATTTCCTCAGTTCGTGGTTGGCTTTGACTAGTGCAGATGTATTCCCGGTCCACTGAAGATCATTGCGCTGAGGTCCGGAGGTAAATATGGGGTGAGGGAGTGTGTGGGGAGGTAGGGTGCGTAGTGGGTGGGTGCGGGTTGTGGGAGGGGGGCAGGGAGAAGTTCCGAGGGCCAGTTTTTTATTTGCAGGTTTATTTTTTTACTGAGATGACTAGGGACATTTTCCATGCTAGAGTGGGCTCCCAGCATGGCAGCTGAAAGGCTGTTTGGGGGGGCTGGAGCTGACGGGGGATTGGGCACCCCCATCAGCTATAACACATTTTGCCATGCTGGGGTGGGCTTCCAGCATGGCACCTGGATGCTTGGGGGGGAGATACAGTGGAGCCGATGGGGGATTGGGCACCCCCGTCGGCTATACAGTGTGTGCGTGGGGAGGCAGCATGCAGTATGCGTGCGTGTGTGTGTGTGTGTGGGGGGGCGTGCATGAGCAGGTGATATCTTATCGCTGCTCACTGAGCCAGCTCCCCCTTTCAACTGTACTCCACTGCATTTTGGAGCTGTCATAGACAGCTCGAGCAGGCATTGGAGAACTGCGGCTGTGCCTGCAAACACACTGCCTGAATTGGAAGAGGGCTGCCACACCTCCGAAAACTCGGATGATGGCACTATGTTTTTTGCACATGCGTGCAAGCAAACATAAAAAGGACGGCGACAAAGGTCTATTTAGACTTTCCTGCACAGCTCTGTATCTACATCTGCTCACCCCTAAATTCAATAGAAGTCAATGTAAACAGAGCTACCAATATGGCTGTTAGGCATAAAGGAAGTAATATTTTTCTCTGGAGTGAGAGCTAATTTAGTGACAGTGCTCACTTAGTCTTGAGTTGCTTTTTGAGAAGACAATTGTATGAAACTGTGCCAGTATCGTACTACACATATTTCTTTATTTGCACTTCTGCTCACAGGGATCTGAGCTCTGATCTTGAACTAAATTTCTGCAATGAGGGTTCATGGGAGAATTAAACACCATCAAACTTTTGTAATTTTGTGGAAGTTCTACTGCAAAAGGCTTTCAAGGAAGAGGAAAACTAAGTCTGCATCTAAATGTGTTTATTCAAATCTAGGTTTTGTTTCCTGCTTACTTTGTTTGAAATGCCCTATGCTCAAAGTTTGTGAGATATTTAAAACACTAAGGGCCAGATATTCAAAGTTTTGCCCCGGGATAAGTTAACATGGCCTGGTGGGCAAACGTAGCCAGGAGCACAAAGCAAGCTATATTCAAAATGAATAGCCTGGGACAAACAGCTTTTGAATATAGCATGGGAATGAAGCCGTGCAAACTGGGCTGGGAGTGCAGGGCAAACATAGCCATGGAATAAGACAGCACTGACTATAGCAACCAGGAAGTGCAAACCACAACATCAACACAGTGCACAGCGATGTGAGGGCAGGTAGAGATGAACTATGTGGCCAATGTTCATGCCAGCAGATGCGTGGACCCAGTACAGCAGCAGGCAGCAGCAGATGTGAAAGAACAGTGATCAAAACTGTATAAATATCCCTGAACCATTAGCATGGCTTCAGCATGGAGCTAAGCTGTTAGCCCGGTGCTAACGTGTTTGCCCGGTGCTAGGATTTGCCATATTCAAAAGTGACATGCAAATGAGCCTACTTAGGTAGTCTCTGGGCAAACAGCCAGATTAGCATCTCATTATTCCCTGATTTGCATGCAGTTTTCCCAGCGTTTCTGCATGGTCCCACAGCTCCACTTGTAGGTCAGTCTGGAAGTATAGAGGCTGGCCAGGTCTGGCCGCAGCTCCACCTGTAGGTTAGTCTGACAGTGCATGATGGTTGCTGCAGGCTACATGTATGCAGTACAGCATAGCATTGTGTGCTCAGGGGAGAACACAGCATAGGCACAGGCAGTGGTGGTGCTGTATGCAACCGTCACACTGTAGGCCATGCTACAGTGCACAGCAAATGTTACAGTAGCAAGTGGGCTGGTAGTGTGAGGGACACAGCAATGTCTATGGTATGTAGGGCAGCGATGACCACTGCACTGTACAGAGTGACAGGCCCAGCATGTAGGTGATTACTGATGGTGGACAGTACTGTTTCACTGTTGTGTGCTCCACAGATGCTGCACCTGTGGCATGGGATGCTCACAGTGACATTTGCATGGCCAGCTGTGTGTGCTGTGGCTTCTGTACAGTTGTGCGGAATGTGGCTGGGGGGGCATGTATGTTCCGACAGGCACTCAGGTGGTGGGGTATTCCCACTACTGGCCCATGTGCACTGCATGATGTGTCCCAGCCGTGTGGCCACACCTGGGCTGTGGTGAGGTCTGGCCACCCGTACACCCTCCCCTCAATGGCCGCCATGCCCACAGTGCTGCATGTGTGTGCTGGCATCTGTTGGTCACCACAGACATATGGTCTGCAGGTGTGTGCTGTATGGCCACACTACCTAGTTGTCCCCTGTGGGTCAGATCCCCCCTTACTGTCTGTGCTTGGCTGGGACTAGTGGCAGCTGTTGGCATCATGGTGGTGCCAGCAGTGAGCGGCATGTGTCCTCCATGTCAGGCATTTTCTAAGTGTCATGCTCTTATGTTAGGGTCGCACAAGTCATGCTAATCCCACGCAAACACTGCGCTATGCACCAATGACATGCAAAGCTATTTGCCCAGGGTTAAGACCAGCTTTTCCTTGGTGGTAATTTGTTCTGCACTAAGGGTCGCTCTAAACACCTTAGCGCAGCACTAGTCACTGAATATCTCATAGCACCTGTATTCATGTTCACTTTGCCCCTTGCATATAATTATGGTTTGCTCAGTGCTAATGCACTTTGCCCATGCTATGTGGCCTTTTTAATATGGCAGTCCTGCGCTAATCCCACGCTACACCTGCGCAAACCATTTGTGGACCACGCAAAGCTTTGAATATCTGGCCCTAAGATTTGTAACTTGTTTGCTGGTACACTTGCCACCTTCTGCACTATTCTGTTAAACATTTTTTATACTCAGATAGTTTTTTTTATATACATATATATATTTTTTTTTTTCCATAGGAACGTGGAGATGTGACTCCTGAAAATGTCAACCAGTGTCTACTGGAGATGATGATTGCAGGACCTGACACAATGTCTGTCACTCTATATTTCTTATTTATGCTGCTTGCACAACATCCGGAAGTAGACAGGAGACTAGTTGAGGAAATTAATGCTGTTACAGGTAAGACTGGTGTTCTGTAGTCAAGGCTTATAGAAGATATTAAATAATAATGACTAACACAATTACTTCATTTTTTTTTATTATTTTGAAAAACAAACATACAGTTTGAATACTAGTTATCGACATAACTTAATACTATATAATACCAGGAGGGTGATACTCATCTTATTACATTCAAGAAACATCCATCCAGGACTAAAGAGATACAGCATATTGGGGGAAAATTAGCATCCTAAAAATATCCACAGTTTAATACACTCATTAAAGCTGTGTGACAAGCCCATGAACTGCATAGTTTACTACTAAAAATGTCTGTTATTAAAAAGTTACAGTTTGATTGGCTTCACCCCCCCCCCCCAAAGGGAGGGTAAAAACCTTTCCATCATGCTATATCTAAAGTATTGCACCTTATGGTGCTATCCAGTAATTAGATCAAAGAGCCCTACAATTGCACCAAGAAACCAGCCTTATTCATGAGGGAGATCCATTGCTATACTATGTCCCAAACTATATTTCTAAACATAGGTAGAGAATATTCAAAAAATAACATGTAGCCTATTGTAACAGAGATAGACTTAACCTAGCTGCTTATGCTATAAATGTTATTTAGAATTGTAATTAAAACAAGATGAAATAACCAGAACAAGAAATTTATTCAAACTTTCAAAGATCTAGTGAAAGAGTCTGAACCCCTTGTCAATCTGTAGAGAAATCTAACAATCAGAGTAGAAAACATGGTTGGCGCTTTGCTGAGTCTAGACCAGAAAAACATCTCTCTCCCAAATTAAAGTACTGCAAAGAACCTGTGGTTTGGACAGTTAATCAACTTTACCCATCAGGTTTCATCTTCTCTGATGCAGTATCATCCCTGTGCACTGCTAGAGGTCTGACTGCATGCTTTTGGGACCATTTAAGTGCCTCTGTGGGATTGGAAAATAAATACACTTTTCCCCGATACATGATATGGAGATGCACTGGAAATACCATATAGTGAGGCACTCCCACCTCTCGTAACAAGATCCGAGCCCCATCAAACCTTTTGTGCTTTTGCCTCATCACATAGCTGAGATCCAGGAATAATTGGACAGGATGACCATTGCAGAGGATTACTCTCTTCTGCTGAGCCATCGACAGTAGTAGATCTCTGGCTCCCACTCCATCGATAACCACAACCACTGCTCTCGGGGCTTCAGGGTTATCCAAGAGGCCTCTTGAAGTGATGCAGTAGGCTTTGAAAATGTTGCGTTGCTGGAGCTACTTCTGTCCCCAACTGCTGTGTGAGCCAGTCCTGTAAATACATCAGCAGATGATCACCTTCCACATATTCTGGCAGGCCAATTATTTGAAGATTAGCAGCATGAGCTTGGTTCTCAAAGGTTTTTATCCTTGATTTAAAGTGAGTATTCTCTTTAACTGTTGACACTGTCCCCATAGCTGCATCAGCTCTCTTTGCAGCTTCCAAAGTAGCTAATGTTACTGATTCCAGTGATATTTCTATACTAGCCACTCTATTTGTCAGGTTATCAAATTTGTCTGACCGCCCTGCAACTGATGTAATTAGTTGATTTATCTTTGTCCCCAGCATTTGCAGGGTTACAGTATATCTCCAGTCTTTAGTTCTCCGCCTGGTTATACCTTTTGTTCAGAGCACCCGACATGTTTTTCAATTTTGCTCCTTCCAATGTAGACTTATCCTTACAAGAGTTACCCATTTGTAAATCCACTCTTGAGTCACAGTATTCTTGCAAAATAATAAACTGGCTTCCCAAATTAATAACTTTTAATTCAGTTTCTGTCTTGCAGATGTGCAGAGCTCTATCTAAAGACAGCCATCTTACTCGGACTCCAAAGCATCCCCATTTCATTGTTTTTAAATTAGAATGACCTTATACTGTATGTTTACCCCACTTTTGTGATAAAACTTCATTTACAGCATTGAAAAAACAAGATTCCAAGCAAAAGAAATATCATACTGAGTTTCTCTGTAATGGAGGTGGTTACAAGGTGCTTGGACTGAACCTGTGCATCAGCCAAAAGCTGAGCGTCAGGGGGTCTGAGTACTGGAGTGGTGTGTGCAGAGTTCGTTCCTGTGTGCAGCAGCATTAATTTAAATTAAAGGAGACATGTCTGTGTGGGGTCTCATTGACAGGAGCACAGCCTGTTTAAAAGAAGTTAGCGGGGGTCTGTAGTTTATGCCGTAGTACGTCTGGGACTACAGATTCTACTCAAGGCTCCATTTTAAACTTTTCAGGAGGTGTGGTGGCGCTTTTTCCAGTTCAGAATCCTGCTGTGTGTTGGACTTGTCCTAAGGTTACCCCACTCTGGATTAACATTCAACAAAAATTAGACCCTTTGTTGGGCCTGAATGATTTATTTACACCGCTAATATGTTTATTGGATGTATATACAGAGATTTCCATACCTATTAGAAGATATCACATGGCCCTTATCTCCATGTCTGTTAAGAAAGTAATTTTATGTCATTGGAATGATTGCGAAGACATTTCCTATTCCGAATGACTCAAGGAACTTCTTTCAAATCTCAGGACAGAGGAAGCAATAGCGAGCCTTAATAATAGACCTGAGAAATATATGAAGATATGGGAACCTTTACACACTTTGTATTCTCTGTAATATAATTACTCCACCACACCTCCCGTCTTCGACCTATTTGGTCTCAAGTGAACAACTATGTTGAATGGGGAGAGGGGGGATTAACGAGGTTTGGGGGGTGGAGAACTGGGGGGAGGGGGAGAACAGACTCATTGTATTGTGTACTGCAAGCTACTTGTAAATTGTTTGCCTGGATCTGTTCTCTTTATTGTTAAAACTCAATAAAATGTAATTTGAAAAAAAAAAAGAATCCTGCTGTGTGCATAGGATAGGTTTTACAGCTGTATTGGCTGATTTTGGGAGGCAACAGGTGTTGTGACCCATGGAAGAGTTTCTGGGTCATGGAGGTTAAAAACAGCAACAGGGAGCAAGTGCTGCAAGAGCTTGAAGGTGCTTGGACTGAACCTGTGCATCAGCCAAAAGCTGAGTACTGAAGTAGTGTGTGCGGAGTTTGTTCTTCTGTGCAGCAGCCTTAATTTAAATTGAAGGAGACACGTCTGTGTGGGGCCTCATTGACAGGAGCACAGCCTGTTTAAAGGAAGTTAGTGGGGGTCTGTAGTTTATGTCGGAGTACTTCTGGGACCACAGATTCTACATGTGGCTCCATTTTAAACTTTTTAGGAGGTGTGGGGGCAGTTTTCAAGTTCAGAATCCCACTGTGTGTACAGAAAAGGTTTTACAGCTATATTGGCTGATTTTGGGAGGCAGCAGGTGTTGTGACCCATGGAAGAGTTTCCATCATGGAGGTTAAAAACAGCAACAGGGAGTGAGTGCTGTGAGCTCGAGTGCATGGCGACATGTGCACAGAGACACGCACATCTCTGCATGTGTGTTTAGCATGTTCAGCATGCTCAGAGTACACCGAGGGCGAAACGATACCATAGTAGGGGAGGCCAGGCTAGAGAGTCAAAAGAAAACCCAGGTGATACTGGTGGGTGGGTGAGGGAAATAACTCTTAGAAGTCATACAATCCCTAATCAAGATGGACAATCTTATAGTAGCATTAAAATCCGGTGAATTAGGCATAAGATGTCTAATATGCAAAATGTTTGGAGTTGGAGGAGGTGCAGGGTTGTCGGGTTACACTTGTAAACAGTGTCTGGAGGTGAGGTCCTAAAATCTAAACTACTGGGGCTTGAATTACAAACAACATGTTATCAAGGGAGGCACACTGCCTAGGAAGTAGGGGAATTGACTGAAAAGCTAAAAAGGGCTAGAATTGCTGATGAAGGTAGTTGGTAGATACAAGAACATGGCAAAAGAACTAAGAAAGGAAGAAGAGCAATGCCCTTTGAACTTAGAAACATATAATCTGACGACAGATAAGGACCACTTGGCCCACCCAGTCTGCCCATTTCCCTACCTACTGGATAAGCTGCAGATTTTAGTTAAACAGCCTACTTCCTGCCACCCCCCACTACAATTGCCTTATGTCTGTCCCATGCATGTTTGAATTCCTCCATTGTTTTAGACCCCACAGCCTCTCCAGGAAGGCAGCTCCATGCATCCACCACTCTCTCCATGAAAAAAAATGTCCTCACATTACCTCTGAACCATCCCCCCTCTATCTTTAAATTGTGCTCCCTTGTTCTTACACATCTCTTTTTCTGAAAGATGCTACCCTTGTGGACTTTGTTGATTCCCTTAAGGTACTTGAACATTTCTATCATGTCCCCCCGTCCTTCCTTTCATCAATATTATCCTTTCACCAATATTCCTTTCATCATATTAAGCTCCATCAGTCTTTCTTCATATGGTTTCTGACGCAGACCCTGCAGCATTTTAGTTGCCCTCCTCTGGACTGCTTCCATCCTGTCTATGTCCTTGCGTAGATGAGGTCTCCAAAACTGCACGCAGTACTCCAGCTGGGGTCTCACCAACTGTCTGTACAGAGGGATAACCACTTCACTTTTCCTACTTGTGATGCCCCTTCCTATGCATCCCAGTGTCCCCCTGGCTCTCTTTACTGACTTCTCACATTGCTTACCCACCTTTAGATAATCTGATATGACTATCCCCAAGTCCCTTTCCATTTTTGTTGTTCTTAGTACCTCCCCTGCTATTGTGTACTCTTCTCCTGGGTTTTTGTTTCCCTGGTGCATTACTCTGTACTTCTTTGCATTGAATCTAAGTTGCCATATGTCTGACCATTCCTCCAACCTTGCCAAGTCCCTTCTCATCCTTTCTACCCCCCTTGTGTATCAGCTCTGTTACAGATCTTTGTGTCATCTGCAAAGAGGCATACCTTTCTCTCCAGACCCTCTGCAATGTCACCTAAAAAGATGTTAAAGAGGACTGGACCTAGTACTGAGCCCTGAGGTACTCCACTAGTGACCCCCCTTTCTTAGGATTGTGTTCTATTCACTATTACCTTCTGTGTCCTGTTGTACAGCCCGTTTGCTACCCAGGCTACCACCCTGGGACCCACTCCCAGGCTGGCTAACTTGATTATTAATATTTTGTGTGGGACTGTGTCAAATGCCTTGCTAAAGTCTAGGTAGGCCATATCCACAGCCCCTCCCTGGTCTATTACTTTGGTCACCCAGTCAAAGAAATCTATTAGATTCGTCTGACATGACCTTCCTGCTATAAATCCATGCTGCTTTTGGTCCTGTGCCCACTGGCTTCTAAGTACTCAACAATTCTTTGTTTCAGAAGTGATTCCATCATTTCCCTACCACTGAGGTCAAACTTACAGGTCTGTATTTTCCTGCTTCTGCCTTGCTCCCACTTTTGTGAAGGGGAATCACATCTGCCCTCATCCAGTCCTCAGGTACCACCCCATCCTCCCATGATTTGTTAAAAAGTGTGGTCAGTGGTGTCACTAGGTCCTCTCTTAGTTCTTTTAGGATTCTGGAGTGAATCCTGTCAGGCCCCATTGCTTTGTCCACCTTGGATTTTAAGAGTTCTTTCAGGACTCTTTCTCCTGTAAATGGACTGATGTCAGCCCCCCCTACCCAGAGTGCTTCTATTGTCTGGTTTAGGTAACTCCTCCTCATCTTCTTTTGTGAATACTGAGCAAAAGTATTCATTCAGTAACTGCCTTTTCACTGTCTCCCTCTGCCCACCTCCCCTCTCCCTTATTAATCTTCACTATTTCTCCCTTAGCCTTTCTATGCTCCCTAATGTACCTATAAAAGGTTTTATCCCCCTTCTTAACTGAATTGGCTATTTTTTCCTCGGTTTGGGCTTTTGCTGTTCTGACTGAATTCCCCACTTCTTTCTGCTTTAATTGATACAGTTCCCTGTCGTGCTCCTTCTGTGATTCCTTGTACTTTTTGAATGCAGCCTTTTTCTCCTTAATCTTCCCTGCCACCTCTTTTGAGAACCATAGTGTTTTTTTACTCCACTTTGTTTTCTTTATCTGTTTCACACAAAGGCTTGTTACCTCTGTGATGGCAGTTTTGATTTTTCTCCATTGTTCTTCCACCCCTCCTTTTTGGCCATTTGCTAGTGTATTCCTCAGGTATTCACCCATTTTGCCAAAGTCAGCCCTTCTAAAGTCCAGTATGCTTGTTTTTGTATGACTCGTCTCCATGGTTGTGCTTATTGTGAAGCATACTGTGCAGTGGTCGCTTGTTCCCAGATGTCTACTGACTTTTAAATTTGTGATCATTACCAATCAGTAACCAGTTTGAGCAATTGGCTGATGAATATAATAATGAGGCAGAACATGAGAGAGAAGTTAGTGGGCTTGGAGTAGAAAAAGAGGGAATAAGAGAGTCAGCTACAGGGACACAAGAGCACACCCAAGTTCAAGATGCTGTAAAATCATGTGATAGTGGTACAGGCAATAGAAGGAGTTCAAATCAGTGCCCTTTGCAAGCTGAATTACAGGAAGGAACAAGTACACAAGCAGCATATGACCCAGTTAGAGTACAGGAAGGAACAAGTGCACTATCAGCACATGATCCACCCACTAAAGCATGTCTATCGGGGAGGAATATAGTGAACCCCTAGTAATGTAGAGGACACTGAAATGGATATAGGGCAGGTCTGCCACAATAGAGTGCAGTAATCAGAGACTCGATCATAAGGTATACAGATGCCTATACAGCTAAGGAGTTAAAGGAACTCAGCTCATATCTTCCTGGGGCAAGGTTAGAAGATATAAAAGAATTACTGCCCACAATGATAAAAAAAGAAAAAGATAGCCCTTTAATAATCATCAAGGCCACTGATTTATGATAAATAAAACAATGAAATTCCATTTTCAAGACATCAGATTCCGGAATTGCACTGGTGATTGTTACTCTAATTTCCGGATTTTACCGGGATTCTGCTATCATTCTTTTAGTATGTGCATAAAGAATCAGAATTAAAGAAAGCTTAATATGCAGAGCCTTAAATAAAGCAAACTGAAACTAGTACAGGAAGGAATTATAAGAAAAATACAAGTTTTGTAGATTTACTGATCTGATATAAAATGCCAGATTCCATGAAATCTTTGTTTTTACCGGTTTTCAGGCAGCCCTAATTCCGGAATTTTACCAGGTTTTCCGGTAAAAACCGAAAAACAGTGGCCTTGAAATCATGCATGCTGGATCTAACAATGTCAAGGATACAACAGAAGAACTGATGTGTCTCAGTTACATGGAAATAGCTAAGAAAGTAAAAGACCCTAATGGGAGACTAGTGATATCGGAAATCCTACCCATTCCAAGAAGTAACGATAGGATTAATGACAAGATTAGACATATGAATAATTGGATTAGGAGATGGAGTTTGATGGAAGAGATCAGCTGTTTAAAAACTTGAGAGCCTTTTAAGGGTAAAGAAATGATGTTCTGTAAAGATGGACTCCATCTAAGCAGATGTGGGTCCCAGGAATTGGGTATGCTTTTCAGATCGCAAATTGATGATTATTTAATTCGGATATAAGGGGGCGACCTACAGAGGGAGACATCTAGGTACCTGTAATCCGGACAAATGAAGGAAGAATAAGACCTAGAAGGAAAATCAAAGGGACTCTGAGAGCCATAGTAATAAATACAAGGAGTATACGGTCAATAATGGATGAATTAAGATGTACCTTAATAAGTGAAAAGGTGGACATGTGCGCAGTTACAGAGACATGGATATATGAGGATGACTGAAAGGGAAGTGTCCCTGGATATGACTTCTTCCATAAGGGAAGAAAAGATAGGAGAGAAAGGGAAGTGGGGGCTTTGGTGACTTCTGAGTTAAAGGCACAAATCATTAGCCTTAAAGATAAATGTCATGAGGGAATAGAGGAATTATGGCTGCAGGTTAAAGTCAGTAGACATATCAGATTGGCAATTGGTTATAGGTCATGAAACCTAATGGAGCAGGATAATAATGACTTCTCGACTTTGTTAGACAGTATGATACAGGAAAATACACTTCTAGTGGGGGATTTTAACCCACGCAATGTCTGCTGGGAAAGAAAGATAGGGAAAAATAACATGGAAAATGCCTTTGTGGACATTTGTCTAAACAAGGGTTTGGATCAGCTAGTAACAAAAGGTACAAGAGGGTAGAAAATATTAGATTTAGTATTAACAAATATGGAGAACACAGTAAATGAGGTTCAGGTAATACACCCACTTGGACCAAGTGATCGCAACATGGTGAGATTCAGTGCTGAAGGTTTCAGGACTATATCTAAGGGTAAAACAAAAGTCAAGGCCTACAAGAAGGCAGATTTCCACAAAATAAATCAGGTGTTGTCATCTATAGACTGGGCCAGGGAATTAGATGGGCTGAATGTGCAGGCAACATGGAAGAAAATAAATGACATCATACAGACCTGTATTACAAGATAAGTCCCTGAAAGAAAAAAATATAATAGTTGAGGAAGAATACCCAAGTGGATCACTGGAAACGTAATAAGGTTAATTAGACAAAAGAATAAGGTGTACAGGAAATACAGTAGACAAAAAACACAGGACAGACTGAATAAATTTAAAAAATTATCTGGACTATGTAAGAAGGTAATTAGAAAAGCAAAGGAGGCAAAAGCTGAAATGAGATTAGTAACAGATAAGAGGGCCAACTGTAAGCATTTCTATAATTATGTGGGAAGCTTAAAAAAACAGGTAACGCAATAACGAGTCTAACAGTGGATGATAAGGTATTAACAGTTGAACTGGAGATGGCCAATGCTTTAAACAACTATTTTATTAGTGTTTATCAGAAGCAGGATAGAGGCACTAAAAATATTGAAAGGAATATGGAATGTGACCTTGAGGTACCTACTATAACTATAAAGCAGGTATGTGAAAGCCTAAAAGGATTGAATAAATATAAATCCCCAGGTCCTATTGGGATCCGCCCATTGTTCCTAGCAAATCTAGCTGAAAAACTGGCTGACCCACTGGTAGTTGTTTTCAACACATCCCTAAAGGAGGGAGAGGTAATAACAGAGTAGAAGGTTATCCATATTACCCTGATCTATAAGGAAGCTGACTGAACACAGGTAAAGAATTACAGACTCATATGTACAACATCAATACTGGGAAAAATACATGAAGGACATGTTAAGCAGTATCTGGAGGATAATCTGAAACAACTAGGAATAATAGATATTACCCAGCATGGATTTCCTGGGGAGAGATCATGTGTAACAAATGATGCAGTTTTTAGAGCCTGTTAGGCCATAAATAATGGTTTGTTGGTGGATGTTATCTACCTGGATTACACAAAAGCCTTTAACTCTGTCTCCCACATGGTACTAATGCAGGTTCTATAGGAATACAAAGTAAATTAATACTTATGTAGATGGATTGTTTCATGGTTGGAAGACGGAGTGCAAAGGGTCCAAATTAGGGGGCACCTTTCAGACTGGGATAATGTGACGAGTGGGGTGCCACAGGAGTCTGTGCTGGGGCCTCTCTTATTTAATGTAGTGGTGCACTCCATGCAGGTGGGGAGGGGGGCATGGATGTGCAAGTACACCGATGACACAAAAATAGGAATGATCGTGAACAACAAAGAGGCATCAGAAGCACTACAGATTCAGTTACAGAGTTTGGAAAATGGGCAGATAGATATAAGTTGAAATTTTATGAGGCTAAGTGTAGAATAATGTACTTTAGAAAAACAGTGCTATGTATCAGTATGCATTAAACAATAAGGCAGTACTGGAAACAGAAGATGAGATGGATCTGGGGGTTTATATAGCCAACAACCTTAGCTTTGATTACCATAACAATGAATTAGTTAAGAAAGGTAAGACAGTAGTATGGAACATACTAAGGAATGTCAAGAGTAGAAGGGGAGAGGTCCTGTTGCCATTGTATAAGACACTGGTGAGACCAATCTTAGAGTATAGGCCCCCATCAATACCTCAAATAGTGAGAAGTGCTAATAAGGCGGAGCAGGTGCAAATGGGATACACTAAGAAAATTATAAACATAAAACATCTGAGTTATGATCAAAGATTGAGCATACTGAATCCGTATTCTAGGAGGTACCAAAGACAGACAGGAGATCTATGTTTTGTTTATAAGACCTGTAAAAACATAGAGACTTGGGAGACAGGGGCATTTAATATCAGAACAAAACAAGCATATCAAACCAGATCTCACAGTAAACAATTAATTTGGGATAAATGTAACACAATAAGAAGATCCAAATGGTACAATCATAGAGTGATAAATGTAAGGATTGCCCTCCCAGAGAAGGCTGTCGAAGCTGACAGTCTGGCAACTTTTAAGAAACAACTGGATGCATATGTGGGACCAAAGAAATGGGTTATGTGACCACTTTGGTGGCAGGTCCTGTTTTTGGCACATGTTGTTAATTGGACCTGAAAAGTTACCTATGAACCTATGAACCTATTCTTCTTTATGACGTGTAAGTCTGTTCCTCTTCCACTTGGATAGGGAGGACCAAGACAGAGGTACAATGGGTCTAGTACAAATGCCCAACTCTTGTTGTCCTGACACACAACTCCCCAACTCTGTCTTCCCAAATTGCAATTTCCTGTGCAGTTCATTTTACCACTGAAGCTTGTCCCCAAATTCTTGTTTGCCCGCTCCCACCTGCCCATCATATCGGTTGCCTGTCTGCTCCACTCCCCATATGCTTAGGGTAAACACACACTTGGTAATTAAGCCTCTTAATAAACCACATGGATGCCATCAATCTTGTCTTCCATGAGTAGATCTTGCAAATCGTTTGCTAATCTGGATATCTCTGAGACTCTGTATGCAAGATGAAACCAGAAGCTCCATTCCAGTTTCATCCCATTAAAGCAATTCTGATTGTTACATTACAAAAGGTCAGTTTGTATTAAATTGGGTTGAGCTTTGCTGCATGTATTGCTCAGATTCATGACAGGACCTAGAGGAACAGTTTGAAAAAGTCCGATGGCTTTCCCTACTCCATGATATGTTTCTTTTTGGGAAGAGTTACAGATTTTGTGGGAAGACTCTTCGTGAGAACTTTTTATCAGAGGTTTGCTCTTCCTAGTAATGTTCAATGACTGGGCTGTTTTGCATTTACCTTTGTTTTTTGCAGCCATGGAATACAAATGAGGCAAGGTGGGTGTGGTGTTTGGTTCAGGATATCTGCAGGATATCCGCATGCCCTAGAATTGCAACTATAACTGTGCTCTGTCTGTGTGTTTTTATCAGTTGTAACATGTATGCCTGTGCTGTCCAGCTGCCCCACTTCTTCAGTGCCCATGCAACCTGCGGTTCATTTTGTAATGATAGACTGAAGTCAGGGAATGAGGAGTCAGGAAATGTGGAGTCGGGAAGGGGGGCAGGCCAGGTAATTACATGCCAGGAAATAGAAAGTCGGGCAGTGGCTAGTGATGGGAAATCGGTGTCGGCAACTTTACTGTTGGGCAATCATGTGTCGAGCAATTGAATGAATCCTGGTGCAACACTTTATTGGCTTATACTATTGCAGTATTAACTAGCACTGGTATGGCATGGCAGTGAGAAAGCTTGTTGTAGTAGCGCTGTAGCCCCATGTCACTGGGCTAAGCCCTGGGAATGAAGACTAGTTATGGGCATACCAAATCTGACAACTTCCACTTCCCACCCGCACCTGCTCCTAGCCACTCACAGGTCCAGTCTCATGTCAAATGTTTTTGTGGATAGTAATCTAATCTTCAGAATTGTATGATACTATTTGTATATAGTCTATCTGAAAGTACAATAATTTGCTGTATAACTTATGCAACTGTATATTTATCTCATGTATCTATTATGTATTTTCTGCTTTATAACCCTTTCCCACTTCCCCAGTTCACACTTGGAAATGAGCCTTGACTTAGTGTGCCTTTCCTGGTTATCAAATGTTTAAATAAATAAAAAAAAATATTGTAATACAATAACAGTAAAACGGGCTGGAATGAGCAAGATGTACTCTGACACTTGCAACAAGGCTGGCAATGTAAGATTTATCTCTAGACCTATGTCATGTTTTTATTAATGTAAGTAACAAGATGTGAAGGTGAACATGTAGTATTACAAAGTGTCCCTCAAAGTATGAAAACCCATAAAAAGTTCCTTAGAACAAGGTGTTAAACTTACATGTTGGTGTCAGCAGTACAAAAATAGTGATGTTTACTGTAAGTATACACTATATTATTTCAAGGCAATAACCATTTCATGGAACCTTGAGATAGAAAATGACGTTACAGTTTTGAAACCTATGTTCACGAGCACACAGTTTCCCCAATAGGGACAGCACTTGAAGGTTCCATGAAAAGGCTGTTGCCTTGATTTAAGTTAATATAGGACTCACTTAGCAGGTTGTGTCTGCAAATAGGCTAACTCATGGCCCAGTGCACCTATTTATTTATTTATTTGTTACACATAAGATCCTCTGGCAGAGCCTGTTTTCAAATGGTCTAGAGTCACAATTAACAGAAGCTAAACAGGTGCAGTTACATTACAATATAGGCAAGAAAGGCGAGAGACATAAATTACAGTGATGGAAGATGATACATTACTTATATCAGGAAATAGGACATATTTACAGAGAATAAAAGACATGGCAAAAAATCACAAAAATCATGGCAAGTGCTGTAAACTGCTGTGAGTCAAAAGTGCATACCGGATACTGTTTACAAGGGAAACCAGAGTTGTGCAATACTCAGTGGTATTTGTTTAGCAATACCATCAGGCAATTCAGGAGAGTAAAGGTTTTAACCATTGGGGGAGTATAGAATAGTCAAGGGTAGCAGTCACAGGGATTCTTAGGGGAGAAAGAGGTGAGTAGCTGTGATTTAAAGCTGGCAAGTGAGCCTGAGGTTTTGAGAGATGGGGTGAGGGAGTTGCATTGTTTTGGGAACCTGAAGGAGAAACAGGACTGCCCCAGGGAGGTTTTCCTTCTAGGGAACAACATGAAGTTGTCCATTACCCTCTTTAGTTGTGTATCTGGAGGTAATGGGGCTACAGAAGGATTGTACTCCTGAGGACAGTTTGCCAAGCAAAGCTTTTTTGCCAGTGATGAGGGTAACATATTGTAGTCTGGAGTCAAGGTTAAGTCACCCTAGGTTGTAGTACAGGTTGTATTTATGAGTGTCCCACTTTTGATTCAGAGCAAACTGGCAGGACCTATTCATTAACTTCCTGACTCTGTCGAGTACACTGCTACATTCAGCACCATAGATCACCAGCCCATAGTCTGCAAGACTGAGGATATGGCCTCTGAGCAATTGCTGCTTGATTTCTGGGATAAATGCATTTTTGAGCCTGTAGAGCATAAGTCTAGAATTAGCAGCCCTGATAAGTGTATCCACATGATCTGAGTAGATTAACCCTGAATCAAGAGGTATCCCTAGGTACTTGAAGGAGGTTGCTTGCTCAATGGGGATACCTTGATCAGTGGCGATGGCTATGGTACAGTAGTAGCACCGAATTAGTCAAAGGATTTTTAAGGATTTTTAAAAATCCCTATTGAGAACTGTGAAACCTTTACTTAGGGGTTTTGTTTTGTTTGTTAGTGTGTTCACTGCTACCCAGAGAGGGTTATCTCATCTGATAGGGTAGTTGAAAATCTACCAGATGGCACTTAAGTACTGTAATAGGAACTGGCCTCTTTCTGTAGGTATAACAAAAAGAACTTTAGAGTATTTTTTTCCCTAAAGTTTGTGAAGGATAAATAGGGAATCTTACAAAATTGCTTGACAAATTTGGCGCTACTTCTGTAAAGTGGTTCAAGGCTTTGCATCTTGAGTGGAAGAGCATGGATTTGGTTTTCTTTGAGTTCAGGATGAGGAGGTTGTTAGTGAACCAGCTACAGACTGCAGTGAAGTCAGTTTGGAGACTGCGTTGGATGAGTGGTAGACTGCAGTGCATTGCTTTGATCACTGCATCATCTGCACATAAGAGCATTTTTGTGGAGGAGCAACACTTGGGAGTTCATTCACAAACAGGCTAAACAGAAGGGGATCAAGGATAGATCCTTGGGGGGCACCCACTGTCACTGGCCTACAATTAGATAGTGAGGCTCTACATTTGACCGCTTGTATTCTGTTCGTAAGATAATTTTTTAGCCAGCTGGAGGCCTCCTCTGAGAGTCCAAGATTGCTAAGTTTGAGGCAAAGCAGATCATGATTAACAAGATCAAAGGCCTTAGTAAGATCTATAAATATAGATCCAGCCAGTTCACGTTTGTCCAGTGCATTGTAGAGGTGGTCAGTAAACTCAATAAGTGTGGTTAGGGTACTGTGGTTTTTGTGGAAACCATGCTGATTAGTGGATAGAAGATCATATTTAATCAGGTACTGAGAGAGCTGATCATTTGCTACTTTTTCTAGAGTTTTTGAGAGAGGTGATAGGACTGAAATGGGACAGTAGTTGGTGGTATGTTCTGGGGCACCTCCCTTGAAGATAGGTGTGATGTGTGGTTTTCCAGAGTTTTGGCACCTGCCCCGTAGAGAGGGCCGAAATGAAGATGAGCTGAAGCGGTCGAGTAACCTCATGCATGGCATTCTTTAATAGCTTGATATCAATGTTATCTGGCCCCATTTGAGTAGTTATTTTGAGACAGGCAAGGAATCTGTGAGTTTCCACCCAAGTTAATCTTCTAAGATAAAACTTAGGGAGAGTACCATTCATATGGTTGCCTTGACCTACCTCATGAAGGTGTGGGGTTGCAGGGATGTAGGTGGTGAGGTCAATAAATGTATTATTAAAGGTAGTTGTTATGTTAGTGTCACCTTCAATGATGGACCCTTCTATGAGGATGGAGTGAGGGAGAGATGTGTGGGTATTACCTAGGTTATCATTGATCCCTCTCCAGAGTTTTAGGTGATTTGAGGGATGCAAACTGTTTATTTTTTGTAGTTAGACTAGGATTTTTTATCTTGTTTCTAAGTTCCTTGTACTTTTGGAGGATAGTAGTCAGGCTGAGCTCATGGTACTGTGACCAGACTGTATCACATTCTCTTATTAGTGACATGAGATCTGGTGTAAACCAAGGTTGGGAGGTACCTTTATTGGTAATTATTTTAAATGGGGCTATTAGAACACAGATTCAGTTTAAGTGCACTATGAAATAGTGCAAGGCATCATCAACATCCTGAGTGTACGGCAGGTAGGACCAATCAGTTTGTTGAAGCATAGCTCACAAATGCGGGACCTCATGTGTGCGAAATACCCGAGCCCTGTTGCAAGAGGGAGCAGCAGGGGGTATCTTTGCTGACCATCAGCATACAACTGGGGAGTGGTCAGTTAGGAAGTCCAAAAGGACTTCAGAGTGGATGATCCTTTCTGTGTGACTGACTAGTACCCAGTCAATAAGAGAGGTGGGCCCAGTTTTGTAGTTTATTCTGGTAGGTGAGGGTATAACCCTTGTTAAGTAAAGGCTGACAATCATGACTTGGTGGCTTTTACAATTCTTTGCCAGCCAATTGCAATTGAAGTCCCTGAGTATGATTTTCTCATGCTGGGGATTTAGGCAAGTGATAGTGTCATGGAGATGATTAAGCCCCTTGGAGATATTTTTAGGTGGAATATATGCCACAACTGCGATCAGGGTTTTTTTGTCCTCTATTACCAATGGAAAGATTTATTGCCATAGTCTCAGCATCTTTGGATACAGGGGAGGTAGAGAGCCTTATAGCTTTAAGGTGGGATATTAAGAACAGCAGGCAGCCCCTTCTTTTTTTTATGAGTTCTATCTTACCTGAACATAGTGTATGATTCAAGGCATACTTCTTTATCAGTGATTTGGGGGATGAGCCAAGATTCAGGCACAGCTAAAATACCATAAGTAGAGTTAGATATCCATTGTCTGAACTCATCTAATTTGGGTAGGAGACCTCCAGTGTTAACATGAGCCACTTCTAGATAGCCCCTGCTGGTATTAGCAGGTGGGGCGGGGCCGGGGTTAGGGTGTATATTATCAGAGAGAATGAGGAGTAGCAGGATAAGTTGGTGTACCATAAGGTAATGTTTAGCAATCTTGTTTGTGGGAGGTGTAGGATGTCCTTTTTTTGTAGCTGCACAGGCAAACTAGTTCTAGGAAGGGTAAGCATAACACGTATGGGGGGGTAGAAGACAAGGTATAGTCTGGATGATTAAATGAGCCAGGGGGAGGAGGTATACTATACAAATAAAAGAGAAGTGTGCAAGTGCCTTGGGGGAGCGAGCTGTGACTACAGAACAGCATGAGTTGGCTGGAGGTGTCCGACACAAAGGGGCCATTGTAGCTCACCAGTGTAAAAGCAGTCATGAAAAATAGCCACACCATTAGTGGGTTTGCTGTGCACATAATGGAAGGAAACCCCTTATATGGGGTGTCACATATTTAAAATCTGCGTATATTTCCTTGGAGTGCTCCCTTCAGTCTGTTAACTGGCTTGGGAGAAACCAAGTGGGGCAGGTAATGTGAGGGGAGGAAGGGCGGTACCAATAGCTCTGGGCTAGTGGGTGTGGAAAAGTGAGCTGACTGTTTTTTTTGATATACCTTAAATTAAACACCACCTTAGGGTTGGGGGTGGCTGGGGAGGTTGGGTGGCAACAACTACAGTATGTGGTGCAGCATGAAGCACAGCTCCACTCCTCAGTGCGTTGCCTGTTGCTGCCACCATGAGTGTTGCTGGGGTGGAGAGAGCACTGCTGGGCCCCTGCAACCCTCAGATGCTGCCTCTGGGGGGTCTGGTGGGAGTGGGAAAGCTGTGGAGCAGAGAAGAACAATATTAAATAGTGCTGTAGGCAGGGCTGGTAACCCAATAACCTGCTCTATGTGAGACATGCAAATGCAGTAACTTAGATAGGGGAGTGAAGACCTCATACAACAGTTGGGATATGCAGGTAAAGAAACAATATTAAATCAGGCTGCACTACACAACAGTATATAAATGAAAAACAAAACACATTAATATTCCTGCTGCTTTTTAAAGTGCCTGCCAACATTGAACGAAAGCTAGCATACAACTGGCTGACTACTTAAGGTAACAGGCTAGCAACATGGGAAAGGTTTTTAAATGCCACAGTACAAGAGTCTATCAGTCTAAGTTAGCGTATGTAGCAAGAAGGCATTTAAACATGGCACTGGTCGCCAAAGATACTATGAACTGCAAGGCCACTCATCCACTCCTCAGTGTGACACCTGTGGCTTCACTGCTGGGCCCTCACGGCCCTAAGATGCTGCCTCCGGGGAGGCTGGGTGGAAGTGGGAATGCAGTTGCTGCTGCTGCTGGGAGTGTTGCTGAGGTGAGGAGACTGCTGCTGGGTCCTCATGACCCTCAGATGCCGCCTCCGGGCAGGTTGGGTGGGAGTGGGAATGCTGTTACTGCGGCTGGGAGTGTTGCTGAGGTGAGGAGACTGCTGCTGGGTCCTTGTGACCCTCAGATGCTGCCTCCAGAAGGTTGTGTGGAAGTGGGAATGCTGTTGCTGCCACTGGGTGTGTTGCTGAGATGCGGAGAGCACTGCTGGGCCCTTGAGACCCCTAGATGCTGCCTCTGGGGGGGGGTCAGTGGGAGTGCTGTTGCTGCTTCTGGTAGTGTTGCTGTGGCAGGGACAGTGCTGCTGGGCCCTCACAACCCTCAGATGCTGCCTCTGGGGGGTTGGGTGGGAGTGGGAATGCTGTTGCTGCCATTGGGAGTGTTACTGGGGTGGGGAGAGTGCTGTTGGGCCCTCGTGACCCTCAAATGCTGCTTCCAGGGGGTTGGGTAAACAAACAGATACATGAATGAATGAATGAATTAATTAATTAATGAATTAATTACTACCTATGGACAGCTGAAATTTATAGGTTAACCTGATAATGTGCAACATTGTGGTCTAATTTCTTAAATACAAACAGAATATATGATGTATACAAAAGTACAAAATAAAAATAGGAATTACTACACATGATGCATAGGTAATTACCTAAAAAAAATTCACACTGGTGTGTAAAAATAGACCCATTTTAAGCATAATGAGAAGGATTCTTCCGATTGTGTCAAACACAGAAGTCTTTTTTTTTCAGAGTTTTTTTTTGTGACAGTTTCCAAGATTTGTGGCAACTTGCATCAAAAAAATGATGCATGCAATACATATAAAAAGGTATGCATAAAAAAATGATGCATGCATAATTAGATACCAAAAGATTTAGATATGTTGGATTAAATGTATTAATTATGAATTGATTATTTTGGGGTTTTGGTTGTTTGCATTTTATTATGTTTTAGAATTACATAGTCTCCTTGATCTTTGGTAAGGTATTTTTAAATAAACGTTTTATCATTTTTGGTGCATGCTCTGCATTTTTAATCCAAACTGTTAGACCACCTAATAGATGGTAAAAATGGTGTGGATGGAATTCTGCTTCAAACATGCGGTTGGGTGGAACTGGTTTGAAAATCTTGCAAAAAAGTGGTTTTGTGTTCTAGTCATTCTAGTATCAGGTCATACAGGAGCTTATTCCAAGTTCTAGTTGCATCAAAATAATGGGTAATAGTACCATAGTGAGATGTTACTTCAGGCATTTTGATGTCACAGTAGAGAACCTCCCTCAAGATCTGAGATGGAGAATTTTTTTGTGATGGTCCAGTAAACTTGATAGGATTGTTAATGTCTTGACTTACCAATCTGAATATGATGGAGAGCTACTGTTTTATTTCCTTTTGTCGAAGGAAGCCAATTAAGGATTGGGAACATGCTGCATGAGTGTGTATCAAAGGGACATGATAACACTAATCTGTTTATACTGTCAACAGTTTTATCTAACCTTTGCAAGGTCATTTTTGATGCATGTTTATAAATAGAACTCTTGTAATGTATGGTAACAAAAGTTGGTTGACTATTTTACTTTTTTCACTTCCTTATTTATTCCCCAGACTGAATATCCCCACCTGAGCACTATTTTTATGTTTCCTTGTGAGCAAGTGCAAGAAACATTATGTGGCAGCTTAGGAGAGAAGCGGGTTGTGGAGGTGCGGCACTGTGGCAGCCAATGCCACCACTGCATTTGTGAGCTTAGCCTTGTGTAACCAATGCAATCACATGCTCCTGCTGACACTAGTTCTGCAAGTCTTTATTTTTTTATTCATTTATTGTATAATCGGATTTACAACCTTTGAGCAAGCGGCTCATTTACAAAGGTACCTCATCACAGAGAGGACACACATGGTTAACATAGTTTACAGAGTACAGTCAAGACAGAGTAACAGATTTTTACATGTTTACAGAATGCAAACATACAGAGTCAACATAGTATTACATAGGTTGCATGAACAGAGATACATAGTATTACATACAATTGCTTGAACACGTGTAGATAAATAAACATTTCAAGTAGTACCAGCAGGTACTGGCAGAGGAGAGAGGGCCCAGGGGGTTTGGGTGGGGTGGGTATGTGGATGTTCAGTCCAGTGGGCCATGTCAATAGTGCCAGAAGAAACAGCAGAGTATCTTTAGTGACAGGTGCAGCAGCGGGTGTTGAACAGCAGGTCTTGTAAGGCAGCTTTGAAGGGGGCAATTTTGGCGGTGTTGGAAATGGCTGTGGGGAGTGAGTTGAACCAGGTAGGGGCTCTGTAGCTGAATGACCTCTGAGCCCGGGAGGTCCTCATTCTGGGCACTAGTAGAGTGACCTTGTCCAAAATTCAGGTGGTGGCTCTGAGGTGTGTAAATTGGATGGAGACAGACACCGGGGGGCCAAGTAGGATCTTCTTGGTTAGCAGGCCGGTTTGGTAGCGGATGCATTCGTCGAGGTTTAGGAGTTTGGCCATGTCATAGAGTTGACAGGTGTAGGTGAATCTGGGGGCACTGGTCAGTAGCCTGCAAGCCTTATTTAGCATGAGTCTAATCATGCTGAGGGCAGTGGAGTCAGCAGCACCATATACTGGGAGGCCATAATCAATTAGGAACATTACTGCGGACATGATGGTGAGCTTGAGGGCATCAGGTGGGAGGCAGTCCTTGTGCCGGTAGAGGATGCCAAGGCACACATTTGCGGTGGAAGCAAGGGCAGTAAAGGGCCGAGTCAAATATGATTCGAAGGTATTTGTACGAGTAAACTTGTTCGAGTGGCTGACAAGTGCTCGGGAAGATTTGGAGGGAACTTTTGCTGGCTTTGTTCTGGGGGTGGGCAAAGAGCATTGCCTTAGTTTTTTTGTGGTTAATTACTAGTCTGCTCTTCTTAAACCAATTCTCAGCATCATTGAAAGAGTGCTGGAGGGAGTCTTGGAGGGAGGTGAGATTTTTGTGAGCTGCATAAATCACGGCGTCGTCAGTGTGCCACCAACTTGAAATGATTTGGCCACCACAATCAGGGAGCACCTCGTCATTGCAGCGTCAGCCATCCACCTCTCTGTTGGGTCTCAATAGTGCAGACAACAAGCTGATGGTGTGATGGTGGGCAGTCCCTGATTGTTGCAGCCACCTGGTGTCGTAGTTGGGTTTTTTCCTGCCCTCACTCCGGTTCTCCCGTCCCAGCACACACCCTCCTCTGGTCACTCCACCCTTCCCGTTCTCCCCTTGGCTGTGCTTCCTCCCAGTTCACTCCTTTCCCCACTCTATGCTCCCCATCTTCCAGTGACAGACAGCCAAGAGAACACATCAGTAAAGACACAGAAAGAGCAGGTGACAGCATTTCTTATTTTGCTTTTCCTTGAAACTACAGTCACACAGTGAGCAACTGAGAGAGAGAGAGAGAGAGTGTTCTGGGGCAGAGAGAGAGAGAGTGAGAGAGTGAGAGAGTGAGAGAACAGTAGCCGCACAGCACATTCCAGACTATGAAGGATGGGGAGGTGTGCTGGTGTCTCTCCATTGTTACCTTTGTCCCCCTCCCATTGCTGCCTTTGTTCCCTCCCTGATAGTGAACAGGGAACCCCGGTGGAGTGAGCGAGTGACACACACAGGCAGTCACATGGAAATCTGGGCAAGTATTGCTCAAGTCCTGCTCTCTCTCTCTCTCTCTCTCTCTCTCTCTCTCTCTCTCTGCAGTGTGAAGGAGTTGCCCATGTCTGTGGGACATGATGTCTTGGGGATGCAACGGGATACAGCAATACCTCTCTCTCTCTGTCTCTCTGTCTCTCTGTCATGTGAAACAGTGGGTCTGTGAGTGACAGGCTGATCCCGTTCCCGACCCTTGTCTGGTTCAAGCATTTCCCCTTTCCCTTGCATTGTTGCAAGCAGTAGTCTTGTTTTTTCTGCAATTACAGTAGTGTGGGAGAGGCATCAAAAAGACTTTGCAGTCTAACCTGTGTGCAGTGTATTATTTGGACAGTTTCCTCATGAGTGCAGCTGGATTTGCCTTTGGAGTTTTGACCTAACCTACTCTATTGTGTCCTTTTCCTCCTCTAATCACCATCTACAGTATATTTAATGTGTTGTGGAACAAATCAATTTACTAATGCTCATTCCGTCACTACCTATATGGGATCATCACTGTTAATACTTCATTATCATTACCAGCTTATCAAGAATAAGTCATCCTATCAAACTTTTAGAAGAAAACATATTCCAGTTATGAAATGTTTTTATCATTAAGTATACTTCTGCAGAAAATTCCGAAGGTCACCTTGAAAGTTATCAGTATTAAAAAAACTCTTTGCACTGCAACCATTATAATGGTTCCCACAGAGTGGAATTACCTGCACAGGCTGCACAGGTAACATCTAATCACATACAGGAGGTCACTCACACATATGGGAGGTCAACTTGTTAACCTTAAATGCATGTGACTCCAAACTCCTTCAGGACAGAAACAAAAAAAAAAAGGGGGGGGCAGAGGGTGCAAAGCAGGAATCCACCCATGAATGATGACATGCCCCAGGGTATAGAAAAATCACAGGGCTCAAGTCCATCAATTACCAAAATACTTCAGGCCTAGAAGAAAATCAGTACTGGGGACTCAGACAAGAATAGCTATCAGTTAGAAGACTAGCACATCATGCCGTCCTTTGTATTTGATCTTAATAGAATTCCTTCTTTTTGCAGATTCCCCTGCTTGCTGGCCCCCCCCCCCATGGCCGTCCCTATGTGTGTGAATTTTGCCCTGTATATTACTTAATAGACATCTACTAGAATATCAAGAATTATGAGGGAATGGGAGCGGGCAATAAGTGCTGTGAGCATATCATCTGAGGATGGGAGTAGGCAATATGTGCTATGAGCACATCATTTGAGGATGGGAGTGGGTGATGAGTGCTGTGAGCATATCATTTGGGGATGGGAGTGGGCAATAAGTGCTGTGAGCATATAATTTGGGGATGAAAGTGGGCAATAAGTGCTGTGAGCATATTATTTGAGGATGGCAGTGGGTGATGAGTGCTGTGAGCATATCATTTGATGATGGGAGTGGGTGATGAGTGCTGTGAGCATATCATTTGGGGATGGGAGTAGGCAATAAGTGCTGTGAGCATATCATTTGGGGATGGGAGTAGGCAATACGTGCTGTGAGCATATCATTTGAGGATGGAAGTGGGCGATGAGTGCTGTGAGCATATCATTTGGTGACTGAGTTGGCTGGTGGGGTTCAGGTGGCTGGGTATAAGTCTCTGAACAACTGTACTATCAAGTTACTATTTTCTTACTCTCCTCCCCTCCCTGCTTCTTGGGATTATAAAACAGATTTTTAACAGATCTTAAAAGGATCCTTACTCAATGCCCCCCCCCCAATACAAGCAGAAGAGGGATACAGGCTAGTAAGTTGCTAAGATCTCTTGTTTTTATGTTTTGTTTGCACATACATTTCTGTCTGCTGCTTCAGAAGGCAGCATTTTCCTTTGTATATTTTGTGATCTTTTTAAAATATTTTAATAATTTAATGTAAATATTTTAATAATGTAATAATATAATAAAAAAAAGTCTCGCTGGAGTCTAAAGTCTCATGGGAATTCAAAAAAGCTTCCCCTCTCTGATTTTCGATAATGGTACTAGCTCCTTTCTGATGAGTGAGATAACAGACTCCCACCATCTGCTTGAGTCGGGCAGTAATCCATTGAAATACATTTACTGTGTGTTTTCCCTTTTTAAAGATAGGATCAACTGACATTTATTTATCTGTATGTTTTTTTTAATCTGTACATTTAATGAATGTCACAACAAAAAAAAGCATATTGCACTGCTAAATTGTTAATTCATAAGTTGACCAATTGTTTTATCTAACTGCAGTCAGGTAGAGAACATATGGGCCAGATATTCAGACTGCGCGGGGCAGTGGCGCAAGCCTTGGCGCAGCGCAATTGGGCTGCACCGGGGCCAGGACCAGGTGATATTCAATGGTGATGTGCCATGGTGCAGCAACATTGAATATGGCAAGGTCGGCGCACATACTACGAATGACGCAGTGGCACTGCACCAGTGCAAGCCACAGATAGGGAGCACAGGGATGCACCAGCGCAAGTGCAGTTGTGCTAGCCACATCACCCATGATATTCGGCCGGAGGCATGCAAATGAGGCCATAATATATGCAAGGTGCAAATGGGCCATGTGCAAGTCATTATGGCCCCATTTGCATGCCTTGCGCAGGGCAGCCCGGTGACTTGCGCCTGGCAACCTGCACAGCATGATGTGGGCAGTGGAGATCCTGGGGCATCCCCGGCCCCGTAGCTGTGATCACTGGCATATGTGTACAATGTAATCCCTGGTAGTCTAGTGGCCCCCCACAGTCCCTGATTCCCCAAGAAATCGAACAAATGACCAACCCTGGTGGTCAAGTGGTCCCCCCTCCCAGCCAAGTCCCCGATTCCCCGAACAATGTCAATACCACTGTCACTGGTTGTCCAGTGGAACCCCCCGACCCATTGCCATGATCATGGTAAATGTACATTAAAACAGCCCCTGGTAGTCTAGTGGACCCCCCTACCTCCCAGGTTCCCGATTGCAGTACAGCACCCACACCCAATTCTCTGGTGCTCCAGTGGCACCCTCACCCCTTCCACTCACACAGGACCCCTCGCCCACCCCACCCCCCATCATCGGTGGGCGGCTGTATCCCACCCGCATACCACCCAGCCGTCGCCGAATGACAGGTACAGTATGGGCTGTAAGCCCATTGGTCTCCTGTGTGGACCAATGGGCTTGTAGGACATACTGCACTAGCCAGTCCCAAAATGTGAATGAATCATTCACATATATGGGACTGTCTGGTACAGTATGCCCTGAAAACCCATTGGTCTACACAGGGACCAATGGGCTTACAACCATACTGTACCTGCAATGTCGTCAGTGGGCGGGCAGTATGCGGGCAGGATGCAGCTGCCGCCCGACGATGCGGGGAGTGGGGCAAAGGGTCCTGTGTGGGTGGAGGGTGGGTGCCACTGACTGCCAGGAAGTAGGTGTGGGCTATTTCACCATGATCGGGACTCGGCGGAAGGGGGGTCCACTAGACCACCAGGGATGGATGTGAATAACATAACTTGGGGAATCAGGAACTTGAGGGGGCCACTAGACTGCCAGGGATGTCATTGTGTGCGTTTACTGCTTGATCATCACTACGGCTGTGGGGGGGGGGGTTGTGTCAGTGTGTGCTTGTGGACAGTGTTCTGGGTGGGCAGGTGGCCACCCAAGGCTGGGCTGCTGTTTTTGTGCCCTGAAGTACTGCAGCCCACCTTTGGGTGGCCTTGAGTTGCTCCTGCTTTGCAAGGGCTCAACTTTGAGCCCCCCTATGGGGCACACTGCAGGGTTGTGCCAGCATATGCAGCGCACATCCCAGGATGAATATCGGGATGTGCCGCATATGCATGGGCACACCCCCTGCCTCTGTGCTGCATACCATTACATTGCGCCCGATGCATCGGGAGTTGCACTGTGCCGGGTTGCCTTTTCAATATCCCATCGGGGCGCAATGCGGGGTTGTGTCGGCGCAACTCTGTTGTGCAGGTGCAACCCCTTTGAATATCCCAGCCATTGTAATTTGTAAAAGTTGTTAGCCACAGATACAGTATATAGCAATTACTAGTAATTTTGAGGTTTTGATTTCATAGGAACTGATGGTATTTAGTAATTTAGTGAATAAAACCATTTGGCACTCCATTGACTGAAGCCAGTATTTGCTTGCTGGATGCTTTTTGGATGAGAATAATCAATGTGCAGCTTTTCTCTCTTCAGAGACTGTCTAAAGAAAAGTTCTCCTCTACAGCTTGCAGGCCCCATTGAAGAAAAAAAAACAGAAATTTTAGTTTGACTCCATACAAAACAAAAAAGATTGTTACTTTGGTAATTTAATCATCATTTTGCTGACAGTAATTGCGGTTGTATTATGCAGCACATCTAGCTACTGTACATGTTCATTTTGCCTTTAATTTTAATTATTTGTAAACTCTGGCCAATAAAAGTACATTTTGTTGACGTTTGTCTTAAAGTACTGTACCTCTCCAGCTCAGTGAGAATGTATGATTCTAAAAGGAGCACACTTTCAGCAGAGCAGCCTGTTTTCTCCACAGTTTCATATAAAGTACTGCATTCTAGCAAATAAGAGGAAGATCTACAGAGTACTACTCAGAATACTTCCTTTAAAATTTAAATAACGTGCCCGGCCCAATAAACTGAGGATTCCAAAAGCCACAGTGCTACCGTTTATTTATTTGATGTACAGTATTTGGTTTATCCTTTCAGCTTGATAGTGCATGTTATTTAAGTTGTTCAGGAATTATTCAAACTAGTACTCTCTAGATCTTCCTCTTATTTGCTGGAATTCTGTATATCAAACTGAGGAGAAAAAAGGCCACTCATCTGATCTTATATTCTAGCTAAGCTGGAAAGGCGTGCATGCTGAAAAATGGTAGGGCACCCTCTTGAAGCAAAAAATGCAGTTTAATAATCGATGACACAGCAGATTGCACTCTTCTTCATTCTGGTACTGTAAATATGAATGGAAACAGTCCTCCTGTAGTTGTAACATCTTATTGACTGACTGTTGGCCATTCAGGTGTTACTACCATAGGAGGATATCTTTTCATTCATACTTAACAGAATGAAGAATGTGGTCCAACATACAGTACATTTATTACTTGGTTCAGGTCAGTTATAGCATCATGCTCAATGTTGACAGCTCCCCCATCCTCAGCCCTAAAACTATTGCCAGCACCTTCAACAATGCCTTCACCGATCTTCAGAGTGCCCTCCCTGCTGACTTATTCTCCCCCACCAAACCTGCTGCACCCTTACAATTCCCTAAGCATCCCCCCTTTCACTTCAAGACTATTACCCTCCGGGAAGCCAGGAAATAACTGCGTAAAGTGGTTGATAAGGGGATATTCAGTGGAGATAACCTTGATCTGTAGCTAATCTCACTCACACTCAAATAAATCCTGTCCCCCCTTACCCATATCCTCTACCTTTTGCTCCAATTAGCAGAATTTCCCCAAAAATGGAAAGCTGCAGTAGTCACCCCTGTGTTCAAGAGTGGAGAACGTGCCCTCCCTGGGAACTATAGACCCATATCTGTACTGCCACCACTCTCGAAGGCCCTAGAATGAATAGTTACGGACCAACTTGTTGAATACCTAGATAAGTATGAGCTCCTCTGCCCAGAGCAACATGGCTTTAGGGCCAGGAATAGCACCACCACAGCCCTCCTGAAATACACAGGCTTCATCCACAAATCCCTTGATCTCAGCCAGTTAGTTGGGGTCATTTATACCGATCTAACAAAAGCCTTTAATATGGTCAACCATACCCTCTTAGTTGACCAACTTACTGGCTTAGACCTGGCCCCTGAGGTGGCTGCATAGTTCCACAGTTATCTACACTCTCGTTCACAGCAACTCAGGATTGGTGCTGCTCGCTCCGACCCCAAGCCTGTCTGCTCAGGTGTTCCCCAGGAGTCTATACTGGGACCCCTCCTTTTTAGCCTGTTCTTGAACTGCCTCCCCCAAGCCAGTCAGGGTCACATCCTCCTCTACACAGATGATGCCGTTATCTTCTCTAATGGCCCAGACCCCACTGCCCTTGAACAACAACTACAGTGTGACTTCACCAGAGTAGAGACATGGTTCAAAAATCATAAATTGATAATGAATTTCAAAAAAACTAAAACCATGCTGTTCACCAGCCCTCAGAACAAACATAAAAACTACCCACTGACAATATGCGATAGTGGTGGTGTTCACCTTGAACGTGTTCATTACTTCAAATATCTCGGTGTCACTATTGACAGCTCGCTGTCCTACACTCAACACATTGACATCACAGCCAAAGCAATCAACAAACGCATAGGGCTACTCTGTCGTCAAAAGCAAAGCCTGACCCCAGAAGCCCTCAGCATAGCGGTTCACAGCTCTGTGGGTTCCCCTGTGGACTATGGACTGCCGATATATGGTTCTGCCACAGAAACTGCCCTCCAGCATATAAAAACTGCCCTTAACGAAGCCTGCAGGCTCACCTTAGGAGTGCACCAACTAACTCTCACCTGCGATCTCTGTGCTAAGGCTCACTGGCTAACACTTGATGGTCGCTTAAAATATCAATCCTGCCACTTGGCCAAAAAGATCTGCCTTGGTCTACTAGCAATGGGGGTCCAAAAACTCCTGGTTCCCAGCCTAAATTTGCGGCACACCCGAAACTCAGCACAACAGTCTTTCCTAACCCCGAAATGTCGTATATCCCAAGGTCAAAGTTCCTTTGCCTACCAGGCCCCGTTGTGGTTCAACTATCTCCAGAAGAGCATTGTTCACCTACCCACACTGTGGTCCTTCAAAAGGAACCTAAAGAACCTTATAATACATCATTCTCATTGCACCTGCCAACGCTAGCAAAGATCAATGCAGCTCCCTTGTCTTCCTCTGGCTGAATTGATCCTCCTCTCTCTTATACACACTGCACTTGGGGCTCCTCCTCCCCTTTTTTTCTTCAACTCTTACTTTGCTCTAACACCTTGACAACTAACAGGTCCTCTGTTGGGCACAGTATTTCTGTCTGTTCCTACTTACGTATCATACTGCATCTAGTAAATAATCCAGTGCTAGTATTTGTTGTATCCTGCTATACTTTGTTCAGTCACCACTTGTACCTAAATGTTTATTCCAGTCTTGTTATTTACATTATTACTTGTACTCCTTGTTTAATTATCTCATCTGTTTGTCTGAATTGACCTAATGGGGAAACTATGTAAAGAGCTCTGAGCTCAAATGGTTTATCTGAGAACTTAAATAAGTAAATAAAAACATTTTGGGCATCCTGTAGTCTAGAATGCTGTCAAGTTGTAAGATAGGAAGTTACAGTGGTTTCTGAGACAAGAGGAGATGATGGTTCAGAGAGGGGGATTTGTGTGTGTGTGTGTGGGGGGGCACTACAGTATGGAAGAAAATATTTGTAATATTGGGTGGACAACTGGGGACCGAGGTGGGACACTACACTACAGAGAAATTATTTTTTATCTTGGGTGGGCAATTAGGGAATTGGGTGGGGCACTACACTCTTCAAAGAAGAAGGGATTCAAAGAAGGAGGGTTAAAGAACACATTTTTTCTTTATTTTTAGCTATGCCAGAACAGAAAACTTTCATATTTTTGCCACAATAAAACTGGGAAAAATACAGAGGACACACAGAAACATGGCTCCCCATTGCTTCAATCGTATACAGCTTTGCCAGGCAGGGGGCTCCTCTCTCTACAGCCCCTACTTGGCCACCAGCTGAGACCTAATTGGCCTGTGGTTTACAAATTTATATTTGCCATGGCTAGTGGTTGCCAGGTGGTAAGAAGCCAAAACACTGTAAAGCAAAATCACCAAAAAGTGCATTAATTAATTTAAATATAATTAATATTAATTTAACAGTATCATTTAAATATATGAATCAATTTTTCCATTGTGTAGTGTCCAACCCCAGTCCTCGATCACCTGCCCGATATTAACAAATAATTGTTCCATAGTGTACTGTCTGGCCCGGGTCTCTGATGGCCCACCCAATATTAAAAATATTTTTTCTCTAGTGTAGTGTCCCACCCTAGTCCCAGATTGCCCATCTGATACTGAAAATAATTTTTTCATACTGTAGTGTCCCACCCCAGTCTGATTGTCCACCCAGTATTAAAAACATTTTTTTACATTGTGCAGTGCCCCCCCACCATACATACACACTGATCACCATCTCTGAACAGAAAAAAAAATACAGTCCCTGGTAGTCTAGTGGTCCCCCAAACCCACCATATACTCAGGTAATCACCCAGCACCACAGCACAACTGCCCCTCGGTGAGCTGCACAGCCCTCCTCTCACTTCCATGGCTGCCTGCCGACTGAGCTACTGTATGAATGAACATTCTCATTCATGGGTCGGTTAGGCAACCATGGAGAAGGTTGACAATACTGCTCACTGATAAACTGGTGCAGTAGCATGCAGGGAGCAGGTAGGTGGGTAGGTGATTACCAGAGTGGATAGAGGTTTGGGGACCACTGGACTACCAGGGACTGATTTTTTTTCCCTGTTCTGGGATGGGGATGGGTGTATGGGGATGATCACTACACTATGGAAAATATCATTTGTTAATATCTGGTGGGGGAAATATGATTTCAAGAACACAGTATCTCTAGCTTGCAATGGGGGGGGGGGGCAGTCCAGGTCATTTAGTCAACAGGCTAGCAAGAAATTATGAACAAGCCACTGCACCCTCACTGACACTGATAGCATTTAGTGAATGGCTGAAACACAAACAGAGTGCTTATGATGGGTATAATAATAATTATACCATGGACCTCGGACACCGACCAATGAAAACGGCAGGCTGGCACCTTACCTCCATTGTAAATCCTCTGATAATCACTGCAAAAGGTGCCAGCCAGCCGCATCTCAATAACAACTAAAAGAAAAATGTAAAATCATTCCGAGCCACCATCTTCATTTCCTCGCTAAGCGCAAATCAGCACGGCACCTTCCCAGCCTCCTCCCCCAGCTCACAAAACATTGTTTTAAAAAACTACCTGGCATAAACACAAATTCCAAGCTTGCATATCTCCTAAAAAAACCTGGCAAACCTTTTCAAAAATGTTCCTGTAATGCCCGCTCCCTCCGAATTCCATCGCTGTTGCTGCACTACAAGTATGCTTCCGGCCTCCCAGCTCCTCGCTCATACCTCACAGTTACAGGAAAAATTAAAAAAAAATACATCATTCAAGCTGATTGCCTCAGCCAAAATAAAATAAATATGTCGGTCTGTTCCTGAAACCGAACTGCAAAGCAGCACTCAAGTCGCAGGGCACTTACTACAACAAACTGCTCCTACGTCTCCCATCCCTCGGCCTGCTGACACTGCGTGAATCCAACAGCTGGTCACCCGATGAAAAGGTAACTGTCACCGGCAGTACAAAACTCAAACTCTGCAGTCCTCCTGATACCAGCTTGGCCAGGACTATTTTTTTTTTACTGTGCAAGGTTATTTGTAATAAAAACCGCCTTATATTTTTTTTAAAAGATGCTTTTTTTTTTTTAATCAATTAAATATTTCACTGATAGCATAATAGCAATAAGCCACTTGGGGGATGTGGGTTATCGGGGATTAACCACGGCTGGTGTGGTTTGCCCACGAGGCGCAGCCTGATAACCCACACCCCCTCATGGCTTATTGCTTAAATAATAAATATGCACTGAAATGCAACTAGGGCTAGTGAGGTTATTTCACTTATTGCTGGAATCATCACTGTGTTACAGTAGGGATACATTGTAGAAATAAAATCATGGTTTTGGAGGAAAATTGACAGGAGTATGGACAGGAGTACTGGGGGTTAGAGCACTGCTCTTCTGTCCATTTCCTCTATATTATAAACCATTATTTTTCTTTTCCTGCAGTTTATTGCCACTATATTTTTTTAGTGAACCACTGCAGACCATTTGTTGTTTCTGTCTTTTATGTCCCTCCAATGTGTTTTGTTATAGTTTTTTTTTGTGTTTGTGTTTGTTTACTGCTGGCAGTCTCTACTGGGATAAAACTGATAAGCCATTACTGTAAATAGCACCCACATACAGTACAGAAGGGAGAATAGCACTTGTGCTCTGCCTGTCCCCAGCCACCTGGACATGGGCTAAGTTGAGATTTCTGTATGTCTAAAGGGAAATTGTCTAACCAGGAAAAGCACACTAATCCACATGTTCAACCTGGGAGCACTTGGTTCTATGTGATAATGGCATTCACAAAACCGCGATTGCCGTTATGGCGTGTGTACATCACCAAAAACCACAACGGCAATGTACACTCTTCAGTGACACCACAACTGGCCCCCCTGCACCTCCCCTCACAGGGGGCTTCATACCACACAACCCCTGATTTTAGATTTCTAACTCCAGGGGGGTGCATATTGGGGAGGGGGAGACAGTCTGAAAAATAAATTATGGCAGTAAAATGTTTTCTGGTCCCCAGCCCCGAACCCAGTGCCTGCTGCGCTGAAGCTAGCCACCCTCACCACCACCACCACACCACATGTCAAGCTCAGTGGCAGCAGGCCATACTACCCCACACAAACCCTCTTCCCTGTCCCTCCCCTTCCCGTCACTGTCATAACCCGCCCTTGCTCATCCCTACCCTCACTGTCCCATTCCGTCGCTACCCTTACACGGTAGCTCACATGTGCAGCACTGCAAATGAGTCGCTCTTTTGAATGTCACCCATTTGCAGTCACTATTATCACAGGATACTGGAGGGCATAGAAATTAAGTGACTTACTTGCTCAGGGTCACACAGTATGCAAGTGGGGGCTGTGGGATCCAAACCTAGGTCTTGAGGTTCACAGCTCAGAGCCCCCAAACCACTGCACTACCGTATACTGTCCTCTTACAAAGCAGCATTTGACCAAAAATGGGTAACCAAAGTGTACACTTGAGACTACAGTGCAGGACTTTACTCAGATGATTACTTAAGTGCCCTATAATTCCATACCTTATACAGGAGTTTTCTTACTGTGCAATAGCATTGTCCTTAACCATACTTCTCAACTTACCCTGCTGCAGACACAGACACACACACACACACACTTTTATATGCTATGTGTTTACCCAGGAAAGCTCAACTTAGTTGAAATATATTAATTTCCATGGGTTCCTATGTTTACCTTCTTTTACAGCTGGGTGGGGTTGAGGTAACGAAAGACTATGAGGCTTGTTCAAGGACACACCAGGAGTAAATAGCTCATAGTGGGATTTGAACCTGGGTCTCTTGGTTCCCAAGCCTGTGTTTTAGCCAACATGGCTACCTTCCCTTGGATGTCCCTAATTTTCCCAGACTGGCTGCTCCTACAAAGAAACGACCAAACTGACAACACCTGCTGACCCTTCTAATGAGCTATCCATTTTCAGCTGGACACTGCAGAAACAGTGACTTGTGTCAAGATGTGCTGAGATTTATACAATAGGTGTAACTGCTATCTGATATTCCACTTGTATACACACACACACACACACACACACACACACACTGACTTGGGAAAGGAGCTAATAAAACATACTTTCCTTGCCCCTACAGTACTAAGGCAACTGTAGTAAGCTTGCTGTTGTGTGTGTTTTTTTTATCATTATTTGTAAACACAACCCTGTAAAACTTGTTAAAGTGTTTATAGTACTTTTTGTTGACTGATTATTTATTTATCTTTTGCATAATTACAAGTACCGTATGAGTGGAATCACTGGACAGTTCTACAAATATATAAATGTTGTACTTGTGGTAATATAAATGTAGTCAGTAGTTAGCTGAAACATCTGAAAGAAAGCTGTACACTTCCAGATCCTAGTTGCCCAATGAGAAACAATGAAAACAACACCATATTACATTGGTGTGTGTTACCTTTGCTAGAGATACAAAATAAATTTGAAAGAGCTGCATAATAACTATGAGAACATTGAAACCAGGCCCACCAGTGCCACAGTGTTACCAAATAATGTTAGAGAACATTTATACAATGTTATTTTTTTCATTCCTCAAGCAGGGATATAGAACTCTGCATGTTCTTTCTGAGTGAGATTCAACTATACCCAATGGCAGTGGCAGTGAAAAAGCAAGGGTCCCATCCACTGTGTAGAACTACAAAAAAACTCCAACACCCAGAAATGCCAGTTACATCCTCTCCTCACTCTCCAGAACTAACATTTGATGTTTGCATTTGTGGACAAATATTATGTGGTATTTCTGTTGCATTTTCCTTTGCAAAATAAATAATAATAAATAAAAAAATCCTCATACACCAATGTTGTAGCAGCATTCTACCACTAACTAGTCCCTCCAATACCCTCTGGCATGCCACCATCACTAGCAGGGCACTGTGATACTATATGTACCATGCTGGTGTAAAAATCCTTCTGACTACAATCTAATATGCAATGGAGGAAACTAATTTCTTTCCATTTTTCCTCTAAGATTCAAGTGTGTTAGTAGAGTACATTTTGAAAAAAAAAATCCAGAACACCAACCGCATACCCAGCTCCTCAGGTCTTAAAATGGAATTAAAAAAAAGGAAACACAACCATACCATCTTGGTTTATTAAGTTACAGTAAGTGACTTGTGTCCCTGCGCAAGAACAACTCAGCCAGTGCCAGACAAATAAAGAAAAATCAAAACATTAAAAGAGACTGCACTTGTTCAGCAAAAAAATACAGTAGCAATACATTGCAGAGAGAAATCATGATTTTGGAAGAAAACAGACAGGAGTACTAGGGTTTAGAGCAGTGCTCTCGTGTCCATTTCCACTCCACAATAAACCATGATTTTTTTGCTGCAATTTATTGCTGCTTTATTTTTTTTTTTAACTGAACCACTGCAGACCTTGTGTTGTTTCTGTTCTTTATGTCTCTCCACTGTGTTTTGTTTTAGGATTTTTTTGTGTTTGTGTTTGTTTCTTTGTTTGTTGCTGGCAATCTGTACTGGGATAAAAATGATAGGCCATTCAATAGCACCCACATACAGTACAGTAGGGAGAATAGCACTTGTGCACCACCTGTCCTCAGTCACCTGATTGTGGTCTGAGTTGAGATTACTGTACATCTAAAGGGAAAGCAGAAATTGTTTAACCAAGAAAGGTACACTAAGCCACAGGTTCAAAAGTTAAGTGACTCACTTGCTCAAGGTCACACAGGATGCAAGAGGAGGCTAAGGGATTCAACCCCTATGAGGACAACCTAGTCCTAGGGAAGCTTCTAGAAGCACAGTTGGGTGCACAAATTGGCAGACTAGGTGGGCCATAGGCCCTTTTCTGCCATCAACATCTATGTATCTCTGTATCTATGTAAACCCAGGTCTTGAGGTTTGCAGCTCAGAGCCGATACCACTGCACTACTGTATACTGCCCCTCTTACAAAGCAGCATTTGACCAAAAACTGGTAACGAAAGTGTACACTTCAGACTACAATGCGGGACTGTACTGAGATGATAACTTCAGTGCCCAATAATTCCACACCTTATACAGGTGTTTCCTTAATCTGCACCAGTATTGGCCATAAACCATACTTCTCAATGGGACCTGCTACAAACACACACACACACACACACACACACACACGTTTATATGCCATGTGTTCACCCAGGAAAGCCCAGCCATGTTTGAATATATTAATTTCCATGGGTTCCTACTTTTAGTTTTTTACAGCTGGGTAGGACTGAGGCACCAAAAGACTACAAGGCTTGCTCAAGGCCACACTAGGAATACATAGCTGATAGTGGGATTTGAACCTGGGTCTCCTGGTTCCCAAGCCTGTGTTTTAGCCAACATGGCTGTCTTCCCTGGGGTGTCCCTAATTTTCCCAGACTGGCTGCTCCTACAAAGAAACGACCAAACTGACAACACCTGCTGACCCTTCTAATGAGCTATCCATTTTCAGCTGGACACTGCAGAAACAGTGACTTGTGTCAAGATGTGCTGAGATTTATACAATAGGTGTCACTGCTATCTGATATTCCACTTGTATACACACACACACACACACTGACTTGGGAAAGGAGCTAATAAAACATACTTTCCTTGCCCCTACAGTACTAAGGCAACTGTAGTAAGCTTGCTGTTGTGTGTGTTTTTTTTATCATTATTTGTAAACACAACCCTGTAAAACTTGTTAAAGTGTTTATAGTACTTTTTGTTGACTGATTATTTATTTATCTTTTGCATAATTACAAGTACCGTATGAGTGGAATCACTGGACAGTTCTACAAATATATAAATGTTGTACTTGTGGTAATATAAATGTAGTCAGTAGTTAGCGAAACATCTGAAAGAAAGCTGTACACTTCCAGATCCCTGGTTGCCCAATGAGAAACAATGAAAAGCAACACCATATTACATTTGTGTGTGTTACCTTTGCTAGAGATACAAAATAAATTTGAAAGAGCTGCATAATAACTATGAGAACATTGAAACCAGGCCCACCAGTGCCACAGTGTTACCAAATAATGTTAGAGAACATTTATACAATGTTATTTTTTTCATTCCTCAAGCAGGGATATAGAACTCTGCATGTTCTTTCTGAGTGAGATTCAACTATACCCAATGGCAGTGGCAGTGAAAAAGCAAGGGTCCCATCCACTGTGTAGAACTACAAAAAAACTCCAACACCCAGAAATGCCAGTTACATCCTCTCCTCACTCTCCAGAACTAACATTTGATGTTTGCATTTGTGGACAAATATTATGTGGTATTTCTGTTGCATTTTCCTTTGCAAAATAAATAATAATAAATAAAAAAATCCTCATACACCAATGTTGTAGCAGCATTCTACCACTAACTAGTCCCTCCAATACCCTCTGGCATGCCACCATCACTAGCAGGGCACTGTGATACTATATGTACCATGCTGGTGTAAAAATCCTTCTGACTACAATCTAATATGCAATGGAAAACTAATTTCTTTCCATTTTTCCTCTAAGATTCAAGTGTGTTAGTAGAGTACATTTTGAAAAAAAAAATCCAGAACACCAACCGCATACCCAGCTCCTCAGGTCTTAAAATGGAATTAAAAAAAAGGAAACACAACCATACCATCTTGGTTTATTAAGTTACAGTAAGTGACTTGTGTCCCTGCGCAAGAACAACTCAGCCAGTGCCAGACAAATAAAGAAAAATCCAAAACATTAAAAGAGACTGCACTTGTTCAGCAAAAAAAATACAGTAGCAATACATTGCAGAAAGGAAATCATGATTTTTGGAAGAAAACAGACAGGAGTACTAGGGTTTAGAGCAGTGCTCTCGTGTCCATTTCCACTCCACAATAAACCATGATTTTTTTGCTGCAATTTATTGCTGCTTTATTTTTTTTTTTAACTGAACCACTGCAGACCTTGTGTTGTTTCTGTTCTTTATGTCTCTCCACTGTGTTTTGTTTTAGGATTTTTTTGTGTTTGTGTTTGTTTCTTTGTTTGTTGCTGGCAATCTGTACTGGGATAAAATGATAGGCCATTCAATAGCACCCACATACAGTACAGTAGGGAGAATAGCACTTGTGCACCACCTGTCCTCAGTCACCTGATTGTGGTCTGAGTTGAGATTACTGTACATCTAAAGGGAAAGCAGAAATTGTTTAACCAAGAAAGGTACACTAAGCCACAGGTTCGAAAGTTAAGTGACTCACTTGCTCAAGGTCACACAGGATGCAAGAGGAGGCTAAGGGATTCAACCCCTATGAGGACAACCTAGTCCTAGGGAAGCTTCTAGAAGCACAGTTGGGTGCACAAATTGGCAGACTAGGTGGGCCATAGGCCCTTTTCTGCCATCAACATCTATGTATCTCTGTATCTATGTAAACCCAGGTCTTGAGGTTTGCAGCTCAGAGCCCGATACCACTGCACTACTGTATACTGCCCCTCTTACAAAGCAGCATTTGACCAAAAACTGGTAACGAAAGTGTACACTTCAGACTACAATGCGGGACTGTACTGAGATGATAACTTCAGTGCCCAATAATTCCACACCTTATACAGGTGTTTCCTTAATCTGCACCAGTATTGGCCATAAACCATACTTCTCAATGGGACCTGCTACAAACACACACACACACACACACATACACACACACGTTTATATGCCATGTGTTCACCCAGGAAAGCCCAGCCATGTTTGAATATATTAATTTCCATGGGTTCCTACTTTTAGTTTTTTACAGCTGGGTAGGACTGAGGCACCAAAAGACTACAAGGCTTGCTCAAGGCCACACTAGGAATACATAGCTGATAGTGGGATTTGAACCTGGGTCTCCTGGTTCCCAAGCCTGTGTTTTAGCCAACATGGCTGTCTTCCCTGGGGTGTCCCTAAATTTGCAACAAAAATGGTGAGGCTGTCCCACCTGACATAATTTCTTTGTCATGGAAATATGATTTTACACAGAGAGTAATATCAAAAGTCTACTTCTAGAGAACATTTAAACTGCTAACAGACACCGAAATTGGACATTTTTTTTTCAGTCTTTGGTAACTGGGTAAGGCCCACTAGGCACAAGTGCCTGTTTTCAGGGGCAACCTGGGAGCACTGGGTAGTTAAATGACTTGCTTAGGGTAACACAGTATGCAAGTGGAGGTTGTGAGAATCAAACTCAGGTCTGGTCTGCTGGATATATCAAGCTCATTCACACCTCGTTCCTCTAACCTCTAGGCTACTATACTGCCAGCCCTGTTATGGGTGGTATGTAATTTGCTTCATTGCTCAACCATGGCTGCCATCTGATAAATCTGAAATAACAGAGACCAATCTGGGTAATTGGCACATTTCTTCAACCCAACTTGTTTGCATTTAATGTACACTTAGTATAAGTGTTATTAGTACTGCTTAAGGTCTTTCTGTCTCTGTCTGTAATATGGACAGGCAAGTCAAATATTTATTTCAGCATCTTTTTGCTGCCCTGTAAACACAGCCCCAATCAGGCCCTGAAAAGTAAATAAATCCTTTTGAGAGATTTATGTGCCTGTAAAATTGTATTGTGGCCTACTGTTATCTCTCTCCCGTCTGTTTTTTCTTCTTCCCCATCCTGCCATGGCTATGTCCTTTTCACACAACCACCCTGATGGTTGGAAAATAAAACAAATTTAGATTTGGGTAGCCAGTGTCTGTTATTTCACCTAGAGCCCCCATATAGTCTCTCTCTCTGTCTCTCCTCTTGATCTAGATGACACAATTTTAATATTCATTTTATTAGCATTCCCTGGCACATTGTACACACACCCATAATGAGGCATGAAAAACACAATCAAGAAGCCACTACTCGAATATTTGTTTTACCAGCCTGCCTTTAACCTGTGCATTAGGAATGTGTGTGACTGTAAGATTGCTATAGGGACCCTCTGTTGCATCTCTCTCACGTTTGCTCTCTCTAATCTTTTCTTTATCAGGGTTTTGGAAGGCAAACATAAATGATTCATTTTGCCAGCCAGCTCTTGTCCTGTACACACATGCATAATGATACCTGAGAAGGACATTACACTTTTATTTGTCATTTATGAGGCTATAACATTTCTCCATGGACCCCTGTTGTGTCTCTCTCTCTCTCTCTCTCTCTCTCTCTCTCTCTCTCTCTCTTTTCTCTTCTCTCCTCTCTCCTCTCTCCTCTCTCCTTTTCCTCTCTCTCTCTCTCTCTCTCTCTCTCTCTCTCTCTCTCATCTGCACCTAAATTCTGGGAAGCACAATTACAAAAAATATTTTGCCAAATGGATCTTGTCTGCTACATACAGCCACACTACGTCCAAGAAGAAAAACAAATATGTATTTGTAGATTATGTGACAGCATAATTTCTCCTTGAGCAACCCCCAATCTCTCTTTCTCTCTCTCTCTCCACTGTAGATCTGGAAGGCATACATCAATGATTTATTTTGCTAACTTTGCCATTCACACATAGCCACACAGTGGACAGGATAAGACAATAAACTTTTATAAGTGATGACAGTGACTGTGAAATGTCTCATATGCCACCACCATAGTCTCTCTGTATCCCCTCTGGACCCAGATGTATGTCAAGCCATTAGGGACATAATTCATAATCTCTGGCTGTATAGTAAAACACATACACTACACAGTGAAATACATATATCATATAGTGAAATATATGCATCATATAGTGAAATGCATACACAATGTAGTGAACCACATACACTATCTATTGAAATATGTACATCATATAGTGAAATACATATACTGTATACTGAAATGCTTATATCAATATAGTGAAACACATTTTTTTTTGTAAGTGGCTAGTTTTCCATTAGCAGGTTATACAGACCTGCCACTAGAGGGATTCTTGGTCTTCTACATAAATCACTGTATTCATTCGTGGGCAATATGGCCTGCATTATCATTCTACTTCTCTCCCGGTGCTGCTACAAGGGGACTTGAGTCTGAAGGGTGGATGGCCACTAACTAAGCTGCTCCTGCTCTCCTTGTTCCCCTTTCTGCTGTATTTTCTCATCTAAGTTTTAAGTGAGTACCTAGGTGGGCAAATTTCTTGCTTGAAAATATTGCACTAATACAAATCACGAGACCACTCAATCTGAGACCATGGCTCTCCTTATTGTGTTTTTATTGCTCCTAAGGTGCAGAGTTTTCAGCAATACAGTGCAATTCAAAGTACCTCAATGCAATTCAGTTCTCCAATGTACCTTATCAATACCTAATGTTATAACAGTCTACCGTGCAGACACTATGTCATTCTCCTCTCCCCTTTTAGCCTATTCCCCGGTTTAGCCTACACCCCTTGCTACTGTCCTCACCTGTGTTGCAAGCACTTACATTGATCACGATCAACTGTCATTACAGTGGTGCCTCTCTTGCGCAGCGACGATATGGGTTGCCACGAAGAAATAAAAAGCAGTCTCCATTCTTATAAGCTCCTTAAAGAAAGTTATACTTCTGCTTCTTCTCTGCTCAGGAAATGTGGAGCTCAACCCTGGCCCCCACAACTTACCCGCCTCTCGATCTTGCTGAGGCCACAGGTCTCAAAATGATGATGGTCAACATTTTAAGCCTGCCTAAAAACTTGTACAGCTGCAAGCCTGGGCTGCCAACGTTAACCCAGACCTTATCATAATTACTGAGTCATGGTTAAAAAGATGAGCACTAATCAACAAATATCACTGCAGGGCTACAATTTATTTAGAGCAGATAGAGAGTCTAGAGGTGGGGGTGGTTATCATAAATCTAAGTACTTGGTCACCAATATTAGTTGCAAATCTCTAGCCAAGGAATTTGAGTTAGTTTACTGAGCCGTCATCTCCCTCCTCGGAATGTATCACTATCCTAGGTGGCTATAGACCCCCATCTGGTGGTGATGAAGTCCTTAATCTTTTGAAATCCATGTTCATAGATGCAAAAACTGAAACAATATTTCTAGGAGATCTAAATATGGACTGGCTGTCACCTAAATCACACGGCCTCAAATCCCTTTGTGACGAGCTAGGTCTTGGGCAATTAGTCAGTGAACCTACTAGGAACAACACTCTAAATACTGCCAACAGTTCCATTCTAGATGTGGTACTAACCACCCATCCACACAAAATATCTCATTCGGCAGTGTTTCACAGCGACATGAACGATCATGGAATTGTTGCTTGCATAAGATCTCAAATTAATGCCCGTCGGCAACCCATCTTTATAACAAAAAGATCCTTTCGCAAATTCAGTGCAGTAAACTTCCTATCTGACCTAAGCATGATCAGATGGCAAGATCTTTACCTAGCCAAAGATGTCAACAAGGCAGCTTGCATCCTTAATGACAAACTCACTACAATAATAAATAAGCATGCCCCTTTCATCAAAGTAAGGGTACGGAACAATTCCAACCCCTTGTTCACCTCAGATCTCAAGGCAGCCCTTATAGCTCGAGATAAGCTCTGGGGTAAAGCTAGACATTCCAAAGAATCTTCGGATTGGCAGGCCTTTAGAACAGCCAGGAATAACTGTGTGAAAAAACTTCGCTCTGCTAAAGCTAACTATTATATTTCTACTCTCGAACAAGCTAAAGGTAACCCTCATAAAATATGGAAGACTATCAAAGCTATAGAAGGACGGCCCATGGCCCCCTCTGTCCCAACAAAGATAGTTGCAAGTGGCAAGATTGTGGAAAACAAGTCCCTAATCCTGGAAGAACTTAACTCCCACTTTGCCACAGCTGGATTAGCTTTTGACTCGTCACCTTATGCTGGTGCTGCAGTGAGCCAGCATACCCCTCCCCCACATCTAGTCCTGCACCCAGCCGTTCCAACTGCGCAAGATAACTATAAAGAAGTAGAAGATTCTCTTCTTAACTTAGACACCAAAAAAAGCGCAGGGGACGATGGCTTGGAACCCTTTTTCCTAAGGTCAGGCTACACCCATCTCACTGCCCCAATTCTCCACATCTTCAATCTTTCCATTACATCTGCTACTGTGCCGTCCTGCTGGAAATCAGCACATATCCTCCCTCTATTTAAATCTGGTGACCCATGCGATGTAAACAACTATAGGCCTATCTCCATATTGCCTATCCTTTCTAAAGTTCTCAAAAACTGATCCATATTCAGTTAAAATCTCACTTGGAAACCTTCTCTCTCATTAACCCAGCTCAATCTGGCTTCCAGGCTAATCATAGCACAATCGCTGCACTAGCAAAAGTAACCAATGATTGGATCTCTGCTATAGATGCTAAGAAGGTAACTGGTGCAGTCTTTTTGGACCTCAGCAAAGCTTTTGATACTGTTGATCACAAACTATTAGTCAATTGCCTTGCAAAGTTGGGGCCACATACCATACCACCAGTGGTTCTCTAGCTACCTAACTGGAAGATTCCAAAAGTAAGGAGGAAGGCTTTTTCTGCTGCCTTGCCAGTTGCAAGACGAGTCCCCAAGGATCCATCTTAGGCCCTATCTTGTTTTCTCTGTACATTAATGACTTAGATGCTAACATATCTACGTCCAATCTGCACTTTTTTGCAGATGATACTGAGTTGTATACTTCTGGCTCATTGTTATCTGAAGTCAAGGGAGTGCTTCAAGCGGACTTCGCACAACTTGAGCAAAATCTAATAAGGGAAAAGCTTCTGCTCAATGCTAAGAAGACTAAAGCGATGATATTCTCCCGCAGTGCTGTCTCAGGCCCCCCCAATACCCTTGCCCAAGACTTCATTGTCACCACGCTAAACGAGCCTCTGGAAGTTGTCACCAAATTTAAATATCTAGGTATCTGGATCGACAATAAATTATCTTTCAGTGACCACGTTGAAGATGTCTCTAGAAGGTTAAAAGCAAGTTTAGGTTTCTTCTACAGAAATAGGCCCCTTTTCCCCCTTGAAACTCAGAAACAAGCTTGTACAGGCCACTTTTCTCCCCCTACTCGACTATGGCGATGTAATCTATTCCTCCACCACTCTTGCAAATCTAAGTAAACTGGACATCCTTTATCACTGTGCGTTACGGTTCATTACCAACTCCCCTTACCGTTCGCACCACTGTGACTTATATGCAGCTGTTGGTTGGACATCCCTCTACTACTAGACACCTGCTCCATGCTGGGCTATGGACTTAAACTGCTCCTGCAGAAATTGCCAAGCTATCTCTCTTCCCTTATTAGTATCTCACATAGTGCATACTCATTAAGAAAATCTGACTTTATTATGCTTGACTTACCAAGGACGTGGACTTCCTTTGGTAAACATGCTATTGCATATGCCCTTCCCTCCATTTGGAACCAATTACAAACTGTACTGAAACTAACTAGCACAGTTTCAATAAACTTCTACAAATCGCTAAGTTCAGCCAAAATAAAAGACACCTGTAACTGTCATTAAGTCTATTCCTTCCCCATGTGTGCCATATTTATCCACTGGTAAGGTATAATTGATTTGTCATATTAACTGCTTTCCTTCCCTTCTACTCCTGGCTTTTATCTTTGCTTACGCTCCACTGCTACTCTATCAAATCACTCCTTCCCCATATCAGTTGTAGACTGTTGTTTGTTCTAGCTGCCAAAATACTGTATATGTATTGCACACACCAGTCATCATGTTTCATTTATTAGTGTGCAACCTGTAAGTCACTTCCCTGTCTCATATCAATGTTTACCACCTGCGGTCACCCTATGTGGTACCCTTGTATGTATATCCAGCCTGTATTATGTAACGTGCATTTCTTGTATATACTGTTATTACCTATCTGTGTTTGTACTTTAAGTGTTTATGTCACAGGACCTCCTTGTGAATGAGCTTGCTCAATGGAGTTTTCCTGCAATAAACTTGAACTTGAAACTTGAACTTGAACATACACTATATAGTGAAATGCGTACATTATATAGTGAAATACATACACTATCTACTGAAATCTACATACTGAGTACTGAAAATCCACATACTCTGTATACTGAAACAAAAGTACTATGTTCTGAAACATATACACTACCTATTGAGATACATACACTACAGACTGAAACATCCACATTAACTACCTACTGAAACAAAAACTCTATACATTGTAACACTTACACTATATATTGAAACAAATCTGCATACCCTATATACTGAAACAAATACACTATATATTGAAATACATACACTATTGAAATGCATACACTGCACATTGAAAAAAGCACATACACTGTCTACTGAAACAAATACACTATATATTGAAACATCTACACTTTATATTGAAATGCATACACTATATATTGAAATAAATACACTGTGCATTGAAAAATCTGCATACACTATATACTGAAACAAATACACTATATATTAAAAACACTTACCCTCTTTATTAAAAACTTTTGCATACTCTATATACTGAGAGAAATATATTACATACTGAAATACATACATAGTATATTTAAAAAAAACACATACATTATATACTGAAACAAGTTCAAGTTTATTGCAGGAAAGCTCCATTGAGCAAGCTCATTCACAAGGAGGTCCTGTGACATAAACACTTAAAGTACAAACACAGATAGTTAATAACAGTATATACATGAAATGCACAAACAAATACACTACGTGGTGAAACACATACACTATATATTGAAATGCATACACTGTAGACTGAAAAATTCACATACTCTATATACTGAAACAAATAAATTATATACTGAAATGGACTACAGTCTGAAATGACCCCTCGCCCCCTTAAATGGACTGGCTCTGCATTCATATCCTGTTGCATTCAGGGAGCTGCTGACTTGATGAGAGGATGTCTTCTGCAGAGCAGAAGGTAAATAAAACAGGGCTATCTATTACTCTACTTCTTTACGGGGTTTTACTTCTTGTTTTGCTTGCACACCTTTAATCAAATTTCAGAACACTGTGGTGTGACAAGAAACTTTTAGAACTAATTTAAAATGCTGTTGTTTATTCTTTTAAATAAGTGCTGCCCTCATTTACTGTTAGACATATTTGTATAGGAAGTTACTACTTAGGATATTCCTAACATATCACTCTCATACCATATAAACATAGGGGACTGCAAGCATTTTTCTAAGTTAAAGTTTTGATCAGATTTATGTGTAATGAATTACTGTGTTCGTTCAGCAACCTATCTAAGCTAAATACTTGGGAAGAGCACTGCAGGAGTTGTAAAAGTGTAAGCCAACTGCTTTTCTATTTTGTACTCTGCTAAGTTAGTTTTGATTTAGTTTTTGTTTTTATTTGAATGTTTTGTTCAATAATGGTTCTTGGTTAAGAAAATAAATATATACATTTTGCAGTAATCGCTCAGGGCCCAATTCTCGCCAGGAGCTCAGCTGGCATATGCATAATTTGCACTTTCTGTTCTAAATAACTTCACTGTGATTCCTCACTAGTGGCACTCACAGCTCCTAACCTCCCCATTACATATCTGTGGAGCATTGCAAGGTGGACAGAGCTTTGCCAGGCATTTGGTCTCCACTAATAAACCTGCCCGGGTCTAGCCACATAGGGCATAGTTACGCTGTTTATATGGTATGACTGTGTTATTGAGTTTGAGATTCCCAAACTGTGTTTTATTTCTTTTTCCATTGAAATTTTTATCTTCTAGGTCACCCACTGACCCTGTTGTGCACTGGCCTGTCCATCCCCATCACCCAAAATCACCAGGACTTGCCTGCTCTGAGATCTCTGATGACCCCCCCCCCGTGATGGAGCCAGGAGGGAGAGGGCCATTCACAAGGAGACACATATTCAGACAGGAGCAGAGCCTGCTTAGTAGTACAAAGCCTGTGGCAGGTTGGTGGATTTTTCTGCCATTGGAGGTTTTCTACCTTTGGTTTATCCCCTGGGCAGTCAAGCATGCAATGATGCAAATTCAATTAAAGGCAAGTACTGCTTTGTGCCTGCCTGAGCCCTGCCCATTATGCCACTCTGATGCCCTGCCAGTGTTCCTCCTAGGTGGCTGTTAAAGAGCGGGGTGGTCAGACTCCCCTTCCCTGAGAGGAGAGCAATCCCCGAGATGCTCAATCATCTCTCCCGCCAGCTAACTCATGTTTGACCCAGGTCCTCCCCCAAAACCAGGCCACTCGCATGGGAAGCAGTACAGCTACCACCAAGCCACTAAACCAGCTCACCTGACTGTATTTTTATAAGTAAATAAAAACAGCACTTGGATGAAAGAAGAAATTGTATTTTAGCTACAGTTGTTATTCATATTTGAGACACATCACAATGTTTTGAAATTGGATAAAAGTTTTTCAAGGAAAATAACATAAAATAATATATAAAGATACAGAATAAGATAATCCATTTTTGTTTACTTTCTGCATCTTAAGAGACATCAGCAGGGGATATTTAGTCAATTAGGGCCCCATTTTTAGAAGGTTAGTGGAGTGCTAAATATCTAAGCACTGTGCCATGTGGGAGAACAGCATGGCTGAACAGTTGCCATATATTTAGCAGCCCCAATGCTAACTTGATCATAAGCATATGCATATGTACTACTAAAGCCTTGCAAATGAGGGATCCCCACCTGCATACAGAGCACAGCGCTATATAAAAGGTTTTGAAAGTGCTTAACAACTGAAATTGCAATACTGTTTACTGCTTCCAAAAATCCTGCACTCATTTGAGCACACAGTGGTGCATATTGTCACCCTACCCTGGTCACCATTTTGCTACTCCCAAGTAGTATACCAAAATGATCCTTGGCATATAAAGGTTCTACACCCCTGATCACAATTTAGATGGCTCCAGTTATTATAGTAAAATGATCTTTGGTGTCTAGTTGCCCCCCCCCAGGCATACTAACCTGGGAGCTAATTTCCAGATGCATCCTGGTAACATAGAAACATAGACTTTGATGGCAGATAAGGACCACTTGGCCCACCCAGTCTGCCCATTTCCCTACCTACTGGATAAGCTGCTGATTCTAGTTAACCAACAGCCTACTTCCTGCCGCCCCCCACTACAATTGCCTTATGTCTGTCCCATGCATGTTTGAATTCCCCCACTGTTTTAGACCCAACAACCTCCCCAGGAAGGCAGTTCCATGCATCCACCACTCTCTCCGTGAAAAAAATTTCCTCACATTACCCCTGAGCCGTCCCCCCTCTATCTTTAAATTGTGCCCCCTTGTTCTTACACATCTCTTTTTCTGAAAGATGCTACCCTCCTGGACTTTATTTATTCCCTTGAGGTACTTGAATGTTTCTATCATATCACCCTGTCCCTCCTTTCATCAAGGGTATACATATTAAGCTCTCTCAGTCTCTCTTCATATGGTTTCTGATGCAGACCCTGCACCATTTTAGTTGCCCTCCTCTGGACTGCTTCCATCCTGTCTATGTCCTTGTCTCCAAAACTGCACACAGTACTCCGGATGGGGTCTCACCAACTGTCTGTACAGAGGGATAACCACTTCCCTTTTTCTACTTGTGATGCCCCTTCCTATGCATCCCAGTATCCCCTGGCTCTCCTTACTGACTTCTCACATTGCTTACCAACCTTTAGATCATCTGCTATGACTACCCCGGGTCCCTTTTCATTTTTGTTGTTGTTAGTACCTTCCCTGCTATTGTGTACTGTTCTCCTGGGGTTTTTGTTTTCCAGGTGCATTACTTTGCACTTCTTTGCATTGAATCTAAGTTGCCATATGTCTGACCATTCCTCCAACCTTGCCAAGTCCCTTCTCATCCTTTCTACCCCCCTTGTGTATCAACTCTGTTACAGATCTTTGTGTCATCTGCAAAGAGGCATACCTTTCCTTCCAGACCCTCTGCAATGTCACCTATAAAGAAGTTAAAGAGGACTGGACCCAGTACTGAGCCCTGAGGTACTCTACTAGTAACCCCCCTTTCTTCGGAATGTGTTCCATTCACTACTACCTTCTGCGTCCTGTTGTGCAGCCAGTTTGCTACCCAGGCTACCACCCTGGGACCCACTCCCAGGCTGGCTAACTTGATTATTAATCTTTTGTGCAGGACTGTGTCAAATGCCTTGCTAAAGTCTAGGTAGGCCATATCCCCAGCCCCTCCCTGGTCTATTACTTTTGTCACCCAGTCAAAGAAATCAATTAGATTCATCTGACATGACCTTCCTGCTGTAAATCCATGCTGCTTTGGGTCCTGTGCCCCGTTGACCTCTAGGTGCTCAACAATTCTTTCTTTCAGAAGTTATTCCATCATTTTCCCTACCACTGAGGTCAAACTTACAGGTCTGTAGTTTTCTGCTTCTGCCTTGCTCCCACTTTTGTGAAGGGGAGTCACATCTGCCCTCCTCCAGTCCTCAGGTACCACCCCATCCTCGCATGATTAGTTAAAAAGTGTGGTCAGTGGTGTCACTAGGTCCTCCCTTAGTTCTTTTAGGACTCTGGGGTGAATCTCATCAGGCACCATTGCTTTGTCCACCTTGAGTTTTAGGAGTTCTTTCAGGACTCTTTCTCCTGTAAATGGACTGGTGTCAACCCCCCTACCCAGAGTGCTTCTATTGTCTGGTTTAGGTAACTTCTCCTCATCTTCTTTTGTGAATACTGAGCAAAAGTATTCATTCAGTAGCTCTGCCTTTTCACTGTCTCCCTCTGCCCACCTCCCCTCTCCCTTATTAATCTTCACTATTCCTCCCTTAACCTTTCTATGCTCCCTAATGTACCTATAAAAGGTTTTATCCCCCTTCTTAGCTGAATTGGCTATTTTTTCCTCAGTTTGGGCTTTTGCTATTCTGACTGCCTTCCCCACTTCTTTCTGCTTTACTTGATACAGTTCTCTGTCATGCTCGTTCTGTGATTCCTTATACTTTTTGAATGCAGCCTTTTTCTCCTTAACCTTCCCTGCCACCTCTTTTGAGAACCATAGTGGTTTTTTACTCTGCTTCATTTTCTTTATCTGTTTCACACAAAGGCTTGTTGCCTCCATGATAGCAGTTTTGATTTTTCTCCATTGTTCTTCCATTCCTCCTTTTTGGACATTTGCCAGTGTATTCCTCAGGTATTCACCCATTTTGCCAAAGTCAGCCCTTCTAAAGTCCAGTATCCTTGTTTTTGTATGGCTCATCTCCATGGTTGTGCTTATTGCGAAGCACACTGTGCAGTGGTTGCTTCTTCCCAGATGTCTACTGACTTCTAAATTTGTAGTCCTCTCTCCATTTGAGAGTACCGGGTCTAGTATTGCTCCCTCCTGAGTGGGTTCCAACACTAGCTGTCTAAGGCCTGCCCCGTGCAGGGCATCAAGAATGACCCTGCTGTTGGATGTGGCTGCAGTACATGTCATCCAGTTAACATCTTGCATATTCAGGTCCCCCATCAACAGTATCTCCCCTTTTTCAGCCATTTTGAGAATGTCCTCTATCATTTTCTTTTCCAGTTCCTCCCCTTGAGATGGGGGTCTGTATACAACCCCTGTGCGGATTGTGATGCCATTCCCTGTCTCCAAGGTGACCCAGAGTACCTCCTGTCCTCCCCCTTTACTTTTTAGTTCTGTAGCTTTGATCCCTTCCCTTATGTACAGAGCTACTCCACCTCCTCTTTTCCCCTCCCTGTCCCTTCTGTAGACTGTGTACCCCGGTATGTTGACACCCCAGTCATGGTTCTCTGTGTACCATGTTTCTGTGACTGCCACAATATCCAATTGTTCATCTTCCATCAAGGCTACTAGCTCTGGAAGCTTGTTTCCAGACTACGGGCATTGGTACTCATTGCCCTCCATTTAATGTTGGCTTTATCCTTTTTTACCCATGCCTGCTCTTATTGCCCTTGCCTATTTTTCCATTTACTCCTGTTCTGCCCTCTGTTGAGCACTGTACCTCAGTGTTTACCTTACTACCTGACATGTTTTGTGGGTGGAGACTTGAAATTTCCTGCACCTCCCCCCATGGCTGTCTAAAAGCTTGCCAAGGAAGCATTTAAACCTGTCACTTAGGAGCTTGGTTCCCTTCATGGACAGATGCAGACCATCATGCCAGTAGAGACCTTCATCTCTCCAGGTATACCCCCAGTCCCCAATGAAGCCAAAGCCCTGTGCTCTGCACCAGTTTTGCAACCATTTATTAAACTGTATGGTGTGCAGTAGCCTAGCCTCACCCCTGCCATGGACTGGCAGTACCTTTGAGAAGGTAACCATGCTTGCTACCTGTCTGAGGCCCCTCCCCAACTCCACAATTTCATCCTGCACTGCACTGATCCCATGCCTAACTAGGTCATTTGTCCCAAGGTGGACAATGATATCTAGTTCCCTCTCCTGTGATGCTGCTTCTGCAATCCTGAGGATTCGCTTCTTTTTGTAATTCAATGTGTTTTATTAGGTTTGACCGTGACAATTTAAGCCATAGTAATATCATTGTTCCAAAACTTCATTGAGACCTCGGAAATTAGTAGTAAAGAAATTGAACATGAACAATAAGTGTCCATTACATTGACATTAAAGTTAAAGAGGGATAACCAAAAAAATTCTCCCTCCCTTATCTCCTTCCCCCCTCCCCAACCCTGTGGTGCAGAATAACCTACTACTGAACATCTCAGGTACCAATAACTAAATGAACCCTCGACAGAGGGATGTACCCATCTTTTGTTAAAGGTATAAATAACAGTCAAAAAAGAATGGAAAATAAGGGGGATAACAAAGAGGACATATTAAAAATTAAATGTTAAATGGAGAGGGGCCCGCAGCTTATCATATTTCCTATTGCCTCCTTAATAGCAAGGCATCTAACTTACCCCATTTCTTCCTGAAGGAAGATGCTCTTCGAGTCACCTGTGCTATAAGGTTCTCCACGCGGAGAGCAAAGGTTATTTCATGAAACCATTCCATATAAGTTAATACAGAATGGTCTTTCCAATGTCTAAGAACTAATTTTTTAACTGCCATGGATATTAACGCCATATGATATCTCTTCTCCTTCACTTGTATGTCTAAGTAGTCACCTAGAATACAGACCTTAGGGGAAAAGAGACCTTGTAAGCCCAATAAGGGGTCTAATGAGACTTCTATTTGAGTCCAGAGAAGGGATACTGACGGACAAAACCAAAAAGTATGCAATGGGGAGCCCTCCCCTTTATCACATCTAAGGCACTTTGTTGAGGTGGCCCTTTTCATCCTTGCCAGTCTGATCGTAGTATAATAGAGATCATTTAAAATGCAGTATTGTGTAAGTCTATATCTGTCTTGTGTGTGATAAATATATAAACTCTTCCAGATATACTGCCAGTCGGCATCTCCATCGGGATATAGGTCTTTCCAGATCTTAGGACAGGGTTAGATGGAGTTCCGGAAATCTATATAATAAGCTATACAGCTCCGAGACACTATGTGGTTTGTTGACGATCACCATAACTTGAGAGAAAAATTGGACAAGAGGTGAACTTTTGTTGTCTTTCCCGAATTTAGTATACAAGAGGTGCCGTAACTGATATACTTTAAAGGCCATTTTGGTTGACCATTGAAATTTATCCAGAATTTCCTTAGTATCTAGAATGTGATTAGGTGAATAGAAGTCCTTTACACTACAACCCGAGATAGATGGCAACCACTTACTGGATATCACTGAGTTACCCATACGGAGATTGGGATTTAAGCACATAGGTTGAGAGAAGTCCTCTGTTTGGGAAATCCTAAAATGCCTGAAAACCTGGAATACCACTTGCAGAAAGATACCAAGGGGTAGAGAGCGGAGTGGCATAGGGATATTTTTACCTGACCTATAGAAGAGAGCTTTCGGGTCAATGTTATGAGCTTTTATAAGATCTAATTCCATTTGGAGCCATAATGGTATATATCCTTGAGAGGGTTGAGGATCAGTGACTGACAACCATTTCCCACATTTACTGAGATGTGAGGCCCAGTAATAATATAAGAAGTTAGGAAGCCGGAGCCCTCCATATTCTTTGGGTTGGGATAACTTGTTATAAGATTTCCCAATGGCTTTATTATTCCAAAGAAAAGAACTTATTCCGGAGTGAATATCCTTGAAAAAGGACAGAGGAATCCATAAATTTAACATATTTAAAGGGTAAAAGATTCTAGGTAACACATTCATTTTAATCATGTTAATCCTACCCCACAGCGACAAAGGCAGTTTAGACCATCTCAGAAGATCTTGCTGGATATTTCGCCATAGGTCCTCTAAATTCAGTTTCCTCATCAGTGCCGGACTAAGAGAGATATATATCCTCAGGTATTTAATAGAACGCGTGGTCCATATCATTCCAAATTCAAGAAAATCCGCACTGTACGTGAGACGATTGAGAGGAAAAATTTCGGTTTTAGTGATATTAAGCTTATAATTAGAGTATAGACTGAAGGCCTCAATCTTGCTTAAAGCCGCCCTCAACGATGGAACCGGGTTCGACAGATGTAAAAGTAGATCGTCTGCAAAGACTGAGATTTTTGCCACATTATTAGCAACAGGGATACCTGATATTAATGGGGATGAATTTAAGGATCTAAGGAGAGGCTCAAGGTACAAATTAAATAAAAAAGGGGATAAGGGGCAACCTTGCCTTGTACCTGAGGTGAGTGGAAAGGAATCTGACATAACTCCATTACAATACAGCCTCGCTTTGGGAGAAGCATATAAGGCTTGTATCCATGTTACAAATAATGGGGAAAGCCCATGACTTGTAGTGTAGCCATAAAAAGACAGTCAACCCTGTCCAGATACCTTTTCGCATCAAGGAAACTAAAATCATCGGAGATGGAGAGGTCTGAGCCACATTTAAGAGATATTGCAATTTCACGATGGTGATTAACTGGAGACCTGTTGCAACAAACCCAATCTGTTCGGGACTAATTAGGGGTGCCCATACTTGCTCAATCCTTTTGGCAAGGATTTTGCTAAAATCTTAATATCACAGTTTAATAAAGAGATAGGACGATAGCTTGAAGGAGATGTGAAGGTTTGCCTGGTTTGAGAAGAAGGATAATAAGGGCTTCTAAAGGGTGGGGTCCTGAGTACTACGGTCAATAAGTATTGATACAGGCGATGTGAGGCGGGCACCAAATCCTTAGCGAATAATTTGTAAAATTCAGAGAATCCGTCTGCCCTGGGGATTTGTCCGGGGCCAAATCATTTATAGCTATCGAGATCTCCTGAGTAGATATAGGGGAGATTAATAACGATTGCTGATCCTGATCCAAAGATGGTAGGGGAAGAGTTGCAAGATAGTTGAGTGTTTCGTCCATAGGGAGAGAAGGGCCTACTTTATTATAAAGTGATGAGAAATAGGTTCTAAGTACAGAGAGTACATCCCTAGGATTAGTTTTTGATCTCCCCATTGAGATCCTCAATTGAATTAATCGCCCTGGAAGTTTCCAACTTCCTTAATCTCAAAGCTAACAGATGACTAGCTTTTTCTCCACATTCTACGTACTTTGCACGAGTTCTCAAAATAGCAAATTCAGCTTTTTCCTGCAATAATGCAGAGTACTGATTCCTTAAAAATAAAAGGGTTTCCAAAGTATCCGCTGTAGAGGATACGGACAAAGATTGTTCTATCATTCTAATCTGAGTGAGAAGGGAACGGGTTTTCGCTTCGATCTTCTTTTTACGTGTGGAAGCTAGGAGAATAAATTCGCCCCTCAAGTAGCATTTCAACGCACACCATTCTTGGCCTGCCCTAGTTATGGAGCCCTGGTTTTCAAGGTAAAAGCACTGTATCAATCCTGATATCCTGGTGCTAATGTATTCTTCCTTTAGGAGCTGGTTGTTTAGTCTCCATAGTGGGTCCCTAATAGTGTTAGTATCCAGCAACGTGACCATCCATACTGGGGCATGGTCTGATACCACCCTAGCATCTATACCCCGAGTTACTTATATTTTGAAGAAGCGAGCTACTACATAGAATATAATCAAGTCTAGTCCACGTATCGTGGACTGTAGAATGGAATGTGAATTCCCGGGCAACTGGTTCAGTGATCTCCATGGATCACAGAGACCGAGTGTTTCCGTAAAATCCGCGAGCGCCCTTTGGGCTGCTGATAAGGGTGTGAGTGTAGGGTTGGATCTGTCCAGATCCTGCATGGGAGGTAAGTTCCAATCCCCTCCGAGTATCACTGGGAGGGATAGGAAGTCTTGTAATTTCCTCATTAGACTGGCAAGGAAGGATGGGTCCCCCCCGGACCATAAATACTCCCTAGTAGAACCTCTGTATGGTTCAGGATACCCTTCACAAGAATATATCTGCCCATAGGGTCCGAGATGGTCATGGTAGATTGAAAGGTTAGTGACCGATGGATAAAAATCGCTGTGCCCCCTGCCTTGGATGAAGCTCCAGAAGCAAAAACCTGACCAATGCCCCTTCTTCGCATACTAACCGCCTCGTGTGGAAATAAATGCGTCTCTTGAACAAAGGAGACCTTCGCTTGCAAGGACTCCAGATGTCTTAGTATCTGCATTCTCTTTAAGGTGCTGCGGGCCCCTCTCACATTCCACGTGACAAATTTAATGTTATTGACTGCCATTAAATCTCTGTCCATCTAAGAGACATGTTCTGGTACCTAACAATAAATGCACCACGATCCCCTTTAGTAACCTATAAATATCCCTCGAAAAATAAACCCACAATAATACCCCAAATAAGAAATTAAAAAACAAAGTCACTTCAAGGTAAAACTCCCCTTGCTAAACCCCACAAAACTATAGGTCCCTCTTGTAACAAATTGGCATAGAAATATAAGTCCTTTTACTTTTATTTAACCCCTAACAAACTATGTACATCCCAACCTCCTCCTCCCATCAAAAGAATAAGGTAGATGATGTAGCCTTTACTATCAGATTCCCAAAGATCCCAGCATCCATCTCCCCCATAGAGAAAATTAGCGATGCCCTATAAAGAATTTGGTACATGGAAATAGACCCATATCGCATAACCCTAGAGTCTTTCCCAGGATATCCTATATAAGATACTGGCTGGACTCCTGTCCGAAGTGAAGTAGTAAAAATCCCTATGAGGCAGGCCAGGTACAGTCCCCCTATTCTCCAGTATGCATGGCCAGACATGCCCGGGCCCCATTCCAGTGTCCCACCCCCCACCCCCCTATATGTCGTGAAGTCCGCTCTGCTGCTGAAAGAAAAAAAAAAGGGGGAAGGAAGGGGGGAAAGGGGGGAAGGGGGAAGGGGAAGAAAAGGGGGGCTGGGGAGGCTTAGGGGAGGAAGAGAGGGGCTCTAGAGGAGGTGGAAGAATGAGGGATAAACAGATGGAGCACAGGAGGGATGAGTAGGAGATGGATAGGATAGCGTTGACATATGTTGTTGTCCTGAATCCTCTTGCTGGTTCACTCTTCCATCTTCTTCGAGGTGATACTTGGTAGCCCAGTGGAGCATTTTAGCCTCCTACATATCCCTAGATAAGGGACTAAATGAGGAACTTAAAGCAGTTGCAAACTGATAAGGGAACTTGTGGTCCACGAATGATGATTCCTCTGGGGCCGAAAAGATGGTACACCGAAGCCTTGGTGCGTCATACCAAAAAGTCCTCCAGAAACACAGGTTCATTTTTGAGGTGCCAATTCAGGATCACTGAAGCTCCTTATTCCCACGTACAGCCAAAGCCAGCAGCAACACAATGCCTCCTCAAGGAGATCCAATTTGCCCCCGAGAAGAGACACACCAGAAAAAAAAAAAGGGTTCCCACCAACAAGTAAGAAATGGGGATGGGCTTTCCAGATCCAGAAATGCTGTTAGATAATCACTGCTTATAAACCAGATTGCTGTTCATCCTTCCAAAAAGAGCCCGTAGTAGAAACATTAAGATTCAGCAACTATAATGGCTCATGGGGCTTTAAATAGTGCTGGTATCAGACGTGACAAATCCTCCTGAGCCTGGGCCACTGCCTCATAGCTGTGCCACTTGCCATCGATTGAAATTTGGAGTCGAGCAGGGTAAGTCATCCTGAATTTAATATTGGCAGCAATTAGCTTTGACACTACGGGGTGGAAAGCGGCTCTTCGCTGCCTGCTCCAGTGGAAGGTCTTGTGATTCGAGCCTTTTCCCTCCCAAGTGATGGCCTGCAATTTTTACTTTCACCAAGATGTGTTGGCTCCAAATAATTGAGTAATTTAATAATTATAGGCCTGGGAGGGGCTGGAGGCTCAGGTTTTGGGCGCAACGACCTATGAGCCCTCTCGATAATGTACACTGGGTTATGTGGGGAAGGGCCCACTACTTTGGTTAGCAGCACCTGAATAAATGGAATGCAAGATGAGCCTTCCTCTCCCTCTGGCACACTGTGAATTAATACGTTGTTTCACCGCGAACGGCCTTCTAGATCCTCTGCCTTCTGTTGCAATTTGGTTATTAGCTGCTTCATTTTAATTATTTCTGGTTCCATTTTATTTCGCCAATTTTCAAGTGATGTAGAACGAGCCTCGTTGTCCGAAACTCTTTGCCTCAACATCGAGACCTCTCCCCGCATATTCTTCAGCTCTAAGGTGAGTTCTGACAACGCATCTTTTAGCGGTCGCATCTCCTCTAAAAGCGATCCTCTGATAGTGGTTGAAGGGAGAAAATCGAGGTCTGTGCTGTCGAGGAGGGAGGTGCTTGCTGCTTGCCTTCTTGGCCTGCTTTTCTGGTGAAACTGGCGGGTACATTTAGGAAGAGCTGGTTTCATGTCCGCCTATTCTGGCGATTATTGACGATTGCCCAGATCTTCTAGCACGCTCTCAGTCGTTAAATTAATAAAAAGTACACAAAATTCGCAGACTGCACTCGTTAACTGAATTGGAGAGCAAAATTAACGGAGGTAAGGCGAGAGCACTGAAGCCAGCCTGCTTTCATGCTCGGCTCATCACGTGATCTCGAGGATTCGCTTCTTGTCCCTCCAAGCCATGGCACTAGGCAGGCACCTTACTTCCCTCTCCTCTCCCTTCCCCCAGTTCTACCCCTCTAACAATTGAGTCCCTTATCAGAAGCTGTTTCCTTCCTCTGTGGTGTCCCTTGCCACCCTTTTGTGGGTCTCCCTCATGGATGTCCTCAGCATTCTTCTTGGTCTCCACTGAGGATGCCATCATAGGGGAACCTTGCTCTGCCAGACTGGCATATGGTTTGTGTAGAGGTACAACTAGGGGGCTTCACCTCTGTTCCACCACCAGCAGCCTCCCAGAACCCACTGTGGTCCAACTGCTCTTTATACTTGGCAGCTTCTGAGGCAGTGGTTGTGGCAGTGGTGCTCTTTGGGTGGGGAGGCCTCCTTAGTCCTTGCCAGTTCAGCCTGGAGGTGCACAACCTCCTCCCTCAGAGCTGACAGTTGCCTGCAAATAGGACAGCAACGTAGTTTCAAGAATGTCTCCCGGAAAACTGCTGCCCCACAGCCAGTGCATTGCACCACTCCCCACATGTCCCTTTCCCTTATAATATACAATATGTAATATATATAAATATATTTTTTTGTTTGTTTTTTCTTTTTGTGGTGTATACTTACCCTTTATGCACTGTGCTGGGTTATTAAGAATAAGACAGTTCTACCCCAAGACCTGTTGAGGAAGCGATGTCAGAACTTTGGCTATAAAGGAAATGTCACGCTTGGGGGTGTGGGGTATGGGGAAGGGTGGGGGGTAGTCCACAACCACTGGTGACTGTTAGAAACAATCAAATACACCACTGTTCCACCACCATGGTGAGTACTTCCCTTTATAGTAATTCAACTAAGCTCCAGTAACTGATTTGTAAACTATTTAAAAGTAATTTGATGCAAACTGTCACAGAATACTAGTAGACAGTCCAGTTACCCACAAAGGAAAATCAAATATGCAGTTATTTCAACTCTTCTGAAGTTGCTCACAAGATAAGCAGTTTTGAAAATCCCCTTCCTGATTTAAAAACTAAAATAATTAAACACAAAGCAATACCAATGTAAGACTGTAAAGTAAGGAAAACTTCCCTCAGATGTAAGCAAGAGAGATTTGTTGCAGATTTCTAGTCCAATATAGTATATCCCATGCATCTCTCAGTTGTTTCAAAGCACACCCTGTTACACAACTTCAAGAAGATGGGTTTCTGTCTGAAACTGAATCACACCAGTAGTTTATACTAATTGATCAATGCTGGAATATTCCACCCAGAACAATTGGCTATGATGCAGGTCTCCCTGACTAGTGAAGACAATTTCCCCCCACCTGAGGCTCTGTCTGGCATCACAATACAAACTGCAGCCTTTGCTATTAGAAGTACACAGCCACCGCCAGTACATTATTTTAAAATATTTTGATGCAAACTGTCACAGAATACTAGTAGACAGTCCAGTTACCCACAAAGGAAAATCAAATTAGCAGTTATTTCAACCCTTCTGAAGTTGCTCACAAGATAAGCAGTTTTGAAACCCCCTTCCTGATTTAAAAACTAAAATAATTAAACACAAAGCAATACCAATGTAAGACTGTAAAGTAAAGAAAACTTCCCTCAGATGTAAGCAAGAGAGATTTGTTGCAGATTTCTAGTCCAATATAATACATCCCATGCAGCTCTCAGTTGTTTCAAAGCACACCCTGTTACACAACTTCAAGAAGATGGATTTCTGTCTGAAACTGAATCACACCAGTAGTTTATAGTAATTGATCAATGCTGGAATATAATAACTGGTGATCCTTGTTATCAACCCATTTTTGAGTACTGTAAAAAGTCATATCAACTCGCAGGTTGATATGAAAAAAGCGGGTTGATATGACTTTTACAGCCTCGCGCCAAGAAGCCTGCAGCACTTGCATTCCAGAGTAAACAGATTCAAAATAATACCATAACTTACAGATCCAAATGAGAGCGTAATAATTTTAAACGAACAGAGCAGGTTTGCACTTAAAACACATCCCTCTCCCTTCCCCGATTCTGTAGCTTACCCTCCAGTTTAGATCTGTATTTGTGCAGCATTTATTTAAGATATTTTAAGATCATTCATAAAAATCACCATGGAGACCCATGGCCAAAACGCTTCTACTTCCTTACTGGTAGGCACGCCCCTACGCTAGCACGTTATGTGATGTCAGCGTGGGGGCATGCCTACTAGTAAGGAAGTAGGAGCATTTTGGCCTCACATCTCCTCGTAGTGGTAATTCTAAGAATTTTTTTTTAGTACTAGTTATTATATAAAATAAAACATATGTAGGGGTAGAAATGGATTTTTACACACCCTCATTGTGTGATAATAGTAAAATCTCTCGAGCTTCGCTCTCGAGGTTTACATATTATCACACAACTTGGGTGTGTAAAAAAAATCCATATCAACTCCCTACATATGCATTATTCTCTATATTCCACCCAGAACAACTGGCTATGATGCAGGTCTCCCTGACTAGTGAAGACAATTTCCCCCCACCTGAGGCTCTGTCTGGCATCAAATTACAAACTGCAGCCTTTGCTATTAGAAGTGCACAGCCACCACCAGTCAATTATTTCAGAATATTTTGATGCAAACTGTCAAAGAATACTAGTAGACAGTCCAGTTACCCACAAAGGAAAATCAAATATGCAGTTATTTCAACTCTTCTGAAGTTGCTCACAAGATAAGCAGTTTTGAAAACCCCCTTCCTGATTTAAAAACTAAAATAATTAAACACAAAGCAATACCAAAGTAAGACTGTAAAGTAAAGAAAACTTCCCTCAGATGTAAGCAAGAGAGATTTTTTGCAGATTTCTAGTCCAATATAGTATAAAATTACACATACCCCCACAATGCAAAGCATCATGGGCTGCATATGCAAATCACCACAGAATATTATGCTGGTTCAACCTTAAGCAGAAATGCATGGTGCCGAAAGGCCTCTCACACAGTTTGCAAAGGGTGCCAACAGAAGACATATAGTATATCCCATGCAGCTCTCATTTGTTTCAAAGCACACCCTGTTACACAACTTCAAGAAGTTGAGAAGGAGAACTTTTACAAGTGGGGCTTAGGTAGCACAAAAGCTCAAAATGCATAACATACATGGAGCAGAGTGGTACACAATTGCAAATTACATTGGGAATAATACATGCAAGATGAACTTGAGTGACAAGCAAACAATCAACAATGCATATACAGCACAGTCAGGAGCCACAAACATATGATGGTAATCAAATACCGAGCAGTTTAAATCAACACTAGATGTAAACATTTGTGCATAATACCTAGAGTGGAAGCATAAAGTGCCAAATTATAGCTGTACCTAAATTGGAAACAAGTCATAGGAGAACAAGAGGGAAAATTAGAGCAAGTGCAGGAGGGAGAGGTGAGACCTCTGAAGTGGTTTGAAAGAATCCAGGGAAAGGAGATTGGTGAATGGCTGGGGTAAGGGAGTTCCAGTTTTTGGGGAAGCGGTGGCTGAATGTGGTTTTGCCGATGGAGGTTATGGGAACTGAAGGGACTGCTAGGTTTTCAAATATTTCAGCTTCTGATGGTATGGCTGTGGGGAAGGGGGCAGAGAGATAGGAGGGTAAGGAAACAAACCAGATTTTCCCACAAAGCTGGCACACTGTACATGGTGTCTATCCACAAGAGAAGAAAAGAAGAGACATCTATACATAGAACAGTGATGAGTCCAATAGGATAGTCGAGAATGTTATGGCAGAAATAGTTGAAGAGTGTGTCCAGTCTGGCAAGGGTAGTGACTGGAGCTGTGTGGTAGACCACATCACTATAGTCAAAGATTGGGAGGAATATTCTCTCAATAATAGCATGGTGTGCTGGAGGTGGGATACAGTCACAGTTCCTGTAAAGTGCACCAAAGTGGGGTGCAGCTTTTTGACTATAGCATCCACTTGTTCAGAAAAGTTTAGGTGCTGGTCTAGCTAGATACCAAGAAAACCAAAGGTGGTAACATCCTCCATAGGGGAGCCATCCAGGGTATGGATAATAGGAAGGGGAGGGAGTCTAGAGAGTCTGTGGCTTGTACCAAAGGACATGGAGACAGTCTTCTGGGCATTGAAGAAAAGATGATTTGTGCATGGCCAGGGCTGAACTTGATCAAAGTCCAGCTGGGGTCTGTGGGCCTGCTGTGAAGTGGACAGTGTCATCCATGTATATGTGAATGGATGCAGACAAGCATGTAGGGGGGATCATTAAGGAAAATGGAGAAAAGCAGAGGACCTAACACAGATCCTTGTGGGACCCAAGTGGATACAGGCAGGAAGGAGAGAGGGGGGTCACCAATTTTAACTGCCTGGGACCTACCCATGCGGTAGGAGTGGAACAGCCAATGGCTGAGTCGGAGAGGCCTGCAGCCTGGAGTTTGGCTAATAATTGGGGCGGGAGACAGGGTTGAATGCTTTGGTTAGATCGACAAAGATATCAGAGGTGAATAGGCTGTGATCCATATCATTGTGGATGGATTTGGTGAGCCTGAGCAGGGAGATAGTGGTGGAGTGATTTTTATGGAATCCAGACTTGTGTTGGGTGAAGAAGGAAGAGGAGTTCAGAAAGGGAGAGAGTTGTGACAAGATAATTTGTTCCTGTATTTTGGAGGGAGGAGAGAACTGGGTTGGTAGCTGTTAGTAGCAGATGGGTCATCACCTTTTGGAGAAGGAGTAACAGTGGCAGTCTTCCAGTCAGCAGGGATGGAGAAACAGCAGAAAGACAGGTTAGGGATGGCAGTCAATGGGGAAGAGACTGCAGAAGCAGAGAGATGGAGGAGTTTGCTACCCAGACCATCTGGGTTCCTACCCTTGGAAGCATTAAGGGTGAGAAGGGTGTCAGTGATGGGAGGATGGAGTTACTGGAGAGAAAAAAAAACAATAGGGGAAGGAAGGAGATGACAATCATGCAGGCTGGCAGGGATGAGAGGGAGGTGATAAAAATGAATTACACCTCTGTGGTGATGAAGGGGAGGCTAGAGATAGGGGTGTCACCCACTTTGAGGACAGGCAAAGGAGATTGAGTGGGAGGGGAGAAGAGATTGTGGCAGCCTTCCAAAATTTAGACAGGTAACCAATGTTGGTACTGAAGGTAGATGTAAAATACTCATCTTTGGCAAGCCTTTTTGCCATGGTACAGGTGTTGCAGTGATGATGATACCTCTGGAAGCCATGGGGGATGGGTTACATTTCTTTTCTGACCAGGCCAAATCATGCACTTGCAAGCAAGCTATGAGCTTGGCCATGATCTAGAGGAGGTGGGGTACCTTTTCTCATGTCCTGCTCTGGGAGGGAGTGGTAGTCCCATATTTCGAGGAAATTTGTTTTGAAATACATTAGCATGGAGTCAGTGGAGCAGGCCATTGAGATAGGGGGCCAATCAGAATGGCTTAGGTCACAGCACAAGGAGGTGAGGTCCAGGGATTTGAAGGAAAATATAAGCAGTGTTTTGGTGTGGGTGAGGTGGCTTTAGCTGAATGAGAGGCAGCAGAGGGTTGTGATTATGGTGTCAAATCAGAAAAGAGGGAGGCCATGAGTGGAATGCCACAGGGATCCATCCTGACACTTGCCCTCTTCCATATGCTCATTAACAACATTTGAGAATGAATCTAGGGCTGTGTCTCTTTGAAGATGACACCAAACTCATGGGAGGGTAGATAGTGATGGGGAAAGTAGGAAACTGCAGTAACATATAAAGAGTAGAGAGGTGGCCTAAGGTTTGGCTGTTGAAATTCAATGCCAAAAAATGCAAGGTGATTCATTTGGGGACAAGAACCCCAGGACAAAGTACTGGATAGGAGGGGTAGAGCTGAGCACTACAGCTGAGGAAAGGCATCTAGTATTCATCATTAGTGACTCCCTTAAACAATCAAGCTAGTACAGTGAGGCATCTAGTAAGGCAAATAGGATACTAGGATGAGCCAGAAGAAGTTCTGATAGTAGAAGAAAAGAGGTTTACTGCCTCTTTATTGATCATTGGTGAGGCTGCACCTGGTATACTGTTCAGAGTTCTGAAGACCTCACCTCAGGAAAGATAAGGACAAAGGGTGATCAGGATGATTCTGAGCTGATAAGACAGATTGTATGAGGATCTTCTTGAGGCACTAAACATGTCTTCACAGGAGACCAGACAAAAGAGGAGTGATATGATAGAAACCTTTAAGTTCCTGTAAGGAATAAACAAAGTGAATGGAGAAGAACTACTTACAGTAGCATGAGTAGCAGTTCAAGGACATGGGGACACAAGTAGAAAGTGATGGCAGGGAGGTTCAAGAGGCATATTGGAACTGTTTTATTTTCCAGAAATGGTGGTGGAAATGTGGAATAGTTTGCCAACTGAGATGGCAGGCACCAAAACCATAAATGGTTTCAAGCATGGCTGTGAAAAGTGAAGGGTATAATGGTTACTCAGGCTGATAGTAGTAGGGAGGGGAACTGGAGAGTGGAAAGTGCAGGCTAGTGCCCTGTATGGACAGTAGGTTCTGAGGTTTAATAGGGGAAATAGGGGCAGACAGGATGTATCATTTTTTTTGCTGTCATCATTGTTTATGTTTCTGTGTTTCTATTTTTCTATGATCCCTGACATCTAGTAGCCCCATCCGCCAGTCGCAAATCTGAGCTCCCTCCCAAAGCCATCCAGCCAGGTCCCTCCACCCCTTCCCCACTGGCCCCCCATTTAGCTAATATTGCAGCCACTTCTCTGTGACTGTTATGGGTACAGCGTCTTAGCTCATTACCTTGGCTGACCACTGTCTGAGTGAAAGGGAGTGAGTGCGCACCTACTGCAAAACATCTGTTTCTATAGTAGGTGTGTGCTCACTCCCAGTCACTCAGTAAGTGGCCACCCAAGGTAGTGAGCAGAGGGGCTGGACCTGTCACTGTCACAGTGGGAGGGACTGGCAGCTAGGGTAATTTATGAGCCACCATGGGGAGAGGAGTGGAAGGACCTTAATGGGTGGAATTGGGAGGTGGCTCAGATTTACAATCAGGGTCATCCAGATGCAGAGGATCCTCTTAATATATTAATCAGAAGCATCTGAATGGTGACTGGGGATGGGGAAATTTTAGATGCCAGGGATCATTTTACTAATTGGGGTTATCTGAATGTGACTGGGGGGAACTACTAGATGCCAGGTATCATTTTATTATAATATCAGGGGCATCAGAATTGTGATCAGGAGGTGGGGACTGGGAATGCTCTGTACAATTCCTCCATGCAGTGATGCACAGAGGCATTGTGCAGAGATGTTAGTTAGCCCATATAGGCCGGCAAATGTCCAATTAGACCTTTCCTGCCCTATGGACTTAGCATGCTGAGAATTGAAAATGACTCATGGGGTAAAGGTGCTATCCTATTTGAGACATGTTTACTCCCTTTGTTCCTCTGAATCTCTGTCCTATTGGAGGCTGTGATAGTGCCTAGTCATGTCACAGTGGGCTATCCAATGGGAACCAGTGATCACTGTACAGTGTGGTTCAACATTACAATGGGTGCAGAGGCAAGCCATGAAAAGACGATGGTCCTGAACTTTAGTAGGTTGATTTTAAAGAAATGGGAGATTTCTTCAGCAGTAGCCCAACAGGGAAGGATTGTCAGAGAGGGGTAGAGGAACAGTGGAGAAAATTAAGTAAAGGCATAGGGAAGGCAACCAGCATCTGCATGATGGAAGTGAGCAAAAGCAGAAGGAAACAAGCATTTGACAGTGCTTAATGTTTTCTTGCTGGCATTGACATTGGTAGTGCAGGAGTTAGAGAGATGCATAATAGGAATAGCAGTGAAGTATGGAAGTGACGCCAACCCCACACCACCACGCAGAGACTGACAGGCATTGAGGTGTGCCTTTGGGTCATCTGCCATAATGCTCATGCCATCTCATCTCACCCTACCTTGCAGACTCTGACAAGTGTCGTGTTGTGCCTTGGGGTCATCAGGCCTTATGCTCACCTGATTCTATAAGGAAATATGTTGAGATGGGTGCAGTATAGGAGAATGGGGTGAACGTTGGGGCTGAAGAGTCCAAGGCACACCTTGATGCATGTCACAGGCTGCAGGGTGGGGTGGAATGGCATGACCACTACAGATGACAATCCAAATTCACCCCCCATACCTGTCAGTCTCTACAGGGTGGGACATTATGGTTAGAAACCTTAATGCCTTGGGCTTTTGTTGATATTTGCACTCCAGATTTTCAGCATGGGCTTTTTGTGACCCCACCTCATGAAAGCATTTGGGACCTCTGCTCATGAACAGTGGCACTTTGATTTTGTTAATGTGTTCTGAACGTTGATTTCCCACAGCAACTGTGGCATTCTGCGCCAGATGTGCAGAAACACATTTTGGGTAGGATAAGAAAAATGACAGCTCTACTGTTTATAAGGATGTGTGAAAAAATTGCAATGTTGGAAATCTGGAGTGCAAATATTAAAAATTCTCAAAGTTACGAGCATGCATGGCAGCTGCGCAATGCACACTCATAACACAGGTATTTGTAATCCGAGAATTTAATAAATAAATAAATAAATAAATAAAAAAAATTTGTGGAATTTGTTCACCAAATTTTCAGTACAGGCATTTTGGGATCCCATCTTATAAATAGTGGCACTGTTTCGTTACTCGGTCCCAAAAGGTGATTCTGCGCAGTGACCTTAAAATCATCTTTTTGTACTGAATAACAAAATGACAGTGACTGAGTTCATGAGGTGGGGTCCCAGGAACCACATGTTGAAAATTTGAAGCCAAAACTTGCAAAAATGGATGAGATATCAACCTAAGTTGAAACCCCCCATTGATTCCATTATACAGCTTACCAGCATTTCTTCAGTTTGTGGTCAGCTTTGATGAGTGCAGACCTGTTCCCGCTCCACCAAAGCTCACAGCGCTGGACTCCAGAAGTAAGTATATTGTGAGGGGTGTGTGTGGGGAGGTGGGGTGTGCACAGCGTGAGTGCAGGTTGGGGAGGGGACCCGATGGCAATGGACCATTTTCTTTGTTTCAGATTATTATAAAAAAGAAAGAACACCGTGGACCATTTTCTTTTTTTTTATAGGTGTAAGGAAAATGTTGAGCATACTGGAGTGGCTCCCATTGTGTCCCATGAGTTTGTGGTGTGATGTTAGCCACACTGTGGTGGGCAGGGGCAGAGAAATGCTGATGCAATTGGCTTTTGAAGATGGAGGCACACTGGGGTGGGATCCCAGTGTGCCACACAATCTTGGGGGGGTTAACTATGCCAACAGGGGGGATTGGGCACCCCCAAAGTTGACTTGCTGGGGATTGTGAGAGGTGGACGGCGACAGCCGCAACCATGTTTATTGAAATGTTACGCCAGGCAAGGCACTTCCTGCAATGACGGGGAGCACCCTCATTGCAGCCGCAAAATTGTTTCAAGTTGGTGGCACGCTTTTGCAGTGCTGTCATAGACAGCATGCTATTTCATTTGTGCCACAGAGCCTAGCCCAAAAAAGCAGTGGCGCCATTGGCCACAACACGATCACACCTCCAAAACCTGCTACCACTATATGTTGTCTGAGCTGTGCATACAAGACAACATAAAAAGGACCATTATGGTACTGTAGGGAAGTGACCATGAAGGTGTCTGAAGTACATCCCCCAACCAGTCTGGTTAAGCAATTCCTACACTGTTTTGGAGGAGTGGGATAGCCCCACAATGGCACCCACAGCCGAGACTAAGGTGGATGGGCAGATCCTCCAGGATGCAGCACCAGGAAAGGAGGAAAGAAAACCCCAGAGGAGGAGGAGAGGAGGAGGAGGCTTCTCCTGGTGGGGGACCCAGTTGTCCAAGAAGTGAAGTTAGGGGAACCTAGCAGGAAGGACAGGGAGGTAAAGTGCATTTCAGAAGGCACTGCATTATGGAATGAGAAGGGGATCAATAGGATCACAAGGGTAATGGCAAGGAGGAAGGAACAGGATGTTATCATCCACCTGGGGATAAATGACCTGGCAGGAGACAAAGTGGAAGTAGCTAGAATCCAAAAGGATTTCAGAAGTTGGGGGGAGCCTATAGCAAGCAGAACACTTCAAGGAGGCAGTATAGCACAGTGGTTTAAGGCTCTGAGCTGCAAACCTGGAGACACGGGTTCAAATCCCACAGCCCCCACTAGCATACTGTGTGACCCTGAGCAAGTCACTTAACTTCCTTGTGCTCCTAGGTCACACCTGTAAACAAGCTTCAGCTTAATGTGTCTCTTCTGGTAAAAAAAAAACACTCCGTCTCCTTCTCAGAGGTGCCACCTGTCCACATGCAGGGGAAAGGCTAGGGCACTCCACATCTACTAATTCAACTCCTGGTTGAAGGAATGGTGTGGATGGGAGGGTTATGGCTTCATGGGGAACTGGGATTCCACATGGACAGATGCGAGCCTCTATAAAGATAATGGCCTGCATTCGTCGGGAAAGGTGACCTGAGTAAGAACTATGAATGCTTCAGTGACAAGCATTTAAAATGACTGGGGGAGAAAGGAGTCAGGAAGGACAAGTGATTTAGTATCCCCGGAGGCACAAGGTACTTGTAATCCTGGACACAAATAAATAGAAAAATGAATAAATAAAAAATAAAACATGCAGGAAAACCAGTTGAAGTCTGGGACACTGAGAGCAGGAGGAGAGTGGGAAGCAGTGAATTCTAGGCCACACAAGAAACTGCGTAGGGGGGACAAAGCAGAGGAGGGGAGAGGGAAGAAGCAGGAGAGCAGCAGCAAGAGAAGGAGGGGGATAGGATACAAAACATGGAAGGCATGGTAACAAATGCCCGCAGCCTGGGAAATAAAATCCCAGACCTGGAGGCATTGATAGTAGAGGCAGACCTGGACATAGTAGCAATAACTGAGACTGGTACACTGTTAATCATGGGACACTGATGTACCAGGTGATGCTCTGTTCAGGAAGGATGGGGTTAAAAAAGGAGGGAGTGTGGCCCTGTATGTCAGAGAAGCTATAAAGGTGACAGAGATGCAGGGTAGACAGGAGGAGGCTGAGGCACTGTGGGTCACCCTTGAACCTGGAAAAGGCTCAGCAATATGAACAGGGGTGATCTTCAGGCCTTTGGCACAGGGTGAAGAAGTGGACAGGGAGCTTGTGGATGAATACACAATATGGCAACAAAAGGTGAAGTCCTGCTGCTGGAGGATTTCAGTATGCCAGATGTGGATTGGTCCACCCAAGCAGCTGCTTCAGCCAGAAGCAGAAGAATCCTGAATTCCTTACAGGGGCAGGTCTCAGGCAGCTTGTGCTTGATCCAGAGATAAGGTCATTCTTGACCTGATACTGACCAATGGGTACAGAACACAGATGTCTGTGTGGAGGGGCAACTGGGATCCAGCGACAACCACATAGTGTGGTTTAACATGGTACCCGGGACCCAGTCCAGTCACACGAGGGCAAACATTTTGGATTTCAAGAAGACAGACTTCACTGATATGGGGAGATGCACCAGAATAGCCTTCTTTGGAAGCCTGTAAAAGGGTGGCATTCAGGAGGTATGAAGAAACACAGAAGAATGAGGATAGAGAGGTGTATCAGGTAAAACAGAGGGAAGCAGGTAAGGTAATGAAGGGATATCAATGGCTCAGACAGAAGAAAGCATAGCCAAAGGGTATCAAAAGAAGACCAGACTTTCTTCAGGTACATAAGCAAGGAAAAGAAGGCAAGGGGAGGGATTCTGAGGATAAGGATGATGACAAAGGGAGACTGCACAGAGGGGATCAGAAAAAAGTGTACATCCTGAACAGATAATTCTACTGTTTTCACAGTGGAGAGAGGTATGGACAGTCCACCAAGAAGCAGTACGAACACTGGAGGGGGAAGTGGACACAAGACCATTTTCAAAGTAGAGAGTATCATTGAAGGGACTTCAAATTTTAGGGTGGACAAGGCCATAGAACCGGATGGATACGTCCAAGGGTATTAAGGGAACTAGGCAGGGAGGTGCTTGCTGTACTACTCATGGCCTTATTCAACAACTCACTGGAAACAGGAGTGGTTCCAGAGGACTAGAGGAGAACAGACATAGTCCTGTTCTGTAAGAGTGTCAGCAGGGAGGAGGTTAGCAAATATAGTCTGGTCTGTCTTACTTGAGTCATGGGGAAATTAATGGAATCCATACTAAAAGAGAAACTGTTACAAGTATCATGACTCCAGTGGGCTGCAAGACCACAGACAGCACATATTCACAGGGGGAAGGTCATGCCAAATTAATCTGGTAGATTTCTTTGACTAGATGACCAGGGACATAGGTAAGGGGAGAGCAGTGGACATGATTGATTTGGAGTTTAGCTAGGCCTTCAGCTCTGTGCCACGCAGGAGGCTGATAAAGGAACTGAATGGCCTAGGAATGAGATCCAAAATGGTTAATTGGGTTCAATGTGCCTGTGCAACTGGTTTTGTGCTTGTGTAACAGATAATCTTTGGCTGTTCACCTCTCTATCCATGGGATATACCACCCTGTATGTGTACGAAGAGAAGGAGCCCTAGAGGAGGGTTCCACCCCTTGAGGTGCCACGGGAGTGATTCCCTTGGCTAAAGGTACCTTAGGATGAAGCCTATGGGGAAAGAGAGGTGTGCCACTGGAGGAGGAGGGATGGATGGAGGGGCAAGGAAAAGTGCTTTTGAGTGGAGTGAGGAGAGCAGGCCCTTAAATGGGCTGAATGGGGGTGTGTCCTGTTGCACCGACCCTTGAACTACAGACTTTAGCCTTCCAATTAGTACAGTAGCTAGTTAATGGATAAGAGACAGAGGGTGGTGGTTAACAGCACTCACTCTAATGATTGGAGAGTGACCAGTGGGGTACCACAGGGCTCAGTACTGGGGCCAGTCATTTTGAACATGGGGGACACTGCAGAACAATTGAAGGGAAGGTATGCCTTTTTGCAGATGGTATCAAAATTTGCAATAGGGTGGGCACCCAGGAGTGGTGGAGAGAATGATCAGGGATCTTGTGAATTTTGAGGAGTGGTAAAAGCATGGCAGTTGGATTCAACGCCAAAAAGTGCAAAATCATGCACCTACGGCATAGGAACCCATGAGCTGAGTATAGGATAGGGGGTTATTGACAGTCAATAAACAGGAAAGGGATCTTGGGGTTATTATGCCTGAGGACCTCAAGGTGGCACTGTGACAAAGCAGTAGGTAGGACTAGTGGGATGCTGGGGTGTATAGGGAGGGTACCTCCATCAGGAGGATGGAGGTGGTGTTGCCAGACACCACCTGGAGTATGATGTAATTTTGGAGAACAAACCTCAGAAAGAACATAGACAGGGTGGAGGAAGTCCACAGGAGGGCAACTAAAATGGTGCAGGATTTACATGAGAAGCCATAGGAGAGAGACAAGGGATCTCAGCATGTACACCTAGAAGAGAGGAAAGAGAAGTGACATGATACAGGCCTACAAGTATCTTACAAGAGTGAACAGGGTCCAGGGGAGTCTCTTTCAAATGTGAAAGAGCACCAGGACCAGGGGAATGCAGTGAAGCTGGGGGGTCAAGAGAGATGTGAGAAAATATTGGTAGATGCCTGGAAAGGATTGCCAACTGAAGTGATGGAGGCTAAAACAGTAGGGGGCTTCAAGCATGTGTGGTGTAGACATAGCGGTATAAAAGAGAAGAGGTGGAAGGGTCGATAGAGATCAGACAGCATGTGAGGAGAAAGATGAGGCAGGAAACATCTAAGCAGATTAGGTAGGCCAAGCGGTCCTTTTCTGATGACAAATTCAGTGTTTCTATGTTTCTGTGTTTATAATCGCACACCTACTATAGAAACAGCTTTTACTACAGTAGGCATCTGATTGTGAACTGTCATTCAGCTGGTGGCTGCTATGGATGTGAGTGGAGGGTCTGTGCTGGTTGCTGTACACCATAGGTTGGGGGCAAGTGGGAGCAGTTGTAGTGGTCCTGGGTGGGCTGGTTGGGGTGGAAAGATATTGTACTTATGTGGGAGGCAAATCACTCAACACCAAGGATGTGGTATGGAATAATTACAGCTCTTGCCAGACTGCCAACTGGGGCACGTGGGGAACCCTGGTCTGGATATCAGGCAAATGGTACCAAGGAATTACTGATCTTATCAAGTGTCTGACTGGGGCCCAGTTGATCACTGGTGGGGAGTCTGTTGTCTGCTGGACACATAGGACAGATATTTTATTACACAGGCATGCAATTTGAGGAGTGGGGCACCGGACACCTGGACAGTTATGCCACCTACCAGTGGAGGGACCAAGGCTAGTGGTAGCCTGACACAACCAGGTGTTAGGAGTATAGGAACGCACAGTCCGTAGCATCTGGTTTGAGGAACCAGTAACTAGTGTTGCACTAATGGATAGCTATACCTCCTCAATCCTTCCAGCATGCCAATGTGCCTATGTGCAAGGTGCTGTCAGCTGCTTTACATAGATGCACAAGGATGGATTAGGGCTACTTACAAATGGCTAGTGAGTTGGTAACCAAGCAATCATATGACCCTGTGCAGTACCATCCTGTTTTAGAGGTGCAAATTGGGATTAGCAGGTTGATAATCTGTCTAACACTCGCAAAAAAGCTTTAATATTTTGACTTAAGGCTTTTTAAAACCATTGTAACTGTTAAATGAAGAAGGAAACACCCCGGAGTTGTGGTTGGCGATGACGCATCTTGGCCCGATGCCCACTGCCAGACTCCGCCCACATGGGTCCCAGTCCTCTGCGTGCCTCTTCTACCTGGATGATATTGAATGTCTTGAGTGCCGGAAGGAGTGGTGGCCCCACCCTATGGGTAAGCCAGGGAGGTCTCTTGCCAGGCGGAAGTAGGCATTAGCAGAGCCTCAGGAAGGGAACCCAGAGCTGGAGGAGCAGGTTGGGTGGGAGAGAACTGGGAATCACACCTGAGAGAGGCCACATCTTCAGTGATCGGAGGAAAAAGAGTCGGTAAAAAAAGAAAAAAATTTCTCAAACAGTATTCTCCCTTTTGATTTTAACCCAAATCACCTTTTGATAATGCAGCCACCAAACTACCTGACTATCTAACTGCTGCAAGTATTACCAAACCCAAACCCACTGGTATCAGTTCAGAAAGATGCCCTGACTTTTGTCCCTGGGTACCTATATGCCAAGTTGCAGGCCTGAGGTGTAGCTGGTCGGTCGGCACTGGCACACCCACCTGAACCAAACAATCCCCCACATGTTCCCCTTGATTGCTTTAAATCTTGAACTGGCTTTCAGCGCCAGTGGACTTGAACACAGATAACTACATACAGTATATATATTCCCCAGGTGCAGAGCAATTCCTACCTTCACTCACAGCTCTGTTGTATTAGTCCTAGGATGGCACACATGACTGAAGTCCTGGGGTAGATGGATCAGCAAATGCAAAACAAGGCCTGATGCTTAACACTTGAAGGTGTAGAAGCTGCAGCTTGGATCTTCAGTGCGACCTAAGGTCTGGCAGCTTGGTCCCCCTGGTCCACTGCAGGGCATCACACAAGACCCACCAGCCACAAGGGATCCAGACATGGGAACGTCCCCACAATCTGGCTCCCCAACAGGTCAGAGCACCCCAGCACCTGGTCACAAACCCACAATCCCTTGCCACCAGCAGCCCCACTTGATGGGGCTCAGTGAGCTCCCCACCTGGCACATTTAGGATAGATTCTTCAGATCATTTCCATTCTTTCCTCAATTACCTGCTATGGTGCGTAGTCAAGCAGTCTTGGCTACCGTCTTGAATATCAGACTCTGGGGGGGGTGGGACTGTGCAGAGTCTGAAAATCCAGGGATTTAACACAGCAGTCTCCTGTCTTGCTGCATCTCAGGAGCAGACTGCAGGCACCCACCCAGACAGCACCTGCTCATCGCCCTACCCCCACAGTCTTTCAGCTCCAACACAGTGGCCACTGTTGGGCTCTGGCTCGCACACAAGTTCAGCAACTCTTTTCAGAAATACATCAAGAAAGTCCCCTTTCTCACCGTGCAGGTGCTAGTCGACTCCAGATAGAAGAGGCTCTCTTGTCAGCTTCTTAAACCTGGGTTAAGATCCAGGTTTCATGCCCATTTTCTACAATCCAGTTTCCTCTGCCAAAAAGCAGTCCTTTAATCTTGTCTTTCCCTTTTTCTGTTGACACCTTGTCATTGCCAGGGTCAGACAGAACCTTTTACACTTTTCCTTTTTAATCATCAAATGTTTTTTTACGCCTTGCTGCAGAGCGAGCGGCGGAGGCATCCAACCATCAGCTTGACCCACCAGGAGGGCAGCAGGCTCACTCAGCCAATGGGGGGGTTGGTAAAGCTGTTCCTGACCTGCTGGGAGGCTTCCTATGCCTACCCAGCTGGGCCGAGACCAACCCCCACCCAGTGCGATTCCATGGCAGACTTCCAGGCAGGTCAAGTGTGGCCATCATGCTGCTCATTCGCACCCAGCCTTTTTCCTTCATTGCCCACTGGAGTGCAGACATGCAATGATGTTTGGGCACAACATGCCAACATCCGCCGCACTCCCCCCATGTACACCAGCTCTGATAGTGCCCTCCGGTCACCAGGGGCCACTACAGCATGGTGAAGTCCCTTCACCCTCCCCAGGGATAGGACAACAGTCTTACGGATGCTTGATCCTATCCCTCCCCTGCCGACTGAAGTGTGGCATCCAGTGCCTCAACCCTCAGCACCACCGGGCTGGCTCTTTTACACTTTTTCTTACTTCTCTCATCAAAAATCTTTGATCATCCATGTCTCACTGATTTGGCACAGATAAAACTGAAGAGGCTTTCTCCCCATCCTCTTGACACAAATCCATTTTCTTAATCCTTTTTCTCAGTCCATTTAACCTTTACTCTGAACAATTTCATCGCTGTGGTGCAATTTCTCTGGTAGCAACAGAATACTGAAGATCTCCCTCTCTGCAGAGCTGCCCGCAAATCTTTTCTCTCTAGATGGGGAAAGGCACAACCAGCTATGGAGGCAGATGGCTGGCAGCCCTCCTCACAGCCCCACAACCCCACCTTCACCCTAGGGGCTGGAGACCCCTCCCTGTGGAGGGGCTTCCACCAAACTGAACTTAGAAACCAAAGTTCTTTCACCTTGGGAGCTTTCTGGCAGCTCCCTTTTGGCAGGAGCCACTGTCAACCAAAATTAACATGTACGAGGTTCCCGCGACACCTCACTGGTTGCTGAAAAAGGTGCCCAGATTGTCCTTGGTATTTTTCCCCAAGAGTCTTCACTGAAGTTCTACTCTTTATCAGCCTCTTCCCTCTGATGGCCCAACACAAGATTTAGCATTTTTAGTTCTTTTCCAGCTGGTCGCTAATGCTGAAACTGGTTTTCCCCAGCACCAGGCAGGTTGAAAAATATATGTAGTATATCAGCAGCAGAAATGAGGAATAAATGTTCTAGCTCTACCTGGATTAGGTGAGTGGGGACAACCAGACTACCAAGGAATTATTATTTTGTTATGTGTCTAGGAATGACAGTGTGTCCATGTGGGGTGAGGTGGGGGGTTTGCTGGAAGGCTGCGTGCATACAGCTAAAACACAATTCCCCAAATCATTAACTAGCACTAACCAGGCAGTGTCTTAGCACTTCCAGAAAGTATTTAATATACCTGTACACCCTATATGCATTAGAGTAACCCCCAGTTGTATGGGCACCTGGTTGCAGTTAGCAATCCTGTGGGAAAAAAAACAGTGCCATGCTAACAGGTTAGCACTGCACAGAAGAATGCTTTTTAAAACAGTACCAGCCATGCTTATCACAGCGCAGTGCTAATCCTGTTACAGTGGTATGCGGGCCCCCATTTTCAGATTAGTCTTGTGCACTCCTAAGTGCTGCACCTGAGATAGTGCACAGCCACAGAAGATGGTGGTAAATGGCACTCACTACAATGAGGAAAGAGTGAGCAGTAGGGTGTCGGAGGGCTCAGTAATGGAACAAGTCCTCTTCAGTGTCTTTATAAGTGGCATAACAGAAGAACTGGAAGGAGAGCGATGCCTTTTTGCAGATGACACCACGATCTGTAATAGCGTTGAGAGATGCAGAGGGAGAGAATGAGTAGGGACCTTAGAAAACTTGAAGAGTGGTACGGGACATGGCAGTTCAGGTTCAAAGTCAAAAAGTGCAAAATCAAGCATCTATGGAATAGAAATCTAGAGGCTGAGTATAAAATGTAGGAGGAGGTACTTATGGTCATTAAGGAAACCTTTTATATAGCACTGTGCTCTGTTTGCAGGAGAGGATTACTCATTTGCATGGCTGTAGTAGTACATATGCACATGCACATGATTAGGGTAGCATCAGGTGATGCTGAATAAGACACCCATCCAACCATGCTGTTCCCACAAAGTGTAATGTAGCTCTGCATGCTAACCTTCTGAAAATGGGGTCTTAATTGACTAAAAATCCTGGCTGATGCCTCTTAAGATGCAGAAGGTAAACATAAAAGGGTTATCTTATCTATCTCTCCCGGGTCGTTCCTGAAAATAGGCATACTACTTGTCTAGTGTACTTACCCGGTAAACAAAAGCTAAATAAATAAATGTACTGTTTTATTGTATTTTGCTTGCAAAACCTTTATCCGATTTCAAAACATTGTGATGTGACTCAAAACTATTATAACAAACTAGTTAAAATACAGTTGTTTTTCTTTTTTTTAATTAAAATGCTGTTTTTATTTACTTTTAAAAACACAGTCTGGTGGGATGGCCTAGCAGCTTGGTGGTGATTGCACTGCCTCCCATGCTAGTGGCCCAGTTTTGGGGGTGGACCTGGGTTTCAAAGGGGTGAGCTGGGGGAAGATATGATTGAGCATCTCGGGGAATGCTCTCCTCTCAACGAGGGGAAGTCTGACCACCCTGCTCTTCAATATCCACGTAGTTGAGGAGGGCTGGCAGGGCAGTGGAGTTGCATAAGGGGGAGTGCTTAGGTAGGCACAAAGCAAGCATGTGCAATTATATGCAATTGCATCATTGCATGCTTGGCTGCCAAGGGGATGAAATCAAAGGTAGAACCCCCAATGGCAATCAATCTGCACTACTATCCAGGCTTTGCTTCTGTCCGAATATGTGTCTCATTGTCAATGGCCCTCCACCTCCTGGTCCCAACATGGGGGATGTGTGTGTCTGGGGGGATCTCAGAGCAAGTATGTCCTGGTGATGGTGGGTGATTGGGCTGGAGATGTCAGTGGGCAGAGGGGTCACAGGGTGACTAAGGAGATAAAAATCTCTATGGGGAAAAAAAAGAAAACACAGTTCAATTTGAGAATCTCAAACTCCAAAACAAGCTGTGAATGCCTCCAGTGAGGCATCACAGTAGAGCTATTTAGTATAGAAACAATGCAAATTATATGCATATGCCAGCTAAACTTCCGATGAGAAATGGACACTGAGGGGTTGCAGCAAAATATTTAATTTTTGTTTCTTAACCAAGAAACTTTTGTTAAACAAAACATTAAAATAAAAATAAAAGCTAAATAAAAACATAGTCCATAGAGTACAAACTAGCAAAGCTTTTGGCTTACACTGTCACAGCTGAAGTGCTTCCCAAGCATTCAGCTCAGATAAGTTGCTGGACTAACACAGTAATTTATTACACATAAATCTGATCAAATATTTAACTTGGAAAAACGCATGCAGCCCCCTATGTATATGTTATGAGCACTAGCTTCCTATATAAATGTGTCTAACAGTAAATGAAGGCAGCATTTTATTTAAAAGAATAAACTACATCATTTTAAATTAATTCTAAATGTTTCTTGTCACATCACAATGTTCTGAAATTTGATTAAAGGTGTGCAAGCAAAACAAGATGTAAAACCCCATAAAGAAGCAAAATAACAGATAGCCCTGTTTTGTTTACCTTCTGCTCTGCAGCAGACATCCTCTCATCAAGCCAGCAGCTCCCTGAATGCAATAGGATATGAGTGCAGAGCCAGGCCATTCGGGGGTCATTTCAGAATGTATTCCATTTCAGCATATAGTTTATTTGCTTCAGTATATAGAGTATGTGAATTTTTCAGTCTACAGTGTATGCATTTCAATACATAGTGTATGTGTTTCACCATGTAGTGTATTTGTTTCAGTATATGATGTATGTGTTTTTTTAAATAGACTGTGTATGTATTTCAGTATATAATATATTTATCTCAGTATATGGAGTATGCAAAATTTTTCAATAGAGAGGGTGAGTGTTTTTAATATATAGTGTATTTGTTTCAGTATATAGTGTAAGCAGATTTTTCAATGCACAGTGTATTTATTTCAATATGTAGTGTATGTATTTCAATATAAAGTGTAGATGTTTCAATATATAGTGTATTTGTTGCAGTAGACAGTGTATGTGCTTTTTTCAATGTGTAGTGTATGCATTTCAATAGATAATGTTTTTCAATATATAGTGTATTTGTTTCAGTATATAGTGTATACAGACTTTTTCAATATATAGTGTATGTGTTACAATATATAGAGTATTTGTTTCAGTAGGTAGTTAATGTGGATGTTTCAGTCTGTAGTGTATGTATCTCAATAGGTAGTGTATATGTTTCAGTACATAGTACATTTGTTTCGGTATATGGTGTATGTGGATTTTCAGTACTCAGTATGTAGATTTCAGTAGATGGTGTATATATTTCTCTATATAATGTAAGCATTTCACTATATAGTATATGTGTTTCACTATATGATATATGCATTTCCATATACAGTATATGTATTTCACTATATGATGTATATATTTCAATAGATAGTGTGTGTGGTTCACTACATTGTGTATGCATTTCACTATATGATGCATATATTTCACTATATGATATACGTATTTCACTATGCAGTGTATGTGTTTTACTATACAGCCAGAGATTATGAATTATGTCCCTAATGGCTTGCCATACAGATGCCATAATTCAAGTATTTATTTTGCAAGCTTTGCCTTAGCCCTGAACACATAGATTTTCTGAGTCCCCAAGAAGGAAATAAACTATTATATATGGTTCCATTGAATGTAAAAGTTTTCTACTGTCAACATACACACTTCTTTCTCTCTCTCTCTCTATTTTCCAGATCTGTATGACACAAGTACAATATTTATTTATTTTGCCAGCCTGCCCGTACCCTGTACAAACTGTCATAATGATGCCTACGAAAATATTTTATTTGGGATTTCTGTGACTGTAAAATTATATTGGGCCACAAGCATTTGCTATTTCTTTCATCTGGAACTGGATTATTGATAGAAAACATGTATATATTTTTTTGTTAGTCTACTATTTCTCTGTACATCACACACATAGACACACTGATGGTTAGAGAAATAAAATACACTTTCACTTCTGATTTCTGTGACTGCAAGGCTGTATTTTGCCAGCCTGTCCTTTGCCATTCACACACATTGTCACACTGATGGGGCTGGCAGTATAGCCTAGAGGCTAGAGTAATGAACTAAGAATGAGCTTGGTACATCCAGCAGAACTGGGGTTGAGTCCCTCAACCTCCACTTGCATGCTGTGTGACTAAGAGCAAGTCACTTAACCAGTGTAGTGCTCCCAGATTTCCCCTGAAAACAGTCACTTGTGCCTAGCGAGCCTTACCCACATTCCAGTTACCAATGACTAATTCCAGGAAAAGAAAAGAAACTACTATAAGGGATGTCAGTGTTTGTGGAATTACTGCAGTGTGTTTACACTTACACAGCATTGTGGCAGCAGTGCAATGCCCATGTGCAGAGCACAGCCACTAATGCGAGCTGTATTGCAATGCATGTTGGTTTCCTTCCAAAACTACCCTGCAACTGACTGGGCCATAACAGTCATTTCCTGATCATGCATAACTACTACACATTCTGTATTTATTTTATTTATGTATTTCTTTAATAATCAGGTAGGCCCAATAGGCATACGTGCCTGTTTTCAAGGGCAACCTGGCAGCACTGGGGAGGTTAAGTGACTTGCTCAGTGGCACATAGTATACAAGTGGGAGACTGTGGGAATCAGCCCCAGATCTGTATGCTTGGTGCACCATGCTCATTAACAGCTAAACTTTTAGTTGTGATTTCAGTGACTTCAAGGATGTATTTTGCCTGCCTGTCCTTCAGCATTTACACACATTGCAACACTAATGCCAGTAAAAGAAAACAAACTATCATAATGCATGTCTGTCTCTGCGGAATTATTCTACACATTTTGTATTTATTTTATTTATTTATATAATTCTTTGTTAACCAGAAAGGGCCACTAGGCATATGTGTTTGTTTTCAGGAGTGACCTGGGAGCACTGAGGCACTAAAGTGACTTGCTCAGAGACAAAAAAGTTAAGTGACCTGCTCAGAGGCAATCTGCCACTTGCATACCCAGATATGCAAGTGGCAGATTGTGGGGTTCAAACCCAGATCTGTCTGATGGATGTTCCATGCTCATTTACAGCTAAACTTTTAATTATGATTTCTGTGATTCCAAGGATATATTTTGCCAGCCTGTCCTTCGCCATTTATACACAGTGTCACATTGATGCCAGTAAAAAAAACTATTGTAGCAGATGTCTTTCTAGGGACACCTGTTGTCTCCCTCTATCTAGCCTGGTTCTGGATTCTGGAAAACTGCCCCCCCCCCCCGGTTGCCTCTCTCTCTCTTTCTCTGACCTGGATGACAGAAGTCCAATATTTCTTTCAACATTCTTTTACTGCTTTGTAAACATAGCCACAGTGAGGCCTGGAAAAGTAAATAGATCATTTTGTAGGATGCACGTGACTGTAACATTTTGTTATCCTCTTGTACTAACTCTCTCCCTCTCTTGCTCTCTCTCACCTTTCTTTTTTTTCGGGGGGGGGTGGTAACCTGCCATTGCTCTGTACTTGACACCCATATACACCAAAGTTTGGAAAAGACAACAAAGTCTGATTCAAGTTGTCGGTGTGTATGTAATTTGACTTCAGCCCCCACGTAGTCTCTCTCTCTCTCTCTCTCTCCCCCCTCTCAATCCAGATAACATAATTATACTATTTCTTTTACCAGCAGTCCCTAGGCCACTGTATACACACATGCGCTCACACGCACGTACACACGCGCGTGCACACACACACACACACACACACACTCTGAGGCATGGAAAACAAAATCAAGTTCTTACTAGTGTGCAAATTGCATGGTGTAGTTAATTATAAGTAATGAGTACACTTTCCCCATGTGTGTGGACAGCTTTCTTGGGGGGGGTATGTAATGGTTCCCCCCCTGCATTTTTCAGAACCATTCCAGGACCTGAAGTCTTTATTTTTCTCTTTTTCTATAACTCTTTTATTTACATTTCTAAGTCTGTTGCGCAACAGAATTTTTAAATATACTTTTTGCTTATTCTTTACTTCCTTGCTAAGCTACTATCATTCTTACTATAAAAGCGTGTTGGCCACTCGCTATTCAGTTTCTGTTTCATTTCTGCCTTCAGAAACCCTTGGCACTGGATATCTGATAGAGCTCAGGAGGGGATGGGTTAAAATACTATTATGGACTGGCAGTCCGTTTTAAAACCACTCACATGCTGGATATTTATTTTCCCCCTTTCGTAACTTTGCCAGCTAAGTAAAAAGGTTCTGTTAATCTTTTGTAACTTTGGGTCCTTTCACACATTGCAAAGGTTTGCAAAACCTCAGTTGCAAACAGGGAACTTTAACTCTGCCCTGAGTGGAAAAGTAGCCCTTTAAGCCTCATATTCTTTAAAGCATAGAATTTAAATGGTAGAATTGCCTTCCTGTCTTTGCCCTCAGCAGTCAGGAAATTAAACTCTGTCCTGAATCCTGACAAAGCTCGGCCAAACACTTGACTTAAATGAAATAACTTAGCTGGGTGCTGAGCACTGTTGGTTTTTCCAGCTGAACTGTACACTGAGAAGGGTCTACTTGTCTTTGAACTACACAGCAGCTTCTCTGAGTGACTTTTCATTTTTTGTTCATTTTTATGTTGACTTGCTGCACTTACACACAAGTCAACATCTTGGGAGAGTGCAGATTTGGGGGCACGGCCGCTGTTGGGCGAATGCAGGGCATGCATCAGTAGGTGTGTCCCTCATTCCCCAATCAGCCTGCATGCCAGTGCGCACCATGCATGCTAATGTGGTGAACACATCTAAGAAAAGGTCTGCTGCAATCTGAGCAAAGCTGGGTCAGATGCAGCGGACCCATCTGCTGTGTTGTCACATTAGCAGCATGGTGAACGCTAGCAACTGCTGACCGGGGTGCCCAATCCCCAGCTGGCTTTCTGTGGCTGCTAGAATTTGCCAATGGGGGCCACTCCCCATTGGCACAAACAACCCCATTTCCTATATGCCGAGGGGGGTGACAATCCCCCTTGGTTCTTGCCTCCCCCCTACTTTCATTGTGTGCTGACGGGGGAGCCCCCTCCCCGTTGGCATAAATCAGCCCCCCTTCCATACTTCTTATATGCTGAGGGGGGTGCCCAATCCCCCTCGGCTCTTGCCTCCCCCCGCTGTCATTGTGTGCCAACAAGGGTGCCCAATCCCCGTCGGCATACATTCACCTCCCCATTGTCTGCCGATGAGGGTGCCCAATCCTCTGTCAGCTGCAGCACCCCCAAAAACAGTTAGGTGGCATGCAGGGAGCCCACCCCAGCATGCCAAGTTCCCTGAAAAACAAAAACTGTCCCGCGATGTAATTTTCTTTATTTCCCTGTAACAAAAAAAGGTCCCTCATAGTCTCCTGCCCCCCACCTGCACCCACCCACTGCGCACCCTGCCTCCCCACAACCCCCCCCTCACCCCCTCACCCCATACTTACCTCTGGAGTCGCGCGACGATCTTCGTGGACCGGGAACACGTCTGCACTCTTCAAAGCCGACCGCGAACTGAGGAAATGCCGGTAAGCTGTATAATGGAATGAATAGGGTTTTTTCAACTTTGCTGCATATCTCAGGCATTTCTTGGAATTTTGGCACCAAATTTTCAACATGGGGTTTTTGGGGCCCCCTCCTCATGAATTCTGTCACTGCCATGGCATTAATTGGCCTTGAAAGGTGATTTCGCAGTCACTGCGTGAAATCACCTTTGGAACCCATTAACAAAATGACAGTGCCAGTGTTCATCAGGTGGCCTCTCAAAAAGCCTATGTTCCAAATTTGGTGGGAAAAATCCAACAAATGCCTGTTTTATGAGTGTGCTTTGCACAGTTGCTACGCAGGCTTATAACTTCATGCATTCGCAATATTTTAATGCCAGATTTTCAGCATTGTCATTTTTGTACACCTCCTTGTGAACAGTGTAGCAGTCATTTTCCACATCCTGCCCGAAATGTGTTTCCGCACTTTCAGTGCACAATAGCACAGTCGCTGTGGGAAATCAGTGTTTGGGCCAGATTATGAAAATGACAATGACAGAGTTCATGAGCACAGGTCCTAAAATGCCTATGTTGAAAATTCGGTGATGCTACTCCATAAAATGACCGTGTTACGAGCGTGCGTTGGCAGATTGCACGCACGCGCATACTGTCATGAATTTGTGATATTTTCACTCTGGATTTTCACCATTGCCATTTTTCCACACCTTTTGATGAACAGTACAGCCGTCATTTCACATATCATGCCCAAAATGTGTTTTTGCACTTCCGGCGCAGAATAGCATGGTCGGTGTGCGAAATCACTTCTTGGGACACTTTGAGGAAATAACAGTGACACTGTACATGAGCAGAGGTGCTAAAATTCCTATGTTGAAAATTTTGTGCTGAACGCCCATAAAATGGCAGTGTTGCAAGCGTGAGTTGCATATTTCCCATGCACCCTTGTAACTTCGCAAATTTGCTATATTTACATGCCACATTTTCAACACTGGCATTTTTTTACACCTCATTATGAACTGTACAGCTGTCATTTTTCACATCCTGCCCAAAATGTTTTCCCGCACTGCACTACCAAACACCCAAAGGGACACCCCAATGCCTGTCAGTCTTTGCAGGGCGGGGTTGGGTTGGCAATAATTCAGTACTTCACTGCCATTCCTATTATGCATTTCTGTAACTCCTGCACTACCAATGCCACTGCCAGCAAGCCAACATTCGGCATTTTCAAATGCTTGTTCTTTAATGTACTAACTCAGGCTTATGTACAGGTATTATACAATGTAAAATAAAGATATCTAAATACCTGAGTTTCCTTAACACAAGCCTTTATGGAGCTCACTCTTTAGTCATGTGTCTGCTCAGAAGCTTGCCTTGTTCTGAGCCTGTATGGGGATGGGCAGCCCTAGGTATTCTCCTTTCATCTTGTCAGGAACTCTCCTCCCCTTGCTCTTGTGGGTGGAGTTTCAGTAATGAAGCCCACATGAGTATATTAAGGGCAAAATTAAGTTTCTCAAAGTGGTTGTGTTCTCTAAGAATAGAATGTTCTTGATTATTTGTAAAAACAAATCCATGTAAGATGATTTTGTAATAAAATATTGATGTAATTTGGGAATAATACATGTTTTTGAAATAATTGATGGGAGTGTTTTTAGATTATAGGAGGAGCTACAAGCATATTAAAGGATTTAGCTGAGACTCCCAGATCAGATGTTCATGGGGAGAGGCCCTGTGTGGTTCTCCTTGGGAGATCTCTGTGAGAGGTCAGGCACAGATAGATGTTGGCATGATAGCCCTCTATTTTCCAGCCAAGCTGTGCTTTATGATTTTCTTTTGATTTATTTTCTCTGTTTGAACAAAAAGTCATTTGTTTGTATTGTTTTTGATTTTTTTTTTAAATAAAAATCATACCTGTAAGGTATGTTGTACCCAATTTGTTGTTTCTGGTAAAAGTCATTTCTACACCCCAAGATAAAATTGGTACCAGAAGTGGGGTATTGGTGATCCAAACTAAAAAGAGATCCTAGATTAGATACTGCAGTTTAGTATCTGTGACTTTTAAGGAAACAGTAGGTACATGGCTCATAAGATGGAGGAGCCCTATGGAACAACAACAAGAAGCCAGACTGCCTTCACTGGGGAACCCTTACTGCCAGGACTTCCTCCTGTAACCAGGCCCAAGATTAGGACTGGTATGGCTACAGGGGACATAGAAGAAATTACAAATCGGATGCAGGCTGTAAATATGGAGGAGCCAGAGGAACTATCTGAAGATGTACCCCCAGAGGACTTAAAAGAGCTATTGTGATGGCTAGCACTGAGACAGGTAGAACAGGACAGACAAGAAAGAGAGTACCAGGAAAGGGAAATAGAATGTCGGAGACAGGACCAGAGATGGACAGACACCGTACAGATGTTTCAGACACTAGGGGCAGGACAAAGTATACAAACCACAAAAGACATTAAGTTAACAAAAATGACACTTACTGATGATATTGAATCATACCTAACAACATTTGAATGGGTAGCCCAAGCCTGTAATTGGCCCCAGACTCAATGGGTAGTTCACATTGCCTCTTATTTAACGGGTAACGCTCAACTGGCATACACTAATATGGACAGTGCATCCATTAATGATTATACAGCAGTAAAAGGAAAGATTTCGAAATGGTTTGCCATCAATTCAGAAACATATAGACAGAGATTTAGGACTTTAAAACATGTCCCTCACATACCACTAAGAGAAACCTACACCAGATTACAAGACTTATGTACTAAATGGATCCAATCAGAAGGGAAAACTGTTAAGGCTATTATGGACATGTTTATTTTGGAACAGTTTATACAGATTATGTTTCCCGAAGTGCAGCTGTGGATTCAGGAACATAATCCAGACAATGCAGATCTTGCTATTACTTTGGCTGAGGACTTTCTGGCAGCTCGACAAACCCTTAAGGAAAGGATATCGGAGAACTGATGGCCTCCCTGCTAGTAATCCTGCAACTACCACAACTCCTGTAAGACCATCTTTTCCATCTAATCAAAGTACTGTGGGTGTTAAGAAGGAGGGATTACCTATTCCTATCAAAGTAACAAATACAACAGTGGAATGTCATTACTGTCATGGTATGGGACATATTGCTAGATTCTGGCCTAAGAAAAAGAAAGAACCAGTTTATTTTGCTTCTTTAAACCTGGGTAACTTCATTATTCCTCTCTGTGTTAGTGGACATATTATTGATGGACTTGTGGACTCTGGCAGTAAGCAGAGCCTTATTTGGGCAGACTTGGTCCCCCTGTTACCTACAACCTCTACAACAGGAGTGATATGCATACACGGAGACATCCATCAATATCCAACTACTACAGTGACTGTTAATATTTATGGACATGAGGACAAAGTGGTTGTGGAGGTGGTTTCTACTGTACCTGTTCCTTTTATATTGGGACAGGACTACCAATGTTTTTCCCAAATTGTGTCTTCTTGTCAGGATGTTAGTATTAATAAGTTAGTGGCTGTTTCTACTATATCTCAATTGTCTACAGTAAATTACCAAACTAAACTACCTTTTACCTTTCAGGATGAGATATTTGGGGAGGTGGGGAAAGCAAGAAAATCTAAAACAGAAAAGAGAAGAGAAATGCACATAAACAATGGAAAAAAGATAAGGGACATGTAGATAAAATGCCCATATTACAGATGTACAACATTTTACAAGAACAGAAGGAGGATGCTACCCTTGTTTCTATGTTTTCTCAGATAGGGTTAGATGGTACTATTAGAAACCCTATAATTTTGAAACAATATTCTATACAGAATCTGTACACATCCTACCATACAAGAAAAGGTTGAACAATTAGTGGTCCCCTGAAGTACAGAGCAGATTTGTTTTATCTTGCTCATTATATTCCCAGTGCAGGGCATGGTGGGAGGGAGAGAACTTTAGCCAGACTCTTACAATGATTTTTCTGGCCGGGTACTCATGAATCTGTTACTGATTACTGTAAGGGGTGTTATGAATGCCAGAAAGTTAGTCAGATAACCAAAAAAGAACAAGCCCCTCTTAGACCTTTGCCACTAGTTTCCCAACCTTTTGAACGTATTGCAATGGACATTGCTGGCCTCTAAGTAAAAGTACTGAAGGGAACAGATTTATTCTGGTTATTTGTGATTATGTAACCAAATATCCAGAAGCCTACCCACTGAGAACAATTTCAACTACAAAAATAGCAGAAAAGATTTTGGACTACTGTAATAGGTTGGGGATCCCTAAGATGATTCTCACTGACAGAGGTGCCAATTTTTGTGCCATGCTACTCAGAGAACTCTATATACTGTTGGGTGTTACTGCAATCAGAACAACCCCATATCATCCACAGACAGATGACCTCGTGGAGAGGTTCAATTAGACCTTGAAACGTATGTTGTGCAAGTTTGTGGATGATGAGGGAAAGTACTGGGATCACTACCTACCTTTATTCTTATTTGCTTACAGAGAAGTTCCCCAAGCTTCTATGGGATTTTCACCATTTCAGTTACTGTATGGTCAGAATCCCTGTGGACCCTTGGATGTAGTGAAAGAAGCCTGGGAGGGTGATCTCCATATTAAACATGTAAACATTTTAGAGTACATGAAAGAATTAAGGAAGAGATTGCTTTTATACACTCAACAGGCTCATAAAAATACTGTGGAAGCCCAGGCAAAACAGAAAGAGTTTTATGACATCAAAACACAGGAAAAGGTGTACACTCCGGGTGACAAAGTTTTGCTTCTTTTACCATCATCAGACAACAAGTTATTGATGAAGTGGCAAGGCCCCTATAATATTGTAGAACGGACTGGACCTGTCACATACAGAATAGAGACCACAGAAAAATGCTCACTGAGTAAAGTCTACCATGTCAACCTGTTAAAAAAATGGCATGACTGTATGGAGACAAAACCTTGTTGCTATGTTTACTCTGATGGTCAGGATACAGGGTTAGATACAGCATACCATAGATTGGAAAAAACAGAAAACCTTCAAGATGTGGTTATTAATTCACAATTAGATGAACAACAAACAATTGAGATTGACCAACTCCTAGAACAATTTTCTGCTGTATTTACTACTAAACCAAGACAAGCTAGTAATGTGTCACATCAGATTAGAACAACAGCTAATCCTATATGCCAGAAGGCATATAGATTATCTGAAAAACTATGTACAAAGGTCAAGGAAGAAATAAATAAGGTGTTAGCTTTGGGAATTATAGAACCATCTGTAAGTCCATGGTCATCTCCAATGGTAATAGTTCCAAAGAAGGAAGGGGTATCTGACTCTGTTTAGAAAGCTGAATTTGGTATCAGAATTTGATAGCTACCCCATACCCAGAGTTGATGACATCATTGACCAAATAGGCCAGGCTTGTTATATTACCACCTTAGACCTCACAAAAGGCTACTGGCAGATTCCCTTAATGGCTGATTCTAAAAACAAGACTGCTTTCAGTATGCCCTTTGGTTTCTTCCAATTCATGTATATGCCTTTTGGCTTACATGGGCCTCTGCAATGTTTCAAAAGTACGTGGACCAGTTGTTAGCTCCAGACGTACAGTACTGTTCTGCCTACTTGGACGATGTGGTAATATACAGCAAATATTGGTCCTCGCACCTTGATCATTTGAATAAAGTCATCCAGACCATCCAATCAGCAGAGCTCACTATTAATCCCCTCAAAATGCCGCATAGCCATGCAGGAGACAAGATATTTAGGGTTCATTCTTGGAAATGGGAGTTTACGACCTGAAGTCAGTAAAGTGACAGCAGTAGCAAACTGTTCTGTTCCTAAGACAAAGACAGAAGTAAGATCTTTTCTAGGGCTTGCAGGATATTACATGCATTTCATTCCTGACTTTGCTACCTTAGCTACACCATTGATGGAACTAACAAAAAAATCAATCCCCAATATTGTTCCTTGGTCTGATGAGTGTGAAAAAGCATTTCAAGCTATTAAAGCTGTTTTGTGTGCATCACCAGTGTTGAAATCTCCTGACTTTACCCAACCTTTTGAGGTTCATACCAATGCCTCAGATACTGGGTTAGGAGCTGTATTGTCGCAGAACATCAAAAGAGAAGAGCATCCTATCCTTTATATCAGCCAGAAATTATTTCCAAGAGAACATAAATATGCAACAATTGAGAAGGAGTGTTTGACAGTCAAATGGGCCATTGAAGCTCTGAAATTTTATTTGTGGGGCAACAAATTTACGCTTGTTACCGATCATAACCCTCTCTGCTGACTGCAACAAATGAAGGATAAAAATGCTCGTATTCTCCGAAGGTATCCAGCACTACAACCATATACTTTTGAAATCAAACATCAACCTGGTGCCAGACATAAAAATGCTGATTTCTTATCTCAGTATGGTGCTGGTTAAATATTTACTAAACCCAAGGGCAAATGTATTTATGTAGAAGAAATTAGATATTTATGTAGAATATGCAATCTGCATAAATCTTGTATTGTTAAGGGCGCCTTGGGGTAGGGTTTCTGTGAGGGAGGGTGGAAACCCAACCGTATGGGAATGTGGATATTTTTGATCTCTATACAAACCAGTAGAGATTGGTTTATTTTTGAACCGGGGGGTATTGTAATGGTGTGCCCTCCCTGCATTTTTCAGAACCAGTCCAGGACCTGAAGTCTTGATTGTTCTCTTTCTCTGTAAATCTTTTATTTACATTTCTAAGTCTGTTGCACAACAGCATTTTTAAATATATTTTTTTTGCTTATTCTTTACTTCCTTACTAAGCTACTATCATTCTTACTATAAAAGCGTGTTGGCCACTCACTATTCAGTTTCTGTTTCATTTCTGCCTTCAGGAACCCTTGGCACTGGATATCTGATAGAGCTCAGGAAGGGGATGGGTTAAAATACTATTATGGACTGGCAGTCTGTTTTAAAACCACTCACATGCTGGATAATTATTTCCCCCCATTTGTAACTTTGCTAGCTAAGTAAAAAGTTTCTGTTCATCTTTTGTAACTTTGGGTCCTTTCACACAATGCAAAGGTTTGCAAAACCGCAGTTGCAAACAGGGAACTTTAACTCTGCCCTGAGTGGAAAAGTAGCCCTTTAAGCCTCATATTCTTTAAAGCATAGAATTTAAATGGTAGAACTGCCTTCCTGTCTTTGCCCTCAGCAGTCAGAAAATTAAACTGTGTCCTGAATCCTGACAAAGCTCAGCCAAACACTTGACTTAAATGAAATAACTTGACTGGATGCTGAGCACTGTTGGTTTTTCCAGCTGAACTGCACACTGAGAAGGGTCTGCTTGTCTTTGAACTACACAGCAGCTTCTCTGAGTGACTGTTCATTTTTTGTTCATTTTTTTAATGTACTAACTCAGCCTTATGTACAGGTATTATACAATGTAAAATAAAGATATCTAAATACCTGAGTTTCCTTAACACAAGCCTTTATGAAGCTCACTCTTCCGGAGGAGGTTGTGGAGTCAAAAACAGTGGTGGAATTCAAGCATGCATGGGACAGTCATAAGGCAATTCTAGGGGGGTGGGGTAGGAAGAAATAGGCTGCTGGTTAACTAGGATCTGCAGCTTATACATTAGGTAGGGAAATGGGCAGACTGGGTGGGCCAAGCGGTCCTTATCTGCCGTCAAATTCTATGTTTCTATGTCATGTGTCTGCTCAGAAGCTTGCCTTGTTCTGAGCCTCTAAAGGGGATGGGCAGCCCTAGGTATTCTCCTTTTATCTTGTCAGGAACTCTCCTCCCCTTGCTCTTGTGGGCAGAGTTTCAATAATATAACCCACATGAGAATATTAAGGGCAAAATTAAGTTTCTCAAAGTGGTTGTGTTCTCTAAGAATAGAATGTTCTTGATTATTTGTAAAAACAAATCCATGTAAGATGATTTTGTAATAAAATATTGATGTTATTTGGGAATAATACATTTTTGAAATGATTGATGAGAGTGTTTTTAGATTATAGGAGGAGCTACAAGCATATAAAAGGATTTAGCTGAAACTCCCAGATCAGATGTTCGTGGGGAGAGGCCCTGTGTGGTTCTCCCTGGGAGATCTCTGTGAGAGGTCAGGCACAGATAGATGTTGGCAAGATAGTCCTCTATTTTCTAGCCAAGCTGTGCTTTATGATTTTCTTTTGATTTATTTTCTCTGTTTGAACAAAAAGTCATTTGTTTGTATTGTTCTTGATTTGTTTATTTTTTTTTAAATAAAAATCATACATGTAAGGTATGTTGTACCCAATTTTCTGTTTCTGTTAAAAGTCATTTCTACACCCCACAACAGGGGGAGTCAACGTGTAATTACTGTGAACAGTGTTTACACTTACACAGCATTGTGGCAACAGTGCAGTGCCCATGTGTAGAGCACAACCCCACATGGGAGCTGAACTCCAGTGCAAGTTGGTTTCCTTTCAAACTCCCCTGCAATTGACCAAGGCACAAAAGTAATTTCCTGATCATGTATAACTTCTAAACATTCTGTCTTTATTTATGTAATTCTTTGTTAACCAGGTAAGGCCCACTAGTCATTGCTGCCTGTTTTCATGGGCAATCTGAGAGCACTGGGAGGTTAAGTGACTTACTAACACACTACAAAGTTAGCAGATAAGGCCCTATGATCTATTGAGTCTGCTCAATGGGCAGTGCCTTCCCAGGGCACCGTTGGTAGCCCCCTTCCCTCCCTACAAGGTCCCTATTTTCCAGTGAGGTACTGGGATGCACCTCCCTCTATACCTCTCTCAGCCTTTTTTACACCCCTCCACAGTAGTAGCAGCCACCAACTACCTGGGCAGTACATTCCAGGGCTCCACCACTCTCTCAGTGAAGTAGCACTTCCTTGTTCCTTGTGACTTGCTCACAGTCACACAGAATGCAAATGGGAGATTGTGGGAAGCCACTCTGCACACCCCATTCCTTATCATCCACCACCCCATCCACCATACCCATCACAACTTGAATGCATCATAGTAGCGAACACTCACAGATGTGAGGATACACAGTCAGATCTGCAGTTCGTTGCCCTGTATCTGGGTCATGTAAGTTAAGATGGGTGCCATACAATGTGTTTCAATGTATTTCAGCCTGTCCTTTTCCATTTACACACATAGCCAGACTAACGCTTTAGCACAGCATACTATTTGATAGATCAGGAAGAGTTTCAGCAATTACAATTTTGTTGATAATAAAACATGTACTCTTGCTTTACTTGCTTGTTTTATTAATCTGGATGTAACACAAGTAAGAAACAGAAATCTGAAAACACAACAGGAATCCATGATAGCTTTTTGCAGTGATACTGTAGCACATCAGAGTCGGTACTTAAAAAAAAAATCCCAGTGACTTTCCTCTATTGTTGTATAAAGATTGTGCTATACTATTACCAAGAGTTGCAACTTTGTTGCTAGTCTGTCTATCTTTTATCAGTTCCTTACAGAATCAATGTGCAACACTGCAACATACTTACCAACTTTCTTGCAACTTTTGATAGTCAGTGTATCATATTATTTCAGTCAGAAACCAAGCTCTTTAAAAAGCATACTGGATTTATGGGTGCTGGAGATAATTTCATTGTTCTGCTTCTTTTCTGTGCTCTACTTGTGATATTTGCATTTCCTGAGCTCCCTTCCCCTTTCCCCAACCCAGGGACAGGATGCAATCACAGCAAATCTCAATTAACAATTGTGTTGCACTGCACACAGCCCAATTTGTAAGTAGTTGGATTTCCTCTAATTAAGCAGTTGCCTGCTCCCTATCAGACTAATTTTTGCAAGATGTTGTAAAATATACTTTCAAGAGGAGACAGAAATGCAGGAAAATTTGTCATAGATTCTAATAGGACCACAGAAATACCCCTAAAAAATTCTATACTCATTCACACTAACAATGTCAAAACCAGCAAGCAAACATTTGGCATTGGCAAATGCTTGTTTTAGATCAGTTCTGATTGTGTATTTCATAAGATAAAGACCTGGAAATGGGCAGACTAGATGGGCCAAGCGGTCCTTATCTGCCATCAAAGTTTATGTTTCTATGGTGAATATTACCCCAAGATATATAAACAGCAGAGCATGACAGCAGTGAAAATTGTGATCTATACATTTACATTTTTTTAAGACTGACCCTTATCCAGGGACTTGTATGATACCGTTCTTTCCCCATTTTGCATCTGCTTTCACACTTTTTTCACATTTTAAATAATAAAAGGGATATGCCTTTTAATATGACTCTGACTTGGCTTTCATCAGTATTCCCAGCTGTTTTGTACACCTATCACCCCAAAACATCAGGAAGAGCAGTGTCTGCTGCATACTAGTTCATTATAGTTGTGAGAAATGTGATCTTAAATGATTGGTGTTCAAACACAATGGAGAATACCGATAAAACTTGATCTGAACCATATTAAAAGAAGCACTCATTTTATTATTTTAACTGAAAAATAAAGTGGTAATAGAAGCTGAAAATAGGGAAAAAAGGGGTATCATACAATTCCGAAGATTACTGGCAATATGAAGTAGAATAAAAAGTATAGGTCAAAATTTTCACTGATATCATGCACTGCTGCTTTAAGTGTTTAATGTTCACAATTTCTTGACCCTGTGTGGACATAATTTTCTAAAATGTCATCAATCTGTAAGTTAGATATTGAGTTTTATTGATATTCATCACTAATTTGTAGGCTTTAAGCCAATACTGCATGAAAGTTAAGGCCCTCTGTAGTTTTGTTTTTAATTCTTTTGCTGATACATCTGAAGTCTGTGGTCTGCAAATTAGATATGAAGTTTTATCAATATCCATCACTAATTGTTAGGCTTTAAACCAATGTTGCATGGAAGTTAAGGCCTTCTGTAATTTTGTTTTTAATTTTTCTGCTGATATATCTGCAGCCAGTAAAACTTTATCAGCATAAAGTTGAATTTATGCAGATTTTATGTATAATGGCAATATATTCATAAACACAAGGAATAGTAAAGGACTCAGTATTTCTGGAACCTCTCTAAAGATTGGTCTAACTTTAGACACAGACTTGAACCATTTGACTTCTGTTTTAGATACAGTAGGAATATAATAAGTGTAATGCATCTGGAGATACTCCTGTGTTAGTCTTTTTAGTAGTATAATATGGTTGACTGTGTTAAAAGGTTTGGATATGTTCACAAATATGGCCCCAAATTGCTGCCATTGTTCTGAACTTCAGTGTACTTCATTGTTTAAAGTTGCTATATGTACTATGAAACTTATGGCCAAGGCCCTTGGAATTCTGCGGTTCTGCGGTTGTGGAATTTGCCACAGAATTTGCATCATGCCGCAGAATATATATAGTGCTGCAGAATTCATTGTTTTTGGTGAATTTTCATATAAATATACTGTTTTTCCATAGTGTCAGGCTTCTTTCCCACCTTGTTTATCCTGAAGCCCCTCCTTTATGCTCAGCATATAATGTCATCGATGACATCACATCATATTTAGCCAATGACAGGACTGCATTCTGCCAGAGAAATGAATAAATCATGCCGCAGAAATCAGAAAATGCTGCCGCAGAAGTCAAGGAGCCCTGCCGCAGAAATCAGAAAATTCTGCCACAGAACACCAGGGGCCCTGCTTATGGCTGCTGTATGTAATTAATAATGGTTCACTCTTGAACAAGGGAATTCCAGTCTCACTTAGCCTACTCAATTAAGAAAACCCAACTAACTCAATTCATAAATAAATAAAATCTAAAAGGGCAAGCTTGTGGCAAAGCATTCTGCTCTAAAACTTGTTAAAAAGATGTATCAGGTTATTACTTTCCAAGCAATGGTCAAATTGTGAATTAATCTGTCTTTCCAAAATTTTGGATAGAATTGAAAGCAAAACAATGGGTCTATGATTTGTTGCATTTGAAGACTTCCCTTGCATTGGTACAGGGATTATTTTTAATACCATACTTTCCAAGAGGAGGAGAAAAAGCCTTCTTGTAAACTGTAATTAAATAGATGGGTTAGTACAAGTGAAATTAGCTGCTTCTTTAACAAATTTCCCTTCAGTTCTATCCAAATCAGACAATTTCTATTGGTTTATATTTACTAATGGTTTATAAGGTTTTGTTTTTAATAATTCTGAATCTAAATTGAGATATAGGATCTTTCCTCATTTTTTTCCTTCCAGTGAGGTACTTTTGCCATGATAGAGTATGTTTATATGAGGAAGAGTTGAGAAGCATAAGTTAAATTGGTTTTCTGTTTAATCTGGCATTACTATCACGTGATTATTTTGTTGCAATCATGTCACAATACATTTGTGATTTTCATTAGATATTTTGACTCTTGTAATAATTTATATTTATTTCAAATATGTTCTGTGATCATTTGCATTTATGAACTAATGTTTAAAATTGGCTGCTTTTACTTTTCTTAATGTTTAATAGAGCTTTGAGGAGTGTCTTTTCCATCTTTCTTCATACGCTGTCTTGTATGCAAATTTTATTTTATAATTTTTTGATTTATCTGGGGGGATATTTTAGGGCATGCTTATTACAGAGCCTTAAAACATCCTACAACCTATTTTCTGCTAGATCTAAATCTATTACCAGAAAAAAAAATATTTCCAAGTGAATCTGATCTAGTGTAGTTCTGCTTAACAAGTGTGCATTTTTCTCTGATTGAAATTGTTTTTGGAAGGGTATATTTTCTGTTACATTGTTACAGGTTGTGCTTACAGGTTTTGTTGCTGTTTTGTGCTTATAGGTTTTACAGTTTACTGCTTTATTTTTTTCTGATTGAAAATGCTTTTACAGGGTATATTTCCTTTACTTTGTTACAGGTTGTGCTTGCAGGTTTTGTTATTATTTTGTGCTTACAGATTTTATAATCTGATCTATATTTAGCCTAAGCAGAGTTACTGTTTTGTTACTATGTTGTTTTGTGCTTACAGGTTATGCATACAGGTATTTCTTTTGGGGGGGCTTACAGGTGTTGCAGTCTCTTTCTCATGTTGAAAGAGCTAATTGCTTTTCATCCACAGCTCTTCCAGAGGATTAGGAGTGTAACTGGGGTGGAGCTGGCAAAGGCTTAGTACATTCCAACAGAAGGAAGAGTTAAAAGGTTAGGTTACTTGGTGTGTTAAGTTGGAAGACTGGGTCTGCTGGCAAACAGCACCTAGCTTCACTTGAGCTTTGCTTTTTCTAGGTTTGCCTGAAAGGACAGAGCAAGGAGCAACATTAACAGAGCAAGGAGAAACTGTAAGCCTTATTTTGGCTAATCAGAGTTACTGTTGTGTTATTTTTTTATTTTGTGCTTACAGGTTGTGCTTACAGGTATTGTTACTATTTTGTGCTTACAAGTTTTACAGTTTACTGCTTTATTTTTCTCTGATTGAAATTGTTTTTGCCCAGGTATATTTTCTGTTAAATTGTTGTGCAGGTTGTCTTGCTGAAAGGAAGGAAAGCACTCACCAGGTTGGTGGGTCAGAGTTATATATCTGATTGTTTCTGGAGGGCACGGACTTGGTCCCACCCACCATGCCCCTTACTGCACCCACCCCAAGTGCATCATTTCCTTTATACCAATGGTTCTGACATCAATTCCCAAAAAGGGCAAAGGACACATACCTGTCATAACCTTAACAGCCCAGCAGGCTGCATAGGGGGTAAAGGCATGCACATGCTCACACACACAAACAAAAAAGAAAAATAAATTAAACAGCAAGGAAGAGAGATGTGGAGAGTGGTGCAATGCACTGATTGTGGGGTGACAGTCTTCCTTGAGACATTCTGGAGGCTGCAATGCTGCTCTATTTGCAGGCATCTCTCTGGTCTGAGGGAGGAGGTTGCCCATCTCCAGGCTGACCTGGCAAGGATTCAGGAAACCTCCTCTCCCACACAGGGCCCACCAGTGTCTCTGCCACTACCTCAGAGGTTGCCAAGGAAGAAGAGCAGTTGGACCATAGTGGGCTCAGGGAGGGTGAAGGTGGTGGAATAGAGGTGCATCCCTCCAGTTGTACTGCTCCACAATTCATATTCTTTTCTGGCAGAGAATGGCTCCTCTACCCATAGTGAAGACCAAGGAGGATGCTGGGAACCTCTACAAAGGAGACCCACAGGAGGGTGGCACGGAACCCCACAGGGAAAGAAATCAACTCCTGTGGGGGACTCATTCATTAGGGGGTTAGAACAGGGAAGTGGAGGGGAGAGGGAGGTAAGGTTTCTGTCAAGAGCCATGGCTTGGAGGGACAGGAAGCTAATCCTCAGGATTGTGGGAACAACTGCATGGGAGAGGGAGCTGGACATCACTGTTCACCTAGGGATAAATTACCTGGCTGGGAATGGGATCAGAGCAGTGCAGAAACAGTTTGTGGAATTGGGGAGGGGCCTTAGACAAGTAGCATGCCCAGCAACCTTCTCAGAGATGCTTCCTGTCTATGGCATGGGTGAGCCTACAGTATTCCACTCCATGGGATTCAATGAGTGGTTGAAAAACTGGTGTGGAGCTCAGGGTTTTGGCTTCATTGGGGACTGGGGGTTCACCTGGAAGGATACTGGCCTATACTGGTGCAATGGTCTGCATCTGACTGGGAGGGGATCCAGGATCTTAGCTGATAGGTTTTAATGCTTCATTGGCAATCACTTAAACTGTTTTGGGGTCCGAAGACATAATGAAGGAACCAAGAAACTGTTTTGTGGCTTATTTTCTCATTCTCTTTTATTATTTTTCTTTTTCCAAGCCCTAAAATTTCACACTAGAGTGTGCTTTTCGAAGGGCATCCTATAATATTGAGAAATAAAATAAAATAAATCGATTTCAAATTCTGTTTCATTCATGTGTTTAACACTGACATTTTACTTATTTATATAGTGGATATTTAACCAATATGTAAACCAAACTGCTCAACCTTTGAGGATTTTAAACAAATCTACATCCATTAGCAAAGATTCATTCATTATACACTTAAATAATTATAGTACATAGCAGTTTATTACCATAGAGCACCTGTATACATTGTCCTATCTTGTGCTGCCCCTTTAAGGGCTTGCTACTGTGACACTTGGACAGCTGGTTCTGATTACTCTATAATGTTTGTAAAATAAAAATATAGTGTGATTGTCTGTCATGAGAAATGCTGTTCTCCTGGATGACCCACCAGGTTTCACTTCAAAAGACAGGATGTGTTAAACAGCAGATCTCTGTAAGGTGATTAACTTGCAAAAACTGCATTTTATAGCCTTATTTAGGATCTGGGTTGTTTGAAGCTAAGAACTAAAATATCCATTTTATGATGTCCTCGGGAAGGGCAGTTAATTTCAACTGGTGCTGGAAAAACTAAGTTACAGCTATGTGAGAAAACTGCCACGTTGTAAAAGGTCCTTTGATGTCTTTGTGAAAGCAGGAAACTGCTCCTGGATGAAAAAAGATACTGGAAAATCACAGACTTGATTGGGAAGTCATGTGGGGAAATTATTTTTTGCTGATGTCACCTATTTAATTTACCTGCTGAAGTATATAACATTCTGATTGTATAATTTTTAATAAACAGAGGAGGAGCTGGGTGACGTCATGGAGAAGGCAGGTTCAAAACAGTTTTTTTTAATTATGCTGTGACTGACCTTTAGAGACATTCTTGTTTGGACTCTCTTGAAAACAACCTCTATTTAATGCACTGTTAGAAGGTATACATTAGAGAGACAAGTCTAAGTGTACTGTGGTAGGAATTTGCACTTTTAAACCTTATTCTTTTAAAAGATTGTATGTTTTGTGATATATTGTTCTGTATTTACATTTTACATATTTTTTAACTATTTTAAGTAAAATCTCTTATTTTAAGAGACTTCTTGGTGTGCCTTTGAAATTCTTTATTTGACAAGTGAAGCATATATGGTTAAAGCTGACACTGTGCAAAGCTTACTGCTTTACCAAACTGGGAAAAAGGTAAGCATTTATCTAAGGTCTTTAATAGAGTTTTTAAGGGTTCATTTTGTACACCTGGTTAGGTGCCTGTAGGCAAAAGATATCTGGCATTTCCACAAAGAGCAGAATTATCTGAGCCTGTACATTGGGTACGCTAACAAGAGGTTCACATTTTGAATCCCTCCACAGCTTGAGACCAAAGGTTGATTCAAACTCACAAAACAGACAGGAGGGTTACCCTGTTCTGTTCCTGTTCACAATACTGTGCTCAGAGGATGTCACTGTGGGAGCAGAGGGCCTGACCTGCTGAGTGGGATTGTGACAGATTGGTTGGCAGCGATGTCTATAAGTTTGGTATTGCAAGCTTTTATTGTTCAGTGTATCAGCTTGATACTGTCAGCTCACTTGCAAAAAAAAGAAAAAGGAAGAGATGTATTTTTAAAAAGGAAACAGAACTATATCACTTGGCTGACAGTCAAGTTCCTACCTGTTTTATTTTTTTTTCTAAAGTGCAAGTGACAGTAGCTGCAGTTAGGGAAGAAGATGGCTTCCAACTACAGTGGGCACACTGTAGACTACTTAAAGCAGTTGTGCAGGGACAGTGAAGTCCCATTTGAGGTGAAAGTCACCAAATAGAACCTCATGGATGCCCTGATGGTAGTGGATACCCAGAGTATTGAGTCACAGACAGTGACTATAAGGGACTGAACCTTATATGTGGAAGGGCTAGCGGCCAGTGCAGTGTCCAGATCCGATGAGGAGGGCAACAGGGCCAGTGCCAGTGAAGGGCCATAGCAGCAGGGGAAGGTCACTAACATTCTGGAGCCAGAAGTACTCAGGCTGCAGATTGCATTGTACAGAATGAAGCTGGAGTTCCAGAGGAAGACAGAGTGGGAACGCCAAGAGGCAGAGTGAGAACAGTGAGCTGCAAGGGAGAAGAGGGAGCAAGAACATCAAGAGGCTGACTGTGAACAGCGGGAGGCAGACTGTGAGAAGCATGAGCACTGGAGACAACATGAATTGGAGAAGCTACGACTCCAACCACTAGCACCAGAGCAGGTAAGTGGCTTGGGTTTAACTGGGATTACAGGACTGGGTTACAAATTGAATTCCAAATTGATAGCAAAATTTAAAGAGGGGCAGGATATGGATGCCTTTTTAAATTCTTTTGAAAAAGCTTGTATTCAGGCTAAAATTTCTAGGGAGTCCTGGAGCTTCCAGCTATCCCCGCTGCTTACCGGAAAAGCTCAGGATGCATTGGGTCAAATGGACAATGAGGACACTAATGATTACAGCAAACTTAAAGCTGCACTGTTAAAAAAATTTGAATTAACTGCTGAATCATACAGAGCTAAATTCTGTAAGCTCAGGAGAAGCCCTGGTATGAGCTATGAGGAGGTAGCCATGAAACAACATCAGTTTTTAAAACATTGGTGGAAAGGAATTGAAGGAAACTCTGACAAAATTGAAAATGTGATTCTGTTAGAAGAGTTTTTCTGGGCATGCCCAGCAGAGCTGAGAACCTGGCTGGAGGACCGAGATCCCAAAACAGTGCAAGAGGCTGATGAACTCTCGGACCACTATGCCAAGAGTAGACCTGCTCTGAGAGCAAATGGTGTGGGTATGGCAGTGCAGAAAGGGAAAAGCGCGCCTTCAGGGCAGCTATAACCCCCACTGCCTCCACTGAAAACAGTTAGCCCCAGATTTCAGAGAAAAGATTTCTCTGAGAAAAGAAGTGAATGTTGGTTGTGTGAAGAAACTGGGCATATTGCCAGACAGTGTCTCACAAGGGCAAGCAATACGCAACATGGTGCTAAGAAAGAAGTGGGTTATTTGTGTGTCCCTGGAAGCATGCTTGTGAACATGGGGGAGCACATGCTCCCAGTCATGGTGAATGGTGTACAGATGCAAGGGTTAAGGGACACAGGAGCATCCCTGACATTGGTAAAAGGGGATCTGGTACAGCCTGGTCAGCTTATACCCAATAAATACATCACTATACAAGACTTTACTGGTGGGGAGAAAACATTGCCACTCGCTAGTGTTCTTCTAGACTGGGGTGAAACAGGGGGGACTGTGCAACAGGTGGCTGTAGCCAAAATGTTAGCAGTGAATGTCATCCTTGGCAACAGTCTCCAACAGGGGATGGTATGTGCAGTTACCCGTTGAAAAGCGGCAAGGGAAAATTGTAGGTCCCTGGACCTCACAGAATCCATTGTGAAAACCACTGGGAGGCTGGCTCCCTAGGCTGTGTCTCTTGATATGGAGACTAATGAAAAGGGGGTAGAAATTTCCCCAGTAGCAGTTAACCATATGATGACAGAGGGTTATACTCTGAAGAGGGAGGGGTGACCCATGGTCAGAGGGTTAGGGATGACAGTGAACCTGAGTGCCCTGATGCTAGTGCTAGGGACCCTAGTTTAGAGACAGAAGGGGACCTGTCTAATGCCTTGAGAATGTGTGAGAAGTTTGCAGCTGCTCAGAGAAGTGACAGTAGTCTAGAGAAGCTGAGGGATTGGGTGGACTCTGATGGAGCACAAGGAGGTGATGGTAAACATAAGGTTTATTGGGAAAATGGACTGATGTATACTCAGGCTGTGCTGCAGACAGAGGGAGATATGTTAGGCAGGCAGCTTGTCATTCCACAGGGGTATCGTGAGCAGTTGCTCAAGATTGCACATGATATTCCCTTGTCTGGTCATCTGGGAATTGTGCGCACTACACATCAGTTGGCCCAGAATTTCTATTGGCCAAACTTCACACAGCAGGTGAAGGAGTATTGCAGGTCTTGTCACCAGTGCCAAGAAATAGGGAAGGCAGTCAAGAAAACCCAAGCCACCCTGATTCCATTGCCCATAGTGGAGGAGCCATTCCCAAGGGTGGGAATAGATATTGTGGGGCCTTTAAATACCCCCAGCTCTTCAGGGAAGAGATTCATCCTGACTGTGGTGGATTATGCCACCCGGTACCCAGAGGCAGCTGCCCTATCCTCACTGAGGACAGACAAAGTGGCAGATGCCTTAATTGGGATTTTCTCCCGTGTTGGGTTTCTGCAGAAGGTTATCACTGATTGAGGGGGTTCCTTCATGTCAGACCTGATGAAATGTTTATGGGAGAAGTGTGAGGAGGTGCAGAGATGCACAATACAGTATCACCCACAAGCCAAAGGGCTTGTGGAAAGATTCAATGGTACCCTGAAGTCTATGATCTGGGAGTTTGCTGAACAGCATGGGAGGGACTGGGACAAATGCCTTCCTCACCTGTTTGCATACAGGGAGGTGCCCCAAGAGTTGACAGGATTTTTCCCCACTCGAACTCTTATATGGACGCTGGGTAAGCAGGCCCCTAGACTTGATCCAGGAGGACGGGGAAGACAAGCACACCACCCAGGGAACTCCCATAGTGGATTATGTCCTTGGTTTAAGGAAAGGCTGAAGGAGCTTATGGGGACAGCCCAGAGCAACCTGGCAGCTGCCCAACAGAAACAAAAAGTGTGGTATGACTGCTGAGGCAGAGCTCACTCGTACATGGTGGGTCAGGAAGTCATGGTCCTTATTTCAGTCCAGAAAGACAAGCTGCAGGCTGAGGGGGCAGGACCATACAAAGTAGTTAGGAAGGTAAATGACGTGAACTATACTGTAGAGTTACCTGACAGAAGACAGATAGAAAGGATGTACCATGTCAACATGATGAAGCCATATGTTAATAGGGTCGACATGGTGTTTGGAGTGTGTAGTCCTGGGGAGAGGATGGATGAAGGAGACCCCCTTCTGGACTTGCTGGAAGAAAGTAAGCAGGAGTCCTCTGTGGAGGCAGTAAAATTGTCTCCCCAGCTGACTCCCAACCAGATCCAGGAAGTAAGGGAGCTTTTAATAGACTTTGCCCCATTGTTTAGCGCCAAGCCTGGACTAACCCCCTTAGTGATGCATGATGTGGAGACAGGGACACAGACGCCCATATGGTGGACAGCATATCGGGTGTCAGAGGCTGTCCAAAAGGACATTAGGAGGCAAGTGGAGGAGATTCTGGATGTAGGGGTAATTCAGAGATCCCACAGCCCCTGGGCCTCACCCATAGTCCTTGTGCTCAAGCCAGATGGCTCTACTCATTTCTGTGTGGACTATCATGAACTGAATGCAGTCATGAAGTCAGACGCCCACCCGATGCCCCAGACGGATGAACTTCTGGACAAGTTGGGAGGGGTGACCCATCTTACGACCATTGACCTGACCAAGGGGTATTGGCAGGTAGAGTTGACGGACAAAGCTAAGGAGAGGTCAGCCTTCATCACTCCGATAGGCTTATTTGAATTTAAAGTAATGCCTTTCGGAATGAAGAATGCCCTGGCCGCTTTCCAAAGGTTGGTGAACCAGGTGTTAAATGGTGCTGAGGAGTATGCCGTGGTGTACCTGGATGACATTGCCATCTTTAGTCCCAGCTGGGAGGAACACCTATCCCACCTTAGGGAAGTGCTGGGCAGGCTACAGAGGGCCGGGCTCACTGTCAAAGCAGAGAAGTGCCAGGTGGCCATGGGAGAAGTGACATATCTCAGGCATGTGGTAGGCTGAGGACAGCTCTGTCCTAACCAAATAAATATAGAGGTAATCCAGCATGGCCCAGACTGGGCATGCAGAAACAGGTGAGGAGTTTTCTTGGTACAGCAGGGTACTATAGAAAATTTGTACCCAATTACAGTGCCCTGGCTGCTCCCCTATCTGACCTGGTAAAGAAAAGGATGCCAAAGAAAATTACCTGGGACCCAGCCTGTGAGGAAGCCTTTACCATATTGAAGGAGGCACTGTGCAGTGCTCCTGTTTTGACGTGTTCTGACTATAGCAGACCCTTTATAGTTCAGACTGATGCCTCAGACGTGGGTATTGGGGCAGTACTGAGTCAGACATCCAGCCAAGGGAAAGATCACCCGGTAGCGTATCTGAGTAAAAAGTTAGTTCCCAGGGAGCAGACACACTCCACTGTGGAAAAGGAGTGTCTTGCCATAGTGTGGGCCCTAAAGAAGTTAGAGGCATACTTATATGGGCAGTATTTTGTGATAAAGACTGTCCACAACCCCCTGGTTTGGCTGATGCAGATTGGAAAACACAATGGTAGATTGCTAAGATGGAGTCTTGCTTTGCAAGGGTATGACATGACAATTCTACATAGGGCTGGAGTGAAAAATCAGAACTCAGATGGGTTGTCTCGTATCCATGAGAAATGAATGGATTTGGGAAGCTCATCCCATGCAGGGGATAGAGCCCCCAAATTCAGTCTAGGTGGGGAGAACTGTGACACTTGGACAGCTGGTTCTGATTACTCTATGATTTTTGTAAAATAAAAATATAGTGTGATTGTCTGTCATGAGAAATGCTGTTCTCCTGGATGACCCCCCAGGTTTCACTTCAAAAGACAGGATATGTTAAACAGCAGATCTCTGTGAGGTGATTAACTTGCAAAAACTTGCATTTTATAGCCTTATTTAGGATCTGGGTTGTTTGAAGCTAAGAACTAAAATATCCATTTTATAACGTCCTCAGGAAGGGCAGTTAATTTCAACTGGTGCTGGAAAAACTAAGTTACAGCTAGGTGAGAAAACTGTTGCGTCGTAAAAGGTCCTTTGATGTCTTTGTGAAAGCAGGAAACTGCTCCTGGATAAAAGAAGATACAGTACTGGAAAATCACAGGCTTGATTGGGAAGCCATGTGGGGAAATGAGATTTTGCTGATGTCATCTATTTAATTTACCTTCTGAAGTATATGACATCCTGATTGTATAATTTGTAATAAACAGACTGGATGGGCCACGCGGTCCTTATCTGCCGTCAACTTCTATGTTTCTATGTTTCTAAGTAAACAGAGGAGGAGCTGGGTGACATCATGGAGAAGGCAGGTTCAAGACAGTTTTTTTTTAATTATGCTATGACTGACCTTTAGAGACATTCTTGTTTGGACTCTCTTGAAAACAACCTCTATTTCATGCACTGTTAGAAGGTATACATTAGAGAGACAAGTCTAAGTGTACTGCGGTAGGAATTTGCACTTTTAAACCTTATTCTTTTAAAAGATTGTATGTTGTGTGATATATAATGTTCTGTATTTACATTTTACATCTTTTTTATCTATTTTAAGTAAAACCTCTTATTTTAAGAGACTACTTGGTGTGCCTTTGAAATTCTCTATTTGACAAGTGAAGCATATAGAAACATAGAAACATAGACTTTGACGGCAGTTAAGGACCGCTTGGCCCACCTAGTCTGCCCATTTCCCTACCTAGAGGATAAGCTGCAGATCCTATTTAACCAACAGCCTATTTCTTCCTACCCCCCACAAAAATTGCCTTATGTCTGTCCCATGCATTCTTGAATTCTCCCACAGTTTTAGACCCACAACCTCCTCAGGAAGGCCGTTCCATGTGTCCACCACCCTCTCTGTGAAAAAATACTTTCTCACATGGCCCCTGAGCCATCCCCCCTGTATCTTCAAATTGTGTCCCCTTGTTCTTGCACATCTCTTTTTCTGAAAGATGCTGCCCTGTTGGACTTTATTAATTCCACTGAGGTACTAAAATGTTTCTATCATGTCCCCCCCTCCTTTCCTCAAGGGTATACATATTAAACTCCTTTAGTCTCACCTCGTATGGCTTCTCTTGCAGACCCTGCACCATTTTAATTGCCCTCCTCTGAACTTCCTCCATCCTGTCATATATGGTTAAAGTTGACACTGTGCAAAGCTTACTGGTTTACCAAACTGGGAAAAAGGTAAGAGTTTATCTGAGGTCTTTAATAGAGGGGGTATTGCTAAGCTTAATGGAGAAAAGGGAGCATGTGATGAGGAGGACCCTGTAAAGGCATCTATCCTAAATAGATACTTTTGCTCAGTATTTACTGAAGAGAAGGTAGGGCAGGGCCCACAGCTCAGCATCATGGACACAGGGGGGAGGGAGGTGAGCACTACTCCTTCACAAAAGAAAGGTCCTACAAGAGCTTGCTAAGCTCAGGGTGGATAAGGCAATGGGACCTGATGGCATACATCCCAGGGTACTTAAGGAGCTAAAGGAGGAACTAGCAGAGCCATTAGCAGAATTGTTTAGTGAGTCTCTGAGCACAGGAGAGGTCCCAGAAGACTGGAGAAGGGCTCATGTGATCCCGCTTCACAAGAGTGGTAGCAGGGAGGAGGCGGGGAACTACAGACCAGTCAGTCTTACCTCAGTAGTGGGCAAGATTATGGAGGCACTCCTTAAGGAAAGGATAGTGCAACACCTGGAATCCATAGGGGCACAGGATCCAAGACAGCATGGGTTTACAAAAGGAAGGTCCTGTCAAACTAATCTCATAGATTTCTTTGACTGGGTAACCAGAGTGGTGGACCAAGGGGGAGCAGTTGATGTCGCCTACCTTGACTTCAGCAAAGCTTTTGACACTGTTCCATAGAAGATTGATAAATAAGCTAGGTAGGCTCGGGTGGGTCAGAAGTTGGTCAACTGGGTGGCAAACTGGTTGACTGGCAGAAAACAGAGAGTGGTGGTAAATGGTATACAGTCAGAAGAGATGCAAGTCACAAGTGGGGTACCTCAGGGATCAGTCCTGGGGCCAGTCCTATTCAACATCTTCATTAGTGACCTTGCAGATGGACTAGAGGGTAAGGCTTGTCTGTTTGCAGATGACACCAAGATCTGCAACAGAGTAGATGAGCCAGATGGGGTGGGCAGAATGAGAAGAGATCTGGATAAACTAGCAGAATGGTCAGAAGAGTGGCAACTGGGATTTAATGCAAGAAGTGCAAAATCATGCACATAGGGAAGAGAAACCCTGAAGCCACTTATAGGCTGGGAGGGAGTTGCTAGCAGTCACAAAGGAAGAAAGAGACTTGGGCATCATCATCACTGATGACCTAAAATCATCCAAGCAGACCTCTAAAGCAGTAGGTAGGCTAGGGGGGTGTTAGGGTGTATTAGTAGGGTATCACAAGTCGTAAGAGGGAGGTAATAATCCCTCTGTACAAGACATTGGTTAGGCCCCATCTGAGTACTGCGCAGTATTGGAGCACACCTTCATAAGGACATTAACCAAATTGAGGCAGTCCAGAGAAGGGCAACCAAAATGGTGCAGGGACTGCATCAGAAGACATATGAGGACAGATTAACGGAGCTCAAATGTATACCCTGAGCAAAGGAGGGAGAGGGGTGATATGATCGAGGCATTCAAACACCTTAAGGCATAAACAAGGTGAAAGAGTCTAACATGTTTAAATATAAGAAAAATAGCAGTACAAGAGGACACAGACGAGATTAGAGGAGGCCAATTAAGGGGATGTGAGGAAATTCTTTTCACAGAAAGGGTGGTGGATGCATGGAATGGCTTACCACAAGAAGTGGTGGCTATGAATACAGTGCAGAGCTTCAAACAGGCATGGGATAGGCATAAGGGAGCAATACAAATGACTATGAATAGATAGGCCACTGACAGAGCAAAGCCGATGGCACATTTATAAGGTAGAAAAAGAAATGGGCAGACTGGATGGGCCTTGCGGTCCTTATCTGCCGTCAACTTCTATGTTTCTATGTTTCTATGTTTTTAAGGGTTCATTTTGTACACCAGGTTAGGTGTCCATAGGCAAAAGATATCTGGCATTTCCCCAAAGAGCAGAATTATCTGAGTCTGTACATTGGGTATGCTAGCAAGAGGTTCACAGTTTGAATCCCTCCAGAACTTGAGACCAAAGGTTGATTCGAACCCACAAAACAGACAGGAGGGTTACCCTGTTCTGTTCCTGTTCACAATACTGTGCTAGGAGATTGGCACTGTGGGAGCAGAGGGTCTGACCTGCTGAGTGGGGTTGTGACAGCTGCCACTTTTTACTCTAATCACTGAAACACCAGACTCCACACATTCCTGCTCTTTTTTAAATCGTCAATTATATTATAGCAACTGACCTTGATAAAACATTTTATATTTCTCATATTTGGACTCTTTTGTGGCTTGTTCTGCATTCACATACACTTTCCATGTGCTTTACAGCATTATGAGCTGAAAGGCAGGAGCAAATATAATCAGTGCATTTTCAACCCCCCACAGTAACACTTCCCTATTCCTTTTGCTCCTGTTTTTTAAAAGTGGGAGTTTTCTACTTTTTAATTCATTTTATACATTTCTTTACCTTATAAGTCTTATTTCTCCACATATAAGAACTGAGTAAATTCCTCTGTCGTAGCAAATTTCAATATTAGTCTAACTTACTTCACTTGCTGCCTTTTTACTCTGTCATGCTGTTACTACTAAGTGTTCCTGTGGTGTCTGGCAGTGCTTCTTATTGGGCCTGACCACATGTCATGTGATCTTGCTTCATGACACTCCCACATTTAAATGTGGGGAATATGTTGCTAAGCAATGTGAAGCTTTGCTTAAACAAGCTCAACTGATGCAGTCAGGCCAACGACAATGTGAAGTGCACCGAATAGTATTCTTTAAAAAAAGGAAAAATACCATTGACTATCTTTTAGTACTTACTGACCATACTAGGGGACATCCTTGTTTTAATCTTTTCTAATTCTATTAGTAAGCATATAGCAATTCCTAACCTACAAGAATTGTGTTGATTAACTTGTACAGACTTAAAAACTTGTCTAAAGCTAGTAGTGCTATATACAGGGTATGGGGAAGGGGGTTAGGGTTTAGAGGTTGATTTCCCTTGGTTATGGAACATTCTAATATTTAAAAACTGCCCTAATTTAACATGTAGTGAACCAAAAATATTCTGCAATCAAATAAGAATGTAAACAAATAGAAATCCAGTATGTTATACAAGCAGAATAATCGGGTAGGGGGGTTAAACAAACGATTTAGTTTTTTTCTGTTTTTTCATAAGAAAATCATATGTGCTATACACAGTATTGTTCTTGGCAAAATTAGACATATCACCTGTTTCAGTCTCTCTGTAGGGTCATTTGGCAATAGGTCACAATTAGGTCTAGTGTTTAATAAAGCAAGATGCATTATTTTATAATGTTCCCTATCCATTAACACAATACCTCCACCTTTACCTGCCTGTTTTGAGACAACAGGTGATATACACCCTGGAGGAATTTCAAAATAATGGATGGGTAGAAAGCTGGGAGGCTGACATTTTATTGCAGAAAAATCCAAGAAAACCCACTTTCTATGCAATCCCTAAAATTCACAAGAATGAGAAAGAGCCACCAGGAGGGCCAATAGTGTCAACAAATGAATCACTTTTTGAACCTATATCGCAGTACATTAACTTCCACCTACAGCCTATGATTGAATTAACAGAGCCATAGGTTAAAGATACAAGACATGTGATATGGAAATTACAAGCTTTATCTGAACAAGGGGTGTCAGATGAGGACTTTTTAGTTACTGCAGATATAGCTGATCTGTATACATCTATCCCTCATAAGCAGGGGATGCACACAATGGGAAAAATAATACACAAGAGACCTTTAAATTCTAGACCAAAAACAATAGTGCTACAGGAACTTGCTGATATTATTTTAGCCACCAATTATTTTGAATTTGACTCTCAATACTATATTCAAAAAAGAGGAACGGCCATGGGTAGTACCATGGCACCGGCCTATGTGAACATGTTCATGTATGATCTTGAAACACAAAATATTCTAAATGGGTGTTTAAATCCACATTTCTACAATGTAAGGGCCTGGAGCCTTTATATTGATGACATATTTTATATGGAAGGGAGGAGAGGCTGAGCTTAAGACCTTTGTACAGTACTTTAATGGAATAAATGACAATATTAAATTTGTTGTAACACACAATAAAAAATCAGTCACATATTTAGATCTTAGCATCATTAAAGAACATGGCACTGTCAGAACAGTTCTTTACAGAAAGGAGACTGATCGTAACCCTGTCTTACATGGGACAAGTTTTCATGAACCTAAATTGATCAAAAGCATACTATATTCCCAGCTTGTTAGGGTAAAATAGAATTGTACAACACAGCAGGATTTTCAATAGCAAAAATAAGAAGTACTAAGTAGGTTTAAAGAACGTGGTTACACAGAAACAACACTGAACATAGCAGATTAGAGAATCAGTGATGCAGTGACAGGAGATTTTGGGGAAGGGGTTAAAAAAAAAGAGATCAGAATAGCAATAAAAATAGGCTGGCGTTTTCAACTAAATTTAACCAACAGTTCTCAGAAATGAGAAAGATCATTAATAGACACTGGCATCTGCTATCTGTTCCAGAAAACCATCCAAAATGTTTTGACCAAAAACCTATAATAGCAGTTAAAAAGGTTGCCACCTTGAAAGATAAACTACTTCAATCACAGTTTGGGAAATGAGATAAAACAGAGACACAGCTCCTGTTAGACCCTCTCAGACAGGAATGATATCATGTGGACACTGTTCAGTGTGTGGACATACCACAAAGAAGGATACATTTCAGCACCCCTTCACAGGAGGGAGCTTTCCAATTAGACAACACATTAGCTGTTCATCAGAATGGGTAATATACATATTACAGTGCCCTTGTTATAGGCTATATGCGAAACAGACCACTAGGCCTCTTAGGAGCAGAATCCAGGAACATAAAAGTGACATACGATTAAACAAAGATATGTCCCAGGTTGCCTCGCACTGTACTGAGGCCCATCATATGGGGGCATCTGAAAGGTTTTGGGGTGTGGAACTGATACCAGAATTTGAGCGAGGGGGAAATAGACAAAAAGCACTTGACAAAGCAGAAATGCAATGGATTTTTAAACTCAAAACCTTAGATTAAAGGATTGGTAGGAACACGGACACCACCTGGCAGGCCTGTTGGTAAATGTCTAATTTTGCCAAGAACAGTACTGTATATAGCACATATGATTTCCTTATGTAAAAAAAAAAACTTTTGTTTAACCCCAACCCCGATCATTTTGCTCTTATATCATACTGGATTTCTACTTGTTTACATTCTTATTTAATTGTAGAATATTTTTGGTTCACTACATGTTAAATTAGGGCAGTTTTTAAATATTAGACTGTTTCATAACCAAGGAAATCTACCTCTAACCCCACCCTCCCTGCCCATACCCTGCAGATATCTCTGCTAGCTTCATGCACGTTTTTAAGTCTGTACAAGTTAATCAACACAATTCTTGCAGGTTAAGAATTGCTATATGCTTACTAATTGAATTAGAAAAGACTAAAACAAGGATGTCCCCAAGTATGGTCAATAAGTGCTAAAAGATAAAGTCAGTGGTATTTTGCCTTTTTTTAAAGAATATCATTCAGTGCACTTCACATTGTCATTGGCCTGACCGCAGCAGCTGATCTTGTTTAAGCACAGCTTCATGTTGCTTAGCAAAGGATTCCCCACATTTAAATGTGGGAGTGTCATCTAGTAAGATCACATGACATGCGGTCAGGCCCAAGAGGAAACACTGTCATGACCAGACACCACAGGAACACTTCGTAGTAACAGCATGACAGAGTAAAAAGGCAGTGAGCGAAGTAAGTTAGCTAACATATTAGACTGATATTGAAATTTGCTAGCTGTATATAATAAAGCATCCAAATATGTTAAAATGTTGTGATATCATTTACAGAAGCTGGAAAACACAGAAGTTTATTTTCAGCCTGTGATTTAAAGCAGGAAGGATAAAGAAACCTCATTGGGCTCTTCTATGAGGAGAAATAAGATTTACAAGGTAAAGAAACATGACACAAACAAAACTAAAAAGCAGAAAACCCTTTTTAAAAAAAATATGAGTATAGGAAATGGTGGAGGGTTACTCCATGTGTTTGAAAATGCTTTTATCATATTTGTTTATACCTTGCAGCTTGTAGCATGGTAAGTGCAAGAAAATAAAGTGCAGAAGTTTGGTTTCAACCTGTGATTTAAAGCAGGAAGGACAGAGGAAGTTCATTCGGTTCTTATATGTGGAGAAATAAGGCTTATAAGGTAAAGAAACATTGTACAAAATTAATTAAAAAGTAGAAAACCCCTACTTCTAAAAAACAGTAGCAAAAGTAATAGGGAAGGGTTACTGCGGGGGGTTTGAAAATGCACTGATTATATTTGCTCCTGCCTTTCCGCTCGTAGTGCTGTAAAACACATGAAAATGAAGTGCATGTGAATGCAGAACAAACCACAAAAGATACTAAATATGGGAAATAGAAAAAGTTTTATTAAGGTCAGTTGCTATGTTATAATTGATGATTTTAAAAAAGAGCAGGAATGTGTGGAGTCTGGTGTTTCAGTGATTTGAGTAAAAAGTGGTAGCAAGCCCTTAAAGGGGCAGCGCAAGATAGGACAATGTATATATGTGCGCTATGGTAATAAACTGCAATGTGCTATAATTATTTAAGTGTATAATGAATGAATCTTTGTTAATGGATGTATATTTGTTTAAAATACTTAAAGGTTGAGCAGTTTGGTTTACATATTGGTCAAATATCCACTATATAAATAAGTAAAATGTCACTGTTAAACACATGAATGAAACAGAATTTGAAATTGATTTATTTTATTTTTATTTCTTAATATTATAGGATGCCCTTGGAAAAAGCACACTCTAGGGTGAAATGTTAGGGCTTGGAAAAAGAAAAATAATAAAAGAGAATGAGAAAATAAGCCACAAAACAGTTTCTTGGTTCCTCCATTTTGTCTTCGGACCCCAAAAGAGTTCAGCTTGCCCCTTTAGAAGGAACAATTAACAGGCATCCATTTCCCATGAAACAGCAATTGCTCTTTGGATACCAATCATTTAAACTAGCCAAGGGGGGGAGAGTCACTGAAAAGGAGCATGGAATTCCCCGTCCTCTCCCACAAAACAGGGTAGTTAGTGAGGTAAATACCAAGGTAGAGCAGTTAATAGGGAGCAGGACACTGGTAAATGGAGAAAAAGGCAAAGGCAGTAAGGACAGGGATGGGGCTAAAAGGGGTAAGGCCATTACACAATGGAGGGTGATGAGTAACAGTGCCTGTAGTCTGTGTAACAAGCTCCCTGAACTAGTGGTCTTGATGGAAGAGGGATGCCTGGATATTGTGGCAGTCACAGAAACATGGTACACAGAGAACCATGTCTGGGAGGTCAACATACCAGGGTACACAATGTACAGGAGGGGCAGGGAGGGTAAAGGAGGAAGAGGAGTAGCTCTTTACGTAAGGGAAGGGATCAAAGCAATGGAATTAAAGGGTAAACAGAGAGGAGAGAAACATAGAAACATAGAAGTTGACGGCAGATAAGGACCTCAAGGCCCATCCAGTCTGCCCATTTCTTTTTCTACCTTATAAATGTGCCATCGGCCTTTGCTCTGTCAGTGGCCTATCTATTCATAGTCATTTGTATTGCTCCCTTATGCCTATCCCATGCCTGTTTGAAGCTCTGCACTGTATTCATAGCCACCACTTCTTGTGGTAAGCCATTCCATGCATCCACCACCCTTTCTGTGAAAAAGAATTTCCTCACATTCCCCCTTAATTGGCCTCCCTCTAATCTCGTGCTGTGTCCTCTTGTACTGCTATTTTTCTTATATTTAAACATGTTAGACTCTTTCACCTTGTTTATGCCCTTAAGGTGTTTGAATGCCTCGATCATATCACCCCTCTCCCTCCTTTGCTCAAGGGTATACATATTGAGCTCCGTTAATCTGTCCTCATATGTCTTCTGATGCAGTCCCTGCACCATTTTGTTGCCCTTCTCTGGACTGCCTCAATTTGGTTAATGTCCTTATGAAGGTGTGGCCTCCAATACTGCCGCCAGTACTCCAGATGGGGCCTAACCAATGTCTTGTACAGAGGGATTATTACCTCCCTCTTACGACTTGTGATACCCTACTAATACACCCTAACACCCCCTAGCCTACCTACTGCTTTAGAGGTCTGCTTGGATGATTTTAGGTCATCAGTGATGATGATGCCCAAGTCTCTTTCTTCCTTTGTGACTGCTAGCAACTCCTCCCAGCCTATAAGTGGCTTCAGGGTTTTCTTTCCTATGTGCATGATTTTGCACTTCTTTGAATTAAATCCAGTTGCCACTCTTCTGACCATTCTGCTAGTTTATCCAGATCTCTTCTCATTCTGCCCACCCCATCTGGCTCATCTACTCTGTTGCAGATCTTGGTGTCATCTGCAAACAGACAAGCCTTACCCTCTAGTCCATCTGCAAGGTCACTAATGAAGATGTTGAATAGGACTGGCCCCAGGACTGATCCTGAGGTACTCCACTTGTGACTTGCATCTCTTCTGACTGTATACCATTTACCACCACTTTCTGTTTTCTGCCAGTCAACCAGTTTGCCACCCAGTTGACCAACTTCTGACCCACCCGAGCCTACCCAGCTTATTTATCAATCTTCTATGTGGAACAGTGTCAAAAGCTTTGCTGAAGTCAAGGTAGGCGACATCAACTGCTCCCCTTGGTCCACCACTCTGGTTACCCAGTCAAAGAAATCTATGAGATGGATTTGACAGGACCTTCCTTTGTAAACCCATGCTGTCTTGGATCCTGTGCCCCTATGGATTCTAGGTGTTGCACTATCCTTTCCTTAAGGTGCCTCCATAATCTTGCCCACTACTGAGGTAAGACTGACCGGTCTGTAGTTCCCGCCTCCTCCCTGCTACCACTCTTGTGGGCGGGATCACATAACCCTTCTCCAGTCTTCTGGGACCTCTCCTGTGCTCAGAGACTCACTAAACAATTCTGCTAATGGCGCTGCTAGTTCCTCCTTTAGCTCCTTAAGTACCCTGGGATGTATGCCATCAGGTCCCATTGCCTTATCCACTCTGAGCTTAGCAAGCTCTTGTAGGACCTTTCTTTTGTGAAGAGTAGTGCTCACCTCCCTCCCCTGTGTCCATGATGCTGAGCCTGGGCCCTGCCTACCTTCTCTTCAGTAAATACTGAGCAAAAGTATCTATTTAGGATAGATGCCTTTACAGGGTCCTCCTCCTCACATGCTCCCTTTTCTCCATTAAGCTTAACAATACCCCTCTGGACTTTCTCCTTTCACTAATGTATCTATAGAAAGTCTTGTCACCTTCTTTTACTGTTCATGCTAGTGTTTCCTCAGTTTGGGACTTTCCCTGCCTTACTGCCTTCCCTGCTTCCCTTAGGGCAGTTTGGTATGCCTCCCTATCTTCATCCCGCTGTGTTCCCTTATATTTCCTGAAGGCCAGCCTTTTGGCTCTGACCTTTTCTGCTACTGTATTTGAGAACCAAAGTGGTTTCCTTCTTCTTTGCACTTCCTTTTCTGTCTCACACAATGGGATGTTGCTTCAAGTATTGCATCCTTAATGCTTGCCCACTTTGCCTGTACCCCCTCACCTGTGTTTCTTTTTGCCAGGGCTAGCTTAACTCTGTTGGCCATCTTATCAAAGTCAGCTCCTCTGAAGTCCCATATTTTGCCTTGGAATGGGATGATTTAGATGTAGTAGCAAATTGAACCATACCATGTGATGGTCACTGGCCCCAGGTGACCTTCTACCTGGAGATCTGTGATCCCTTCTTTGTTAGTCAGTACTAGATCAGGATAGCCCTGTCTCTTGTGGGTTTCTGTACCAGTTTGAGGCCTCCCCTGCAGGAATCCACTATGAATCTAGTTCTGGCAGATGTTCCTGCTGGTATTGACCAATCTGTATCTGGCATGTTGAAGTCTCCCATTATCAGAACCTCCCCTTTAGCTGTCATGTTTGTATATCTTCTAACAGTAATGTGTCTATGTCCTCCCTCTGGTCTGGGGGCCTGTAGACAACCCCAGTTCTTATGGCTGTCCCATTTCCTGTTTCCAGGGTGACCCACAGTTCTTCTGGCTCCTTATGTGTATTCTGAATTTCTGTAGCTTTGATATTTTCATTAACATACAGGGCCCTCCTCCCCCTTTTGCACCTCGGTCTCTTCTGAACAATACATAGGCCAGGTACTAAGTCTCCCAAGTGTGGTTACTGGTAAACCACGTCTCACTAATTGCTACTATGTCCAGTTTAGCCTCTGACATTATTGCCTGCAGGTCTGGGATCTTATTTCCCAGGCTGTGAGCATTTGTACATGATTTTCCATTGGCCAGATTTTGGTGTGTTAGTTGTTGGGTGAAGTTTGGCATTACCCTGTGCATCGTATGGGAGACAAACCTTTTTCTTACCTGGTGATGCAAATGAGCGGCAAACACGCTCGAATTCCTGTTTGACCACTAGCTGAGGGGAGGGTGTTCTTCCCATTCGACGTATGGGGTGCTACCCTCTCCCATTTGCTAGTTTAAATATTCTGCAAAGACGTCAAACTTCTGCCCCAATGCACTGACTCCCTCTTTAGTCAGATGCAGTCCATCAAATTTAAAGAACTTTGCTCCCAGAACTGTTGCCAGTTCCTACAAATCTGTGTCCTTTTCCTGGCACCAGTCCTTGAGCCACGTGTTTAGCTCCCTATCTCCCTTCTCTGACCTTCAGTCCATCTGCTCCCCTCTCCCAGACTGGCAGGATCTCAGAGAAGGAGATGCCGACGAAATAGATGATAGTTTGTCACCCAGCCTAGTCAGGTGTTCCTTGGTCTCCACAACTGACCGGCTGGTGAGATCATTAGTCCCTATGTGTACTAGGACATCAATGTTTTCTCCTGCTTTGTGAACAATTTTAATCGGTCAGTGTCTCTCCATGCTGATGTACCTGGGAGACATCTGACCATCACCCCTGGCTGGAGATGGGTATCAACTCCCTGAATCATGGAGTCTCCTATGATCAGAAGTTTTTGGATTTCCTTTGTGCTTGTTTAGTTTTGGTTCCTGATTTGGGTGAGTTTTGTTGTGCTAGCTCCTGTGCGCAGTGTCCTGCTCTGCAGTGTCTTCTGCCTCTTTATTTGATTTCAGAGATAGAGGCAGATACCTGTTTGTAGTGTTTATATGGTTTTTGGAGGCAATGTGATGGAGAGCAGAGAGTGATGGGGCACCTGATTTGCTCCTCCTAACCACCTGCCAACCTCCTAGACCAACTACCCTCTGCGGTTGAGGTTTTTCTGTTGGATGCTGGGGAAATGGCGGGTGGTTCTTATAATGTATTTCCTCTTCAATATGAAATTTGAGGCGTGCAATCTCTGCCCATGCTGCCTGGAGCTGAGCCTAAGATCTCCAAAGGCCCAGCATGTGGACAGTGTCCTAAATCCTGTAAGACTGTCCTTCTGAAAATTGTTCCACAGTACCTGCAGTTAATGAAATCCATTCCAAATAAGTTGCTGGGTTTGTAACCTAGTCAGAGTAATTAGAAGGAAAAAAAGGAAAAAAATGCAAGTAATGGTTTAATTGTGCTTTGTTAACTTGTTATAACAAGTTAAATTACTAGTGCCCTGTAAATGAGATCACTCTTGTGGAGGCCCCACTGATCTGCCCCTTCCTGCTCTGCCACAGAAATGTCACAACTGTGGAACCTATAAAAGGAGTGTAGTGTGGGGTGGTTGGGGATGGGGGTGGCTGGGCCTTCCCTGCCTAAAAAGAAGAACCACGGACGAAAGAACAAGGAGGTAAGAGCAGAAACAATCAGTCAACAACAAATGCAGTAACCCTGAAAGCTTATCCTAATGTTAGATAAAACTGTAAAACCTGTAAAGCACCACCTGTAATAATTTCAGAGAAGATATACCCTGTAAGAAACACTTTGCTCAGAGAAAAATAAAGCAGTAACAGAAGATATACCTTGCAAAGACAATTTGAATCAGAAGATTACAGCAGTAATCTGTTAGCACACACCTGTAGGCACACCTTGTAATAATGCAGAAGAAGGTATACCAGCAACAACAATTTGAATCAGAGAAATAAAGCAATGAAATGTTAGCAACAAACAGTAGCAATCCCTGTGAGTAAAAAATAAAAACACCACCACACAGTAAATCTGCTTAGCCAAACTAAGTCTTAATCCTTCTCCCTTGCTCTGGTAAGTTTCTCTACTCTGCCTTTCAAGCAGTCTTAGAAGGAAAGAGCTCAGGTGAATCTAGGTGCCTTGGCCAGCAAACCAAGTCTTCTACCTCCAAGATATCAACTAACCTGACTTTTTAACCCTTCTTTCTGTTGGAAATTACTGACAGTTTGCCAGCTCCACCCCACATACACACCTAATCCTTTGGAAGAGCTGTGGGAGGAAAGCAATTAGCTCCTTCAATGTGAGAAGGAGACTGAAACACCTCTGAGACAGCAAACCTTTTCAACAAACAAGAATAAAATAAAACACAGTGTCAAACAGTAATTTTGCTTAGCCCAATGATAAAAAGTCACAAAAATGTAAGCTCCACCTGTAATACAGTAATTTCGGAGAAGATATACCTGTAAGAAACACTTTGCTCCAGAGAAAATAAAGCAGTAACTGAAGATATACCTTGCAAAAGACAATTTGAATCAGAAGATTACAGCAGTAATCTGTTGCACACACCTGTAGGCACACCTTGTAATAATGCAGAAGAAGTATACCAGCAACAACAATTTGAATCAGAGAAAAATAAAGCAATGAAATGTTAGCAACAAACAGTAGCAATCCCTGTGAGTAGAAAATAAAAACACCACCACACAGTAAATCTGCTTAGCCAAACTAAGTCTTAATCCTTCTCCCTTGCTCTGGTAAGTTTCTCTACTCTGCCTTTCAAGCAGTCTTAGAAGGAAAGAGCTCAGGTGAAGCTAGGTGCCTTGGCCAGCAAACCAAGTCTTCTTCTTCTTCTTCGTCTTCTAGAGGAGACACTGTGGGTCACCCTGGAGACAGGAAATGGCATCACGATCCGCACTGGGGTTGTATAAAGACCCAGTCATAGGGGGAGGAAATGGAGAAGGAAATGATAGAAGGCATCATTATAAGGGCAGAAAAAGGGGAGATATTGTTGATGGGGGACTGGAATATGCCAGATGTTAACTGGAGCACCTTTACTGCAGCCACATCCAAGAGCAGGGTCATTCTCGATGCACTACAGGGGGCATACCTCAGACAGTTAGTGTTGGAACTCACTTGGGAGGGAGCAATCTTAGATGTGGTACTCTCAAATGGGGATGGAGAGAGAATCTCAGATATAGAAGTGGGTAGCCATTTGGGAACAAGCAACCACCAAACAGAGTGGTTCACAATAAACACAGCTGTAGAGTCAAGTCATACAAAAGCAAGGGCATTGGACTTTAGGAGGCCTGACTTTGGCAAAATGGGAGTGTGCCTCAGAAAAGCACTAGCAAACAGGGAAGAAGGAGGGGTGGAGGAACAATGGGGAACAATCAAAACTGCCATCACAGAGGCAACAAGCCTTTGTGTGAAGCAAATGAAACAAATAAAGGAATAAAACACTATGGTTCTCAAAAGAAGTGATGGGGAAGGTTAAGGAGAAAAAGATAGCATTCAGGAAGTATAAGGAAACACAGGAGGAGCAGGACAGAGAACTCTACCAGTTAAAGCAGAAGGAATCAGGGAAGGCATTCAGGATAGCAAAGGCCCAAACTGAGGAAAAGGTAGGTAGTTCAGTTCAGAAGGGGGTTAACACATTTTACAGGTACATTAGGGAGCATATAAAGACCAAGGGAGGGATTGTGAGGCTTAATTAAGGGAAGGGGGTGGAGAGAGGGTGACAGTGAAAAATCAGGGACACTGAATTAATACTTCTGCTCAGTATTCACAAAAGAAGAGGAGGGGGAGGTACCTACGCCAATCAATAAAAGCACTCTGGATAGGGGGTTTGATACCAGTCCATTCACAGAAGAAAGGGTCCTGAAAGAACTCCTGAAACTGAAGGTGAACAAAGCAATGGGGCCTGATGGAATTCACCCATGAATTCTGAAAGAACTAAGGGGAGAATTAGTAACACCACTGACTACCCTTTTTAACAAATCATGAGAAGATGGTGTGGCACCTGAGGGCTGGAGGAGGGTGGATGTGATTCCCCTTCACAAACGTGGGAACAAGGCAGAAGCAGGAAACTACAGACCCGTTAATTTGACCTCGTGCTAGGGAAAATGATGGAATCACTTCTGAAAGAAAGAATTGTTGCATACCTAGAGGCCAATGGGGCACAGAACCCAAAGCAGCATGGATTCATAGCAGGAAGATCATGTCAGATGAATCTAATAGATTTCTTTGACTGAGTGACCACAGTAGTAGACCAGGGAGGGGCTGTGGACATGACCTACCTAGACTTTAGCAAGGCATTTGACACAGTCCCACACAAAAGATTAATAAACAAGTTAGCCAGCCTGGGAGTGGGTCCCAGGGTGGTAACCTGAGCAAAAAATTGGCTAGACAACAGGACGCAGAGAGTAATAGTAAACAGAGTCCACACTGAAGAAAGGGGGGGTTACTAGTGAGGTACTGCAGGGTTCAGTACTGGGACCAGTATACCTCTTTGCAAATGACACAAAGATCTGTAACACGGTTGATACACAAGGGAGGGTGAAAAGGATGAGAAGGGACTTGAGAAGGTTGGAGGAATGGACAAAAGTATGGCAGCTTAGATTCAATGCAGATAAGTGCAAAATAATGCACCCGGGAAATAAAAACCCAATGGAAGAGTACACAATGTGGCAGTGGAGGTATTAACAACAACAATAATGGATAGTGATCTAGGTGTAGTCATATCAGATGAGCACAGGTAGGCAAGCAATGTGAGAGGGCAGTAAGGAGGGCTGGGAGACACTGGGATGCATAGTAGAAAACTGGAAGTTGTTATCCCTCTGTACAGACAGTTGGTGAGACCCCATCTGGAGTACTGTCTGCAGTTCTGGAGATCCCATCTCTGCAAGGAAATAGACAGGATGAAGGCAATCCAGAGGAGGGCAACTAAAGTGGTGCAGGGTCTGCACCAGAAACCATATGAAGAGAGACTAAAAGAGCTTAATATGTATACCCTCAAGGAAAGAAGGGAGAGAGGAAACATGACAGAAACTTTTGAAGTACCTCAAGGGAATCAGCAAAGTCCAAGAGGATAGCATCTTTCAGAAAAAGAGATGTGCAAGAACAAGAGGGCACAATTTGAAGATAATGGAGGGATGGCTCAGGGGCAATGATGAGGAAGTATTTTTTCATGGAGAGGGTGGTGAATGCATGGAGTGACCTTCCTTAGGTGGTTATGGGGTCAAAAACAGTGGGGGAATTTAGAATTTAAGAATTCATGGACAGACATAGGACAATTCTAGTGGGGAGTAGGAGGAAGTAGGCAAAGACTATGTTTCTATGTTTCTATAATGACATTCTTAAACCATCTCTTTTGGGAAAGGTTTTGAAAAAATTAAGGGATCATGCTATATATCAAGCTTGCACAACACAACATTCTACTTTGTCATCCAAATTTGATGGATTAACCCTTGTTTCAATATCTGTAGAAATCCTGAAACAAAAATTGAGTCTACTATGATGGACTGATTTAACTTCTTTCCTTCTCTGGTACAGTAGAGGGTAATAATTTATTCAGTCAGCCCTAAAATACCCAGGTTATCCTGTGATTTTTCTTCCCTTGGCTTACTCCAATGAGTATTAAAGTCCTCTATTAAAATTATTCCTTTGTCACTCATATTGGCTTGAAGTATCTGTGCCAATCTGTAAAAGCTTGCTTTCTTTATCTGGGTTGAGGGGTGGTCATAAATTACTCCCCCATTAGTTTAAAGCTAGGAATGGAAACCAATTAACAATTACTTCCATCTATACTGTAAGAGGTCTAAACCTCACCTTTAGGTTCTTGGCAATATTGGAGATGCAAATACTCACAGACTAGTTGCATTCGAGTAATAAACAAGTTTATTACTACAAAAAGGGATAAATCACAGTTGCCCTAAGCAGTTCTTACCAATCCGAACCGGGAGCCAGTGCTAAGCGTTCCCTACACCTCGAGGTTTCTCTGGAGTCTCTTGGGATCTCTCGGGTCTCCGAGGTGTAAAGCCTGTGCATAACATTATATACCTGTGATAATTACTATGGTTACTAAAAGATAGAAACATTTCTAGTTACAGACATGAGCCCTATTGGCTAAATTAGAAGTGGCTCCACGGTCCAAGATAACATTATATAATTCTGTAAAGTCATCAGTTTTAGAACAAAGACATTCTTATACAAAGTCTTACATAACAAGGTGAAGTGGTGTCCATCACCAAAAGATGGCAATGTTGCCTTACACATTATAATTACTTCAAGGACAGGTGTCTTGGCATTTGACAAGTAAGAAATAGACAGAAAATACATGGTATGATGTGTGTGCATTAGCAAGCAAAGTGAGTTACAATAATATGTATTCATCTCCTGACATCTACTCTTATACGGTAGATGCCTTTAGCCCTATGTATTCGTATAGCCTATGCCTAAACATTAGCTGTCTAACGGTGTACCCCTGAGGGTATCAATTAGGGTGCAGGGGCCTCGTATAACAATACTATTTGTGTAGACTAAATTTGTATGCCCTAATTTATTTTTTTATATATAGCATCACTCCTCCACTGCTGTTTTGATCTGTCTCTTTTCATGTGCTGGTATCCATTTATCTTTATTTCATTAGAATACACTTTTTTATAAAGCCATGTTTGTCATAATTTTCTTGTTGTATCCATCCTCTAAGCTGATCAGTGTTATTAGTTAGATGTTTGGAATTATCACGGCCTACTGTCTGTCTCTCTACTGAGACTTTGTGGGTCTGGATTAATTGTATTATCCACAACGGATGATAATATCATAATTAACAGTACTTTGATTTTTAAGAGTCACAAATACATATTTGATCCAGATTTTTATAGGGTTAAAGTCACTTACCTTAATAGAGCTAAGGATATTACCTTGTGACTACATTCCTTTTATTAGTCTTAAATATATATTCTTCATTAGCCTGGGTTAGAAATAGGTTAAATAAACATATTTCATGTTGTATCTGTTTCCTTGTATTCACTGATATTGTTTCAATGAAATATTTTTTTCATACATCAGTAACATAGTTAGCAGAATAGGTTGCAACAGTCTCTCAAACCCTCTGACAATTATCAGTAAACAGTATAGTCTTGTGAACCAAAACAGCTAGGAGATAATTCTTCATCATTCCTCTATTTCCAAAGAACCAGAGCAATAAGTTAGTGGAGGCAATGATATTGAATAATGATTGATGTTGCAGACATGGGGATTTTCTTTAATCTGCCCCAACCACTCTCTCACCTAGCTTAAACCCTTTCCCACCATTCTGTTCATCCTACTCACCAGGATAACCCCCCTCCATTTGTTCAGTGGAGTCCATCCTACATGTAAATGCTCCCATTGGTACAGAAAGCTCCCTATTGACTTGGGAACCCAAATTCTGATCCCTAATACCATACTCTTTGCCACAGTTAGTCTATTTAATAACTTTTTGTCTTCCACGGCGTGAGTAGTATTTCTAAGAATATTACTTGAGAGAGCCTGCTCCTGATTGTCATTCTCAACTGCCTACATTTTTATTGGTGGACTCCTAACCTACAATTTCATTTGTGCCAGCACAGATGACAAATTTCAATGGTACTATGTCATATTTCCTTGCATTTTTTTTTCTCTTTCCATAATTTAGAAAGATCTTTCATTTTCAGCTGAAGTGTTAGAGCCTGACTGAGAGGATGACTACTTATAGACCAAGTTACAATACTTATAGTTTACATGCTTATGTGAACTAGGGTCTGTTAGTTCACGTTGTGTATTTGGATTTTCTTTAAATCTTTCTTAATTATGGTAAAAAAGAATGCATGTAAGAAAATAGAGAATACCTTAAGAGATGTATAGACCCCACCAGGTTAAGCATGCAGTATGTGTACGGGGAGGGGATGCACTGTATTCTAATTGTTTTTTGATATTTACCACACACCAGTAGCACCCCTGGGAAAAAAGCTTTTTCTGATTGTTAATGGTGTCACTTTTGTGAACAAAATCACGAACTACTTTTGCATTATATATAAAATTTGTAGAAGCAAACCTTTTATATGTTCTTATTTTTTTTTCTTTTATCTTCTTCTATCATATATGAATGGATTATATGTACAGCTTATTTTATAAATGTTTGTCTGTCTTAATAATGTAAGGGCATGACGTCAATCAGTAAAGTACAGTATTTGAACCAGAACAACCCCTGCAAAACACAGTAATTTATATAAAATATTGATAAAAAAGTGACTGAGCAGTGTTGAGCCGAATAAATTTTAATTGTACAAACATAGACGACAACCTCTGTTCCACCCCTCCACTCCTGGATTTAAGAAACTATCCATCCAGGGCATGAGATCCTCAAGTTTTAAAAATGGGAGGTAACAGTCCATTTTGTTCTCATTATCTTAGTTGCATAAAAAAATCTCCATCACCACGGTTTATCTTTTATGCTCATTGTTGTCCCTCTTCTCTGGCAAGTTGTGATGCTGCCCAGTGCCTTATCTGACCTTACCTTCCCTAGTTGCTGTCTGTACCAATAGGTGGAGATAATCTGTTCTGAAGCACCAGAGACAATGGCTCTTACACTTCTACCTGAATAAGGCTCCCCCCTCATCTGATGTCAACCCACCCTTCAACTCTAGTTCACAAGTTTTTCCTTCATGTCTCTTCCTCTTTACTTGTCCTATTCTCACCATGCATGTGTCAATAAAGCTGTCTCCCACACTAGTACCACCATACATGGTTAGTTGCCCATTCAAGCCCAGTACTACAGCTCTAAGTGTAGCAAGTAGCATACAGTTGCCACAGATGAATTCATTCTGGTCATGGGCCTGGATGGCAAACATCTTGCAGATTCCAAAACTCACAAGGTATTGCTTTGTTATGTACAGTAGATAATCTGCTTGGTAGTTTCACATATAATAGATTGTCTGCTTGTTAGTTTCCTCTTAAATTGTTATTCTTATGCCAGGAAAAGAAATAGCTGCTTAAAACAGGGGGGAACATTGTATTACGTTTATTGCTGTTCACTACACCTGCCCTAAGTCATCTAAGTAGTCAATATGTCTCCTATCCTCTTTATTTTGTGCTTTGGGTACAGGACAAAGGGCTGGCAGTTTGTGGAAAATAATTCAAAATTCTGATTTTATCTGGTGGGCATCATGCCAGGAACTTTTATAATACTAACACATTGGCCAGCCAGTAAATTTCCAGGCTGGATGTATGGCAGTAGCAGAAACTGACAAGCCTGTAAATATTGAGCCCTTTCTTCTGGACACATGGTTAACAGCCTTGTTTAGGAGTTAGTGCTGCTAGCAATGCCTAAGTTAGTTTCTCTAGTACTGCCAAGGTTGTGTGAGAATGTCTTTTCAAGTTCTTGACAAATACTAATTTTCTGCATCCCAAACATATAGCTATTCATTATTTGGTTAATCAAAAACAAAGCAAAAGTTATTAAAAAAAAAACCTCTAGCCTTCCCATGGGGCCAGGGGTAATCCTATGATCACTTCCTTCCCCACACCAAGTCATCTCTAGCCCTCCACCCCCTCACACAGAGATTGTTTCTTAAAAGCCACTAGGCCTTCAGTATGGTTCCAGGAACTGACAATATCTTTTTAGATCCTGACCCTAAAACCCTCAAAGGACCATTTATTACAAGAAGAAGGTCCCCCTGGCCTCTGATCCAGGATCTGGGGGACAATAGTCGTGCAATCCTTGCTAGACAGTTGATCCCACCACTAAACCAAAGCTAGCAATGCCCATTCAGATAGACTGAGTCCTCTAACAGCATGATGACTGGGAAGGAAAGGAGTAAGTTACCTCACTGATGATACTAGGCAGACTGATTGGTCTGTCTGGGAAAGTTTGAAGTACATTCCCAAGGGTCATCCACTTGCTTTCATAAGTTGGTGCATCAGTAGTACCTCCACAATTTATGCATTGGGGTCAGGAAATGGGGCATACTTTTAATATATAACTCTGTGGGGCTAGTTTGTTGGGCTATGGAATAGGGTATTCTAAAATTATGGGGCCATCTCCAGATGGGTGGTGTGATGGGTGATATAGGGTAGAACATAATAGGGCCTAGGGAAAGGGACACAGGACTAACCCTGGCAATCTGTGGAGAGCTAGTGGCTCTTAAGTCTTAGGTGTCAAGTGTACTCTTTTGTGCAGAATGTCAAGATAATTGTTACATTTACTGAGTTGGCTGTAGTGAGGTCTGAGTAGTGACATGGTTAGGAGAATGTAGTGCCACTTCAGAAATGTCATTTAAACCTTACCCTCACATGCACATTAGGATTTGCATACCCATGATGCATTGCACAGTGTTATATGCTTCTGAATGCATGCATATGTCTTGGAGGGATTTACAAAAACCAAAAAAATTGGAAATGAACTGTCTTCTGGTACTGTTAATGATTTTGATATACTGCTCATTTTGCAAACTGCCATTTTGTCATAGTGCTTTTTGGGCATGTTATCTTGACTGCAGTGGCTATGTATCTCATACATTGGTCTGTAATGGACTAGGTGCTTAACTGAAGGAGTGATTGCTTGTAATATATTGTCTTGGTCCTGTGTGACTGGCAGTGATTACACAAGCTGATTGCTTACTGTTATCTTCTGTTGCTGATCAAGCAACTTGAACCCAGTATGGTCTATGATCCAGGAGATGGAGTGGAGGAATAGAATGCAAAATAGATCATGCGATTGAAGAAATAAAGGCCACATGAAAAGGATTCTGTTTGTAACCTTCAGTGTCCTTGACTAAATGTGGGTAATGCATGGACTATTTCAGCTCCCCTCAAGAAATTGTGTACCCATAATGCTTTGCACTGGATTTAATGCTCTAAACAGTATGTGTGTGACTAGCAGGGGTTTACAAAAAACAAAACACATTGTTATTTATATGTTTTCTTGTATCATTCATGCATTCTACATACTTTCTTTGTATAACCGCTACATTTCCGATGGACAGCTCTGTGTAGTTTGAATGCTTAATTCTGTAACTCTCTTGTTGGTCCAATAAAAAGTATCAAATAACCCACTTTGTTCATTCCATCTAAGTCTGGCACTAGCCATATTGTACACTCAGACCACAACCCCCTACTGGCCACATGAGGAATGTAGCCAATAGTGAGCTATGGGGCTTGCAGGATCAAATGGCAATTGCTCCTGTGGAGCAATTTGCCATTTTTATACATCTTTATGCAAATGACCCCATAGCAAGAGACAGAGCAGGCAGGAAGGGAGGAGGAGTGGCACTGTATGTGAAAAATGACATAAGGGCCACACAGATCCAGGAGGAACAAATTGGGGGAGAGATACTGTGGGTTAAGCTGGAAAGGAAAATGGGGCCAGCCATCCGCACAGGTGTGGTCTATAGACCACCAGCCCAGGAGGAAGAAACAGATGGGAGCTGATGCTAGCCATCCAAAGGATGGCTGACAAGGATGAGTAGTACTGGTTGGAGACTTCAATATACCAGATGTGGACTGGAGCATCCCAGCAGCAGCATCAGCTAGGAGCAGATTTATCCTGGACTCCCTTCAGGGTGCCTTCCTCAAGCAACTGGTCATGGAACCAACTCGGCAGAAGGCAATACTGGACCTTGTGCTCACAAACAGGGACTGTGTGATGGGGGTAACAGTGGGGGAGCACCTGGGTAACAGTGACCACCAGTCATTGTGGTTTGAAATCACAGAAAGAGCAGAACCAAACCACACAAAAACACGTATCCTGGATTTTAGGGGGCAGACTTTGGGAAAATGGGAGATGCTTGAAAGAGGCATTAGGGAATGGGACAGGAATCAGGGATTGAGGAACAGTGGGCAGTATTTAAAATGGGGATTATAAGAACAACAGAATTATGCATTAAGCAGGTTAGCAAGAGGAAAAGAAAGAGGAGACCATTATGGTTTTCCAAAGAGGTAGCAAAGAAAGTGAAAGCCAAAAGACTGCATTCAGGCAATACAAAAGACACAGGCAGAAGGGGATAGGAGAAGTACCAGGAGAAACAAAGGAAGGCAGGGAAGTCAGTAGGGAAACCAAAGCTCAGACAGAAGAACATTGCAAAATCAGTGGTTAAAGGGGACAAAACCTTTTACAGGTACATAAGTGAAAAAGAAGGACAAAGGGAGGATAGTTAGACTGAAGGGAGGATGGGAGCAGCGTGGAGGATGACAACAGTAAAGCTGACATATTGAACAGGTATTTCTGCTCAGTCTTTACTAAGGAAGAGGGGTAATGGGTCTGAAGGAGTACAAGGGGTGAGAATGGTGCAGAAATGGACACAAGTCCCTTTACAGAAAGGTCCTGAAGGAACTGGAAGTAATAAGAGTTGATAAAGCAATGGGGCCAGATGGGGTGCACCCCAGGGTCCTTAAAGAACTAAGAGAGGTGGTGGCTGAACCTCTGGCAATCCTGTTCAGCCAATCACTGGAAACAGGGGAGGTACCCAAAGACTGGAGGACAGCAGATGTAGTCCCCTTATACAAAAGTGGGAACAAAGAGGAAGCTGGGAACTACAGACCAGTCAGCCTCACCTCGGTAGTGGGAAAGATCATGGAAGCACTACTGAAGGAGATTGGTGGAACATCTGGTTGTCAATGGACTACAGGACCCAAGGCAGCATGGTTTCACCAGGGGAGGTCATGTCAGACCAACCTCATTGAATTTTTGACTGGGTGACTAGGGAGGTGGATCAGGGGAGGGCAGTGGACATGGCCTATCTGGACTTCAGCAAGGCCTTTGACACTGTGCCACATGAGACTATTACACAAACTGGGGAATATGGGTGTGGGCAGGACAGTAGTGTGGTGGGTAGGTAACTGGCTGGGTGGCAGGACACAGAGGGTGGTGGTAAATGGCTGTCACTCCACAGAGGGAAGAGTGACCAGTGGGGTACCACAGGGATCAGTGCTGGGACCGGTCCTATTCAACATCTTCATCAGTGACATTGCACAGGATATAGAAGGCAGAATTTCACTGTTAGCTGATGACACAAAGCTCTGTAACAGAGTAGACACACCAGAGGGTGTAGACAGAATGAGAAGGGACCTGCAGAAACTTGAAGAATGGTCAAAGGTTTGGCAGTTGAAATTCAATGCAAAGAAAGTGCAAGATAATGCATATGGGCACAAAACCCTGGCACAATATATCAGTTGGGGGTGAGGATATAGCATGCACCAAGCAGGAAAGGGATCTTGGGGTTGTCATCTCTGATGACCTCAAGGTAGGAAACAGTGTGACAAGGCATCAGGTAAAGCAAATAGGATGCTGGGATGTATAGGCAGGGGCATCACCAGCAGGAAAAGGGAGGTCATAATTCCTCATACAAGACACTAGTGAGGCCCCACCTGGAGTACAGTGTACAGTTCTGGAGACCATACCTATGTAAGGACATAGACAGGGTAGAGAAGGTTCAGAGGAGGGCAACAAAAGATGGTGCATGGGTTGCATCACAAATCCTATGAAGACAGGTTGAAGGAACTGAACATGTACTCCCTGGAGGAGAGGAGGAGAGAGGTATGATAGAGACATACAAGTATCTTACAGGGAGGAACAGGGTGCAGGAAAACACTATTTTTAAGCGAAAAAGATGTTTCAGGACTAGAGGGCATGGGATGAAGTTGGAGGGAGGACGATTCAGAGGAAACATGAGAAAGAATTTCTTCACAGAACAGGTGGTGGACAAGTGGAACACCCTGCCAGAGGAAGTGGTGGGGGCTGAAACAATCACGGGATTTAAGAATGCATGGGATAGACATAAAGGATTTCTAGAGGTCAGGGGTAAGGGGAAATAGACTTCTAGGAAAACAAACTGAACTTACAAGCTCAAATGGGCAGACTAGGTGGGCCATAGGCCCTTATCTGCCGACACTGTCTATGTATCTATGTATCTATGTAGCACTAGCAAGATGCTATGTATTAATTGCATGCTATTAAGATCTCATTACAGTCCTCAAGCAAATGTTTGTGCCCTCTCCCATGCCCATCAGGGCTTCTGTTAAGGGTTAGCATGGCTCAGTTGGTCGCATATCTACCACTGGGACAGAGGGTCTTAGGTTTTAGTCCCACATCAGGATTGGGCTCATACAATAAATACAGGTACCTGAATGCAGTACTAAGGGGATACTGTACTGTCAATATGCCATCCTTTGGATGAGATATTAAACTAAGGTCCTGGCTACCCTTTCTGGTGGTTATTCAGATGGAGGTTAAAGATCCTATGAGACTTCTCAAAAAGAATTGGGGAATTTCCCAGGTGTCCTTGCCAAATGTCCCCCATTCAAGAAAATAATACCTACAATGAAGTTTGCCAGAATAAAATGCAGTGTCACAGTTACCTGCATCACTAAATGGATTAACTCCCATTGAAACTACCTTTTTAATGCAGTAACTCTGCTGCATAATTCTTCGCGGAATTGGGTTGCATCCTGGTGGGCTTCACTGTACAGCTTAATCTGGTTCAATTTCATTTCATTTGGTTTGTATCTGTAGCTCCCTCACCCCCAGGATGAGGCTGAAAATAAGCAGTTTAGTCTAGGCCTCCTTTCATGATCAACAAAAACTAAATTAATAAATTTAAATAATGTTCCTTGCATCCAGTACCCCCACCACCCAATCACCCACCTGGTATTATTAAATATGTTCTCTGGTGTCAAGTGGCCATGCTCCCTGGTCACCCACCCAACATGTATTTATAATTTCCTTGGCATACAGTGGTCCTCCATCACCTACCTGACGTGTAGTTATAATTTCACAGGCATTCAGTAGTCCCTCCATTCCCTGATTGTCCACCTGCTGATCACTCTTACATTATCATTACATATAATTACCTGGTGTCTATAAAAACCCCATCCATCCAATTGCATAGAAACCTCCCTACCCATTGCACCCACTCTAGATCCTCCACCACCATTCTGCCATCTCACCACATATCTAATTATCCAGTGCCTGTTTGGAGTCAGTGACTGGCATAATCCCTCTGCTCATCGTAGCCTCTGAGGAGGGGGCATTTGGAAGGGCACCATCCATAACAGCAACTCCTTCTCGGTGAAATCCCTCATGGAAATGGGAGGGTAGGGTGGCTGGATGGGGGGGTGGGTGAAATGGGCGACAGGATGTTGCTATATGTACGCATGTGGAGGGGCAGCGAGCACGGTGAGCATGGGCTGAGAGGGGGCAGAGCAGCTGTAGGGGGTGGCACTGTGGTGGGTTTTGTAGCTGCATCGTGGCATGGGGGTTGGCCTATGGTTGGGGTGGGTGAGGTACTGGGTTCAGGTCTGGGTGCTGTTGTGATTTTATTGCACCACAGACTCTGGATAAGTCTGCGTCATGTTCCTAAGGCCTACATTATCAAACAGCATGGCATTAATACTGGGTTTGCACCATGCTAACTGTGAACAGCATCAATGGTCAGGGCAGGGACATATTCATAGGCCCTCAGAGTGCCACTCTAGCTCAGCTGTGTAATTGCACAAAATATATCACTGAGCCTATAAAAATGAAGGCTACCTCATGCATAAAGGGCACAGTAGCATATAGAGATGTTGTGAATTTTTAATTCACCAATGAAATTGGTGTGAATCTACATTGTTTGTACTCACGAGAAAATTTGCAAATTCTGCAGCTGAACTGCCAACTTCACCAGCTGATTTGTTTTAAACTTAAAAAGCTACCCCTACCCACTGTGCTATGAAACCACTCCCTCACCTATACAAGAACATATAAATGATAAATATAACCCCACTCCTGCTCCTCTTCTGGCACCTTCCTCCTACCCCCTGTCCTGCCCCTGTGTACATCATCATGCTGCTGTGGCTGTAAAACAAAAGGTAATCCATCCCCTCCACTCGCACACTAAATGCACTTCCCCACCACTCCTCCACCTGAGTCACACTCTCTTTAATACTCACTCCCAGTCCCTTGCACAGCATCTGCTCTGTTCTGTGCCAGCTCCTGTCTCATAATAGCTTTAATGAATGAAAGGTAACATCTTTGCTCCTAGTAAAATCTGACTGTTTGAATTTTCAACTGTGCACATCTCTACATAAGATTAAGCAGGACTACCTGGGGTGACCTCTCCCCCTCCCACTCTTAGTATACATCCATAACCATCAGTACACCCCCCCTCCCACTCTTGGTATATCTCATTTCCTTGAGTAATCACTAGAAAATTAAGTTGATTGATAGGTAAACTATTGTGGTTTGGGTGATTGATTGGATTTTACTTTATTGAAATTGCTTTACATTGGATACAATCTTAGATTGTATATTCAGTTTTAGTGTTTGTTCTTACTAGTATTCTAGCCACATGGTTTTATGTTAATTGGCTACACAGCATTATAGATATTTTTATTTACTAGTAACACCGTTGTTGTTGTTTTTAAATGGCTGTACAAGGTTTTTGTTTGGGCTCAATGTACATTGTTTATTTGATCCTAAATGATACCCTGCTAGTTCAGTCTGCCTATCAACCATCATCATATGAGAGGGTAAGTGAAGAAGGGTTTAGTATTCCCATAGATGGTGGTGACTGCCTTAACATTTCACACCTATTGAGTATTCATCAGAAGACCCTGGCATACAATATAAGCCTTTCTACAAGAAAATCCATCTATAACTGTGTAGTGATAAGTCTTAGTCTTACCCCGGTGTTCATTATCAGGTTACTTATGCTAGCAGGAGACATAGAACATAATCCAGGACCTATGGCTGCCACTACTGACACCAACACAGATTATTATTTGACTGTAAAGGGCCTTAAAATTATCCACGTTAATGCTACAGTGGAAGTATTGTCTCTACGTTACATGAAATTGAGGCCTGGGTTAATTACTGTAGGTCAGATATCCTAGCAATATCTGAAAAATGACTTTGCCCTACAATTTCTGACAATGAATTGGCCTTACCAGAATACTGAGTTTACAGAAAGGCCAGGGAGAAGGGCAAAGGGAGAGGGGTTATAATTTATATTTTTTATATTAAAAATTCATTGTCAGCAGTACCCATTACTCATGCTGAACTAAGTTATCATTGCCTTGTTCATTTAGAGCTAGAAGTCAGCTTGGGAACATTTAAAAAGTTATACATTTATTGTACTTATTACCCTCCCAAAATAATAATCTGTGGTTTCAGGACTTTATCAAATTAGTGACCACCTATGGCAAAAGAGAATTAATGGTAGTAGGTGGTTTTAACTTGAACTGGATGGGCAAAGACAGTTTAAAATACAAGACTACACTCCTGGATTCAGGTTTACAGCAATTAATAAGTAATCCCACTTGCCTTAACTTAAAATCTAACAGGCACACTTTACTAGTCTTGTTTTTAACTAACAGAAAGGAGCATATTGTTGCCAGTGGTCTAATGCCAGATTCTATCAGTGACCACCATACAACTTTTGGAATCTGGAAAGGAGGACGAATGCAGAAGTCATCCCCAGATATACTGAAATTAGGAATTATAACAAACTAGATGTTCCCAAATTTTTAAGTAGGTTATCTATCGTAGATTGGTCTTATCTGAAAACTATTCCAAATGTAGACTGCGCACTTAACTACTTCATTAAAGTTTTCCTGGAGATACTGTAGTAGACATATATGTACCAGTGATTAAGAAGAGAGTTAGTGGGAGGAAAACCAAATGGCTAAACAAAAATCTTTTTAAGTTGATGAAAGACAGGGATTCTGCCTGGCTAAAATTCAAAAAAGTAATACAGCCTTTGACTTAAATGAATACAGAAAAAAAGGAACAATTGAAAAAGGAAATTAGAGCAGATACAATTAATTTCCTTAAGCAACAATAATTGGAAAAATTGTCCAACTCAAAAAAACTCTGTGGTTCTAGCAGATCCCCATTAACCCCACCTAATGATGCCAGCACTAGTATGCTAAACAACAGGGTCGTGTTGATTGACTCTGTCTTAATTGCAGATGAATTTAACTCACAATTCTCAAATCTGATTAATAACAGAAAGGGCAGCAGTGACAAATCACTTTAAAAGTGTTAAAAGTGTTGAAGTAATAAAACTGCTTAAAAAGTCAAAAATTGATAAGGCACCTGGCTGTGATGAACTTCCACCCAAACCTTTGATACTTGCATCATCTAAAATTGCTTACCCTCTTAGTTTAATATTCAACTTATCATTTCAAACAGGACAAATACCCAATCTGTGGAAAAAGTCTTATATAAAACCCATTCACCAAAACAGGGTCTCAGTCATAATTCAGTAACTTTCAACCTATATCAATTCTGTCAGCACTTTCAAAAATTCAGAAAAAAGCTAGTATACTCACAGTTAAATGATTATACCAGGACCCATTACTTAATCTCCAATAATGAACATGACTTTATCCCCCCATATAGCACTGAGACTGCCTTGGTTGGGTTCACAGACACTGTCCATAGGGCTACCAGAACTGGTAGCCTAACAGGGACAGTGTTCATGGACCTAACCAAGGCATTCGATTTAGTAGATCATACTATCTTATTGAAATGTCTTGTGCATCTGGGACTTGGAACCTATGCTACCAATTGGTTCAGGGATTACCTTGACAATAGGTTCCAGTGTGTTAAATTTAATGGGGGGTTTTCTACATTCCACAGGGTCCAGTGTGGAGTCCTTCAGGGCTTGATACCGGGCCCTTTAATTTTTACTCTCTTTATTGCCTCTATCTCACAAGTACCGCACAATTGTGACTTAATACTCTATGCAGATGATGCAGATGATGCAGCATTGGTGTCTCACAGAATGTCTGTTCTGGTAGTCAATTCTACACTAAGCTGTGGATTTGCTAAGATTCAAGATTGGTTTTGTCAGAACAATCTGATTCTAAATAAAATAAAAACTAAAGCCATATTGTTTGGATCAGATATTAAAATAAAACAATACACAAGTGACTTTACAGTTTGTTCATGGATGGGGAGTTCAATTGAGACTGTAGATTCATTTAAATGTCTAGGTATTACTTTGAACCCACCCCTAAAATTCAATGGTCATACAGACAAAGTCACTTCCAAGATACATGCAAAGATAGGAACATTTTACCAATTATGAAATTTCTTAAAAGAAATGCATCTTGCTATTGTTCAACAAAAATTTTAGCCCAATATTGAACTATGCATTGCTGATTATTGATACTGCTCTTGCTTGTATTGCATCTAGAAAAGAAAAATTACTACAAAAATAGGGAAGTTTGCACTCTTGGCTTTCCATTCCACCACTGCCAAATATAAAATCAACTCAACTGTTTTTCTGTACAGAATAATTACAGGTTTACAATGTCCCATTTTACATTTAAAATAATAAATAATGGAATTCCAGTCACGCTACGAAACTCACTTACCAAATATTCTTCCATTTACGAATCACGATCATCTACAAAGTCTCAATTAGTTTTGCCCCTCATACAATCAAACACAGGCAAGAGAACTTTTGCCTACTGTGCTGCTTCTGTCTGGAACACTTTATCTCTCAATGTTAAGCAATCTACATCTGTTAATGCCTTCAACATAACATCGTTTAATCATTTTAAAAGGCTGAATGAATGTGTATGTAAATGAATGTATTATATTACAGCTATTTCGGTATTTTAATATTATTAAAATATGTATATTTGCATGTTGAACTTATACTTGACTTCAGGTCATACCTGAAAATGGAATGTAGATTGCAGAGTACTTACCAGCAATTTCAAAATAAATGAAATGGAATGTGTGGTGAAATTGACAACAGCACAAAAATCAGGTAGGAGGACCTCTTACACAAGTCCTGAGTCCTGTGAAGCATGAAACACATGTTTGTGTCTTCTGTTCTTGGCCTTTGCAGATCACCCTAGAGGCCATTTGACACCATATATGCCTATTTAAAGCAGAACCAGCCTAAATTATTTCATGTTGCTTTGCTTACATTTCCCTTGTTACTTTGCATTAGTGGCGTATGTGATACTTTGTATTTTTTTAAACATGGCTTTATTGCTAATATTATTCCCTAGTAATCCTTGTCTCAGTGCTTTTGTGTTGAGGATCTATGCCTTTTAGATTGCTTTACTATTTGGGGTTCACCATGACCCAAACCCATAAGACCATAGTAGGGCTGGTTCTCCTTTCCTGTGGACTGAGATAGAGATGGGGCAGACTGATGAGTCCTGAGAAGGATGAAGCATATGTCTGTGTCTTCTGTTCTCAGCCTTTGCACATTGTGTGAGAGTTAAATTGGCACCATATACTCCTGCTTAAAGCATAACCAGTCTAAATGCTTTCATAGTATTTTGCTTACATTTCCCATGATGCTTTGCATTATTGGAGTATGTGTGATTCTGTTTTCCTTTGAAACCTAGCTTTTTAACCATTGCCCTTTCAGAGTAATCCTTGCCTCAGTGCTTTGGTGCTGAGGTTCTTAAAGCTCACCATGACCCTAGCCCAAAAGACCATAGTGGGCTGGTTCTCCCTTCTTGTGGATTTAGATACAGATGAGGCATAATAATGAGTCCTGAGAAGGATGATGTACTTGTCTGTGTTATCTGTTCTAGGTCTTTGCAAATTGTGTGGGAGACAACTTGGCACCATGTATGTCTGCCTAAAGCCGAACCAGTGTAAATTCTTTCAAGGTGATAAGCATACATTTCCCATGATGCTTTGCATTATTGGGGTACATGTGATTTTGTATTTTACTGGAGCATGATGCTCAACTGATTTGGGAAATGATGACAGCAGACATATTGGATGCAGTGGTGATCCTAGAAGACTACAATATCTCAGGTATAGACTGGCATCTTAAGAGGGCTAACAGCAGGAATGAAACCAAATACCTATCAACTTTCAAGGACTGCTTTCATAAGCAGCATATCCAACAGGGTATCAAGTTTGAGGCCACATTTGACAGCATTCTCAGCAGTGTGGGGAGGAAATCTTTGCCAGCTGAAAGTCGAAAAAACAGGTGGGAGTCTGTGAGCCAATTGGGTCACCTTCTCCCTGGTGACAGTGACAACTAACTAGACCCCAGCTACCAAGGCAAAAACTTTAGAATGGCAGACTTTGCCATAATGAAGGAGTTTGGTGTCCACAGGTCTGTAGCAGCTGCATGATGCTAATAATGCAGAACACATGTGGTGCTCATTGAAGGAGGTGCTGAAAGTAGCTGCAGAGGTCTGTTTTCCTTTAAGCAGTAAGGGAAAAAGGGCCAATAAGTAGCCCCTGGCTCAAACGTGGCCTAAGGCACAAGATTCTGAACAAAAGGGCCTATGTTCACTGCAACAAGGCAGGTTGCTTCAAAGTAAGAGAGGAGTACAGGCAGCACTAAGGTACTACAAATATAGATTTAAGACGGAAGTTAGAGGCTGGAAGCCAGAATAGCAGCAGGAGCTGCACACAACACCAAACCCTTCCTCCAATACCTACAGGGAAACAAGAAGGTGAAGGAAGAGAATGGACCATTAAAAACAGGGGTAGAGGAAGAGGAACCTTGAGGATGTGGACAAACTTCAGGACAGCCTGAACAGCTAGGTCTGACTCCTGAAGCCTCAGATTCAAAATAGCAAAATGCAAGGTGATGCACCAGGGGAGGAAAACCTGAGATAGGACCATGTGGAACTTCTCATGCTTAAGTTGAGGAGCAAAAGGTTCCTCTGGTCATACTGGATAAGGTTCTGAAGCAGGACAAACAGGGTGTGTTGGCTGCCAGGAGGACCAGCTGATTGCTGGTGACCATTAAAAGGGGGTGACTACCAGAGCAGGGAAAGTAATACTACTACTTTACATAGCCTTGGTCATGCCCCTCCTGAATTACTACATGCTGTTTGGATTTTTCCTCTTTAAAAAAAGGGCACTGAAGCTGTTGTGAGGGGACAGAACAGGGCTATCAATATGATCAGCTGAATGGAGGAAAAAAGCTATAAGGAGAGAATGAAACCCCTTAACATGCTCACCCTGGAGAAAATTAGGCTGATAGGGGACAGAATCTCAGTTTTTTGCATACTGAAGAGTACTAACAAGCTCACTTATTTGGGGATGTTTGATCTGGTGTCATGCAGCAAGTTGTGAGAACACATCCAGAAGTGTATGGGTAGTAGATTCAGAGGTAAAATTAGGAAATATGTTTCTTCCGGAGAGTGGTGAGCCTCTGGACTAGCCTACCAGTGTTGACCTACCAGTGGAGACAGTGAACATGGTGACAGTACAGATTTTTAAGGTAACCCTGGACACATTTCTGCTTATCAAGGGAATCATTGGGTACCCAAGGTAGCAGAGTGTGTAGGGAAACTCTATAAATTGATACATGTCCGCACAGCACACTTATTTCATCTCAGATTACAAAGCTTGAAAAGGAATGTGTGTTCCAACCTTAAATGCCTATGTCACAGTGTATGTATATGTTACTATGAATTTGTAATTTCTATGTGTTTTTGTAATTTATTTTGATGATGAAGGGTACACTGAGCTGTGATAAATCACTCCCAGGTGCATTCTGGGGGTGAGATGCATGAACCTGTTTTATTAACAGGGAAAAGCTGTCCATTACACCAATAAAGCTCTTCACTATTCTCCAACAAGTGCAATGAGATGTTTAACTTTCACCTACACAGTTCCCAGGGATGAACAGAAGGGACCTCGGTTTAATGATTCAGTCGAAGGAGGGCACCTCAATAGTGCAGCAGCTCCTCATACTGTACTATGATGTCAGTTATGGGTATTATCCCAAGTACCTGTTGTGGAGATAGACCCAGCAATCTTTCAGTCTTCCATATGCCAAAGCAAGCAGGCTACCTACTGAGCCATTGAAACTGATGTTAGATACATGTCTGTAAAAGTTATTTTGACTATGGAAAGAATACTATCTTTTTGCTTCTACCAGCTACTTACTTACTCTTCTTGAATACACAACTCTTGCCCAACATAAGTCCAGTTCTAGTCTTGTGTGTCTAAGATATATTCACATTTTTAGTGCATTGAATGCCAAACTAATTTCTAACCTTCAGTGTCAGACAATGTTTTGAGGTTTTCCATGCACTTACCATGCTGGATAGTTTGTTTCACAGTTTAGTCCTTAGTGTGCAATATTTTACCCAGGTGTTAATGGCTTGAAAACATCCATATGCTAAAATATATGATGTAGCTCAATCCTACTGCATAGTATAATCAGCAATGTCCTAGCTAATAACCAAAGAGGTAAAATGTTTTCTTTTGTTTCCCTTTTCTCTTTGATGTTCAAAAGGTGAGCGTGATGTAAAAAACAGTGACCTGCAACAGCTGAAACTGATGGAGAGTTGTATTTATGAGTCCATAAGATACCAACCAGTTGTAGACATCATCATGCGCAAGGCCACGGAGGACAATGTTGTTGATGGCCACCACATTAAAAAGGGCACCAACATCATTCTGAACCTCAAACGCATGCACAGAAATGAATTCTTTCCAAAACCCAATGAATTCTGTCTTGAACATTTTCTGATGACTGTAAGTTTATGCCTCATAATAAACAATATTGATGTGCATTGTATTTAAAGGGAAATTGAACAAATAGACATGATATGGTGCAAGTTTCCTTGTTCTGAACCACATTCATTCGAGGTGTGACACACTTGCACAGAATGCCTTCACCCACCCAGAAGTGTGGTTCAGGAAAAACCTAACCCCTGGAGTGTGTTATTGCACTTATAACATGGGTGCTCAATTAAAAAACTTCAGGAGAAATGTTAAGCCAATAGAGCAGTGCAGAATTTGGAATTCACAGCCCATTTCATGTGGAATGGCAATTATGCTTCAAGAAAGCTTTATGGATTTTTTCCATGGAATTCTGAAAAGCATTTAAATGTAAACTGCAAAATAACAGTCAATGGACTACAGAGAATTAATCTGTGGTTTACATAAACAGTGGAAAATGATTCTGCAATTAACATGTTGCTTTCATAATTCCGTTTCCAACCAAATTGCACAGAACTACATGACATTTTGACAGTTTCACAGCATTCCCACAGAAGTGGAATCTGAAGATTCTGCACAGCTCTAGAAGCCATGGGTTTCTACTCTTGAACCTCATGACTTCAGAACCTTCTTGGCCAATCAAGATGCAGGAAATTTTCAACCCATCTTATAACTGCCATTGAAGTGTAAGCTTGTGTTTTCTGCAGCAGCCACATTTCAAAAACGTACTGTATTCAATAGAGAAATAAGATCCTGAAATGTTGCTGCCTGAAGCCTACTTTCAGCCACAACTATGTCCCAGCACATAGCCCCAGTTTATATGTAATGCCTGCTAACAGGTTTTTCACAACCTTGGATCCAGTCATTTTTGTTACTCGCTGATGGCCACAATTATTTTCATAGTCCCTGCATTGTGATGGCATCACATATGCTCTGCCCATTCATACTGTCTGCAACAACTGCTCTGATAGCAACTGTAGTTTCCTTCAGCCTCCCTGACACAACGTGAGCATTCCCTTTCTTTTGAATGCATGCTCTAAGAGGCACAGCCTAGTCACCAACAATCTTTTCTGTTTCGGTTCATAGTGGGCCAGTCACATTGCTACTTCACCAACTCCGTTCCTCTGTGGCTCATTTCTGAACCTCAATATCTGCAAGATGATGCTCCTTCCCACTCCAAGGACAATAATATTTTTCATTCTTTCTAGCTCCCATCTCCTGCCACTCAAACAAGTAAAACAGATGGTCTGGACTTTAGGGCCTCTTTCCTTACTGCTGCCCATGTGGTTTTGCACTCCTACTGTTCAAAAACCCACTCTGCCAGCTTAAACACATTTTTTCTCAATAATTACTATAAAGCAGTCCAATGGCAGCCACAGCACCTCTCCCGTAGCACCAACTGCACTGGTGGCAACAATGTACTCTCTGACAGCAGCGTTAACCTAGCCAAACCAACAGCACTCACCTTCCTGTATCAAAAAAGTCCTATGTGCTAATACCAGGACTTACCTAAAATAATCTCTATGACTACTGCATCTATTAAAGGCCCCAGTGGTGCCCAAAGAACTATGCACTCACTACACTCTACTCTGAACCAATTGGGCAATTCTTCACTACATTCTCAATTCTTACAGTCAAGGCGATCCTGGTCAGGGTGCACTGTGTGCTCCTGGGGCCAGTTTTGCACAACCTTTGCTTTAAGTTTTCATGTGGTAAGGGTAAGGAGTCAACAGTAAAGCATAGGGAGTTATTAGAACAGTGCCACCTGCTGAAAAGAACAGAATTACATGGTAAGAAAACTATTTTTTAAATGTACACTTACTCAAACATATCTTTATTACAATACTTCAGTAAGTTTTTAATTTTTTTTTAATAATAGGAAATCAGTATATTGCATAATAGTAATACTTCACTCCAGGGTGTCACATAACAGGGATATTATCATTTTCTGGATGCATGAGGCAACAAAAACATAAAAGTATCCAATGCTATACCACACTCACGGTACTGTATTGTTGCTTATTTCACATGTTGTTGCACTTCCCCCTTTTCTGGCCTATTAGGAAGCTCATAAAGTGTTTCTGTTAATACATTTGTGGTAAAGACCATTTCAGAACTGCATGCTGTAGTTTATGTACTGTACTTGTTAGGCTGTTACATTGTTGTCTCAGTGAATCTGTTCTGCTGTAGAACTCTGGAAGAAAGGGTCATGAACTACAATTTACAGTTCTAAAATGATGCTACCCCATACTGTAAATCAGAAACACCCTCTGAGTTGAACTAAAATGCAACATGTGCCCCATGTTGTAGCCTACAAAAAAATGAACTGGTAATTGGGCCCCAGATGATTTACTGGTTCCATGCAGTTCTCCTTTAAATTAGTTTATAGTTTGGCTAATTTGCTCCATTCAGTAGAGTATGTGGTTCAGTTTTGTTGTGTATGGATTTCCCTACACTCATAATCCTGTACCATGGTTCAAAGATCAAAAAGGCCATTGTATAGTACTTTAGTAGCTATGTCACTGTTGTGGTACAAATTTATTGTACATTGCATTAGCTTCATGCCACACAGCAAAGTACCAGCCAAACGTCAAAGTTCCACTATCACTTTCAGTACAAATACCATCAGTTCAAGTATCTCAGACATCATATAGAGGATAGTGGATGGGCAACAGTGAACAAAAACACTGTTATTCACTTCAGGAGGTTGTCATAACAACCAAGTAAACCTCGAGAGTGAAGCTAGAGAGGTTTTTGGTGGTCATGAAATCTCAAGAAGTGAGAAACAGTGTTATGGTTTACTGTTGCCCATCCACTGTCTTTTATAGTGTATGGGCAAAAGTAAAACAAAATAGCTTGTGACTGCCTCCATGGTCGTGCCGTGATGTCGGTGACCCCCCGCCCCGCCCGTGTCCATGAAAACCCTCCACTGCTTCCTGGTCCACAAAGATACTTTAGTGTATGTTAGAATGTTGTATTCCCTGAAAATCTAGCGTTCCCTAGTCTTGTTGTACCATTGATGTGACGTCATGATGTTGTTGTACCATCGTGAGTATGTCACAACAATGGTACAACAGCTATGATTGCATTTGCATGCACAAGTTGCAGCTCATAGGCATTCGAAAAATGGCCACAGCAGTTCATTGAAGGCACAGGAGGACTTCAATAAGTCAGTAAGTGCCGTTTTTTTAAATAGTAGCCAGCACACAGCAAGACAGCCATATTTCTTTTTAAATTTATGAACTAACAGTACCTTTGTGGACCAGGAAGCAGTGGAGGGTTCTCACAGATACGGGTGGGTGGGGGGTCACCAACATCATGGCGCGACTGTGGAGGCAGTCACAAGCTATTTTGTTTTACTTTTGCCCATACACTATAAAAGACAGTGGATGGACAACAGTAAACAACAACACTGTTTCTCACTTCTCGAGGTTTCATGACAATCGAAAACCTCTCTAGCTTCTCTCTCGAGGTTTACTTGGTTGTTATGACAACCTCCTGAAGTGAATAACAGTGTTTTTGTTCACTGTTGCCCATCCACTATCCTTTGTATTCTCCACAGTTGGAACACTACTAATCACGAAGTCATACAGTAAGGTAAATAACATAATAGATGGTTTATTGTGCTCAAACAAGGCTGCATCCATAATGGGGGTTTAATGATATCATTGGAACCACTCAAGCATCACTCTCAAGGTCTATGATGTCATCAGATCCTCTTGATAAAAACAACATTGTTGAAAACAGCTACAAATCTATTATTCTAAATGTTGTGTACTTGTATCTTATCTAGCTCAAAATATCTCATTAAAATTATTTTTATTATGGGACCGCCAATGATTTTGCAGCCAAGATGATGGCTTAGTTACAGAGCTCCACAAAGTACTCCAATTAAACCAACCTAAATACCCAATTTGTACTGCCATATTGGCAATAATCTTTGGTAAGGAGGGCTGGGAAGGTAAGCTACTTCCTGGCTCAATGGATGCCACTGAATTGAAGGAGAATGACTCAAATTGTGAGATCTCACAGGTATCAATGTTGTCCAGACTACACACTATGGCCTGACATCAAAAACTATCAAGAAAAATAAATCATTGGACCTGATTATAATGGAGTTCAGGGATTTAAAGAAAGAAATGCAGTTGGTTGTCATTGCCTCCGTGCAGACATGGATAAACGTGAGACTAGCATGTATGGAATGGATAACCAATTTATGGAGGCAGATCAATGATTCAGTTGCTTGAGGATTTGGTTCTACAACTCCACATGTCTCAGGAACAGTTTCTGGAGAACACTGATGTCAAACACAGAACCAGGAGAAATAATTTCTGCATTTATGTTCTCCTGAAGGGGGCAAAGGAACTCAAGTTGTGGCTTTCATAAAGTCGCTCCTGCATACAGTGTTGGCATTGGACCTGGAGTGTGAGCTTGAAATATAGCAGGCCCAGAGGGCACTAAGGCCCAAACCCACTAATACAACTGCTCACCCCAGTCAGTGGCAGTGTGTTTCTTTCACTAGCCTTCTAAACTGTACATCTTTATGACAGTGTGGAGGAAAATGTATGTGATTTGCAAAGACTCAAGCTTGAATTTTTGACAAAAATTATCCACCTGGCATTTTATCAATGAAGAAAGAGACATATTGACTAGCAAAATGCTATGTGCCAAGCAGTAAAGGTGCCAGACACCACACCTACAAAGATGGTGGTTCAATTTTGTGACGTGCAACAATATTTTCATCAGCAGAGGGGGTACAAAAGAAGTCTGAGTCGAGAGGCATCCACTATTCTTCCCCTTAGATAGGACAACCTTAAAAGACTGTAGGAGGCAAGATGGTAAACCAAGTCAGGAAAAGGAATATTTCTGCAAAGACTGTGAAACTGTACTCCCTGAACACCATGTAGTAAATAATGACAGACTGTGATTGACCCAGAGCATTGCCACTGTGCCAGTCACCCAGACCATGATGACATGATGAATCAAGTTGAGAGCTATTCTAATTCAGAATGGTCCACACAAAAAAGGCCTGGATTACCCACTGCTGCTTCTCTAGAAAATGAAAGAGACCTCCTTAAGGCTAGCAAATATCAAAGTCAGACTAGGAAATACAATAAACAGATCCACTCGCTGGAGCACTGTGTCAATATTTTAAGTATTTATGTATATCATTATTCAGAAAATGGACAATACTGTCAATATTTTGTGACATCCAAGTAACTTCTTCAGGACAGCCTTGTCTGACAATCAATACTTTTTAAGTTTGCTTGTGTGCACAGTGCACAAGAAACATTTTGAGGTTAGAAGAGCAGTGCAGAGGTGTGGCAGTGTTTGCCCAATCCAGCCCATGCTTTCAGGGGCTGGTCCCTGGGGTACCAATCAACAGGGAAGCTGCGGATGACAGCAGTTTCAGAGTGAGTGCCAGACTTGAAAGAAATCTGCCACTCTAATCACAGACAGTTTCGTCATTGGAGTGGCAGATCTCCCACCCCTTCCTGGCAACCAGGCAAATTCCAGCCATGTGCATTATATTGCACAGTAATGCACATGGCTGGACTTCTGTTAGGAACAACTCGTTTGCTCAGTGTGTCTTTCCTGGTGAAGTAAATAAATGACCCCTGCCCCACCATGCCTAATTGGTGGCTCCTGCTGTCCACCACACACCCCCAAAGCTGACATTGGGGTGCCCAATCCCTATGTCAGCATGCCCCTCCCAGCCTGAACACATATTTTGCTGACAACGGGGTAACCAATCCCTATGTCAACAAGCCCCCCTACTATTGTGGCACAGTGGGAGCCCACCACAGTGTGCCAAAGTAATTCTTTGTTTTCCATTTTTCCAGAACCGGGATACCCACTCTCAGTGTCAGATGCACCCCTTATACCCCATTTCTGTCAGTCGGCCTTGGGGTACCCAATCCCCGGGTAGGCATTGATCTCCCTTCCACTAGTCTGGCACATGGAGAGCCCAACCCAGTGTGCCAAAATCTGTTTTGTTTGGCATGTAAAAAAGAAAACAGTCCCAAGACTTTTTCTTTTGTTAACATGAAAAATAAGAAAACGGTCCCTTGTCGTTCCCTCTGGCCCCCATCCACTAACCCACCCCCTCCTTCTGCACACCCCACCAGTCCAAACACCCCCCTTACCCATACTTACCTACGGAGGTCAGAAGCAGTGATCTTCTGTGGACCGGGAACATGTCTACACTCTTCAAAGACCAATGGGGAACTGAAGAAATGACGATAAGCCCTATCATGGCAGTGAATGGAGGATTTTCAATTTAGATTGATATCTTGGCCAAATGTTTGGAGTTTTGGTCCCAGATTTTCAACATGGGGTTCTTTGGACCCGACATCATAAACACTGTCACTGTCATTTCCTTTCTCGGTCCCGAAAAGTGATTTTGCAGTCGCTGCACGGAATCAGCTTTTGGTACCAATTAACAAAATGACAGTGCCACTGTTCATGAGGTGGGGTCCCAAAAAGCCCATGTTGCAAGTTTGGTGAACAAACTCCAAAAAATGACTACGTTACTAGCATGCATTGAGCAGTTTGCATGCACGCTCATAACTTCACCAATTTTTTTTATTTTTATTACAGATTTACAGCATTACCACTTTTTCACACCTCCTTATAAACAGTACTGCTGTCATTTTCTGCATCCTGCCCAAAACACGTTTTTGCACCTGTGACATAGAATGGCACAACTGCTGTGCAAAATCAACTTTTGGGAAAGATTAATGAAATCACAGTGCTACTGTTCATGAGGGGAGGTCCCAAAAAGGCCATATTGAAAATTTGGTGAACAAATTCCAAAAAATGACTGTGTTATGAATGTACGTTATGCAATTTCTACACATGCTCGTAACTTCACCACTTTTCATATTTTCACTCCAGATTTTCAACATTGGCATTTTTTCACACCTCCTCATGAACAGTACAATGTTATTATTCACATCCTGCCTAAAATGTTTTTTCCCACCTGTTGCACCGAATGGCGCATTTGCTGTATGAAATCACCTTTCAGGGTTGAATAGCAAAATGATAGTGCCACTGTTCATGAGGTAGGGTCCCAAAAAGCCCATGTTGAAAATTTGGAGTGAAAATACCAACATATTCCTGGGGCATTAGGGTTTCCAACCATAATGCCCCACCCTATACAGACTGACAGGCGTCGGAGGTGTGGCTTGGGGTCATTATCCATAATACTCATGCCATTCCACCCCTATCCTTCAGCCACTGACAGGTATCAATGTGTGCCTTGGGGTCTTCAGCCCTAACGTTCACCCCATTCTCCTATTCTCCACCCAGCTCAGTTTATTTCCTTTTGGAATGTGGTGAGCATAAGGGACGAAGACCCCAAGGCACACTGTGACACCTGTCAGTGTCAGCAGGGTGGAGTGAGGCGAAATGGTCTGAGTGTTATGGTGGACAACTGAAAGGTACAACTTAGGACACATTATAATAAAACTTAAAAATTCCTGCACAGTCTCATGAGCTGTTATATCTAGTGACAACAATGAGAGTGTACTGAATTTTTTGTCAACTATGGAGATGCATGCATGAATTAGTACACTAATTATAAGATGTCCAGTTGAGTAACCTCTTGATTGCTATTTACAGTATACGAACATATGAACATACGAAATTTGCCAGCAGATAAAGGCCAAGAGGTCTATCAAGTCTGCACGAATGTGCAGCTAGCACCCCTTATTCTGCAGCTGCCCCTCCCTTCCACCCTTCCCCTTCATTAACCCTCCCCCTTGTCCTGTCCCATCCTCATTTGAAGCAGTCCACTGTTCTACTGCATACCCCTTCAGCAGGCAACGTATTCCACCCAGCCACCACTTCTCTGTAAAAAGTGTCTTCATCTCCTCCTGAACCTTCCTCACTCCAGTCTCATATTATGGCCCCTGGTGGCCCTCCTCCTTACTTTGAACAGCCCTCTGTACCCATCTTGTTAATTCCTTTCATGTATTTAAAGGTTTCAACCATGTCACCCTGTCTCTCCTCTCCTCCAGTGAGTACATGTTCAACTCCTTCAACCTCCTCTCTGTATGATAAGTCCCCAGCCCTTGATCATCTTTGTCGCCTATGCGCTGCACCCCATCCAGTAACTTAATGTCCCTCTTCAGATATAGACGCCAGTACTGCACGAGTACTCCAGGTGTGGTCTAACTAATGACCTATACAGTGGCAGAATCACCTCCTCCTCCTCGAGGATATACCCTTGCAATACTACCCAGCATTTTGTTGGCCTTGCAGCTGCCTTCCTACATTGTGCTGAGTTGTTCATTGACCCTGTAATGAGCACACCCAGATCCTTCTCCTCCTCTGTCTGGACTAGCTGCACTCCCCCTAGCTGGTAACTCTTCCTTGGGTTCTTCATCCCAAAATGCAGCACCTTGCACTTTTTGGCATTAAAGCCCAGTTGCCAGGTGTCTGACCAGGTTTCAGGCTTTGCCAGATCATCCTGCAACCCCTGCCATCCCCCTAGGTCATCCACCACCGCGCCTACTTTGGTGTCATCGGCAAACAGACTGATCTTGCTCTTGATGTCCCATGATATGTCTGCAATGAATATCCCAAACAACACTGGTCCCAACACTGAGCTCTGTGGAACACCGTTCATCACTGCCCTTGGGTATGAGAGCTCCCCACCCGCCACCACCCTCTAAATAAATAAATAAGCATATATAAATAATTATAAATAAGTATAAATAAGCAGGCAACTTTTGAAGGCCTGACAACTTAATATCTGGCTTCTAGCACCTTCAAGAGGTGAATGCACATTCAAGCAAGGCTGGGACAAAAGGTAGCAGCAAGTGAAGTCTATCCCTTCACATATCAAAGTGGAAAAGGTTGGGAGTAGCAGCTTTGATTCCCAGATACACAGAATTTACAGAAATGCAATCCCTTATGGATAAAGCTGGCTGTGCAGTGACAGTGCAGCGGTAAATCTATGACTTGGATGTGACCTTTACAAATCTTTACATTCCCACAGGGGAAGATTCACAATTTATAGGAAATCATTAGAATCAGTATTGACTAACACTAGGAGAATACTATTACTCATTGGAGATTTAAACATGCTTATGTATAACAAATTGGATGCCTTGAATTTTAATCTACCCCTACAGCCAGGAGCACATCAAAAGTGTAATGAACACCTTTGGAAATGATAGGATGGGTGGATATTTGGTGATACCTGAACCCTGTTAGGAAAAACATTATACCAATTACTCAGCAGTAATTGGGTTCGTACCTCAACTGATTACATGTTTACAAAAATGGTGAAAATCCATTGAATAGAGATGGGCAAATAATTTTTCTGCCAGTGGAATTCTGTCAATATGCTGATTTCGCGTCCATGAAATTTCATTTAAGTTCCATGAACATTTTGAAAAATGTGGCCAAAATTTTGATTTCAGTTATTTCCATTTAATTTGACATGCAATTGTCCAAATTGCATCAAGAGTGAAACTTTGGATGCCCCTGAGCCCCTATAGAACTATACCAAGTTTCAGATCTATAGCTTTAAAAGTGACTCGGTTATGTGGTTCCAAACCTTTGGAAATTTTAAAATTACAGTTACCAACTATGTAAACTAAAACCATTTGTACAAATTGCACCATATTTGGTATGGTGACATTACCCATGCCCATTCACATGTGCTTCAAGTGCTAGATCTCTAGCTTTAAAGAGGATTGAGGTATAAGCCTTCGAATCTTCAGAAATTTTAAAAATACAATTTGCAGTTGCATAAAATGCTGATGTTTAAGCCCCTATAAATATAAAGCTTAAGAACAGAATATCACCAATGTTGTTAAAGTAAATTTTGAAGGTTCCCCAAATGCTTTTTACACATTGTATGCCATTGCCAGACATGCTTCAGATGTTGAAACTGCAATTTGTTTGGTAAAACAAAATCTGACATAGTCATTTATTTTAAGTTTTACCAGAGTTTGTCCTTCAGTTTTCTGTGTATGGCCACACCCCCAGAATGATGTCATACTAGGGAGCTGTCAATGTTTTACATACAGCAGCATAGAATGCTGGGTAATTTAGAACACTGACATATCTGCCTTACTTAGAAGTACAGTCTTGTATGTGGGTAGTGATGAGCACTAATATGTAAATGTACATAGCAAGGCATTGTGGGTAAAATAAGAACCTGTTTTCCATTTTCCTTACTGTGAGATGCTGTTCCATATTTCTGTACTGGTGTCAACAATATAAGCTTTTGTATGTTTATTTTTACAACAATGCATTGTGCATACCATATCTAGCTACACAACTTCTATACTGAGTGATGCAGTCTCCTATTTCTGCAGTGAGCACAGAAATATAATACTCTGTATACTAATTTACATGATGAGGCACTGTGTTTACAGTACGTAGCTGATTTGTCTGTCTAACAATAACAACTAACAATGTCCCTTTAATAACTTTGTTTCCCTGGTATGATGTCACAGTTGGGGGTTGCAGGACTAAGAAAAAAGGGTCAGGTTGTGCAAATGAAGAAGAGCAGCAAAACAAAAGGATTTTGTTTCATGGAAAACAGCACTATTTGGCAGTTTGAATAGTAGGAGACTGATTCACAACACCTACAGTTTGCTACTCTCATTTGCTATGGGAACCTTCAACATTTACTTTAAGTTCATTGACCCTACATGTTATTTATTTAGTTTTTGTTTACCGGGTAAGGTGTCGTAGCCACAAACTATGACTATTTTCAGACATGACCCAGGAGGTTACAATACAAAATTGGCAGACAAAACAAATAACAGGTATAGTTCAGAGGTAATCAACCATATAAGGAAAAATCTACATGATGTTCTGCGACGTAAACAGTATTGCTAATATGACAGAGACATTAGCAGAAAAATACACAATAGTACAAAACATAATGAGCATACAATCATAGTGCAGTAGAGTTTTAACACATAATCCATGGTAAGTGCTACATACAACAGCAACAAGGGGTCAGAGCATCATTGAAACATTTTGAGAGCTGAGGAAGGGAATGTCAAGCACCCTATGGGGTTTAAAATAGGAACATAGGGCATGTTTGATGAGGAGAGTGTGATGCATCTTTTTAAAAGCAATATGACTAGGTGCAGAGTGAACATCAAGAGGTAGGGAATTCCAGTATTTTGGGGCCAGGCAGGAGAAAGCTGAGGTTCCTTTTAGTGTTCTGCACCTAGGGGTGTATAGTAGAGAGAGGCCAGTAGAGTGGAGGCCATAGATGGGGAACAGAGACACCAGCATGCCTGCAAGAGAGAAGAAGAAGAATCAGCATTTATATAGCACTTTTCATACACAGTATCCCAAAGCACTTTACAAGCAATGCTAGACTGGTAGTGAAGTGACTGAATGTGTGGTGGCGGCTGCCATATCGCACATCATCACCCACACACAGCCTGGGTAATTGCATGAACCGGTTTATGGGAAGGGAAATGTTGGCCAGGACACTGGGAATGTTGCCTGCTCTTTTCGAAGAGTGCCCTGGGTTCTTTTACTTCCAACTGGACACCCACCAGGACAGCATCAGGATGGGCAGAAGGGACCTCGGTTTAACATCTCATCTGAAGGATGGCACACCCCAGCAGTACAGCACCCCCCAATACTGCACTCAGATGCCAGCGATTTTTAGGTGCAAGTTCAATCCCAGTGTGGGACAAGAACCCATGATCTTCTGGTCCAGAGGAGGATGTGCTGCCAACTGAGCCACACTGACAGTGGTAGGTAGATTAGTTCTAATGATGTTGTCCAGCAGAGTACCAAGGGCAAGGAGTCAAATGGCAGATGGAGAAGGCCATCTAAGGACTGCATATAGCAAGCAATGGTGCTTCAAATGTGGGGAAATGGAGACTTAACGACAGATACTATTGTACATTGTCTCCCACTTACTTAGGGTGGTTTTCAAAGCATTTATGTAAGTGACAGCACCATACACAAGGGATGGAAGTAGGATACCCCTAGAAATAGCCAGTCTAGCTGAGGGGGGAAGCATCTGACTAGTCCTGTAAGCTATTCCTAGTTTGGAGTTTACTGACTTGCAGGTGTTGATGATGTGTTGCTCAAAGTTGAGAGTTTCATCAAGCAGGACACCTAAATATTTGAATGAGGTTACTTTAGTAAGGGCGAGCCATTTGCACAGGTGACGTTGAAAAGGTTGTAGTTTGTTCTAAGTTTGGTTGCAGATCTGAAGAGCATGCCCTGAGTTTTACTTATGTTTAGGATGCACCTTTTGTTGTGGATCCATTCTTGCATTATGACAAATGCAGACATTAGTCGACTATTTATTTCTTCTATGTTTGCAGAGGGGATGTTGATCACCAGATCATCTGCATATAAGATTGTTGAGCATCAAGGGGTGTTAGAAGATATGTCATTTATAAAAATGGAGTAGAGAAGAGGCCCCAAGATGGAGCATTCAGGAACATCAACATTGATAGGTGCAGAGTCTGACACTGCAGAGTTAAATTTTACCTGTTGTCTTCTATTGCTTAAGTAGCACTGGAACCAGTTTGTGGCTTGCTCTAAGAAACCAGTGAAGCTAAGGCAATCAAGCAGAAGAGGGTGATCTACAAGATTAAATGCCTTTGACAGGTGAACGAACACTGTGCCAGTCATGAGACCGTGATCCATAGCAGTAAGGGCATTGTTTGTAAATTGTGTCAGAGCAGTAGAGGTGCTATGACCCTTGCAGAAACATTGTTGAGTAGATAATAGGAGGGTATAGTTAGAGAGGAACTCAGTGACCTGTATAGCCACTAATTTCTCGAGTATTTTCTTTAGTACTGACAGAATGGCTATGGGCCTATAATTAGCTATAACCTTCTTGTCACCTTTCTTAAAGACTGGGGTGATTTTTGCCAATTTCCAAATGTCTGGAACGTGACCATGGCAGAGAGACAGTGTAAAGATTTTAGCCAATTGGGCCACAATAAAAGGAGCAGCCAGCTTCAGGAGTTTAGACTGTAGGGAGTCGGAGCCTACACTAGTACTATCAGAGATTGAGTTTAGTAGTTTTAGAACATCAGCATTTGGAATAGCCTTAAAATAGAAGGGCAGATGAATGGGCACTTTTGTGTGAGTAACGGGCATTAGGATGCGATTTTCTGTGAAAGAGGCAGGGTATTTGGTGAGATCAGTAAAGTATTTGTTGAAATAATTTGCAATAGTGGTGGGGCCATTACAGTGCATACCATTGAGGACCATATCATTTGTATGTTGAGACTGGTTTGAGCACAGGAAGGATTTTACATGTGTCCAGAATTTCTTCGGGTCCCCAGCATCTTCCAGCAATAGACCTTTGCAGTATGAGCTTTTGGCAAGCCTGATTTGTTTTTTGCACATATTGCACTGCTTTCTGTAAATGTCATATTCACTTTGCTGACCCAAGGTTTTGTAGCAGTTCCAACTTTAGTCACGTGTTTGGAGAAAGGCGAGAAGTTCCTTGTACAGTCATCTAGTCTGTTTGGCCCTAACATGTCGATTCTGTTTAGATGTATGTATGTCCTGGAGGGATAAGAATATAGAATGAAAGAGATTGAGAGTAGATTCAATGTCTTCTGACTGGATAATAGAGATCCAGTTTACAGAAGAGATGTCATGTAGGAAGCTTGCTTGATCAAGTGTGGAAAAATCCTGGAAGGTAATGTAGTGTGGCGAGGGGTTGGAATCACCGATGCTCCCTATATGCAGAACACAGGAGAATGGTCACTTGTAGAATCAGGAAGCACACCTGAGGCAATAGTTCTATCAGGTCAATTTGTGAGTATCCAGTCTATAACTGTTCCAGCAGCAGGTGACTGAGTCAGCCTGGTGAGATCTTCAATTACCTGTTGCATGTTAAATCCATGTACTAGAGATACCAGTACGCTTTTATTTCTCCCCAGCCAATTTAGGTTGAGGTCGCCAAGAATAAGTTCATTTTGGTCAGCTGCAGAGGTAGAGTACTTAAGTAATTCAGAGCATCCTAGTTGACCTGCTTTAGGAGGATTGTAGGCACATATTAAGTGAATCTTTTTGGTTCCAAGAAGAAGCAGAGTATGTAAAAACTCACAGTTAGAGGCAACCGAACATTGTATTAAGGACATATTCAGGTGGTTTTTGAAACAGAGCACAACTCCACCTCCCCTTTTTCCAGATAGTCTGTCTCCTCAAAATAGGGAATAGTTATGAAGAGAGCAGGAAGAATCAGGAGTAGAGGGCTTTAGCCAAGTTTCAGTCAGATAGAGAATGTCAGGTTCATATATGGATATCCATGCCTCAAGTTCAGTAAAGTTACAGAGAAGACTTCTACTGTTTAAGTGTGCTGTACGAAGGCCTTTCATATTTAACCAGTCCCTATCTGGAGAGGCAGTGGGTAATTGGGGGCCAGGGTTTGTTTCGATGTCCCCAGATAATAAAAAAGCTAGGAGCACAGGATACCATAGTTTCCATAGAAAAAGAGGTGGTACCAGTAGCATGTTCTGCCAGAAGCATTTAGAGGTAAAGTCAGCAGCCAAATATAAGAGTTGCCTATTGAGTAATAGAGGAGTCATGTCATGCTACTTGATCTGTGACACAAGTAGGTTTGAGTAGGTAAAGTCAGATAGTGTGGAGGTCAGTTTAGCACTGCCAGGAAAGCAAGGTCTAGCAGTGAGAAGAGCCAGTAAAAAGAAAGCAAGGCTCAGTGTCAGCAGGGGACGTATTCTCCCAGCCATAGCTATCATGGAAGAATTTGTGGACAGAGGCGAGTATAGCAGGGCACTGAAAAGAAACACCACATGAGATGTAGTAAATAATGTCACGTACTTCTAGCTGGAGAAAAACTTGAGAGCCATTATGCCCAACCCTGTGGGTGAGATTGCTTTAAAAAGGGGTGGTAAGAAAGTTGATCAAGTCGGGTATTGAAGACAAGAAGGCCAATAGCCATAAGAATGTGCAGCAGTGGAGTGACCAATCAGCTGCTAGGCTGAGGGAAGGGGTGGAACAAGGGTCTATTTAATACTGTGAGGAGGTGGGGGTGGTGGGCAAAAAGATTCAGTCCAGAACACAGCACAGAAAGAGATTTCCCCTAGATCAGGAAGTGCCAGGAGTTGGAAAATTGGCCGAGTAGCAGAAACTACCAATCAGTGCCTGGCTCCTCCACTGGGCATCCAGTCAAAACAGCGGCATTCAAAACCACGAGTTTTGGAGGTCCGGTGCATACCTAAATCTGTCCGGGGGTCAGTCAGGCAGTCTGTTAGCTGTGGCCAGCTTGGAGAGTGCTGGGGCAGCAGCAGCTTGGGAAGCCCACAGATGGGCTGTCTAAATCGGTCCAGGGGTCAGTTGGGTGGTCTTTTAGCTGCGGTTGGCTCAGAAAGTGCTGGGGTCACAGCAGCAGCTTGGGAAGCCTGCAGATGGGCTGTCTGAATCTGTCTGGGGTCAGTCAGGTGGTCCGTTAGCTGTGGCTAGTTCTGAGAGTGCTGGAGCCACAGCAACAGCAGCTTGGCAAGCCCACAGATGGGCTGTAAGGTAACCATCATGGTCCAGCATCAGAACATCATGCTGCCATGCAGATGACCAAGGTTCAAAAGCGAGCCCCTTGAAGTCTGTCAGGAGGCACGTCATGCTAAACCTTATATTCTGTATCTTGCAGTTTCTACAAATCTTCCAAGCAAGTATGCACCTAAGTTTTCAATTATCTAGCTCCAAAGGTGGCAAAGTTCTAAGCATAGAAAAAGTTTCAGAAATGTTCACATGAATATTAAATTGCTAAACTTTGAACCCCTATAATGTCCAAACCCTTCATACAAATGGCATGAAACTTGCCAAGCATTAAGGGCCTGTCCAAGATAATAATCATTTCATATTGCAGATACTGAGCTCTAGCATTTTTTTTTCAATTGTTTAACTAGGAAAGGCACACTAAGCTGAAAGCTTGTTTACAGGTGCTACCTGGGAGCACAGGGAAGTTAAGTGACTTGCTCAGGGTCACACAGTATGGAAGCGGGGGCTGTGGGATTCAAACCCAGGTCTCCAGATTTGAGGTCAGAGCATTAAACCACTGCACTATACTGCCTCCCTCATGGACTGAGTTATGGCCAATTAAATAATTTCAGAAAATTCCATGAAAATTCTGTGAATTCAGAATTTTCTAATTTCACTCATCTCTTATTAAATTAGGAACTGTGTGACAGGAGACATTTCATTTTCAAACCACTCTCACATAATTAATGTGGTGGATCTGCAGTTAAAGAAAAATAGTACAATTTGTTGATGTAACCCAATATCTAAATGACCCAGAATGTTGCTATTTTGTATGGGACACAGTATCTGATTTCCTTAGAGAAAATCGTTCTTCTGAAGCTGCATCAAGTGTGATGTGGGATACAGTCAAAATGGTTCTTGGAGAGCACCTGATAGCTTATCCAACCAACAAAAAACTAGAAAGACTGCAGTGTAAAACAAGCATTTGTCAATGTTGAATGTTTCCTTGCATGGTGTATGTGGCAGCGGTGTATTGTGTGAGTTGAACTATAAACACCTCATGTTTTTAACTTAGGTGAAAAAGGAACACCTCTAACAGTGACCAAGTATAGCCATGTTATTACCCCATCTCATGTGCCCAGTACAGACAATTTTCAAATCACCACCAAAAACGTAATTCTGTGCAACGGCAATGCCATTCTGTACCACAGGTGGGAAAACAAAATGTGGGCAGGATTTGAAAAATGACAGCTGTGACATACATGAGGTGAGATAATAAGAAGGCTATGTTGAAAACCTGTGGTGAAAATATTTAATATTTGTGAAGTTATGAGTGGGCATAGAATAATTACAACAAATGGTCATAATTTTGGCATTTGTTTCATATTTTGCCCCAAATCTTCAACATAGTCTTCTTATGATCTCACCTCATAAACCCCATAACTGAAAGTTTTCAAGTCTTTGCCAAAACACTATTCTGCCCCACAGGTGAAAAAACTCATTTAGAACAGGACATGAAAACTGGCTGCTGTACTGTTCATAAGGTGGTGTGAAAAAATGGCTATGTTGAAAATGTGGAGTGAAAATACTGAAAATGATCAAAGTTATATACGTGCATAGAAAAATTTCAATGAATCCACATAGCTCAGCCATTTTTAAGAAATTTTTTCACCAGATTTTCAACATGGCCTTTTTGGGACCCCAGCTCATGAACACTGGCAGTGAAGTTTCATTATTTAGTCCAAGACCACAAAATCCACTTTCCAGGCTCAATTAATGAAATGACAGTGGTAGTGTTCATCCCAAACAGGCCATGTTGAATAGTTGGTGAAAAAATACCTAAAAATGGCAAAGTTATGAATACAAGTTTAAAATGCCATTGAAATACATTATAGGGCACTTACCTTTATTCCTCAGTTTGCGGTTTGGCTTTGATGAATGCAGACATGTCCCGATCTACAGAAGATGACAGCATAAGACCTCTAATGGTAAGTATGGGGTAAAGGGGTGTGTGGGCTGGTGGGTGCTAAGTAGGAGGGTCGGGATGGGGAAGGGGAATGGGGCAGATGATGAGGGACCATTTTCTTTTATTCAGAATTAAAAAAAGACGTTGGGAAATTGTTTTCTTTTTTACAGGCCTTATTTAAGTAAATAAATATATCAGAATACTAGGGGTGGGCTCCCCAGTGTCCCACACATCTGGGGGAACTAAATGCTAACACAGGGATTGGGCCCCCTGATGTCAGCTTATTACTTTGATGGGAATGGGGGGGGGTGGTACAGTGCACAGAAAGAGGGAGCAGTAGGTTATTTTATGAGCCAAAGTTATGACCATTCCTTGCAGTCATGACTGATGTTTTCTCTTACTGCGAAGCTGAGGTTTGGGTACTTTAGGAGTTTTTCCCTGGCATCAGTTTCCAAAGGCCCTGCCTTACAGGTTTCTTTCGAAGTGCAGTCCCTTTCATAAATTCCACTCAGAGTAACCACCATGGTTCAGGGGGAATTGCTGAGCTCCAGCTGCCTATGGGGTGTTATGTGGTATGCAGAACTGACTGCCATGGCTGGCTCAAGTTGATTTTGCCCAAAACAGACACTTTTTGGAGAATCAGAACGTGTTTTTAAAATGAGTAACTTTTTAATAAGTTAATATGAACAGCTGATGCAGCCGCTACCTTTACTGACTGCAGTTACTATCAGGTTGATTTAATGGCAGCTGTTTACAGGGGTTTAGAACTTTAATATGGAATTTTTGTTCATACTGTGTCTCTGCCTTCTTGATTCATTGTTCAGGTATGCCGAACACCAGTTTTTCACTCAGCTGCTTGCTGGCCAGCCTGCTTTAATGCAAATGAAAACACTGAAACACTCTCTCATTAGAGCGCTTCAGTCCTTTCAAGTACACAAAGGTTATACCCATGACAATGTGACCGCTGTCATACTCTGCTTGCATGGTCATTGGTCTGTCAGGGATGAGCCTAATGTAGATTGCTCTGCATAGGGCTAGTCCATGGGCACTAGATCTGAAGAGTGCCATCAATACTAGTGCTGTATTGACAGTGCTCTCCAATACAGTGGCAGTACTGAATGTCATCAGGAAACACAGCATGAATGGTAGTAGTCGGATGACTGCTACCATTCTATAATAAATAGAAATAAATCTGTTTTCTTGTGGGGGACTCCACCCCCCACACACACCCTACTTAAGGAGCCCAACTCCGAGGGGAGCAGATCATGGGGAAAAGCTAAATTTGTTCTGCCGTGTAATTACTGTTTCCACGGCCCCTTATAAAAAAATACTAGTTCTCTGCACACAAAAATACAGAGGGTGACCAGGATTAGTACCATGGTCTCCCAGATTTTCCTAGCTGAGCTGCTGCCTTAACCCTCTCTGCCATGGGAGCAGCTCAGCCAGTGACCACACTTTCCTCCTTCTTCACTTCCTCCTCCAAGTGGCTGAATAGCTACAGAGGTAGCAGTACTTGCTAGACGCTATTCTACCCATGTCACTATTTCAACATGCATGGTTCCTGCAGCACTGTTGTAACTGGGGTAGGAGTCTGGCACACACATCTCAAATGCTGTTCTCTGAAACAAAATGTTTCTTGCATGAGCACAAGGAAACACACAATATGTTAGAGGACACCTTGCAATTTCTTCTGATGGCACACAAGTAAAGGGTTTGCATGGCTAAACTATAGCTGGATATGGTTAAAAAAGAGCTTGAAGAGCTCTGCCTCCATCAAACAAAGATGTTGCTGATATTTTAAGGCAACAATATTTTGAGGCATTGGCTAGAGCATCAAGGGTCTTGACATACCAACAAAGGCATCATCAGGTTAAAGCCACTATTACAGCTTTGGAGCTCCCAGTGACAGAAAGGAAACCACAAACATTTTTTGAGACCACACGTTGTTTTAGGGAATATTACCAAACTCTGTTCCCAGACAAACCTGTTTAATCTAATGGGGATTAACAGGTTATTATAGAATTAATGTTTCCCTGGTCTGAGTGGTATCAGTTGGGGAATAACTATTGCCTTATATGAAATGACGACACAAATGACCCCTGGCCCAGATGATTATGTAATAGAATTCTAAAAAGCAATTTAATGAAAAATGTAAATAACCCTTGCTGAGAACATTTAAACATGTTTGACAGTGTGTGTGCGTGTGTGTGTGTGGTGGGGGGGACATCATCCTGAATACATAGAAGTATGCAATTATATCATTGTGCTTGACAGTGGGGGCATGATCCCAAATACATAGAAGCATGCAATTATATCAGCTATTCATAAACAATGGAAGGATCCAACCATATGGAAATCATATTATTGGTCCTAAATGTAGATTATAAAATGTTTGTGGCAACCATAGCAGACTTGATAAGGTCATATTACATTCAACTAAACCTGACCAAGCTGGCTTTGTCTGAACTTGATAACAATTACACAACAATAAAACATTACAGGTCCCACACCTGCTCACTTACAGCAGCTAAAACACCATAGACCCAATATTCAAAACTTTGTCCAGGGGCAAAAAGTGCACTGCCTGGTGTGCAAATGTGGCCTACAGCCAATAGCACATAATATTCAAAGAAATAGCTCAGGGACAAACAGTGTTGAATATGGTGAGCAAACTAAGTTGGGCAAACAGGGCTGTGAGTACAGTGCAAAAACAGTCCAGCAAAGAAGACATATCTGAATATAACAACTGGGCAGTGCAAACTGCAACAGCAGCCCTGTGCACACAGAGGTGGAGTAAGGCAAAGTTGCAGTAGGTGGCCAGAGTGAGTGATAGCAATGAAGTGGTTCACAACAACTGCAAACAACATTGCAGGCCAAACACAGTAGAACTGTGTTATGGGTCTGACAGGTTTGCCCTGGGCAAACACAGTTAGCCAGCGCTAACATGTTTGCCCAGTGCAAAGGTCTGCTATATGCAAATGAGCCGACTTAGGCAGTCCTAGGGCAAACAGCTACATTAGTATGTCATTATGACCTGATTTTCATGCATTTCCATGTGTAGATTGCCTGAGCTATTTCAGGGTGCGCACAGAACCCCCTGTATGTCAGATCAGAATTACAGGTCAGTGGCTGCAGTTTGGGTTTGCACACAGCACCACCTGTAAGTCAGAATTTAACTACAGAACAGTAGCTGCAGCTTGGGTTTGTACACAGCAGCACAGACTACTGTGCCCCAGTGGACTTGCACAGGCATGGATGGTTGTGCTATATGCCATAGACATACTGTTGTTTCTGCTACAGTGTATCAGATGATGCAGTACCATAGTAGTCCTCATTTTGAGGGACACAGCAATGCATACAGTGTGTCAGGCAACAGTGACTGCTGCTATCTACACAGTGACAAGCCCAGCTGGCAGGTGTGTTCTGACAGTAGACACCACTGTCATACTGTCCTGTGACCCACATATGCTATGCCAATGGCATGGGATTCTCACAGAAACATATACATGCCTGGCCATGTGTGATGGGGTGTATATACAGGTATGCAGTATGTGCCCCAGGGGACAGACACATACCATCATACAGGCACACTAATGTCAGGGGGCATTCCCATCATAGGCACATGGGCACTGTGTGGATGGCCCCAGTTATGTGGCAGCACTTACTGTGTGGTGCATGCTGGGCACCTGTACACCCTCCCCTTTACACCCTCCATCCCCTCAGTGCTGCATGTGTGCTGTACTGTGTTGATGTACCCCTATGGAGGGACTGGAGGTGTGTGCTGCATGTACACACTGGCAAGGTGTCCATTGGGCATTGGGGCACCCTCAAATGCCTGGCAGAGTTGGGATCAGTGCCAGATGATGGCAAGGTGGGCAGTGCCATCTGTGTGCAGCATGTATGTTCCATGGTATATGAAGTGGCCCAGGGTGGCCATCTGCTCTCTCTGCTTCCTCATTGGCTGCAGTCATCAGAAACACCATGCTGCAGATGTTGCATACAGCCTTGTTGCCTGTTTCTGCTGTGTCCATGCCCCCATCCTTGTTTTGCCCAGAGTTAAGAGTATCTTTTTCTGGGCAGTAATTTGCACTGTGCTATGTGTTGTGCAAAGTTGTGTAAACACACTTTGCATGGCACTAACACATTGAATATAGCATAGCACCTGTGTTTATGTACACACACTCTATTTGCCCAGTGCATACAGTATCATTTTACACAGTGCTGTTCCACTTTGCCCATGCTCTTTGGTCTTTTGAATATTGGTGACCAGCACAAATGGGCGCAATCCGAGAGAGTCACGTGATGCGGTGCACTGGGTAAGACGCCTCTCTACCCGCTCCAACCTACCGCCCATTATTTGCCCTTCAAAATCCTGCTCTTCAACAATTTTTATAGAAGACTATCTACCTACAGCCTTTCTGAGCACTCCTGTTCTCTCTGCGGGGCATCAATGGATGAGGAGATGCCGAAAATTGCTCCACAGCACACACCTCCTACTATGCCCGAGAAGGCCTCTAAGAAAGCCAGGGCATCCTCCTCACAACCCTCGCTGCCTGTTACCGCTGAGTGTCCTGATAGTGACCTTCTTACCCTCTTGAGGTTTCTAGAGGAGTTTCAGCCTTTTAAGGCCGAAATGCAGAATATGGCATGGGAAATTAAAAGCATTTCAAATACCCTGGAGGAGCATTCTAAGAAAACTGCTGACAACAAAATATGTATACGATCCATTGAAAAGAAGCAGGATAAAGCTGATCTGGAGCTGGTGGCCCTGAGGCAAAGGCTAGTGAAAATGGAGAATAAGGTGGAAGACCTGGAGGGGTGCAGTTGCTGTAACAATGCAGTAATAATTGGCTTGCCAGAGGGTGAAGAGGGCTCGGAGCCCATCAAGTTTACCAAAACGTTCGTGGAAAACGTGGCAGGCCCTTCCTCTTTCGGTGCTAGCTACATCATAGAAAGGGCTCATCGGGCACTACGCCCCCCTCCCTCGACCGGAACCCCTCCTAGGGCTTTCATATTTCATTTTCTGAATTTTCAGGAGCCACAACACTTCCTATACAAGGTTAAAGAGGTGCAAGATTTACAATGGGAAGGTAAAAAGTTGAGGGTGGCACAAGATCTGCCCTTATCTGTACGCCAGAAAAGAGCTACGTTTCATAAAGTGGTTCTCAAGCTGATCGCCGCGGGAATTAAGTTCCGCATGGGTTTTCCTACAAGGCTTCAAGTTTGTATAAATGGCTTGTGGGTGACCTATGAGGAGGTGGAAACAGCATCTACTGGGCTCAGAAAAGAGTTCCCTGATCTATTCAAGCCTATATGAGAGCAGATCTAGCGTAGAAAGACACGCTGAATTTCTATCTGGTGGAGCTGCCTATCTGCAGTAAATCATATATGGCTGCAATACTTTTGGGTCAGGCTGCTGATATACTGTATAGCTGGTTACTTATCTCTCCATTACAGTTCTCAAGTGGGGTCCTCCTTCTGATGCAACATGGACATTCTATTCCCGATCTGGTTTTCATCTTCAGGACTTTTTGATACGTTGCGGACTTTTGTTTCTCACTCTGGATTATCTTTGTCTCAATTGTGATTCACGAGCTAGGTGTTAGCAGGCTCATTTATGCTTTCTTGGTTTCATTTAATGAGCATATGAATGGGGTCATGCTTCTTATGCTAAATCCCAATTTGCTAGTTCTGGTATCTCTGTTTCCCAGGAATGTTGACCCAATCTCATGGCAATGGGGGGGGTGGCAATGCTTCTTTTTTTTAGATTTTATTATGAGACCTCTCTGGCATTTGGGGTCTCTCCCTGGCCTTGTTAACATGGCCTGTTCTTTTTTTGTTCTCAGATTTCACTCCTTCTCATGCTCCCTGCTATTAATGGGCAATGAACAAGGATAATCCGTATATTAAGGGAGATCCGGCATTTAAGGATAGACGAAAATGCCAGGGTTTTGCTCGCTCACACTGGGCTCTGGTTTGCTCCCTCTCTATAACCCTGTTTAAGTATTGTCTCTGGAAGACCAATTTTTTCCCTTTTTTGATTTAATATATGCTCTGGACAGCGACCTTGGGCCTTTCAGTTCTCCCCTATTCCATGGCGGGTTGCCATGGACTGCCTGCCCTCAGTCTTTAAGCACTGATATGGTGAGGCTGCACCACAAGAGGGTGTCTGAGATTAATCCTTACATATAATACCTTTGTGTTTTAGCCCTTATGCTCTGTGGGCCATGTTATTCTATGGCTCGTGGGATTATTATAGGGAGGATAGTTTTTTCTAAAGGTCTGGTTTAGCCAATCCCCCTGGATCATCTAGGGGTATTGTCAGGCTATTAATACTGAGAAAAAGCTATTCTACTAGAATGTTTTGATTATTGAGGGGCAACTCTGTTCCTGATTTCTGCTTTGTGAGGGCGGGTTGGTTGGGGGAGAGAAATTTTCAGTTTGCTGGACATCATGTACCATGTAAAATATGGGAGTGGGGTGGAGGAGGGGTTAGGTCCACGGGGTGTTTTGGGTGGGGGATTGTGGGGGTGGCTGGGAGAATGGATCTAATGGGAGCAGAATTGGGGAGGGTAGAACAACCCAGCGCATACTATGCTTGGTGCACTATAGATGGAGTATGCATACATATGTGTGTTTTGGAGGATCCTGAGCTGGCAACATGAGTGATGGCTAGAAACATTCAATTTATTAGTTGGAACGTTAAGGGGGTGAGGCACAAGACCTAGCAGTATAAAATACTGAAGCATATAAGCCATTTAAAGGCAGAAATTGTGTCTTTCCAAGAGACGCATTTGCTCATGGGGGAGGCTGAAAAGATGAGATGGCAACAAATTGGGCAGGTGTTTGCAGCGGAAGGAATGACCCACAGTAGAGGGGTCATGATTCTCCTACATAGGTCAGTTCCATTCAAACCTCTTCAGGTGATATCTGACCCTTCAGGCAGATTCCTGTTTGTAAAAGGTAGATGGAATACCCTGGACATTGTCCTGGGTGCTATCTATAGCCCCAATGTAGATTCCCCTAGCTTTTTTGCCCAGATAATTAAAGTCTTAACTCCCTTTTTGGACACTCCCATGGTCATAGGGGGTGATTTCAATCTCGTTTTTGATCAGGCCCTTGACAGGTCGGGTCAATCCCTTCAAGGTCTTTCCCAGGCACAAAGAGCCTTTAGGGACCTGATGGACTCCATTGGTCTTTGTGATGTATGGCGCGTCTTACATCCCAATGTAAGGGAATACACTTTTGTTTCTCCGGTGCACGCAACCTTCTCTAGGATTGATTATATCCTCATTTCTCAAACCCTGTTACCAGGGGTTATATGTTCTGGCATTGTCTCAGGGCCCCCTTCAGATCACTCTGTGGTCACCTGCTTAATAACCCTGGCCTCGTAGCCAAATAAAGGGGGCAGATGGAAGCTGAACAACCAAATTCTGAAGGAGCCAAAGACAGTTCAATACCTAGCACCCCAAATAGAGCAGTTTATTGCTTCTAATTCTAACTCTATGGGGAAGCAGGACATGATATGGGGTGCCTGTAAGGCGTATCTTGGGGGTTATAATTGATCTAACATCAAAAAGGAAGAGGGAGAGAGTATCTCGGATTTCTAACCTTCTCTCCCAAATTAGGAGCATGGAGACTGTTCTTTCTCCTTCTTCCTCTCAGGCATTCAAACAAGCTTTAACAAAACTGAGAGAAGCCTACCTAGCAATGTTAACGGAACAAGACGAATATGCAGTTTTGAAAACAAATGCGGTATATACTGATCAGTGCAAGAAGGTGGGTAAAATGCTAGCATTATGTATTAAGCAACAGGAATCTGCCAGACTCATTCCTGCTATCCACTCTCTTAGTGATAATTCTCTTAAGGTCTCACCCCCAGAGATAGCGGAGGAGTTTACAAAGTACTTCCTGGGATTTATATGGCCCTATGGTTAATTCCCCATCTAAGGAAAGACTTTATGAATATCTGAGTGATTTACAGTTGCCAACCCTTACACAATCCCAGCAAATAATTCTGGAGTCTCCCATCTCTGAGGGCGAAATTGAAAGAGTAATTAAATCTCTCCCATCCGATAAGTCTGCGGGCCCTGACGGGTTTATTTCCAGTTTCTATAAAGCTTTCTCAAAGCAGCTGATTCCCATCTTACTGCCGCTTTTTCAGGCTATTCTCTCGGCTAAAGTGTCTGATCCCTCTCTTTTTGAGGCCTTAATAGTCCTGTTGCCCATGCTGGATAGACCTCCGAATCAGGTGGCAAACTATAGGCTGATCTCCCTACTTAACCAAGATATTAAAATCCTGACAAAATTACTAGCCGACTGTGTGGAGGCAGTACTTCATTCTCTTATCAGGGCTGACCAGGTTGGTTTCATGAAAGGAAGATCATCGATTGACCATCTGAGGACCCTGTCCCATGTCTTCTTGGCATCCAAGGATGCTCCTCATCCAATGGTCTTGATCTCATTGGATGCCAAGAAGGCATTTGACAGAGTCCACTAGGAGTACCTACTTGTACGATGGAAGCCTTCGGTTTTCCTAAGGAATTTCGGAATGGGTGAGTTCTCTATACAAGTTCCCCTCTGCCAGAATCTCATGTAATGGGGTTATTTCTAACCCCTTTAAACTATATGTTGGGAATAGACAGGGGAGTGGCCTATATCCTCTTCTCTTTAACATTTATTTAGAACCACTTATCAGGAGGTTATCAGGAGCCCAGGGTATATCAGGCATCTCTCTCGGGGAGCAGATGGTTAAAGTAGCAGCTTATGCAGATGACCTACTGTTGCAGATATCGCATCCACTCACATCTATTCCTGCTATCCTAAAGCTTATAGAGGATTTCAGTAAGGTTTCAAATTATGAACTTAATGTAGGAAAGACAATAGTTTTTCCACTTAATCATAGGGTCTGTAAACAGGATATTACTGTGTTTGGACTCACTTAGAAGTCCGATTATATTAAATACCTTGGGCTTCTTTTAACAATGAGAACTACGTGGCTCAGACAGCTAAATATTGATGCGCTAGTACATAAAGTAGATCTTGACCTTCATAGGTGGACCCTACTCCACCTCTCTCTATGGGGCAAAATAAATTTAATCAAAATGAATGTTTTCCCTCGTCTGTTCTACCCCCTTAACATGTTGAACATATGGCTTCCCTTGTCCGGGGTCAAAAAAGTACATGGTATGATTTCCGCTTTTATATGGGGGGATAAGAAGGCCAGAATGGCATTTCATAAGTTAGCAGCCCCGAAGGCCAAAGGAGGTCTAAGACTTCCCCATTTCGGGTTATACTATTGGGCCAGCCAGGCCAACAAATACCTCAGATGGCTGACTGTGGACCAGCTCTCCATGGTTGCTACATATATTCCAACTTGGTTAGCTGTCGAATCTGCTTCCGTTAAAACACACGGTCTCTCCCCCACTGCGTTATTATATACCAAAATTGGTTCCTTACCAAAGTCTCTACGTAGTTCCCCTATAGCCATCTCTATCAGGGTTCATACTCAGTTGTGTGTATTTCTAAGATATATGAATCTCAAGGATTTATCACAACCTGTAATAGGCAGTCCCAATTTCTTATTAGAGGGTAAGCCTCTCCCAGCCACATGGCTTTCTCAGATATGAAATTGCTTTTTAGAGGAGTCTGTGTCACCTAATAGTCAATGGTATTCTTCAGCTGATATTATGTGTAAGTTCTCAATACCTCGTGCAAATATTTTCAGAATTTTCCAGTTTCATCACCTCTTGGTTAAGGTAATGGGCTCAACCCCCCACCTCCTAATTTCAATTTTCAGATCACCTTAATGGAGTTGGCAGGTCTGCCTCATGCCGTATCCAAAATATATAGTGTTCTCTTCACCTGGGCCTACCTTGATAATTATGCTCCCATCTCCTTTTGGGCCTCTCTCTTTCAGGGTAAAGATCTGGATTAGTCTCTCCTGTGGCAGAGCTGCCATAAGTTCCTTAAGCAGGACAGACTTAGGCTAATGCAGTTTAAGATTCTGCATAATATCTACTTCTCACAGCAGAAACTTGTTAGGCTTGGTCTTGTGTCCTCCCCCCTTTGTACAAGATGTCAATCTCAAGAAGGAGATCTTCTTCATATTTTCTGGAGCTGCGCTAAAATTGTTCCACTCTGGACTGCGATTAAACAGCGTGTTGACCCTCTGTTGGGGCTCTCGGACCTCTTCACCCATGAAATTTGCCTTCTTGGGTATTTCTCTTCTACCTCAGTGGTGAACAGGAAGTATTATATAGCCCTGATGTCGATGTCTGTTAAAAAGGTGGTTTTAAGACATTGGAAGGATACAGAGGTACCAACATATGTTGAATGGCTTCAGGAGTTACTTGCAAATCTCAGAACTAAAAGGACTATTGCCAGTTTACTTAATAAACTTAAGAAGTTCGATAAAATTTGGGGACCACTACAAGCTCTCTATGCACTTCAAGGCTAAGCACTGATAGGTTACATTCATAGGTATAGTGCTAGAGATGTAAAACGGCTTTGGGTTGTTCGCGATGGGAGTGGGGTAGGGTGGATGGGAGGGTGGGGGGAGAGCGAATCACTTCATACTCTGTACCCAATGTATATGGACATTTCATCCATTGTTATGATTCGCTCTTTGTACTGGAAAATTAATAAAATTTGAATAAAAAAAAAAATGGGCTCAATCCCGGTTCAAACGGTTTGTGCCCAGTGCAAAATTTTTAATATCTGGCCCCATCTCCTGTAATTGGCTTAGATGCCGAAAAGGTATTTAACAGTGTGGCATGGCAATTCTTATACAGCTGAGGCACATTTTTCTTTCTCAGCTCTGTTTGTGTGTAATTTTTATACATCACTCTGCCTAGACTTGGTATCCCAGCTCAATTTAACAAAGCAATTACTAATATTTATTCATCCCCACAGGCATTTATTAAAACTAATAGATATATTACTGTGCCCCACTACCTAAGGGCATGCTCTAGGGATGATGTTGTCTTCATTACTATTTGCCATGGACTTAGAGCTCTTGGCCCAAGTCATAACCAGAAAGCAAGGTGGTTTGAGGATAGAGGTAAAAAGAGAAGAATTTTGCTTAGTCTTATATGCAGATGATATGGTTTTGTGCTTAGCTTAGTCCATGTTACCTCTGTCAGTGGTAGTTTTATAGTACAAGATGAATTTAAGCCATTTTTGACTGTTACTTTAATTGTGAATGTAACATGTCTCTGCTGCCTTATGTCTTTGTGCCTCTTCCTTATATTGCCCTGTGATTGGAGCCCATTTTTATTTTGTCTTTGATTACTTATACAGTGCACTCCACCGAAGACAGACATGGGTAATGCAGATAATCGGGTTACATGGACAAAAGGTCATGACCAAAGCCAAAGCCCGTTCTAGCAATGTCAAAATCAGTGTTTACAATGGACCTTATAGGCTGGCAAAGACAAACAGTTTACAAGACAATTAGGTACTGCATTCCATAGGGTGATGCTGCCAAAGAAGGTGTTAATTGCCACACTACTAAGCTGACCGTTGGAATTTAGCAGCTTATCACCTCACTGTCCATTGTACTGTGTTAAGATCTTGGAGCTTTGAAGACATATCTTTTTAGCAAAGCTTTTAATGATTTATGACAGCTTTAATCTTGTTTAATTATTTATTGTTTTATGTATTTGTACAGGCACTTTGGTTATAAGAAAAGCTCCTTATAAAAATAAAGAATGAATGAATGAATGGAGGTATGTCCTTTGCTGTGTTCTTTGTTGCTTCCTGGGTGTTTTGCTTTGCTGTTTTTGTTCCACCAGTCATGCCTCTAGCTCATAAGATCGAGCTTCTAAAGTAGATTGAAACACTGCTCCATATGAATTTGTGAACTGGCGGCACACCTCTCAGTACTGTAGCTTGGGAATGCAACAGATCAGCAGAAAATTACTTAGCATTCACTGCCCTATCGCATACACTGACCCGGTACTGTGGCTTGCGTTCACCAGACTACATAACCAGAGATGATCGCATACACCAATGAACACAACAGATCAGCAGAAAATTAATTAATATTTGCGCTCTATCACATATACTGACCCAGTCGTGCTGATTGTCCTACAACACCACCTGCTGGCAACTACGGACATCGCATTAAGCAGAGAAAATAGCACTGCACGAATGCATCCACATTAATCAGCTTACAATGTACCACTATTCCTTGGCTTTGCTTTTAAGTTACTTCCTGAGTTCTTGTCCTTGTTCCCACCATTACCCCTGGCCACACTGTGCATGCGCGGCTATGTGGCTCCCTCAGGGCAAGTTCAGCTCCCTCCCTCCCCCTGGCTTCATTCCCGCCCTGATTCCAGCTCCATTGTTAACTTTACCCTTTAATCCCTCTGTTTACAATGTTAGTTTTGTCTCCACAGGCTGCCTTCCCCACTTTCAACCCTCCTCCCTACCACAGCAACAATGAGTGCACAGGAGCAGCAAATAAGGTACAGCATCAGAGTATCCACTGTAAGAATCAGCATAGTTGTTCTGTGCTAGCCCGGCGTCATTTCAGCAGTGACTGCCCCATTCTGGGTGGTGCTTACCTTTATTGGCAAGCTGGGTCATGTGACTGATCACGTGATTCTTCGCCTCAAGGGCTGTCTCCCAAATTTCTCTGCTGCAAATTATATTCCCTGACCACTAGGGGTCACTGTTGCTCCAACTACTTCCACTACACCCCTCAACTTAGAGTGCCACAACAGTGCTTGTTAATATCCCTAGCCTGTTCTAGCCCTCTCTTTTCCAGCCTCAGGTCTGCTGAATTATACACCCCTCCTGTCCTACATATGCTGTGGGATTCGAACCCACAACCCTCCACACCAGAGTCCATAACCCTAACCACTAGGCTGTCCCAGCAATAACAATTTGTCCTAAGTTTATTTTACCCATTAGTCTCTCAGGGATTCCCCTCCCAGCCCTAGGTACATTCTTGTAACACTGACCTGATCACCCTCCCAGCCACTTTCATGGCTCATCACATGCTGGACCACACTTGTTCTTCTGCCCTCCTAACTATTCCTAGCAACCCATATTACTATGGGTGCTAACCATTTAATGTTACCCCTCACTCTCCTCCTACTTTTTCTGTACTATCCCTCCCACCCCACATATCTCTTCCCCCCGACTGTCCCCTTCCTTCATCCATTCTACCTTCCCACACTCCCACTCTCCCCTCCTTTTGCTCCTAACCCCCATGGTGCCCTCCTCCACCTCTATTGTCTTCTCCATTCCTACTCCCTCCTCCTCCAAGACCTGTCGCTCTGACAAAAATCTCCTGCAAGGAAATTTAACTTGATGGGTTCATTTCACTCAGGAAAGACAGGCCAAACAGAAAGCGGGGGCTGCTTGTTCTATGTGTCAAAGAAATTCTCTGTCACAGAATATAGCCCCAGTGTAAAATTCAACAAGCTGGAGTCCATTTCCATCCACCTTCTACTTGGAAAAACCAAAACACTCACCATCACCACCACCCATCTTCCCCCTGGAACTACTCCATTTGATTTTAAATCCCTGCAAGCCCTTAAGAATTCTCTCCCCCTGAAGAGGGAGTGGATTCTACTGGGTGATTTAAATATCAACTGGACCTCCAGCCATTCTGATAATGTCAAATCCATCATCATGGGCCAAGGGTTACACCAACTTATCTCCAGTTCAACCAGGATCATTGTCTCGAACCCTTCCAGAATCCCTGAATCTGGGATTGCGTAAGTGACCACTGTGCAATTTATTGCCACTGGACTTCGCAGTCCCACAAACCTCCTCCCAATTTCATACATTTGAGATGTTTAAATGACTACGTACTTGAGAATATCACACAGATCTTCCACCAGATAAACTGGTCCTTCACATCAGCCATGGACAATCTAGATGCTGTCCTGGATCACTTCTCAGATATATTCATTGGAGTATGTGACAAATTCACCCCCTCAAAAAGATCAGGATCCAGGGCTGCATCTACAAGTGGGTCACCCCTGACATCCTACAATTAATGAGGGAGAGAGACAAGGCCTGGACCAAAGACAGGAAGCACAATGACACAGCCCAACTAACAATGTAAAAAGCACAGCACAACAAGTGCAAAGCAGCTGACAGGTTAGCAAAGGCAAATTTTCTCCACAGCAAACAGATGGGGGAGAATGCTAATCCCAGGCAACTCTGGGGTACCCTAAATAACCTCCTTGGCAGGGTCAGGAAAGTCAAACCCATCACCCTCAGGGATGGGAAAAAATTCTCTAATGACCCCTTAGATACAGCCAACATATTGAATTAATTATTTGGGATTTGGATAAATACTAACCTTCCCCCTCCTCTCCAACACAGGCTCAGCCAAATCACCCTCCCATCCTCCCACCTTGCCTCACCAAGGTACCATTCCCAACTTCTACTTTTGGGCATTGTCAACCTTGGACACCTTTAAGCTCATCTGCTTAAATAACCACAGACCTAGTAAAGAGGCAGATGGGATTTCAAATTCTTAAGCTTGCCATTGCCTCACTTGTGGTCCTCATTACTAACATCACAAATCTCTCTCTGTGCATTGGGACCTTCCTACACATTTGGAAAATGGCCATAGTCAAACCTCTATTTAAATCAGCTCGAAGAGTGAGGTAGGAAACTACAGACCTATTTTTCTTCTTGCCTCTCTCAAAGATATTAGAAAAAGTTGTACATTCCCAAGTCACCTCCTTTCTTAACAACTACAACATCCTTACAGATGCACAACATGGTTTCAGAGCAACTCACAGCATTGAGACCACCTTAGTTAGGTTCACTAGGGATATCTATGGAGCCAGTACACAGGCTCAGTTTTTGTGGATCTGACCAAGGCTTTCGACTTTGTCGACCACGATCTGCTACTTAACATCCTATCTGACCCCCATTTCTCTAATATAACTGTGAAATGGGTCAGGAACGATCTCCCCACAGAACCTAAGATGACCACTATCAATGGGATGCTCTCTTCAGATGTCCTATTAAATATGGGGTTCCTCAGGGCTCCCTGCTTTTCACCCTCTTCATCAGAAAAGTACCAAAAGTTAGCTATTTCAAGGACCTCCTCAACAAAAACTGGGGGTCCTCCAAAGGGTTATAGAATGCACTAAAATCCCTTACTGGAGGACATCTAGGGCATCACTGGACCTACTAACCACTGGCTATGGGTCTCTCCAGGAACCCCTACTGATTTCCAACAAATTTAATACCTCTTTCACTGACCTACTAGGGGTGCTTCCCAGTGAGTTCCTAAACCCAATGAATAACCAATCTCTTGGAAACACCATGCCCTCTTTGGAGAGGGAAGGGTTGCCACTATTCTATTTCAGGCAAGTCTCAATCTCTGAAACCATCAAACAAGTAAAGAGGGTCCTCAGATAGACCAGAAAGGGAAGTGATCTGATAGATATGAAGTTGGTTGCCATAACGCTTGATGTACTAGCAGACCCAATCTCCAAGGTTTTTAATGCCTCCCTAAAATCAGCCATGTTCCCAGACACCTGGAAATCTACCCTGGTTACACCAGTTTTCAAATCCGGGGATAAAACACTCACTGCCAATTATAGGCCAATATCCATCCTCCCACCCATCTCCAAAACTCTTGAGAGAACAATCTCTGAACAACTTACTGACTTCTTCGACAGTCACCAACTACTCTGCAGTAATCAGCATGGTTTCCGCAAAAAACACTCTACCATCATCGCACTGGTGGACTACACCACTCAGCTCTACAACGCCTTTGACCAAGGGATGGTGGTGGGGTCAGTCTTCACTGACCTTAGAAAAGCATTTGACTCAGTTAACTACCACCTATTCCTAAACACACTGCTCTCCATGGGACTGGCCCCTGATACAGTCTCCTGGTTTCGTAGCTACCTGATGCAAAGAACTCAATGCATTAGAATGGGCAACTCACTCTCTGACCCTAAGGTAGTGGCCCTTGGAGTACTGTAAGAGTCTGTTCTTGGACTGCTCCTTTTCAGCCTGTTCATTAACTGCCACCCTGATGCCTGCTCTGCTAGCATCATTTTATATACAGATGATGCCATTGTATCGGTTCCAGGTAGGGACCACTTGACCATCAAGGAAGGCCTACTCGATAGTTTCCACAAACTTGAAACCTGGTTCTGTCAACATAAAATGCTACTAAACCATTATAAACCAAAAGCATGCTGTTCTCGGTCCCACAGAACAAAAGGAATTTTGGCCCCCTTCGAATTCTGAACCATAAGGGTGACATACTTGAACAAGTCTCCTCATTTAAATATCTGGGTGTTTACCTTGATGACACTCTCAGTTTCTCCCACCACATTGATTAAGTTGTCAAAACCACCAACATGAAACTGGGCATCCTCTACAGAAACAAGCACTGTATGACACCTGCGGACCTCAAATTAGCCATAGACAGCACAGTATTATCATCTGTTGATTATGGCTTGCCAGCATACATCACAGGATCAGACATTGCCCTAAACAGGATACGAAAACTCATGAATAGTAGAATAGTTGTCTGGCACTTGGGGCAGATCGTTGGACTCACACTTGTACACTCTACTCTGAGACAGGCTGACTCCCACTGTACCTAAGAGCCCAATACCAAACATGCCTGATCGTAAAAAAAGTGCAACTAGGCCTCATGCCGGAATCCATAAGCAATCTGTTCAAGAAGGCTATGTACACTAAACAAACAAGAAATGCGACTAAAGGAGGTCTACAAGTCCCTTTCAAGTGCACATCACTGGCCCAAAAATCCATTACTTTTAAGGGCCCCAAATGGTTTAATGAGCTACCTGACATGCAGACAGTAAACACAAAGCTGAGCCTGTTCAAAAGGGGGCTACAGTCCCACCTTAAGAATGTAACCACCTGTAACTGTGCAAGAAAATAATTCGACATATTCCTCCTGCCTTATCCCCATCCTTATCGCCTCTTCCCCTCCCCACCCCCCTCCTTTGACTTACAACCCTCCTACACCACCTTTCCCCTTTACTCCTGTCCCACACCACCTCTATCTACTTTAACAATACCAACCTGGCTGCTTACCTTTGCCCCCATCATCCCCATAGCTTAACACGGACCTATTATTGACATGTCTCACTATTCCCAGTGTATCCCTACCCTGCAACAACATGATGTAATATAATATAATATAATATAATATAATATAATATAATATAATATAATATATTATATTATTTCTATTTTTAAGATGTACCTGAAACTAGCAAGTTCTGTACCTCATGTGCCATTTTAATGATTATTACGATGCCTACCATGTTTTCTTTCTTCACTGTTATTTTAATTTGTACTTATTTGTATTTTACTCATATTTGCTCTGTTTTTGTCCCCGACTTGGAACCTTTGAAAATGAGTCTTTGACTCAAAAGGTATTAATCCCACTCAAAATAAATAAAAATAAAAAAAAATGTAGCAACGCCAAAATGGTGCTCTACACAGACGATGATGCACTGTATTGTAGTGACAGAAAACCAGACAAGATGCTCACCAGATTACAATCTGACTTCTAGAATCTGAATTCATGGTTCGCCAATAAAGGGATGGTCTTAAACTCCAAAAAAATGAAGCTCATGGTTTTCTCCGGCCCCAGGAAAACCTTCATTCCAAAATAGACCCTCTTTGATAACTATGGAAATCTTATTGAGCAAGTCACTGAATTTAAATATCTTGGTCTTCTGCTCGACCCCCACTTATCTTTCAACCTTAATGGTTCCAGCATCATAAATAAGGTTCACATAAGGCTGGGGCTACTCTACAGGATCCAAAAGTTTCTAATTCCCGAATCTAGACTTTGTCTACTTAGTGCAATTCTATTAACACTACTGGACTATGGATCCATCATTTATGCTCCCTCTGCCAATTCTCAGTTCTTCAATAAACTTAGATTCACCTCCAACAACATCATCCGATTTGTCACTGAGCTTCCCTGGAGAACATATTATTGCACCCTCTACAAAACCCTGGATTGGCTCCCTCTTCAGGGGCATCTCACCCTCAAAAATCTGTCTTTTCTCCATAAAGTTCCCCTAAATAAACTACCACTGAAGGTCACATCTCTGTTCCCCAAATCTGCCCCTGCTTGCCTAACCAGAGGGGCCTCCAGCAATGTTTCCAGCATCTCATTTTTCCACACCACACTTGCACAAAATTCCATCACTTTTAAGGGCACAAAACTCTACAACTGGCTCCCACTTGACTTCCTTGCCAGAAACACTATATTTGCCTTTTAAAGGTCTCTCAAGAGCCATCTCCATGCCAAACTCACATGCACTTGTTCCATTAGTACAAGCAGAATCTGACCTTGCTCTTTTCCTGTCTCTCTGTCCCACTGTTCCCCCTCTTCCTTCTCCCTCCACCCCTCCCTCTGTCCTATCACCTACTCTGCCTCCCTCCTGCAACCCTCACCCATTTATCCATTGTTTATCCTGTTTATGTTAAAAAAAGCATTTTGCATGTCAATCCAAGAATTTTCGAATTGTATTCTATGAATTATTATTGTAATTGGCACTCTGGGTTCCCTCATGCCTGACGTAAATTCATGTATATAAGATATTACCACATTCTGTTTGTACAATGTTTACTATAAATTGTCTCTTGTAACTTCATGTTCACTGGTCATTTGTGAAAATGGCCATTTTTGCTCACATACCATCCAGTATAAAATAAAAAATCGATTGACTGATTGAAATGATAACAAAACTAAGTTCAAATCCCCATATTATAACATACTGGCCTAAATCAAAAGAAATTTCCCATTTATGTGGGATATGTAAATGATAAAGCACTTAGAAGTTAAAATCCCAAATGAACAGCATTATATTTATAGGCATAATTATGACCTGTGGGCAAACAAGTTCATTCTTGACTTAAAGTACATAGGTGGACTTACTGTAACTACCACTGACTTTGTCAGGAAGAGTGGTTTCAATAAAAAAAGTTATACTGCCAGTACTCCTACATCTTTTTCATACTTTACCAATAGACATTACTGAAAAGGACTGGAGAATATAGCAGAAATTAATATCTAAATATGTGTGGGTGGTTCAATAATTCAGAATTAGATCTAAAACACTGACACTACCAAAGCAGAGAGGAGACCTACTCTTCCGGATTTGCAACTATATTATAATGCAGTTAATCAGACAACAATGTTTTTATGGCACACTCCAAGCATACAGAAGTATTGGGTAGTGGTAGAGCAGTCTCAGCTATAGGGTGGTAGGTTGGAAAGGCTATTTCATGGTATCACTAAGGATAGACAACTGATGAGCACTCTTAAATCCATGAATTTGTACTGTAATAAAATTAGGGCATGAGACAGGGTGAAACGGGACCTCAAAGTCTGGAAACAGATCAATGCTTTGTTCTTTAGCCAACAGTGAGAGATTTATTCCAGCCTAGATAGACCATTGGTATGAAGTGTTGGACAGATTTGGACTGAAATATCTACTTCAGTTTTATATTGAAGGGGAAGTACTAGCCTTTGCTGAACATTGGCAGGTTTCTGGATTATAAAATAAAGACCATTTTAAATATTTGTAGAACATAAGCTTTTAAATTCACATTATATCCTTTCCTTTGGGAGTTGAAAATAACACCCAAGATCATCCAGAAATTTTTATAACATCTAAAACTTGGGAGTCCTATGACATTTGTTTTAATTTTCTGTAAACCATTGCAGGACACACAGACTAGTTTATAGTGCTAAGAGAATAAAAAAATGACATTTTCTTTTCTGTTAATTGCTGATGTTTCAATAAACATTCTGTTGTAAGGAGATAGATATAAGTTTAATTTAGCAACAAAAGCAAAGGACAACTACAAATCCTTTTATACATACATACATAATAAAAAACAGACTCAGACCACAATTGGACCACTTATGAACAAAGAGGGAAAACTAAAACACGATATAAAGGAAATGGCAAATATTCAAAACACATACTTCTCATTAGTCTTTAATGAAAAACAAAACATAACATGACCAAATGATCATGGGCAACAAAGAAAGAGCCAAAGTAAAATACAACAACATGAGGTAATAACTAGATAAAAAAAAATAAACCCAAACAAATCCCCCTGACCAGATGGACTCCATCCTAGAGTTATTTTGGAGGTAGCAGAAGAAATTGTTTCCTCTTTAACACATATATTTCAGTTATCTATTGATGATGGTATTGTAGTGGATGTGTGGAGAGATGCAACAGTGATTCCACTGTATAAAAAAGGCCATAAATCAGACCCGGCCAATTATCGACCAGTTAGTTTAACATCAATACTATGTAAAATACTAGAGGGCATCTTGAAAGACTACATTCTCAGCCATATAGAAAAATAGAACATGGGGGACCAAACACAGCATGGCTTTACAAAAGGAAAATCTTGCCATACCAACATGCTTGGTTTCTATGAGAGAGCTAGCAAGGCACTGGATGAGGAAAATTGGTGGATGTGGTGTTTTTGGATTTTTCAGAAGCATTTGATAAACTTCCACATTTACAACTGGTAGAAATTGTCACAAAGATGGGGCTAGAGAAAAATATAGTCAGCTGGACACATTCATGGCTATCAAATAGGAAACAGAGAGTATGTATAAAAGGGGTGTGTTCAAAATGGGCAGATGTGACGAGTGGGGTCCCTCAAGGATCAGTGTTTGGGCCTTGCCTCTTTAATATATATATATTACATCTATAAAATACAAACACAAACATATATGGCTCACCAAATTTGCTGATGACTGTAGGATGGAAGAAATAATAAGAGACACCGAGGATGCGCAACAGCTCCAAACTGCCTTCCATTACATACATAAACGGACATTTACAAATAAATTACATCTCAATAAAGACAAATGCACCATTATGCACATGGGGAGAAAAATCCTAACAATACTTACTATCTAAATAATACTATCCTAAAAGAAATAATAGAGGAAAAGATTTTGGAATCATTATTACACAAGATTTACAATCTAAGACACATTGTACTAAAAAGTAAAGAAAGCAAATGGAGTGCTGAACTGCATATTATGGCACATATCAAGTAGAGAAAAGCAAGTGTTGTTGCCATTGTATAGTGCCTCATGAGACTGAACTTGGAATATTGTGCCCAGGTATAGTCTCCGTACAAGAAGGGAGAAACACATAAAATAGAGAGACTTCAGAGGAGAAGTACTAAATCCATCAGAGGGCTCAAACACAAAACTTATGATATCAGAATGGAGGAACTAAATTTATTTTCATTAGAATATAGAAGAACTTGGGGGGGATCTGCATTTGCTGTTTAGAGCTCTAATAGATAGTAGCTTATGGGAAAATCTGGGCCTAGAGCTTAGAGATCAGAATTACAACACCAGAGCACATCCACTCCAGTTAAAAGCAAATAGGTGCAATACAAAAAATAGACAAAACTGGTATAAGTCAAAGGGTGGTACCAATTTGGAATGGACTTCCCTTAGAGGTGGTTGGAAGCACATCAGTGAATATGTTCAAGATCAAATTGGACAAACATTTTAGAGGAAAATAAACATTGGGAAACTCTGTGAACATTGTAGATGCAAGTCTCATGGCTCTGAAATTACTTATACCTATGATATCTATGCCCATATCTGCAGCCCCAGAGGTACTTAGTTTTCTATGTTTTCTGCCTTTACCTGCTTTTAATTGTACTCAAGTTCTTATCTTTCCCTGTCCTGGAAAATTAATATAATTTGTTATGGCCAACAGCCCATGAGTTGTGGCCAAACTATCGTATTTCCCAGATGAAACATAGAAATTGCAATCACCCTAAACATCTCACTTACCAGCAGTTCTTTTACTAAACACTGAACTACAGTTATGCTACTCATTTATTTATGTTGCTAAAGTTTAGCCCAGTTCATTGCACACCTTCTCTTCTGGAGCCTACAATTCCCAGAAGACTGCCCATGTGCTTCTGACTGCCAACTCCTGATGACTCAAAATTGCCCTTCATAGTTCTAGGTTGCTCTATAAAATGAAAGAAACATAGAATTTGATGGCAGTTAAGGACCACTTAGCCCAGCAAGTCTGCCCATTTCTCCCAATCTACAGTATTACATCAGACTATGCCTGATCTGCAGCTCTTTCTCCCTCCCCCCTTCCTTTCAACTATAATTCATTTGTGCTTATCCCATGCATTCTTGAATCCCACCACTGTTTTTACTCCCACCACCTCCACTGGAAGACTGTTCCAGGAATCCACCACTCTTTCAATGAAGAAGCAGTTCCTCACATTTCACCTGAATCTACCCCCTTCCAGCTTCATAGCATGTCTCCTTCCTCTTGTGCACATTTTCTTCTGAAAAATACTCCTCTTGTACATTATTTATCCCCATGAGTTATTTAAAGGTTTCTATCATATCCCTCCTCTCCCTCCTGTCTTGCAGGGTGTACATATTGAGGTCCTTTAGGCTTTCTTCATAGCACTTTTGATGCAGATCCTGCACCATTTTAGTTGCCCTTCTCTGGACTACCTCCACTCTGTCTATGTCTTTCCATAGCTGTGGTCTCCAGATCTGGACACAATACTCTAGGTAGGAGCTTACCAGTGATCTATATAGAGACAACACCTCCTCCCTCTTTCTTCTGGTGATATCTTGCATCCCAGCATCCCACTTGCCCTCCCTACTGCTTTGTTGCACCGCTTGACCACGTTTAGGTCATCCAATATGATTACCCCCAGGTCTCTTTCCTGCTTGGTGATCATCAGTACCACTTCACCCATTTTGTACTCCATCTTTGGGTTTCTGTACCCTAAGTGCATTATTTTGCACTTTTTTGCAATAAAATCCAGCTGCCATACCCTTGACTACTCCTCTAGTTTTCTCAGGCCTCAGCCCATCCTTTCCACCCCCTCTTGAAGTGACTACCCTATTGCAGGTTTTGGTGTCATCCACAAAGAGGCAGATATTTCCTTCCAGCTCCTCTGCAAGTCACCTATAAAGACATTAAAGAGGACTGGTTCCAGTGTTGATCCCTGAGGCAGCCCACTGGTCACCCTCCCTTCCTTGGAGTGAACTTTGCTTACCACCACCCTCTGTCACCTATCACCTAACCAATTTCATATCCAGTTTACTCATTCCTCCAGTAATGAGTTGAAGCTCCTGGTTTGGAGTTTCGTCTACTGTCCACTGTCATAGACAGGCAGCACCTCAGTGAAAGCCACTGAGCTATCTGTCTAGGACACCTCCCCAGCTCCCCAACAAATCCCTAGCAGGGTCATTAGGACCCAGGTGGACAATGATATCCAGCTCTCCCTCCTGTCCTGCTGCCCAAGCAACCTGCAAGATTCACTTCCCCTCTCTCAGGGCCATGGCACCAGGTAGGCACACAACCTGCCTCTCCCCCTCCTCTCCTATTCCCACATCTATCCCTCTCACAGTTGAGTCCCTCACCAGAAGTTGCTCCGTCCTCCTCTGGGATCCTCTACTACCCTCCTTGGGGTCTCCACTATGAAGGGCCCCCCATTCCCTTGGTCAGTACTGTGGGTGCTTCATAGGAATTTTGTATTTGTACCAGTTGAGGAGTGTGCCTCTGTCCCACCACCCCCACCCTTTTAGAGTCTGCCATAGTCCAGCTGTTCCTCCTCCTCCTCACTGGCATGCTCTGAGGTAATGGTGACAGACTTGGTTGCCTCAGGGTGGGGGAGAGGTACCCTGAATCCTAGTCAACTTGACCTGGAGTCTAGTGACCTTCTCAATCAACCCAGAGAGGTATGTATAGATGGGGCAACACCACAGTCTCCAGAAGATCTCTCTGAAAACTGCTGCACCACAACCACTGCACTGCACCACTCCCAGCATTCTCAACCTTTGTTCTCCATGTGTTACCTGGAGATACTTTTGTTCCCTTAACGCTGATAGGATGTTTCCAGTTTTCCCTTTTTTTGTTTGTTTCTGTTTATGTTCCCCCATGTCTTGTATAAATCTTTATATACTTCTACCCTTGATAGGGTGTTGCTCCTAGTGCCAGTTTTGTCTACTTTCCACCCTTCCCAGCCATAATTGTTACACAGACGTAAACAGGCACCATGCCCTAGAACACTAGCAGAGTCCCCCACTCCTGATGTAAACAAATATACAACCCCTCTAAAAAAATGGTTTTATTTAAATTACTATTTTGGGGGTACAAACAAGACAACAGAGACTTAAAAAAATGGTAACTCATAGGCTAAGCCAAGTCAAGAAAATAGCTCCTAGTGAAACCAACATGTGGAGGGACCACTGAATTAAAACAAACAAAAAATCTGGTTTAATAACTTTTTCTATATTTTATAAGTTGATACACGATTTGTTTTAATGTTTCACTTAAACTCTTTTTATAAGCCCAGTAAGATACTTTGGGGTATGGTTGTGCTGCTGCAACTGCACTTCCAGGGGCAGAAGGCACTGTGCCTGTGGAATTGGCTTCATTTTGCCTCTGAGAGTATGGCTGCAGCAGCACAGTGAACACCTGGTCATGTCTTACTGCTTACCTATTAAACAAATCTATAGTTTGTCAAGTAGTTGCTTTCTTGCAAAGCATTTGCTCACTAAAAACATTGGCTCAGTTTAATATTTGTTGTAATTTTTTGTTTACTCTGCTTTACATTTTAGGTCCCAAATCGTTACTTCCAGCCTTTTGGCTGTGGTCCTCGTGCATGTGTTGGGAAGTATATTGCTATGGTGATGATGAAAGGAATTGTGGTCACCCTTTTAAAGAGATACAAACTCTGTTCTTTGGAAGGAAGAAGCATTGATAACATCAAGAATAACAACGATTTGTCCCAACATCCGGAGGAATCTCAGCCCCTACTGGAGATGGTTTTCATTGCAAGAGACAAAGCACAGCCCTAGGATCCTACTGGAAAATTCAGATTGATTGCTCTAAATTGTTATTTTGTGTAAGTTCTATCTGCTGTTTAGATTAATTTGTACTAAATGACTGAATATTTTTGTATGTTACTATGCACCCATGTATAACATTTAATTTTGATACTTAGAATCAAAAAGTATCAAGTCATTTTAGTTCAGATATTTTTAGTTTAAATTAAGTTATCCACAAAAATAATATACTATACATAGTATAACACAGTATAACGTTCTAATCCCACAGTTTCAATGCAATTATTGCATGTGAAAAAAAAAAAACAGCAAGCTATACTGTAAATGTTGAGCAGGCAAAACCAAAAGCCGAACTCCAGAAAGGCAGGTCTGAGTACTCATGAAAGGAGTAAAAGCAACCAATACAAACAGAAAACTCACCACTCCACAATACTGTGGCCAACAAGGTAGATACAGAGCACTTTGGTAGATATGTAGCACCTCCTCCTAGTAGATACCACACTGATGTTGTTGTGCAAGGTGCTAGAAGTTAATTAAAAAAAACAGTGAACATAGGAGTACTATTTGTAAAAGGTACTCACTGCATAAGTACATAATTGGGGCCGATTCTAGAAGCACCCCTAATGGGGCTGCTCTAGAAGCACCCCTATGCATGTCGCTAGTTGTGACATGCAAAGAGAGCAGTTGCGCCAAGGACCCTGTGCCCAATTCTGTAAGGGGAAGGTCCCCATGGTTAAGTCCTGTGACATGCGACAACCTGATAGGTACACCAAATGAAGGGCATACCTGAAAGGTTTGTCGCAAGCCTGCAGCCCTGGACATGAAGGGAGCAAGTGCCACCCATGCCCCGATCCCCCAAGGTTTGCATAAAGCCCTGCAGGGCTTGCTCATGCCCCCCAATCCCCAGAGCTTCAATAAAGCCCTGCAGATCTAGCTCATGCCCCAGACACCCTGCAATTTGCAAACAGCGGCCCCCCCCAACCCAATTCATGATCCCAAAAATGATATTCCTAACACTCAAGTCCTCATCTTCCCTGGTAGTCTAGTGGCCCTCCACCTGGCAGTGCCTGACCACCCCGCTCTCCCAACCCATTTCAAGTTGACAACTGACACAGCCCACCTCTCACTACTGCAGCCAGCCACTGATTGAACACTGAATGAGCACTTAGTACTGTACATGCATGCTTGGTGGATGAGCTGTCATTCACCATGCACATATGTACAGTAGTACGCATTCAATCAGTGTTCAGTTGGTGGCTGGCTACGGTGGTGAGAGGTGAGCTGTTCCATTTGCCGGTGGGAAGTGTGTGTGTGTGTGTGTGTTTGTGCATGTGTGGCAGTGGCAGTGGACTGGCACTGCCAGGTGGGGGCCACTAGACTACCAAGGATTATGGGCCTTTTTCATTTGGACCACTTAAATTTCAAGCAGACTGGGGTACAGGGATTAGGGCATGGGGGAGTGCACTAGCCTTGCAGGGCAGTTTGACTGTGGGTGATTGGGGTGGAGGGTTGTATTAATTGCCCTGCTGGCCATTTACATGGCTTGTAATCAGGGCATGGGGGTGCACCAAATGTCCTGTGGGGCATTGTACTGCAGAGAATCAGGGCAGAGGGAGTTGCACTAATTGTCCTGTGGGGCATTTACACTGTGGGGGATAGGGGCATGGGGGCTTGCACCCATTGCCCTGCAGGGCATTTCACCACACACGTTTTGGGGTTTGGGGACATGGGGGGTTCCAAAGGTCTGCTAGGCTTATTCCACTGCTTGGGGTATTGGAACTGGCTGCACATTACACAACCCCTGGTGGACACAAATTTCACTTACACCAGCTATTAGCTGGTGTAACTGTACTTTGGTGGATGTCTTCCAGGGGCTGCCCTTCCAGAATAGGGCACAACTGCTTCCATAAACCCCCTAGTGCCATGTCACAGGGGGTTTATGGTGTAACTGGTGGTGTAAGTCTACTTTGTGCACATCGCCTGCAACAGGTCACAGGCTGCTTTGCAGAATACTGAATGTCAGAACTCCTACCATAAACTGTTACTTGCACCATTTATTTTGGTGCAAGTCAGTTTATGCCAGGCATAACCCTTTGAGAATCGGGCTGGCACCTCAGATGTTCATTAATATCTTCTAGTCATTTGCATACTGACCAATAATGCAAAACATTTTTAATGGCAAAAAATAGTTTGTCTTTTCTACATATGTATTAAATATATCTATACTGTGAGCAAACTGCACTGCAATATATAGAAATAAAGGTTTTTCATACATTAACACAGCTAGTTTTATCTGACATATAAATATATCTACAATAACATTTCAGCTACCGTGTGTTGTTGTATTCCATGAAGTCAAGTCTGTAGATAGCCCTTACTACAAAAACAAAAACAGATTTATGTTTTACTTTAATGAGAAAAATGCAGTATATTATATAACAATCCTATGGAGATATTTCTTAAATGCTTGTAGTAGCATCATAGGAACATTAAATTATGTGTCAGGCTGAGACGTAAATAAAACATTTTTGATATGTTAAGCTAAGTAATAAAATGTGGAACTAAGAACAGATTTTGAAATCTATTGAAAATCTATGGAAATATGAGGTATGTCTATTTTTCATTTATTAAACTTGTTACAAGGATAATTAGAATATTAATCCTAAATTGTGTCAACATATTTTACACTGGGAGTACTAACTGTGTGCCCTAACATGCCTTAACATGTACCAAATGGGTTTGTAGCATTTCCCATTCATGATAGGAACTGATGTAGTCTTTATTTCCTCAACTGTCTGATTTTATTAAAAGCAGACCTTAAACAGTCATTAATAAAGGGTAATTAAGTAATAAGGCATGACAGGGTGTGTGTTATTGTCGGATAACAGCACACTTCAGGAAGTGAAGCCCAAGGCAAAAACAAGGGCTTTAAGCACCGAAGAAGTGTTGTTATTCCTCAAGTAAGCACACACTGGAATGCCTTATTGTGATTATAAAATGGCTTCTCTAATTTTTTTTAATTTTAGGATCAAGTATTGAGATTCAGAAAATTAAGCATTTCTGACCTGTGCTGTTGAGCTAGGATATCATCATGATCATGTGACTGGATTCCATCAATCACAGTATGGCATTTCTCTTACCCATTTTATAATGATCTTTATAGTTATGGCACCAGACATGGGGCTTGATTCACAAAGATTGGCACAAGCTACTCAGATGGCCGCTTGTGCTGATCTGCAGTGCACTAGGGACCTTGTACCCAATTTCCGAACAGGGGTGGTCCTGGTGCCAACATTCCACAGCTTCCAGTAAATGTGGCTGGGCAGCAAAAAGATGGCACAAGTGAGAGGCTTGCCACAAGCTGCTGGTCAGCATGTTTGCCAAGATACAAGGACAAAGTGGGAGGTTGCCGGGGTCATGGGGGACGGAGCAGTGCACTGAGAGGGCAGGTGGGACACAGATGGGTGACTGGACGAGTGGCATATGCATATAAGTTGCTAAAATAAAACTTTAATGAATGTAAGTGTTACCATAGTAAACTTAGGTCTGTGCAACTAAAGTTTTGTAAAGTACCATCACATGAGTCTAACTTAAAGGAATGCTGCAAACCCCCAAAGATGCTTCATTTTTGAAAATAAAGACCACACATGCATTATATTCAATAAAAACTTTCAGTGGAATTTATTTCTTCAGTCTCTTTTTTAATATTTGAAATATTTGAAAGCCTTTATTTTATTTGTTAATGAAAAGCTATTTTGTTCACAAAATGAATACTCCAGTGCACTTGTGGACACAGGCATGGCAGCATGCCTGAGGAGTCCCTTCCAACCCCGGTCAGTAGCCTGTTAATGTTAGAACTGGTGATTTTTAAATATTTTGCTGTGTGGGGCTCCTCTTCAAATAGTCGGTGAGAAAAAATGACATAAGTTAGTTCATGACAGACAAGGGGCTAAAGCATGACAAACAGTGTGTTGCTGCTTTGAAAAGGGGCATCAGAATGTTGGGGTGCATCAAGGTGAGGGGATGGACATGGCAAGGGAAGTCATCTTTTCTCTTTACAGGGCTGTGGTCAGGGCACACCTGTAGTGCTGCATGCAGATCTAGGCTCCCCAATACAAAAAGAACATGGAGAAAGCTGAGAGACAGCAACACAGAGCCACCAAAATTACCAGGAGTATGGAAGATGAAAGCTTTGAGGAGAAGCTGATGGCCCTTAACACATGGGTGTCATATTCAGAGCTGGCCAAATGCATGTGCAAAATGAGGCACCACACAAAAAAGTGGGCCGACTGTCTCTGACATGATATTCAAACAGAATGTGCGATTAGAACAGATTGTGTATTCTGTTTGAACATTGGACCCTGGATGCACGGTGCATAGCAAGCAGCTGCCATGTATGGCATGGTGCATCAAGGGTGCAGGACTGAAGACTGCCAATGAGGGAATGCGTGGTCCATACCTGGATACACGGTGTCCCCCATGGGTGATATTCAGCCCAAACATGCAAATGAGCATATTGGGCATGCATGGCACAAAGGTGTCTCATGTATGCCCATTATGGGCTCATTAGCATGGCTGCGCTGGGCTGAATGCGCCAGGCCTGCTTCCCCAGACCCATCTTCATAGAAACATGAAAGCTATCCCATCACCCTAGTAGTCTAATGTCCCCCCTCCCCAGCACCATAATAATAAAAGCAAACTCTTCACCCATATGCCATAGTGCAGAGACCCCTTCCCGCATGTTCACGATCACTGTAATGACATAGAAAAAAACCTCATCCCCTGTTCTGTAGTGTAGTGTCCCCCTTCCCTGCCTGATCACTGGGTGTAATAAAATTACAGAAACGTTCCTCTTTGCCATAGCGTAAACCCCCTGCCTGACCACTGGCATACAAAAAATAATTTCTGATCCCCACTTTTCATAGTGTTGAGATCCCCCCACCCGATCATTGACATACATAATATAATAAACTATCCCTTTTTTTCATAGTGTAGGAACCCCCTCCCCAGCCCCAATCACTGTTCGAAACAAACAAGCAAACAAACAAACAAACAAACAAACAAACAACAGTTTCCTATTTCCATAGTGTAGTGTCCACCACCCCAGTATGCAGGAACCCACCACCCCACACCACCCCATCTTGAACCATGCCAGCAACTGGCACAACCCTCCTTACCCTGAGATGGCCAGCCACCGACTGATCTGTAACAGAGTAAGTACAGTAAATAGTATGCTCTTATTGGTCATCTCAACAACCAATGAGTGCATACTGTTTACTGTATACACTCTGGTACAAATCAGTCAGCAGCAGGCTGTGGCAGGGGGAGGAGAGCTGTGCCAGTCGCCGGCATGGGTCAGGATGGGGGTGCGAGGTGGTGGGTTATAGCATACCGGAGTGGGGGTTGCAGGGACACTAAACTATGGAAATGGAAATCTGTTTTTTGCTTGTTTCATACAGTGATTGGGGCTACACTATGGAAAAAGGGGATTGTTTATTATATTATGTATATCGGTGATCGTGCCAGGGAGGGGAGGGTCCCTACACTATGGAAAAAGAGGATTAGATATTATCTTCTCTATGTCAGTGTTCGGGCAGGGGGTCCCTACACTATGGAAAATGGGGATCAGATATTATTTTTTGTATGTCAGTGATCGGGCTGGGGGGGGTTACACTATAACAAAGGGGAATGTTTCTGTAATTTTATTACACCCAGTGATTAGGCAGGAAGGGGGGACACTACACTATGGAACAGGGGATCTTTTTTTTTTTATATTTTATTACAGTAATCATGATTGGGTCAGTGGGGTCACTACACTATGGTAAAGGGGGATCGGTGCTACTTGTTAACTTTACAACAGTGCACAGGGCTTGTGGGAGGGGTGTGTGTACCCAGCCCTTGACTATGTGTGGGGCACCAGCCTTCACCGCGCATAGTTAAGGTAGGGTTTCAAAAGCGTAACTATTCACACATGCAGCCAGCCATCATTACACCTTGGTGGGCGGTTCAATATTGTGATGCGCGGAATATGCATGAGGGACCTCTCATCTACATTCTCTCATCACAGTATTGTGGGCCATGGTGCCATTGGGTTTACAGGGTGCATCATGGGCTTCTGAATATTGCCATGCCCCCAATGGCCCTCGAAAGTCCAGAGATGTGCAGGCACATGTTGGGAAGCACCATGCATCTATTTTAAATATGTGGGCCTGATTGTTCATGTTGGAGAAAAGAAGGCTAAGAGGGGACATAATATCAATTTTCTGCATATTTAAAGGTATGGACAAGATTGCACATACAGAAATGTTTAACCTGGCGATCTTCAACAGGACTTGGGGACTTGCCTTGAAACGAAGAGGTGGTAAACTCAAGGGTAGGGTTGGGAAGCACTTCTTTGAGAGGGTGGAGGACCTATGGAACAGCTGACCAGTGAACATGAAGACAGTACAGGCCTTTGTGGTAAGCCTGCACAAATTTACACTTGCCAAGTGAATCTCTGGATACCAGGGTGCAGACATGATGGGCATAGAGTCCCTTCCAGCCTTACTGTGTTATGTTATTCATTGCACAAAAGGATCAGTATTTAGTTCCCAACCTCTCAATCTACAAAAACATGCAATGCACTATTATTTTGCTATAAACAGTTGTTGGCAAAATAAAGTTTTATGTCTTCCTTTGATGCACACTGCAGTTCACATTTTCTGACATGATCCATGCATCTGTGTGGTTCTCTCCCCTTTGTTCTTCGCAATAAAGTACTGCTCAGTGGGGTAGAAATCATACAGATACATGAATCTTGCTTCCTGTTGGGAAGTGCAGCACGGTATAATGTAGGTGGAAGAATCTGGACAACACTACAGTATATATCTATATATTATAGGTGCGTAAAAGCGCCCCTATAGTTAGGGTTGAGTAGTCTGTTTAATGTTAAACCTCAAATTTTGAACATTAGTATCTTTGGATCCTGTTGATGAAATGAGCTGAAACTGTGCATTGGTTGTCTAGAAGGCAAAGTCTTGATGTGTGGAAATGTTTGTGACAGCAGCTTGTGTGATGTTTGAGATACAGTACATAGGTGTCATTTCTAGAAAAACATTTTTTTTTCTATACTTAACATTAGTTTTTTTGCTCTTGCCTACAGCCTACATGAAAAGGAATTCTTTCCCCAAACTTGCAGGACATATGTGCATGTCCCAAGGTAGTGCCTTTGACAGGTCTGGTAAAAAAAAAAAAAAGAGTTTGAAGCGTTATTAAGCTTTAAATGTGTGTTTTCCAACTTGTGCATGCACAGTAGGGGTTTTGAGATAACATTCCATGACAAAAGTAAAATTGTGATACCGCAAATGCCCATTTTGCTTTTGGCCACTTGTTTCGCATGGCACCAAACATTTTTTTTGTTCCTTGCCAACCGCCATCTTGTTAACCTTTTCCACGAACCAACATGGAAAAAAACACAAAAATCCTGTGATTTTATTAAATAAACATCTGAACCTAGCCAAATGGGGCCTGGTAAGCTATATTCTGATGTTTGTTTTTAAATATTGTGCCGACATGTATGTTTTCTGGCCACACAAATTCCTGGGTGCCCAGCTTAGCAAGAAAAGCACTTCCCTGCATTCTCTGTGTGAAAACACTGGGAATTTCTTGAGTTCTGCAGCCACAGCTGAAGTCAGGTTACTGGCTGCAGTCTGAGGAGTTGATCACTGTTTTACTGGTGTGAGGTCTTCAGCTGTAGCTGCAGCTGTACTGCTGGCTGCAGTCAAAGGAGTGAACCGCTGTTTCCTTGGTGTCTAGTGGCATTCCCCACCCTCTGATCACTGTCCCCTAATTTTGATTTTAATCCCTGCTGTCTAGTGGCAACCACTCACCCTCCAATGCCTTCTAATTATAAAATTTGACACTGTGATGCCAAATCCTTGTGTCAGATGCCCCCCAGCCCACTTTTTTGTTGCTAGTGCCAACATCAGGTGGCCCAGTCTCTTTGTTAGCATTACCATAACCCCCCAGTAGTGTGGGGCACTGGAGAGCCCATTCCAGTGTCCCAACACATTTATTTTATCTTCTCCTATAAAAAGAAAACAGTCCCCCGACATCTTTTTTTGTTAAACCTGAAAAAAAAAATGCTGTCCCTCATTGGCCTCGGCATCTCCTCTCCCATCCCAATCTTCCCACTGAGCACATATGTTCTTGGTTTTTGGGGGTCTAGTGGCCCTCCTTCCCTGATCCCTCTGGCCACCAGTTTTCTTAATTTTTGTTGGTGGTTAGTGGCATCCTCCCCACTCTCCCATGTTCGTTGGTGCTGAAAATAAGAAAACCATCCCTTGATGTCTTTTTTGGTTTTTTTATCTGTAAACAAAAAAGAAACATCCATCGCCATCACACCCACACCTTCCGCCTGACCTCCCACAGCGCTCCCACCTCCCCACACCCCCACACCCTCACTCACCTGAAGAGGTCCCAGGTTCAAGATATGCTCTCCTGATCAAAGACACATCTTGCTGCTGGAACCGGCTGCTGCAATATGATAGGTTAAATGCGCTTTAATGTAGTTAAATTTGGGTTTCAACTTTTATGCATAACTTTGGCATTTTTGGGGATTTTGACCCCAAATTTTCAACATGGCCTTTTGGGGACCCCTCCTCATGAACATTGTGACTGTCATTATGGAAATCCCACCAGAAAGGTGATTTCATGGTTGGTTGGCAAAATGACCTTTTGGGCAGGATTTTTGTACTGACAATCATATTGTTCGTGAGGTGGGATCATACAAAGGCCATGTCAAAAATGTGGGGTCAAAATGATTTAAAATGGCAAAGTTATGACCATTTGTTGCAATTTCACTTCGCAAGCTTGAAACTTCAGAAACTGAAAATATTTTGGGCCCAAATTTTTGACATAGGCTTCTTATTACAACACTGACTGTATGTCACAGCTGTCATTTTTCAAATCCTGGCCAAAATGTGTTTTTGCACCTGTGGCATGGAATGACATTGCTGTTGCACAGAATTATGTTTTGGAGAAGATTTGAACATTTTATGTGTAAGGTGTATCAGGTGGGGTAACAACATGGCTATGCTGACAATTCCATATCTCTTGCCTAACAAATGATAGTGCAGGGGCCTCTTACAGACCTACAAATATATATATATATATATATATATATATATATATATATATATATATATATATATATATATCTATCTATCTATATATAGATAGATAGATATATATATATATATATATATATATATATATATATATATATATATACATGTATGGAGCTCACATGCAAATACAGATACCATTAAGGAGTGGTGGAAATCAGAATACAATCACAATCTGTGAAGAATTATTGATGGTTGGGAGGGCTCTCGCGCTTCCACAACCAAATAAGACTATGATTATGCTTTCTGAAAAAGTCAGGAAACTCTTGGCAAACAACTTCATTAATGCATCAGTTAGGGGTCATATTAAAGTGGCAAAAGTATGGAAATGTGGTGTTAGGGTTTCCAACACTAACACCCCACCCCCTCCCTGAAGACACTGACAGGCATTGGGAGTATGCTTGGGGTCATCAGCCCTAACACTTACCCCAGTCCAGAAGTAAATAAGCTGAGATGGGTACAGTATAGGATAATGGGGTGAAGGTTAGGGCTGACAACCACAATACTACATTTTCCTGCTTTTGTTGCTTTAGTAACAGTCCTAACTGTTGCATTATTAATTTTTTGCAATTAATTTCCTTATGTTTTCAGATAGTAGAATTATATCTTTATTTGTCTGTGGGCCATGCACTCTCATCCCTCCATACATATGTACATGTATGTAGCTGGGCCCTGTGCTTCAATTTATAGCACAACAGTGACCAAATTGTCAGCATAGCCATGTTATTACCCCACCTCATGTACCCCGATGCAGAAAATTTCAAATCCACACTAAAACATAATTCTGTGCAACTGCAATGCCATTCTGTACTGCAGGTACAAAAACATATTTTGGGCAGGAATTGAAAAATGACAGCTGTGACATATATGAGATCGGGTAATAAGAAGGCTATGTTGAAAATTTGGGGTCAAAATATTTACAATTTCTGACGTTATGAGTGGGCATACCAAAATTGCAATGAATGGTCATGACTTAGGCATTTTTTTTATATATTTATCCCCATTTCTGAACATAGTCTTCTTATGACCCCACTTGACCACTTGATAAACCCCATAGGTGAAAATTTTCAAATCTGTTCCAAAATGGCATTCCATGCCACAGGTGTGAAAACACATTTCAGGCAGGATGTGAAACATGATGGCTAAACAATACTGTTCATGAGATGGTGTGAAAAAATGACTATGTTGAAAATTTGGAGTCAAAATATTAATAATTACCAAAGCTATGCGGGTGCATAGAAACATTTCAACAACCGCTCATAACTCAGCCATTTGTAGGAATTTTATTTTACCAAATTTTCAACATGGGTTTTTTGGGTCCCCCCACCTCATGAACACTGGTGGTAAAATGTCATTATTCTGTCCCAAAAGGTGATTTTGTGCAGTGATGTCAACCTTCCAGTTTTGAGTAATGAAACAACAGTGACAGTGTTCATGAGGTGGGGCACCAAAGAGCCCATGTTAAAAATCTGGTAAAAGAATTCCAAAAATAGCAAAGTTATGAACATAAATTCAAAACGCCATTGAAATACATTATACGGCACTTACCTTGATTCCTTAGTTCATGGTTCAGCTTTGAAGAGTGTAGATGTGCCCCGGTCCATAGAAGATGACAGTGGATGACCTCCAGAGGTAAGTATAGCATAAGGGGGGGTGTGGAGAGGTGAGTGCTCAGTGGGAGGGTTGGGATGGAGGGACAAGGTCTGCAGTGACAATGAGGGATCGTTTTCTTTGTTTCAGGGACCAAAAAGATGTTGGGGGATGGTTTTTCTGTTACAGATACAATAATAAACTATCTTGGGACACTGGGGTGGGCCTCTCAGTGTCCCACACTGCTGGGGAGTCTAAATGCCAACACAAGGATTAGGCACCTTGACGTCGGCTATAATTTAAAAGCAATGGGTTTGGGGTGGGCATCCGACATCATGGGGGCACCCCAGTGTTGTATTATTATATAAAATATACAAAAAATAAATAAATGAAGGAGGCACTAGGGAATGGAGATCCAAGGGTGGGGAGGAGAGTGCCACTAGACACCAGGGAATAAGAGGGACTGTGATTGGGAGTGAGGAGTGTATGCCAAAGGCAAAAGGAAAACACCAGCTCACCCTGCAGCCAGCAGCATGAGTTCCAGCTGTGGCTGCAGAAGTCAAAAAAAGTCCATTGTCCTCATACAGAGAATGCAGCAGAAGCAGTCCTCTCACTAATTTCAGCACCCAGGATTTTGGGTGTCCACAAAAGGTGTTTCTGGCCACAATTAAAAAAAAAACATCAGAATATAACTAAACGGGTCCTGTTTAGCTAAGTTCAGATTTTTTTTTTATTGAATTCATTTTTAAGGGTTTTTTAATTTTCTGACATTCACTAATGGCAAAACAAGATTGTGGACACAACAGAGCTTTGAGAAAATACACCAGGCTCCCTGCGACACTATGTGACCCTGTCTGTGAAAACAAACTACCTCCTGTGAAAACAGAAGTATTTTCATGCGAACACAACACGCTCTGTGAAAATACACCAGGCTCCCTGTGACACTATGTGACTCTGTTTGCAAAAACAAAGTACCTTTCTATGAAAACAAAAGTATTTTCATGCAGAACATCTTGTAGGCATCTTCTGTCTATTCTACCCTAAAGCTAGCCTCTGATCTTAGATCCTATCTGCATACTTATGGCTTCCCTTTAGCTCCCTTTCATCTCCTTCTGACCTATTCCTACTTAGCCCCCTTTCCCCATTTCTTCTCATGTTTTTATGTTGCATCTTAGACTTTTAGACTTTCACCTCTAGTCCCCTTTGTCACCTTCCTACTTCACTTCCTGATTTTTAATTGATCCACAGTGGATATACATACTGCTTATGTTGCTCAGTTTTGCTATTCACCTGAAGAAGGGACCTGTATGGCCCCAAAAGCTTGTGTATAATTCCATCTTTGTACAAGACACTTGTTGGTCCAATAAAAGGTATCAAACCTTCCATCCTCTCCTGTCATGCGGAACATCTAACTTTTTCCAAAAGAAATAAGGGGAAATTAGGCATTCAATAACTTTTGAACGGATTAATATTCTTTTAGCAAACCTTCAAAAGGCACATCTGTGAGGCAAAGGTGTTCTACCTTAAAAATGTCAGACCACAATCTAGAGCCATCGCTGAAATACAGGTAGATAAATAAATGGCAAAACAAAATGTAAATTTAGGAATTATGACACTCTGTATCTCAGAAACCACACAACAGAGTCACACAAAATATGACACATCAGGAAACCTATCCTTATAGATTATGCATGCCAAATGTCAAGCAAATCCATTGAATGGTTGCAAAGTTATTAAGGTTGAAAAGTCTGACTTTAACATAGACGTTTGCACTCAACCCTAACTATACTGCCACTACCATGCCAGTATAATGTGTGTATGTGTATACATACATATATATATATATATATATATATATATATATATATATATATATATATATATAGTATGTATGTATGTATGTGTTTGTGTGTATATATATATTCATTGCAGAAAACTTCATTAATGCATCAGTTGGAGTTGAAGCAACAAAAGTAGAGAAATGAGGCTTTAGGTTTTCAAACTCTAACCCCCAACCCTACCACCCCATCCCACCCCACCCTCCATGCACCAACAGGAGTCAGAGTGTACCTTGGGGTCATTATCCCTAACTGTCACCCCATTCCATGTGTAAGGAAGCTGAGATTGTACAGTATAGGACAATGAGGTGAGAGTTAGGCCCGGCGACCCCAAGGCACACTCTTCAACTCTTTTAAATACACAAAACTAATGCACTTAATGGGCTCAAATATGTGGATCTGCTTTACTTCTAGCATCGACCACCAAAAACATTTGAAAACACAATGCACAATTAAGAAAAACACACATTCATTTTATTCACAGACACACATAACAACGGCTCTGTTTGCATTACTTTTTCAAATGTTTTTGGCACTCTTCAACCCTAACTGCCCTTGGAAGCTGCCTGCCCTTGAACGGGGCTGCTTCAGCTCCCCCATGGTCAGCCGGCACCCAGCCAGCCACCAACCAAGACCAAGACGCCCACCAGCAGCTCCTTGGAAGATGCCTGCCCATAAACAGGGCTGCTTCAGCTCCCCCTAGGTCGGCTGGCACCCAGCCAGCCACTGACCGAGACCAGGACGCCCGCCTGCAGCTCCTTGGAAGGTACAGGACAGCGCAGTCAATCGGAACATGGGTGCTTCCAGCAAACCCGCTCTGATTGGCCAGGACTTTTCCCCTGCTTCTGCCACCTGAACTAAGCACATTTCAAGTGTGTAATAGAAGTTTTTTTTTCTGGCTAGTTTTCCATTAGCAGGTTATACAGACCTGCCACTAGAGGGATTCTTGGTCTTTTATTGGAAAAAAAAAGTATACCCTCTGAAAGACACAGTCCCTGGCTGTCTGGTCTTTCTGGCTGTATCCTCACTTTCCACTGATCCAGCTACTGCTCTGCCACCCCCTTCTCCTAGCCCCACCTGCCTGTCTTAACCCCCTCCCTCTGCCTACCCCAAATCCTACCTTAATCATGCGCCTCCACCGTTATCTACCCCCTATTCTATTTCTTCTTGCCTGTCTTCCTCCCCTACTGCATGCCCCAAAAGCCTGCTTTCCCTCCTTCCCCACAGCTTCCACATTCCTACATCCTTCCTCCACTTAGGCATGCTGCACACTGGTCACTGCTCCTTGCCCAGAGTCCATCCTACCGCCATGAAACTGTCCTACACCCACACTGGTTCTAGCCCTCCACTCTGGTCCCCCCTGTCTACGCTTACCCTCACCTGCTATCGTCGATGCTCGGCAATTTCCTGAGATGCTAGCAGGCAAAAGCATTCCCTTAAAGAAATACGCCGCAGCTCCTTGAGGCTAGTCCTCTTCCTCCTAATGCTGTCAGGCAACATGCACCCAAACCTTGGCCCATTCTGCTCTAAAGCCATTACTCTGAGCAAGCCTTCAGGTGCCCTCTCATTCATATCAATCAACATCTGCAGCCTCCTTCCTAAAATTGATGCCTTACAGACCTTCACCAGGCAGCACAGCCCTGACATCCTGGCGGTTGTCAAAACCTGGCTCACGCCATCAGTACCGGACCATGCAATCAGCCTTCCTGGCTACAATGTCTTTAGGCTGGATCACCTCTCCTAAAGATGTGGGGGCTGTGCTCTCTACCTAAAAGACTCCATACAGGGGCACCACATCATTACCTCACTCCAACCCACAACTGCTCAGATACTGCCAGTGAGAATCCTCCTCGGAGCCCAAAACAAAACCCTCACTGTTGCCACCATCTACATCCCTCCCAAAGAACAGGGAACTGGTCTAACAGCTGTTCTTGACTTTGTAAAGTCACTCCCACCCGGACACCGAATCCATCCTCCTAGGTGACTTCAACATCAACTAGCCTGCGGCCGATGCTGGTACACACAGGGATACCATTGCTGCAGCCAACCTCACACAAATGGTTGACTCACCAACCAGGAAAAATTACAGGACCGGCAGCAACACACTCTTGGACTGGATCCTTACCAGTCAGCCATTGCGGATATCTAACACTAATGTCTTCCCTGACTCTCTCAGCGACCACTCCCCTGTTAGCTGCACCTGGTCAAATAAATTCATCAAACAACCACCAAAAAACTATCACCAGCAGGATTCTACCCAGTGGTTACCTTCCTCGACTCAAATCCCACCTCCTCCATCAAGACTGGTCCCCTATCTTCAATGCAACCAATGTAAACACTGCCCTTGACCACTTCATAAACATCTTCACTGTGGCCTGTGACACATATGCTCCTATTAAGAAATGCAAAGTCAAATCACTCAGTAACCCTTGGCTCACAGGTGACCTCCTCAGGATGCTAAAAACAAGAGACCACCTATGGGAGCTGGCCAGAAACTCTGGAAGGCAAAATGACATCCAAAACTACAAACATGCCCACAATGACTGCACCAAAAACATCCGGCAAATGAAGTCCGCCTACTATAAGCATGCCCTCACAAACTCCTGGGGCAATGGTCGGGAATTCTGGAAGAACAAAAAGGAACTCACCAGGAATCCACCCAAAACCCCCCAATCAATACTCAACATCAACGGAACCACAACCCTCAACCCAAAAACCATTGCAGATACCTTTAACAAAGCCTTTACCGACCTCAGCACTGTCCTACCCCAGGACTACTTCAAAAATGGTGAAGCCCCTCTGTCCGCAATGAACACTACTCCCACCAGCTCCCCCCCCTGCTTCTACTTCAAAGCAGTCAAGGCTCACGAAGTACACAAACATGTAACCAAAGCCCTTGGTAAATCAAGATTCAGTAATGACTCCTTCGATCTCAAAATCCTGTCTCTCACACTTGATGAAGTGCTTAGTCCTCTGACCAGAATTTTCAACCTCTCCCTCAGCCTTAGCCAGTTCCCGGACAGATGGAAATCTGCCACTGTCACCCCAATCCATAAAAGTGGTGACAAAACTGCCCACGATAACTACAGACCTGTCTCCCTACTACCCCCACTTTCCAAGGCACTAGAACGCATTGTCTCTGACCAGCTCACAGAATACCTGGATACGTATAACATCATGTGCAAGCAACAACACAGGTTCTGCAAAGGTCACAGCACCTCCACAGCCCTACTTGAATTCACTGGTGCAATCCACAATGCACTTGACTCTGGTGAGCTACTAGGCTCAATCTACATTGACTTAACTAAAGCCTTCGACACCATCAATCACCGCCTCCTGCTTGTCCAGCTTCAGAACACTGGTCTGTCAACCGACTCCATTGGCTGGTTTAAGAGCCACCTTGAAGAACAGTCCCAAACAGTAAGAATCGCTGATACACTCTCAGATCCTAGACCGGTCTGCTTGTGAGTCCCCCAGGGCTGCATTCTGGGATCTCTCCTATTCAGCCTATTCTTAAACTCACTAATGGACAGCTGCCCAGAACAAATAATTCTGTACGCCAACGATGCTGTGATCCTTACCTCAGAACCTGATCCAATCCAATTACAAAATATACTTCAGCAGGCCTTCTCCTCCATTGAATCCTGGTTTCTAAATCATAAACTGCTTCTCAATCAGAAAAAAAACAAGTCTATGGTCTTCTGCAGCCCCCACAACAAAAACAAACAACTCCACCTCTCCATTGCAACCAAACAAAGAGCCATCCTAGAGTAAACACAATCATTCAAGTACCTCGGCATCACCCTTGATCCCCATCTCTCATACACTGTCCATATCAGCAATGTTGCAAAGTCTGCCAATGCGAGCTTAGGCATATTATTCCGGCACAGGAAACACCTAACCCCAGAAGCACTGACAGTGGCCGCCCAAAGCTCCATCATCAGCATCATAGACTATGGTCTTATCACATATGGGTCTGCAACTATCTCTGCTCTCAAACATATCGCAGCCTCCCTGAATAAGGCCTGTCATCTCATCACTGGCTCACATCGCTGTACCCACACATGTGACCTTTATTCCCAATCTGGATAGCTTCAACTGGACAAACGCATAAAATACCAAACTTGCATCACGGCCAAGAAAATTATAATGGGTCTGGCCCCACCTGGTGTCTGTGCCCTCCTTAAGCCTAGACATAGGAATGTCACTACAAGGAGATCCAATTCCCATCTACTACATATCCCACGATGTCACACGACCCAAGGGCATCCAACTGGCTCAACTCTCTTGGCAGTGACATAGTGATCGCTCCAACACTCGGCCTCTTCAAGTCCAAGCTGCGCCTTTCACTGCTTGTGTCCTGTGGTTGCCCATCTTAACATTTCCACCATTCCAGCTGCAAATGCCCCAGCACCCAGACCTTACAATCAGTATTTGCACCCCTAGCACCTTACCTGTCATATTCCTCGACAAGACCCCCTGGCTGCACTGTCTTCCACCCTCGCCCACCTCCCCCGTATCTCCACTCCTGCTCCTGCCCCAACCACCTCCCATACTCCCCCTTACCCCTGCACCTCCTTCCCCCCTCGATCTCCTACCCTCACTTCCCCACCACCACCCCCCTTCCCTTGTCTGGCTCATAGCTCAAGTCTTTGTACTGGTTATTACATTTCTGTAAGTCAATGACTATATGTTTGTAACTAAAAATGATGACTGTTGCACACACTGACATGGAATCTTTGTAAAAGAGCCTCATCTCAAAGGTATTGTAATCTTAGATTGAAATAAATAAAAAAAATAGAAACTAACTGGTGCATTAACAAAGTTTTTTCAATGAATTTTCTTACTCTTTGAGAAAGTGTGAGCTTACCCTCATAAGTTTGTTGGTGAGCAGGGTTCTCTGGGCCATGCACTTCCATCAGTCTATAGTGTGTTGTATTGCATCTCCCTGTGGGAGTGCAGGGCCTGAGGACCCTGCACTTCCAGCATGTTCCCATCACTCCATAATGGTATCTATTTGTGGGAGAGCAGGGCCCTACAGGCCCTGCACTCCCACCTATCCATAACTGTAGAGACATTGTAATGAACTGTCATTTCCCTGTGGGAGCACAGGGTCCAGTACTGCATAATGGAGGGCCTTGCACTCCCATTACTGCAAAATGGTATCCACATCCAGGGTCACACCTGATATCCCAGGTTGCACCTGAAAATAGGCATCTGATTTGTCTAGTGTGCTTACCAGGTTAACAAAAGCTAAATATGTAAGTGTAGAAACACAGTGCAGACCTAGAGATATTCCAGGTAACTGTTGTGATACAAATGGTGCAATATCTCAGTAACCGTAGCAATCTTGGAAAAAATCTAACACAGTTGTAATCATGTCCTGGCAACCTGCATGCTTGCTTAGAAAGGTGCACTAAATTGCTTTTAGCAAAAAATCTGTATCTTGAACAGTTTTCAAGATATAGGTGGCAAAAGGTACTGCATCCACCACAAAGTTATCCTATGGAATAATTTCCAAAATTCAAAATGTTATAGCTAAGGAAGCAATGTAAAGTTTATCACCAAACCAGCAAAAGTCACATCTGTGGGGCAAGCCCTTTCTACCCTGAACATTTTATACTGAAATTACAAACTGATTTTTTGCAGTGAAGAGGCAAAGAAACAGTAAACGTTAGAAATCCCTTTTTGAGAGATGTCAAAATCCCTTTTTGCAAGGTGTCAAAATCCCTTTTCACTATTGTGGGACCAGACGACACTGCCAGAAATCCCTTTCCACAATGCGAAAAGGGATTTTGGCCTGAAGTTTAGGATTATCAAACCAGATGGCCCTATGGGTAATCCCTTGTTGCAATGGGAAAGAGTTTTGACACCTCACAAAAGTTCAGCTCATGAAAATGGATTTTGACAGCTCATGAAAGGGGAATGAAAAATTAATCCCTTTTAGTCAAGTGTCAAATCCTTTCAACAATGGGACCAGATGACCCTGTCAGAAATCCCTTTTCTTGTTGCAAATAAAGAATTAAACAGCTCATGAAAAGGGATATGAAAGCAAGTGAAGAGGAATTTTGACAGCTCACAAAGGGATTTAAAACATTAATCTCTTTTGCGAGTATCAAATCATTCCATTGAGCTTAACCCCTTTGCGTGAGGTGTCAAAATCCCTTTTCACATCGTGAAAAGGGATTACCTGCAGGACCATCTGGTCTGACAACCCAATCCCTTTTTGTGACCTGTTAAAATACCTTTTTACGAAATGTGAAAATCCCTTTTTGAATCGTAAAAAGGGATCGGAAGCGAGTCATGAAAAGGGATTTTACAAATCAAAAATAAACATTCTGGAGCCACATTAAAGTAAACCAAAGGCTGAGAACTGTAAAGGACATCCAAATAAACAAAATACATTGTTGGATGTCTATAGAAGACATCCCAGGGTAAAGTTACAATGTTTTGTGGGCAGAAAAAAATGAAAACAAGATGGCTGCTTGTGAAAAGGGAATTTCTTTCCTCTCAAAGAGGGATTTAATGAATCCCTCTTTGTATGCTGTCAGAATCCCTTTTTGTGAGCCTCAAATTACTTTTCGCACTGTACGGTTATCCAAAACACAGAACTGAACATGATCAGAACACAACATTTAAAAATTGAGTAACTTTGGAACGGTTTAATTATTTCTCACCAAACCAATGCTAACATGTTCTTTGGGGTGAGCTCTTTCTACCCTGAAAATTGCAAACCAAAATTCCAAATGGTGTAGCCACAAAAATGATGAGGAAAATCAGTCAAAAAAGGAGAATTTTACTGTTTTTTCACTGTTTCCAGCACAGAATTTGCAAATTCAATCGTATCGGAATCTATAATTAGGTTTGCATAGGCACTTTAATATTAAACCTGAGATATTGCACTTTAATAACTTTGCAACCATTCAATGGATTTGCACAAAATTTGGTATGTGTTGTCTGGTGGGGGTAGGTCTCTTGACTCACCAAGTTTTGTTTTGGTCAGATTGGTGGATTTTGCGCTGTGCATTGTGAAAGAACAATAAAATTTGCCTTTTTTGGCTGTGTTTTTCCTCATCGAGATGCAGCCAAACCATTTGAACATTTGGTCTGAAATTTGCTGGGTGGAAAGAGCTCACCTCAAGGAACAAGCCAGCTTTGGTTTGGTGAAAAAATATTGATTCATTCCAAATTTATTAAATTCTGAAATTTTGGGATCTGAGCATGCTCAGTTCAGTCTTTTGGATAGCTGTATGGAATGAAAAAGAATTCTGATCTGACGAAAAAGATCCTCAGAATCCTTTCTCGTGAAAAAAATATCCTTTTACGTCAGCTGCCATCTTTTTTTTAGCCCAGAAAAACGGTCATAACTCTGCCCAGGAATGTCTTCTGCAGAATCCAAGTTTGAATCTTGTTCATCAGGATGTCCTTTATTGTTGTGTGAGTTTATTTTTGCTAATAACTTTATTTTATAACAAACACAAAAATACAATAAGCAATTGCAACCCCCACCAATAACAAGAAACAACTACAAAATAGGTTACATTAAGTCACAGCAAGGTGGGAGGTAAAAAAAAAAGAAAAAAATGGGAGAAAAGCCCCATCCCCTCCCTCTTACCCCTCCTGCAGCTATTCCATATTGGTTATCTGGCAACCAGTCTTAATTAAACAGTTAAAAATTGAACCTATTCTGAACTAAGCTGTTAGATAAATCATAAGAGGGAGGAGGAGAAAGAAAAAGAAAAAAATGGAGAGTCTAAGCTCGGTCTATATTTGGCAATTAAAAGAGAAGGAAATACATAACAAAATATCTAAATAGGGCAAAAAAAGACCTAACCCTTCTAGTAGCCATATCTGTCCTTCAAACCCTGGAAAAGGTTATCCCAGCATCCCTGAAACTTCCCTAGCGACTTGAAAAAGGTAGTTACGGCCCTTTCCGCATTCAGAGCATTCAAAAACTCGTCCCACCATTCTTTAAAGGAAGGAACCTTGTCACTCTGCCAATGCTGAAGGATCAGCAACTTTGTCACTGAAGCAACCGTAGCCATTTGGCATTTTTGAGATACTGATGGAATTTGAGTAAACCTCCCCAGTATGCAAACCTCAGGATTAAAAAAAGCTGAGATATCACAATAGGGGCTTATCCATTGCCTTACCGATTCCCAGAGCTTAACCACCTTGGGACAATCCCAAAGCTTATGATAAATAGTAGCCAATGAGTGACCACAATCTTTACACTCCGGGGAGCTGGATCTGTATATCCGAGAAAGTTTAGCCGGAGAAAGGTAAAGATTATGCAATATGTTGAACTGAATGCCTCTCAATCTATCTTGTTTGATATATGCATATATGTCCATCCAGACTCTTTCCCAGGTCTCGTCTGACCAGCCCAATGATAGATTCGTCTCCCAGTACCGGGGTACTGAGGAGGCCTTGGATACCGTCCTTGATAAGATTAACTTATATATTTTCGAGACCGAGTTTCCGGAGAGTGCCAAGTCTCTCAACTTCCTCAAAAATGACCCAGCCTCCTTACTCCCCCTATCACCCCTCAAAAAAGAGCAAATGCTACTTCGAATCTGGTACAGTCTCAACCGATCGCAGGGTTCGACTCCCAATTTCTCCGTCAAAACAGAAAGTGAGATAACTGAATCATATGAAACAAAGTCCTCAACTCTAGGTTTGAGGAGGAGGTTGCCTATAGAGCTCTTTATAGGTCGATTACCAATCAACAGGTTGGGATTCTTTAGAAGGGGTTGTGTTAGATCTCCCACATAGGAAATACCCAACAGTGAGTAGAGCTGATGCAGAACCCTGATGTCCCACCCCAATGGGGTATTTCTTACTTTAGAAGGAATCTTAGACCAAGGGGTATATAAAAAAGATTCCAGATCTAAATTGACACTCTGAGCAATCGAACGATCCAGAATATACCCAGTGGAGGTAGTTTCTGTATCTATCGTCCATTGGGCCAATCTCGCCGCGTGAATAACTAAATAGTAAGTGTAAAAGTCCGGTAGCTGCAAACCTCCTGACTTCCGCTGACAGATAAGTTTCGAATAAGACCTACGAGGGGGTTTGCCTTTCCATAAAAAGTCTGAACAGGATTTGTAAAGTGGTTTGAAAAAAGACTTGGGAAGGTACACATTGAGGTTAAAAAGGGGTTAAAAAATTCTTAGCAAAATCATCATTTTGATTGTGTTGGTTCTCCCCCAAAAAGTCAAGGGAAGTTTGGTCCACCTTTCCAAATCTTCTTTAATCGACTTAAACAAAGGTTTAAAATTAAGGCTTGCCAGACTGGCGAGATCCTTCGAGATCTGAATACCTAAATAGGACAACGATTTGGGCTGCCATTGCAGGCCCAGGGAAGAAGACCAGCTACGCTGTAGATAAAAAGATAGCGGGAAAACCGTGGTTTTACTCTTATTTAACCTATATCCCGAAAAGGCACTGAAACAAGAAATTATTTGTAACAGGTGTGGAAGCGAACTTCTGCTGTGCCGAACATGCAGCAACAGATCATCAGCGAAGGCAGATAGCTTGTACTCGGACTCCCCTATAAAAACCCCTTGGACTTGAGTATCCTTCTTAATAGTCCTTATTAGAGGTTCTATATATAAATTAAATAAATACGGAGAAAGAGGGCAGCCCTGGCGCGTACCCCGCAACAAAGGAAAAGCAGCCGAGATAAGGTTGTTACATTGGATCCTTGCTGTTGGACAGGAATAAAGAACCCGAATATAGACCAGAAACATTTCCGGGATACCAAATTTATCTAATACTTCAAACATAAAATCCCTCCACCCTATCAAATGCCTTTTCTGCATCTAATGATACCAGAGATACTTCCAGTTCTGGACTGTGAGATCCAGAAATTAAGTAAAATAACTTCCCAAAATGATCCCCTGGCTTAAACCAATCGGCCACAAATCCTGCCTGCTCTGGGCTCAGTAATCCAAGCCATGAAGTCTTCATCCTAGTAGCCAAAATCTTGGCATAAATTTTAACATCAATATTTAACAAGGAAATAGGTCTATAATTACCTACAACATCTACTGGCTTCTCTGGCTTGGGTAGCAAGATTATCCTCGCCTCAAAGAGAGATTGGTCCTTAATCCCTTGCTCATACCAAAACAAGTAGAGTTGTTGCAACAAGGGAACCAGACGATCCTTAAACATTTTAAAAAAGAGGGCTGTAAACCCATCTGGCCCAGGAGCCTTGTCCAACTTTAAAGAGTCGATGGTCTTAGAAATCTCTTCCTGTGAAATAGGAGCTTCCAGCATCTGCCTGAATTCCTCGGATATTTGGGGAAAATATTACGCTAAGAATTCTCTCATCTTACCATTCTCCGAGGAAGGCGGTATGCTGGAGTATAGGTTTTATAAAAATCTAAGAAAATGTCTAATATGCCCTTAGGATCTGAGATTAGGTTGTTGTCACGGATGCCTTAATGTGGCCACCCACTTAGCCGCAGCCGTTGTTTCAACTGCCAGGCTAAAGTTTGCCACTGTACTGCCCTGTCCTATGTAGGAAGCCTTCAGTCTGGAAGCCAAGTTCTCCACCCTTCCACAGAATGTACGTACATACCAGGCCCTGAGAGTAGCAAGCTCTTGTTCCTGGTCAGAGGACCTTGAGCCCTCCCCCATAGCGTCTAGGACCTTAATTTTATTTAGGCAATTAGTTAATAAATGTTTATTTTTCTTTTTACGAATTGATGCAAGCCTAATCAATTCACCTCCACCACGGATTTCAAAGCCGACCATGTCTGGTCGGTTAGCTAACATGACCCCAATTGGCTGCAATAGAGTAGGATAGAAATGTTTGAAAATGATCTACCAGCTGGGGATCCTTGAGCAAGCCATTGTTCAAAGACCAGGAATAGGACCTTAGTGGAGTGGATAATGGCAAACACCGGAATCTGATGGGAGAGTGATCTGAGATTATTCGAGTCAAAATGGTAACTTCCTCCACAAAAGACAAAATCCGTTGACAGACCAAAAAAAAATCAATCCGAGAATAGCTTTTGTGAAAAAGGAGAATAGAAAGTAAAGTCCCTGGTAGTAGGGTAACTCATTCTCCAGGGATCCATAAGGCCTAAAGAAGAGTAAATTCCAACAGCGCCCTCTGAGACGGAGACTGATGTAGGGTTCTACACCATGAACGATCCAAACGGTTGGACTGCACCAGATTCCAATCTCCTCCCAGAATTAATGGCATATTTGAGAAAGGGGCTATAACCATGGCTAATTGAGTAAAAAAGGAGGGTGATTCTTGGTTGGGACCATAAACAGACCCCAACACTAGACTAGCACCCCCCAGCTTACCTACAACAATAACGTACCTACCTTCAGGATCGGAGATAACCTCTACTGGAGAAAAGGGGATCCCCTTAGCCACTAAGACGGCTACCCCGTTACTGGAAGAGATCCAGCCCGAATACCGAGCCTACCCACTTTTCTTAAAATAGTGGAGCTGATCCGGGAGCATGTGGGTTTTCTGGAGAAAAACTATTGAAGGGTCGAATTGTGCTAGATGATTTAGAATGATATACTTTTTTTTATTGTCTCTTCCCTTTTATATTCCACGAAATAATGTTCAGGTTGGTAGCCATATGGCAGCTGTATACCAAATATAACTCCAACTGGAAAGCTGCAAACCCTCCCCCCTAAAACCACCCCAAAAAAAACAAAACCCACGAAAGAGGCCCCCTTCATTAAGATTCCCCCCCATACCCAAACCACCCTATATACCAAGCACCCGGCCCGAGGCTGACTCCAAATCCACTGGCCCATGGCACGCCCTAAAGGCGGGGCCCCCCCTCCAAGAAAAGGACAATGTTTGCCATACCCATGTTACTTAAATAACCTTACAAAGCCCCTTAAGAAGGAAAATAACTATATGTCACTGCCACCCATACTATCTAAACTAACTACTCCCCCTTCCTAGCCTAGCGTAAAACTAAATCATAGGCAACTCATGGACCCTAAGACCATCCTAACTCGAGGGGTCGGTGAGAAATCAAAAGGAAAGAAAATCCATGTTAAATGTTTAAAAGATGAACCCCCGCTCACTTTGCCCCTCATCAGCTGCAAACAAAAAGAAAAAAAAAGAAAACGAGGGCTATTTGGTTAAAAATAACATTGCATCGCTACCATAAGCCCCAAAAGCCATAAAGCCCAGTCCAATAAATGAATAACTTGAATGGCTAAATATAAATTCCAGCTTTAACTAAGTCAGGGACCAGTCTAACATCTAACAATAAACAGAATAAATCCGTCCCTTGCCAGAACTTCTATAATTTAGATTAACATCAGGCTACCTGCCTTAAGTCAAATACAAATTGGAGCTCTTTGCATAAAACAGCAACAAAGAAAAAAATATAGTGTCTTTAAATTGGACCCACAATCAAAACCGATCGTACTATCAGCATCACTGCCATTAAATAGGGGTCTGGGTCCCTCTAGTGTCAATAAACTAAAATAGCTCCGTGGTGACCACTTTACCTCTAGGAGGCTCTTTTAAAATTAAACATACCAATCATTTAAGTCGACCCCCTATTAAGCCTCCTAACTGGCAGCATAAAAAAAGAGAAAAAATTGAACCACAGGGGGAAGTGGAGAAACTCCCCAGAATCCCCAACAGAATCCATTTATTGTCCCACACAAACTCGATCGACTACAAAACAGTTCGCTTTCTCTTTAAAGCATTGAAGTGGATCCACGACTCCAGTCTTCCTCATCCTTTAGGGAATAGATCTGGCAAATAGTTTTTGAGTGCTTTAGAGCCTCATCTGCCGACACAAGCTTAACTCCATCCTTTAATGTCACTTCAAGTTTGGCTGGGTAAAGCATCGTGTAACCCAACAGCCAAACTTAAGTAATAGGCAAAACAGGATCGGGCCATTCGGACCTTCAATGTCAAATCAGGGACCACTCGGATTTTCTTGCCTTCCCACAGTATAGCGGACAGATTCTTAGCCTCCTTCAAAATATGCTCCCAATCTAAATAATTGAGAAGCTTGAAGATTATAGGCCTTGGGGGGTCTGTTGAAGGTGGTTTAGCCCTTAATGCTCGGTGGCCTCTCTCTATGACGTACTCGGGCCCATTAGGTGAAGGCCCTACTGTTTTCCTTAAAAACTTTTGAAGAAAGAGGATTGTATTGGGGCCCTCATCTCCCTCAGGCAGCCCCAGCAGAACGAGACTGTTGTGTCGATTTCTCCCCTCTAAGTCGTCTAGACAATCTTCCAGTTTAGATACTGCCCTCTTACATTCGACAATAGCTGGGCCATTTTTTTCTGAGCTCCGTTCCAGCGAGGAGATCCTGGCTTCGGCATCTGTTACCCGCCGAGCCAGTTGAGTCAGAGCGGGTTTGAAGTCTGCAACCTCTTCAATTAGTTTAAAGAGAGCCTCCTTTATTGTAGATAGCTCATCGTATATTCGAGACGGTGTTAGCTCGTCTTGTGGGGCCTCTGGTGAAGAACTACGTCGGGGCCGCTTAGCCTCGAGCTCCTGACCCACTTCTTGCATCCTGCCAGGTAATCGGGAGAAGCATAACACTCAAGCACAGTCTCTAACCTTAGATTGTATATTTAGTGGGATATAGCTGTAAAAATTGCGAAAAAAAATGCGATTTAAACAACGGAGAGGGGAGAGCCCCTGAGCAAGCTGCTATTCCTCTGGGCACATAACGTGACTCCCTGTGTGCCTTTATTTTAATTTTATGTGGCCTCACAATGTTTGTTTTCGTAACTCACTTCCATTCCATCTTCGTGAGATGTCATAATCCTTTCTCACATCACGAAACAGGATTATGACATCTCACAAAAAGGATTACTGTCAGGATCATCTGGTCGGAGAAGTCCTATTTCTTTTTTGCATGACAAAAAAGGATTATGGCACCTCACGAAAAAGGAATCGGCTCCTGAAGTAAGATTAGGACATCTCATGAAAAGGATTAAAAAAGTTATCTTTTTTCGTGAGATGTCATAGAAACATAGAACATAGAAACATAGACTTTGACGGCAGATAAGGACCACTTGGCCCACCCAGTCTGCCCATTTCCCTACCTATTGGATAAGCTGCAGATTCTAGTTAACCAACAGCCTACTTCCTACAACCCCTCACTATAATTGCCTTATGTCTGTCCCATGCAAGTTTGAATTCCCCCACTGTTTTAGACCCCACAACCTCTCCAGGAAGGCATTTCCATGTGTCCACCACTCTCTCTGTGAAAAAGAATTTCCTCACATTACCCCTGAGCCGTCCCCCCTCTAACTTTAAATTGTGCCCCCTTGTTCTTACACATCTCTTTTTCTGAAAGATGCTACCCTCCTGGACTTTGTTGATTCCCTTGAGGTACTTAAAAGTTTCTATCATGTCCCCTCTGTCCCTCCTTTCATCAAAGGTATACATATTAAGCTCCCTCAGTCTCTCTTCATATGGTTTCTGATGTAGACCCTGCACCATTTTAGTTGCCCTCCTCTGGACTGCTTCCATCCTGTCCATGTCCTTGCGTAGATGAGGTCTCCAAAACTGCATGCAGTACTCCAGATGGGGTCTCACCAACTGTCTGTACAGAGGGATAACCACTTCCCTTTCTCTACTTGTGATGCCCCTCCCTATGCATCCCAGTATCCCCCTAGATCTCCTTACTGACTTCTCACATTGCTTACCCACCTTTAGGTCATCTGATATGACTACACCCAGATCCCTTTCCATTACTGTTGTCGTTAGTACCTCCTCTGTTATTGTGTACTCTTCTCCTGGATTTTTATTTCCCATGTGCATTACTTTGCACTTCTTCGCATTGAATCTAAGTTGCCATATGTCTGACCATTCCTCCAACCTTGTCTAGTTCCTTCTCATCCTTTCTACCCCCCCTTGTGTATCAACTCTGTTACAGATCTTTGTGTCATCTGCAAAGAGGCATACCTTTCCTTCCAGACCCTCTGCAATGTCACCTATAAAGACGTTAAAGAGCACTGGACCCAGTACTGAGCCCTGAGGTACTCCACTAGTAACCCCCCTATTTTCACAATGTATTCCATTCACTGTTACCTTCTGTGTCCTGCTGTGCAGCCAGTTTGCTGCCCAGGCAACCACCCTGGGACCCACTCCCAGGCTGGCTAACTTGATTATTAATCTTTTGTTCGGGACTGTGTCAAATGCCTTGCTAAAGTCTAGGTAGGCCATATCCACAGCCCCTCCCTGGTCTATTACTTTGGTCACCCAGTCAAAGAAATTAATTAGATTCATCTGACATGATCTTCCTGCTGTGAATCCATGCTGCTTTGGGTCCTGTGCCCCGCTGGCCTCTAGGTACTGAACAATTCTTTCTTTCAGAAGTGATTACATCATTTTCCCCACCACTGAGGTCAAACTAACAGGTCTGTAGTTTCCTGCTTCTGCCTTGCTCTCACTTTTGTGAAGGAGAATCACATCTGCTCTCCTCCAGTCCTCAGGTATCACCCCATCTTCCCATGATTTGTTAAAAAGTGTGGTTAGTGGTGTCACTAGGTCCTCCCTTAGCTCTTTTAGGATTCTAGGGTGAATCCCGTCAGGCCCTATTGCTTTGTCAACCTTGAGTTTTAGGAGTTCTTTCAGGACTCTTTCTTCCATAAATGGACTGGTGTCAACCCCACTACCCAGAGTGCTTCTACTGTTTGGTTTAGGTAGCTCCTCCTCTTCTTCTTTTGTGAATACTGAGTTAAGGTATTCATTCAGTATCTCTGCCTTTTCACTGTCTCCCTCTGCCCACCTCCCTTCTCCTTTATTAATCTTCACTATCCTTCCCTTAACCTTTCTGTGCTCTCTAATGTACCTATAAAAGGTTTTATCCCCCTTCTTAACTGAGTTGGCTATCTTTTCCTCGGTTTGGGCCTTTGTTTTTCTGACTGGCTTCCCCACTTCTTTCTGCTTTAATTGATACAGTTTCCTGTTGTGCTTCTTCTGTGATTCCCTATACTTTTTGAATGCAGCCTTTTTCTCCTTAACCTTCCCTGACACCTCTTTTGAGAACCATAGTGGTTTTTTATTCCACTTTGTTTTCTTTATTTGTTTCACACAAAGGCATGTTGCATCCATGATGGCAGTTTTGATTTTTCTCCATTGTTCTTCCACCCCTCCTTTCTGGCCATTTGCTAATGCATTCCTCAGGTATTCACCCATTATGCCAAAGTCAGCCCTTCTAAAGTCCAGTATCCTTGTCTTTGTATGGCTTGTCTCCATGGTTGTGTTTATTGTGATCATTGTGTCATAATCAATTTTCATCAGCCAACTCCATTTTCATGAGGTGTCATAATCCTTTTTCATTATGCGAAAAAGGATTAGGACTTCTCCGACCAGATGGCCCTGCCAGTTATCCTTTTTTTACAAATTCCATTTTTGTGAGATGGCATAATCCTTTTTTGCATCACGAGAAAGGATTATGCCAACCTCATGAAAAAGGATGGCTGGCAGGGCCATCTGGTTGGACAAGTCCTAATCCTTTTTCGCCATGATGAAAAAGGAATCTGTCATCTCACAACAAAAGAATCAGGTGACGAAAAAGGATTAGAACAAGTCACAAATAAAGTAATAGAAAAAATGTATCTCACGGTGTTTTACCCCCATTGTGGCATTCTGCCACTTTGCCATTTATCTCTGGTGTCAAGTGGCACACCCACACTCAATCCCCATATACATTTTATATATCATATTGTTGATTTTTTAATTTTTTTAATTATCTGTTTTCAATTTTTTTTAATTATACTCCCATTGTGGTGTTCTGCCACTTTGCCCATTATCCCTGGTGTCTAGTGGTACCCCCAACACCAGTGCCCTGCAATGTTGTTGTAAGGTGCTCATTGATGGTTTGTGGCATTCCTCCCACCTTCTGGTGTAAACCTGTAAAGAGAGAAAATGGTCGATCCTTATCTTTTTTTTAAAGCCTGTAAAAAAGTGGTCCATCTCCAATCATGCTCGACCTTCCACATACCCCCCCCCCCGATGTCCCCACAAACCCTTGCTCATCTCAGGAGGTTCCAGGTTTGAGACCCACTCTGCCAATCAAAGATACATCTTGCTGCTGGAACCGGACACTGTGATGTGAAGTAAGATAAATGTGCTTCAATGTATTTCAATGGCGGGGGGGTGCAACTTTTAGCTGTAACTCAGACTTTTTTTATATGTTGGCCCCAAATTTTCAAAATTGACTCTTGGGGACCCCGCCTCATGACCAATATGACAGTTATTAGGCAACTCCCACCAGAAAGGTGATTTTGTGTTCCATTGAGGAAATCACCTTTCTGGTAGGATTTGAGTAGCAACAGTCATATTGTTCTTGAGGTAGGGGTCATATGAAGTCTATGTTGAAAATTTGGGGTCAAAATTTTTTAAAAATGGCTGCGTTATGAGCATTCATTGCTAACTCGCTAAGTACACTTGTAACTCTGGAACTGTTCTATATTTTCAGCCCATATTTTGAGCACAACCTTGTTATTACCCCACCTCATGTATGTGACAGCTGTCATTTTTTAAATCCTGGCCAAAATGTGTTTTCACACTTGTGGTGCAAATGGTGTTGCAGTTGTGCAGAATTACTTTTTTAATAGGGACTTGAAAATGTTCTGTACTGTGTACTGTACATGCAATGAGGTTATAAGATGGCTATGTTGAAAATGGGTAAAAAAAGGAAAATGCCAGAGTTATGACTATTTGTCAATGGAGGAATGGGAGTGCAGGGTCCTTTGGACCTTGCACTTCCTCCATAACATAAGGATACTGTTATACTGTCTCGGTGGAGGGATGGGAGTGCAGGGTTTGAAGGACCCTGCACTCCCTCTATAACATAAGGATACTGTTAGACTACCTCAATGGAGAGATGGGAGTGCAGGGTCCAAAGTACCCTGCGCTCTCACCATAAAATAAGGATACTCTCATACTATCTTAAAAAGTAAGGAAACAAATTGCAAAAAATCTTTCTTAATGCATCACTGAGGATTAAATAGACAAAAGTAACAAAATGTGGCATTAGAGTTTTCAACTCTAACACCCCATTCCCCACCCTGCACAGGCCCACAAGCATGGATGGGGCTGTCTTGGGCCTTGCATACCCTAATGCTCACCCCATTCCATCTGACATCTGTGGGGTACTGATTAAGTTTCTGACAATCGACTGTCGGCCCCCCAGCACTAGCCAATGTTTGTTTACAATGTCCTGCACCCTATGTGATCTAGTACTAAAGGCAGTAATGAAATTAACTCTGTCCGGATTAGCTGAAGCTGTTGTTTTGTCCTTTTCCAATAGCAATATTTCTCTTTCCATGTTGTCACATCTCTGTGCTTTTGCTATAGAATTCAGGCTCTACCCTTTTTTTCTGAATCTCCTTGTTTGGACCCCCAATTCCCTTTCTAGATCTCCTTCCCTGCTACAATTTATTTTTATCCTAAGGAACTGACTCTTAGGAATATTTTCAATGGTGTGGCTAAGATGACAGCTGCTAGCTAAAAGAATACTGTTTCGATCTGTTGCTTTCTAAAAAAACTCATCGTCAATCTTTTTTCAACTACTTTTATTTGTATATCCAGGAACAAAATCTGGTTCTGACTCTCATTATTAGTAAATTTTAGAGATGGATTTGTCTCATGTAAATATTCAATGAACTGGAGCAGATCACTTCTGTCACCTTGCCACACCACCAAAATATCATCAATGTAGCACCTCCACGTGTCAATTTTTTGTAGGAAGGGATTACTAGCTACATTCCAAATCACTCCTTCTTCCCAATAGCCCATGTATAGTCCTGCATATTTAGGGGCAAAACTTGCTCCCATAGCAGTACCTCTTATTTGTTGGTACATTTTTCCTTGGAAGTTAAAAAAAGTTTCCTTCTAAAACTATTCTGACCAAGTCCACTAATACCTCAATATGTGGTCTTATGTCATCATTTCTTTTGTTCAGGTAATATCTTAATGCTTTAAGACCTTCGCTATGTGAAATATTCTTATAAAGTTGTTTCACATCCAATGTGACTAACATACTAGACTCATTCTAGTCAATATTTTTTAAGCATCTTAGGGTAGCTCCTGCATCTTTAAGAAATGAAGGCAAGGCTGGCACTAAAACTTTTATATTGTCATCTGCAAATTGGCCAATGATTCTGTGACTGACACAATGCTGGATATAATGAGCCTAATGGGAGGATTTATAAGTGATTTATGTACCTTTGGTAACATATAGAATTGGGGCACCATAGGGGATTCAGTAGTGAGAAATGTTATTTCTCTTTCATTTAGCAGATCCTCCCTGCCTGCCCAATGAAGTTATTCATCCATCTGTTTCTTCAACTTGAATATATAACTCATCTCAGCTGAACCATAAAATACAGGGTTACCTAGCTGTCTTTGTGGTTCTCTAAAGTACCCACTGGTGTTTTGAATCACTATGCTGCCTCCCTTATCGGCTGGCTTAATTATGGTTTTTTCACTTTCTCTCAAGTTTCTAATCGCCTCCCTTTCTGTTGTTGACACATTACAGAACACATGGACAAAATCCTCCCTCCACAGTTCTTCTATGTCCCTTTCACAAAGTTTTTTAAAATCTGTAACAGCAACCAGATGTGGTGGGCAAAATGTGCTTGGTTTTCTATGTTCCTGTACCATATTAGTTTCAACAATATCTTTATTAAACTCCTGAACTTCTACACACACTTCATTTGCTTCAAACAACTTTAATGCTTCAATTACTTATTGTGTAGGTGTTAAATGTATACCCTCATTTACTGGGCTATTCTCTATGGTATCAGGCATATTAGTATTACATATGTCACCCACCCCCATATTTACAGCCTGGCTATAGAAACATTTTAAATTGAGAGTTCTGCATAATTGATTCAGATCTACTGTAGTTTGGAAAAAGTCCATGTCTGTTGTGGGACTGAAACAAAGGCCCTTATTCAGGACACTTAATTCAGCTTCAGACAAAGTCCTCCCTGAGATATTAATAATATTGTTCAGTCCAAAAGGGTTTTGTTCCTCTCCTTCCCCTATTCCTGGTGAATTACTACAGTATGGACTGCAATCCCATTGGTCCACACTGTGGACCAATGAGCTTGCAGCTCCTACTGTAAGCTGTCATTCGGCAGGCAGCCATGCTATGTGGGAGGGTATGTTGCCTGCAGAAGACCGGGGGGGAGCTGGGTGGGCTGGGGGTCCTGTGTGGATGGGGGTGTGGGGTACCACTAGACTACCATGGAAAATATTGATATTTATTTACAGTGATCAGAGGGTCAGAATGGGGAGGGGGAACTACTGGGCCACCAGGGATATTGGATGCACATCACGGGCGATGGGGGCTACTGGATGGGGAAGCTTCACTGCCAGTACCACATGGTGTGCATGGCACCACATGCAGTTCACCGGCCAGCCCTGCACAACTCATGCAAATGGGGCCATAATGACATGCAAATTGCCCCATTTGCACCTTGTATGCATTATGGCCCCATTTGCATATCGGTGTCTGAATATCAGGAATTTTTGCATGGCATATCTCTGCTGCACTGGTGCATTTCCCATTCCTGGTATTCAGCCCTGTCTGGGAGATGTGCCGGGGCACTGTATTTGTGCAGTGGCATTATTTGATATATTCAGAGGAGATGCGCCATAGCACATCTCTTTTGAATATATCCCTTTGTTGCTCCAGTGCATCTCAATTGTGCTGCACACCCACTTGTGCCATTGCCAGGCACAATTTTGAATATCGGCCCCATATCTACAAAAAACACTATATAACTAAGATCAAGCCTTTGGAAGGCTCACTTATTGTTAATAATCCATGGTGTATCATTAACACTATGTACCTTTTCTAAAGGAATACATTTACAGCAATAAAATATGTGATTGTAACTCAAGAGCAAATGTTTTAGCCTTAGATATTGCCAACTTGTATCTGTTTTTACCTTTTAACCTTGACAACATGGTTGCATAGTATACCATATCTTCTGCCTATTGAAATTAATTTCTCTGTATAAATTATGCCAATTGCAAACAGGTGCAAGCCAACAGCGGGTTTTATTGTATCACAATTTATTTTTCAAGGGTAGCCCAGCTGAAATGCAACAGCTTGTTTTCTGTAGGATCCAGCTACTACCCATTTCCAGAGCTTGGTGAGCGCACTGACAGCTGAAGTGACTTGTACAGTGTCACACAGTGAGTATTTAGCTCTAGACAGGTTTGAACCTGTGCCCCTTAACAACTAAACCACATTACCTCAGACAATTAACATGAACAATTTATCAATAATATTCTGGAGGGACATACAGTATTGCTACTGTTAATTGCATCTCAGTAAAAATAATAAACTTTCCTGTATGTACTAATTGTCAACTTAAGTCAGGTTTCAGAAAGGGGCAATTAAATTAGTGCCTGATTCACCTTTTTTTTAGACATAATTTCTTGAATAGCATCATTTTGGGTGGGGTGGGTGGGATAGGGGACAGTGGGGAAACTTTCTAAAGTGGTTGTAGTTTGGCCCTGTGCTGCTCTTTGGAAAACCTGGATTAATGAACAACCGCTAGTGTTTTGCTAAGTGGATCAATGCAGCTCAGGTACATCATGGAGTTCATGTGCTCACTCTGTAGGGATTAAGGTCCTGAGTGTATCAGTTTACAGGCTCCCCCCAGCTGATAAATGAACAGAACTTGGTGGTGTCCTGCAGGAGATCACCACCTCTACCACATGTACTGTAGCTATGGTCAGGTACAGCAATGTTGCTGACTAGTTCATGTGAGGAGATGGTGGGGGTCAAATGGTTGAAATATGGGGTGTCTGGCTCCAGCAAGAAAGGGTGCTTACTACGGGTTACATGTCAAGTCTGTGGGAAGCACCAAGTTGGGTTGACAGTAAAACTGCTGACCTCCCGCATAGCAATGGCATAATAAAGACACAGGTATTGTGCTGCCCAATTCCCCAGTGTTTTCTGTCAGGGAAAGCACCCCACACACACCCCATGTGGAGGGCTCTGCCCCCTGCACCCCTGGACTTTAGGATTCTCAACTCCAGGTCGGAGTTGGTCCGGAGAGGGGGCAGAACACTGGGGGAAAGCGAACCATGGAAATGGACCATTACAGTGACTGTCGCTGTAGTGGAACCATGGAAATGGACCATTAAAGCAACTGTCGCTGTAGTGGAACCAAGGAAATGGACCATTACAGCGACTGTCACTGTAGTGGAACCATATAAATGGACCATTACAGCGACTGTCGCTGTAGTGGAACCATGGAAATGGACCATTACAGTGACTGTCGCTGTAGTGGTCTTTTTCCACATTTTGCCATTGGGGTGTCGGGCAAAAGGGGGCCACCCAGTCTGTGCCATCTGCAACAGCTAAAATAGAACTGTGGACATCAGTTCTACTTGGATTTCTCAAATAAGTTATAAATGTCAAGGCAGAATTCATTTGAGGAGGAATTTCCCAATTAAATTATTTTGAAAACATTAGAAAATTCATCCCCATAGAATTGTATTCATTATTTTATGTGCACTAACTCAGAGAACACTTTCCAAGCATTACCTTGGACTCCACATAAATTTAACAAATACAACCCCACATGGATGAATTTTGAAATGCTTTCAACAGAATTCATTAGGGAAATTCTCCCAAAAGGACTTCTGCATTGAACTTTATAACTTAACTCCCCCTAACTTCACCCTAACTTTGTTATTTTTCTAGGCAAAAGTTAGGTAAAGTTGAGTCAATTCGCCTAGTAAAAGGGCAACTTCTCACTTCGTGAACTTAACAAATTCATTTGTGAATTTTATCAACTTTGCCCATCTCCATCCCCAACCCTCTGCACAGAGTGGCAGCAAGTGGAGGCCAGCAATTACAGACCAGTCAGTCTCACATTATTGGTGGGGAAGATAATGGAGTCCCTGCTGAAGGAGAGACTGATGGAGTACCTGGAGACATATGAGCTGCTGCAGCATCACCAGCAGCACAATTTCACAGGGGGGAGGTCATGTCAAACAAATCTCATAGATTTCTTTCACTGAGTCTCTAGGGAGGTGGATCAGAGAGGGCAGTGGATGTGGCCTATCTGGACTTTAGTAAGGCCTTTAACACTGTACCACACAGGAGGCTGTTAAAGAGACTTAGCAGCCTGGGAGTGAGAGAGAAGGTGTGAGCTGGATTTCTAAATGGTTGCACAATAGAAGGCAGAGGGTAGTGGTAAATGACAGTCACTCGGAGGATGTGAGTGATCAGTGGGGAACAATATGGATTGGTACTGGGCCCTGTCCTCTTCAATGAATTCATAGGCGACATTGCTGAGGAACTGGAGAGGAAGGTGTGTCACATTGCATATGATACTAAAATCTGTAACAGGATGGATACCTAGGAGGTGGTGGAGAGAATGCAAAGGGTTGTGGGGAAACTAGAGGAGTGGTGTAGGCTGTGGCAGCTAAGTTTCAATGCCAGCCAAAAAGTACCAAGTCATGCACCTAGGGCAGGGAAACTTGGGGGCTGTGTAGAAGATGGGAGTAAGGTAAAGTAAGAGAGGGACCTTGGGGTGATCATATCTGATGATCTCAAGGTAGGAAGGCAGTATGACAGGGCAGTACACAAGATGAGCTGGATGCTGGGCTCATAGGAAGGGGGATCTCTAGCAGGAGAAGGGAGTTGTTGTTGCCTCTATATCACTCACTTGTGAGATCCTACATGGAGTATTGTGTCCAGTTCTGGAGGTCACATCTCCACAAGATCATTGACAGGGTGGAAGTGGTCCAGAAAAGGGCTACTAAAATATTACAGGACTTGCATGAGAAACCATATGAGAAGAGGGTGTGTGAGCTCAACATGTGCTCCCTGGAGGAGAGGAAAGTGAGAGGGGTATGATTGAGACCTACAGTATAAGCACCTCATGGGGGTGAACAGGGTTCAGGATGGGAGTCTCACTGGAGGAGGAATAACACCAGAACATGAAGGCATGCTATGAAGCTTGAGAGAGGAGAGTTTAAGAGGTATGTGAGGAACTACTACTTTACAGAAAGGGTGGTGGACACCTAGAATAGCATGCCAGAAGAGATGGAAGGAGCAAAGACAGTAGGAAGCTTCAAACATGTGTTGGGTAGGCACATGGGTATACTAAATAGATGTAAGGGAGGAGGGACACATGTGATCAAACAGAGTACAGGGTGTAATGTTAGGCAGAGAAAATAGGGTAGTTTAAATGGGCCTACAGGTCCTTTTCTGCTGATACAGCCCATGTTTCTATAAATCATTGTATCGGGGCTTAGCAGCCAAGATGGAAGGAGTCTAATCTCTGCAGCTCTTCCCTATTTCCTGACATCCTGCAACACCCTAGCAGTTGTGGTTGACTACAACTATAAATATACTACAGCAATCCATTGCTTACTACCGCTGGATAATATGTATCTGCTCATTTTAGATATAAACAGCAGCTGTATACTGTACCTGTAATCCTCTCATCTGTTCCAGCTCCAGCATCCACTGGAAACATGGGGATACACTTTGTAGTATGGCCTCTGGATCCATACTCTCTGCTCCACAGGGGATGGCAACAGGAGATCTGCAAGAAATCTGAGTGATGTTTGCCACATTACTTGCACGTAGTGGAGAACTAACTGCCCAAGTAAACAATAACACAAAAGATATTATCAGCATGTCCCAAAGTGTGAAGGATTACACCATGCATATTGCTTTACAGAGAGACACAACAGATCTGCTCACTAAGTGACTGGATGAACAGGAGAAACTCATCCAGCATTTGTCTAATAAAATTGATGATCTGGAGAACAGATAGCACCGCAACAGTCTGCACTTTGTGGGGTTCCCAGAGGTAGTGAAAGGCTGGGATTTGCTTTTGTTCTTGCAGCAAGTGATGCCTGAACTGCTGCATCATCAATGGCCTACCCCCTTGGAGTTGGAAAGGGCTCACCAGTCTCTGGCATCTCACCCTAAACCTGGTCAGAGACTGGGACCAATACTGACTAAATTCCTTCTTTTTCAAGTAAAAGAGAGCATCTTGTGGCAGGCCAGGAAAAGAGGTCCACTAAAATGGAGGGGCAACCTTACACAAATATTTCTGGATTTCTCCCTGGCACTATCAGAATAATGTCAGGAGTTCACTAGGGCCGGGCACGCTGTTGTGGCACTCCAGATTTATACATCCTTCACTACCAGGCTACATTAAGAATCGAAAGGAATAGCATCCCACACTCCTTTACAGAGCCAGAAGCGGCAGAGGAATTCATCCTCTGGTCTTGGCCAGAGGCTCGCCTTGAGGATATTTCACTGAGCAGGGGAAATAGCAGTGCAGCCGCTACCCCTGAAAAATGCCCCCACAGCCCCTCAGCCTGCAGTACCTGAGCATACCAAGGCCTATAGGCCAGGTAGTTTCCGAAAGCTGGCAACCTGCATCACAGAAACATAATCGGGGAGGTGCAGGCCACAGGGGGATGGTAGAAAGGAGCCCTTCCCTCCCAGCCGCCACCCGCAGAGACTGCTGCAGGTCCATCGAAGGTGGGCTAGACATAAGCAACACAGAGGGAGAGTGTTTTGGGAGTAGATACACCCCTCTGCCACAAACGGAGAATCCAAACAATGAACTGCTACCCAAAGATCAACAGTTCCAGAGAACGAGCCCCAAACAGAGCATAGCATGCAATATCTCCCACCAGAATTCCCTACTGGTATCTGAGGTACCTACTAGAAAGGAGATTGAGTCAGTGCCTGCTGTGGTGAGGGATGCCACTTCCAGGCCCATGCAGATTGTTCCAGGAGTATCGGGCCCTCTTCCTCTGCCCGAATTAATCAGCTCCTGAGCGGCCCAAAGAACTATGCCAGACAGGTGTGATATCTTTCTACTGGGCCTGAAGGCTCAGTTGGACAGGCTTAGTCTCATCCATTGAAGGTTCCTTAAAGGGGCTCTCACCGATCATGGAGCTACCGCTCGATCATACACACCTTTAGTAATGGTGTGATTACATAGCAACTCATATTTCTGTTTATTTGTTTAAGCTGTTCATATAGTTAACCTTCAATATTTAATGAGGTTCACCACAGGGGCTTTAATTGAGAGTTACCCCAGTCTAACAACTACTTCTATGCCAGCTGCATTCAATGATACCCCCAGGTCCCTCCTGCAAATGTGACTGGAGCTCTCGCATAAAGGGCCATAAGCTTTGGAATGTGTCTGGTCTTCATGCCAGCAAGCTCACGAAATCTGCATGGACACCCTATAGTAGCCCTGCAAGGTTGCCTAATGTAGCTTGTATGGTTCACCCACACACAAAAAACAAAATGGATGGCATAGCACTAGGACCCAACTCCATCCTTCACAGGTGTAGTAGTTTAGAAGACCCTACAGTACCCAGAGAGAAGGGACCCCACAGAAGGTAAATTGATTTAACTAAGGCACGATTACTAGACAAAGCTCCCCCTCCCAGATTCTGGGCCTAGAGCCCTAGAGGTCTGCCCACAAAGAAACTGGAGCACAGATATAGCCTGCAGGGGTAATAAAGCTTTTGCTGGACACTTTTAAGTTGCCCAATGTCAGTGGTAAAGGGTCAGGATTGTTCTCTTATTTTTTTTATATTTAAAGTATACTTTATTATCAAACACCCCTCACCCCTTGTACTTTGTAGGGCATGGGTACAAGATGGTCAGACCGCAATATGTGTAGGTATCAGGGCGGGAGGTGAGATAACGCCTGAGCAAACGTCTGCACTAGGTGCAAATAAGCCACTGTGGTGACAAGATGTTCTGCTCAGGGGACCAAATCCCTAGGTACAATACAGGATGGTTCAAAAGTATGTACTGTTTAAGGTTTGAATATAGTTGTCTATAGCTATGCGTAGTTTTACAATAGACATAACCACACTCCAGTAGGTAACATACAGTATTGCAGTTTTGAAGTTGTATTTGCAGAGGTGGTCGTTTCTTGGGGCTCCTCCACAAGTGTGGCTCAGTACAAAACAGACGTCCTCTCACCTTATTATGCAACAATGGGAGACTTAACATTTATCACATGGAACATTAAAGGGGTTAATTCCCCCATTAAAAGAAAGCAGATTTTGGCACATTTAAAGAAATTACATGCTAAAGTGCTTTCCTCTAAGAAATGAAACTCTCCCACACTGAAGCCAGAAAACTAAAAAGAGAATGGGTGGATCTGGAGGTGCACAGCACGTGCACCTCAGCCAAATGTGGGGTATCCATCCTTGTCCACAGTCACTTCTATGGACCCTTATTTGCACCCAAAAGGACAAAGAAGGTAGATGAGTACTACACCAAGTCTCCAACCCTGAGAGTCCCCTTCATCTAATTAACCTATACGTCACAAACATGGACGATCCCTTAATTTTTATGCAGGTGGCAGAACTTATGACTAGCCCATCCTCACAGGGGATACCTACAATTGTGGCGGGTGATTTTAACCTTACCCTGGATCTAGCTCTTGATAGATTGGGCAATGCCATGGAGCCCCACATGAAGGCAGTTGCTGCCGTGCAGCACATGATGGCGGAATACTACCTGGTCAACATATGGAGACTCCTGCATGCTAGTGTTAGGGATTACTCCTTTACTCCCCCCTCCACATCAATCATTTAATCACATAGACATATGGCTAACTTCTCCTGGTATCACCACTAATATGATAGATTCCAATATATTGCTGAGAATTATAGCAGATCACACCCCAGTAGAATTAACTATGTCTTGGTGCCCTTCCCCACCCAGATCAGCTTACTGGTGCCTAGACTGTTTACTCCTCAAGACCAGAACTTTCTCCCCTGGGTGACAGACGAAATTCAGGAGAACCTAGGGCACAATGACAACCATAGCATTAATAATATAACCCTTGGGAGGCCCTGAAAGCCTATCTAAGAGGGAGGATAATAGGGTATGCCACATATAGGCAATGCCAAACAGAACAAGAAGTGGCAGCTTTGGAAGTGCAGTTGAAAGCTGCAAAGGCCAAAGCCAAGGCTAACCCCCAGGCATCATCTAACGAGATGTTAAATCTACGCACCAAGCTTAATACATACTACACCAGAAAAGTGGAGTTAGCGCTGATACACCTTAGACACACATTTTGGGAGGGAGGCAAGAAAGACAGTAAGATTCTGGCATATTGGTTAAGGAAACAAAGGGCAGAAAGGCATATCCCAGGACTTCAGTGTGAGCAAGGCCAGATCTGCACATCTCAGGAAGCCATCTCGTGAATTATGTCCAGGTTTTATGCCAAGCTGTATTCCTCCACCCATCCACTTAATACCAAAGATACCCCCAGTTCATAGCTTCCCTGGACCTTCCCCAGATCTCCCTCACATAGGTCCAGGAGATGGACAAACCCATCACCTTGGAAGAGGTAGGGACAGCTATCCAAAGCCTGAATAAAAATAAGTCACCGGGAGGGGATGGCTTCCCTGTAGACTTCTACCAAGGGGTTAAAGGTGTAATATCTCCCCTCCTACAAAGAGTATTTACCCAGGCACTTGAATCCCATAGTCTTCCTCCAACAATGAAGGCAGTTGTTATTAGTATCCTCCCCAAAAAGGGGAAAGACCCCCTCCTCTCCACCAATTATTGCCCTATATCCCTTATCAGTGCTGATGCCAAAATCCTGGCTAAAGTTTTAACAACTAGACTAGAGAAAATCCTCTCCGAGATCGTGCACCCTTCCCAGGTGAGCTTCCCAAAAGGCAGGCAAAGCTCAGATCACCTTCGAACTTTTCTCACCCTAAAACAAGTAGCAACACAGCTCTCTACCCCTGCCACAGCTCTAACAGTAGACTTTGAAAAGGCCTTTGATTCAGTTGAATGGGAGTACCTCTTTGAGGTCCTCAAAAACAGGAGGATAGGCCCATACTTCATCAATTGTGTGCAGAACCTTTATTCTCAACCAACCGCGAGGATACTAACCAATAGCACAATATCCTCCCCCTTCTTGCTCGCCAGAGGAACCAGGCAAGGTTGGCCCTTTTCCCTGTTACTGATCATTCTAGTGATTGAACCCCTTACTGCTGCCATTCAGGCACATGATGGAATTAGGGGTATAAAGGTGAGATAGACAGAATATAAATCTCTCTCATATGCCGACAACCTGCTGTTGTTACTCAGCAATGCCCCTAGAGCCATTTCCTCCTTATGCAACCTCCTAAATAGATGCACTGACATGTCCAGCCTTATGGTTAACCATAGCATGTCTGAGGTGCTAGCCCTGAATCACAAAAGTAAAGACAAACATTTTCAGGATACTAACTGGAAATGGGCAGAGACGGGTATTACATCTCTGGGCCTCAATATAACTCTGCACACCCCTGACATATGCAAGACCAACTTTGCACCATTCATAATGTTACTCAAATCTGACTTCCAAAGATGGCTCCAATTTCAGTTATCTTTCACAGGGAATATCACCACTATAAAGATGATGATGGGTTGATGGCCCCAAAGGTGTTGTACTTACTCGCCCATTTGCTCATCCGTATCCCTGAGTGCTGGTTCTCAAAACTAAACTCTTTCATGAGCCAATTCCTCTGGGAAGGGAACCCTCCCAAATTAGCAGGGCTAAACTTAGGAAGCACTGGAGTGAAGGGGAATGGGGACTCCCGGGTTTTGCCCAGTATCATATGTCCTCCATAACAGCACAAACTTTGCAATGGTGTCCCCAACACAGCACATTAAAACTCCAGTGGGTTGAAATAGAAGGGGCACTAAAAGGAGTCCAATCCTCATGGCACCTCTTATACCCTAAACCTTGAAAAGGTATTCTCAATTGTCCCACCATTGCTTTATCTATCAGATATTCGAAGAAGATCACTGCAAAGCTCCACCTCAAGGATATGCCTCCGCAGTGGGCCCCTTTATGCCACAACCCCAAATTTGTGATAGATAAACATCCCTTATCATGGGAAAAGTGGGCGGAAGTAGGGATCCTCACACTTAAGAATTTATGTATTCCAAATACCCTTGTGCTTAACAGTTTCTAGGGGTTGCATGCACATTACGGTATACCTCAGAAAGACTTCCGGAGGTACCTGCAAATCAGAGCAGTGGTGGCCCCGTATCTGAGGCAGGTACACAAACAGACAAGTACACAACATAGACTACTTATTAGTAACTGGATTGGGAAAGCTAAAGGGTGTGCTGGAGCTGTACACAAACAACTTAGGGATATGGGCCCTCCTCTCACAGAACACTACAGAGTAGCATGGGAGCAGGAACTTCGCTCCCCCATAACAGAGGCAGTATGGAAGGGATGTTTAGACAAAGGCTTATACAGCTAGTAGGGATATCAAAGCTCAGCTAGTTCAACTTAAAATACTCCACAGGTGGTACAGAACTCCAGAATACTTGCACAAGCAAGTGGTGATCCCTGACGACAAATGCTGGAGGTGCAAAGTGGCCACTGGCTCACTCTCCCATGTACTCTGGGAATGCCCCTTGACCAGACCTTTGTAGAACCAAGTTATACAATATTGCAAGCAAATATTTCCACACCCCATCACTATAGATGCACCCTTTGCCATTCTGGGGATTGATCAAGATGCCCCCCCAGGCCAAAAGCAGAGGATACAGTGGGGTATTGCCACCACAATAGCACTCAAGAGGCTACTTCTCAAAAACTGGCGTACCACAAATATCCTGACTTTCCCTGAATGGCTGAATTCCATATAGCACTTAGCCACTCTCGCATGAATGTCTTATGTGGCAATAGGGAAGATTGCCAACTATACAGACATCTGGTCAGCATTCCTGCACCTATAAGGCAACAATGGCTAGCTTTTCAAGCTGTCAACAGGATAGAGAACTCACACTAAAGGGTCCCCTAAAATGTGTACCAGCATAAGGTTATACAGCTGCATTTATGGTTCTGCTTCTCTAGAGCACAGAAGAATGGTCTACCTACCACTGGTGTGTTTTTGCAGAAAAAGCATGTATTCTTACAACTGAATGTCAATGATACTGTACAGTGTATTGTTGTGGCATTTATGCGTTATCATTTTGGAAAAACTTTAATAAAGAATTTAACGTAAAAAAAAATGATCATTGTATCTGTACATACAAAAGTCTACTTTCAAAATGCCCCAATTTATTGAAGATGCGAAAAATAAATCAGAGGGTAATGGTTGCCTGACTCCTAAGCTCTGAATGATCTGTGGCTAAAACAATGGCCTCACAGCAAGGGGACTTTACAAATTGTTTTGAAAACACTTCTTCAGAGGTCTAGACAGCAATGGGGAAGCAACAGCAGCAAAATCTTGAACACAGCCAATCTGATGCTGATGGATTACCAGAAGACAGTGTTGGGTAAGTTACTTTTTCTATTACTTTCTATTTCTTTTGGAAACTTGATCCAGGAAGCTCTGTGCAGTCACTAGCAAGGATGGAGAAGTACTAAAAAAGTAATACACCTTACAGTTACAGTTACTTCTTTCTTTTTATACAAAAACAATACAAAAATAATAAATAACTATAACAGATGACATTTATTTGAAAGTAATAGGTTAGTTACTAGTTACTTTCAAATAAATGTTATCTGTTACAGTTACATATTACTTTTGTATAAAAAGACATAAGTAGTTGTAACTGTAAGGTGTATTACTTCTTATAGTACTTCTCCATCCTTGCTAGTGACTGTTCAGAACTTTCTGGAACAAGTTTTCAAAAGTAGTAGAAAATAATAGAAAAAGTAACTTACCCAACACTGCCAGAAGACAATTCACTCAGAGAGGTTTCCACCTCATCTGTCCTGCCTAGCAAAAGAGCAGCTTCTCAACAAAGACCTATGAAGACAAAAAAAAATTAGACCTAATCCTGGCAGAGCTCTGTGCATATAGAGCAGAGAATGCTAAAATACTTACAACTCTCCAAGAAGGTCAGCGATGCTTGACAAAATGGCTCTCAAACATGAATCTGCAATTACCAAACTTGATGTGAGGGCCAATGGAACAGAGAGACTAATGCTATATCTAGCTAAGGCGGTATCAAAATTACAAGACAAATGGAGGACCTAGAAGGTCAATATTGGAGACAAAATTTACATATACAATGCATAGAGAACCAGAAGACATGGAGGGGCCTCAGATTACATCTTTCCTTGAAAAAGTGCCACACCAAACATTGAATCTAACACATAACTTTGCTTTTAACATAGACAGGGCTCACAGGGTGTTTGGACCAGAGTCCAAGGACCCTAAAATTCATCACAGATCCATAGTGGCACTATTCCTTAGCTACCAAACTAAAGAGCACATTCTCACCACCACCTGGAGAAGATGTATCATAGAATACCAGGGACACCAGATCTTTGTCGATCATGACTACACTCTGACAATCATGGCACACCACAGGGAAAAAAAAAAGTTCTTCTGTCCCCGAGAAAAATTATTGAAATTTCAAACACCCTATCCCCTAAAACTAATGGTGTTCCTCCTGGAAAGAAAGGAGCTATACCACACCCTGGAGGAGACACCAGCAGTGCTTACAAACAGGGACATCGATCCAGTGAAGCGGCAGTACCCACTACCACAGCAGTCATCCAAAAACTGAAGCTGTGAACCCATGCCCAGAGAGGACTCCAAAGAGAAACACTCCCTGATTGCCTTGCAAGAAATCAGAGACACGTTGAGTGCCTTCTGAGGTAAGTGAGGTGAAACCAACAACTCAGCAAAATGGCAACACAGTAAGTGGGGTTTTGGGCTGGAGGAGATAAACTGGGTAACCACTGAGTTCATTAGCCACTTAACCCATGTATTACCTATAACTAAGCTAATTGATTTGACATCCCCCAACTCCCCCTATCTTTAATACGCTCCCAACATGAGCACTAACCTGCTTCATAGCTCTTCCTTCTTTGGCAGACAGGGTCTCAAAATGAGCATCCATTTTGTAAACTGCAGACTAAGTTAATGGGTTTTGGTAAGGACAGACACTGAAGAGTGGTTGTCCAGGAATTGATGCAGCTACAGTATGCGGGGCTGGATTCCCTCTCACACATTCACACAGTCACTCATTGTGGCTGTGCAGCAGTGTAAATATTTGCAGAGTGGAGCAGAAATGATCAGGGCTCAGGAAAGTGCCGCTACTGCATAAGAGTGTGTGCACCGTGCAACCAAGCATCAACAGCAGAATTTGTAAAATTAATATTGACTCCTGTCCACTCTTTCTTTAATCTTTGGACAAATATAGAGAGCAGAGAAAAAAAAAGCCCACACCAGCTAATCATAGATCCCACAACCGAATAAACATCTGGACAGCTTGTAAGTCTAGAGACTGGGACCAGTGCAGTAGCAAGCTGTGGGAGACAACAATGCACAGATCTAGATTTATAACTGGTAGACTGGGGTACATCCTCAGATGAGTCCCACTAGCCATACACACTGCATAGCCTACAGATCCCATGTCGGTGCCATCAAGCAGCCTGCTGCAGACCACATGCAGCTAGGCAGCACTCTTAACAACCTGATTCCCAGGTTATCCCAACTGACTAAGCAACTGAGCTAGTCACTAAGGAATAGCAGCCCATACTCCATTTCCTGCCCTGCATGCCCCTGCTCTCCTCTTCCTGACTACTGCACTGTATAATTGCTCCTTAGACTAAAATCTTATGCTCTTAATCTAATACTGAATATTAGCTTCCAGCTATTTATGGTCTTCTCTCTCCTACAGTCCTACCAAACTAACACTCATAGAAACAGAAACACAGATAGTGACTGTAGCAAAAGACCAGATAGCCATCCAGTTTGCCCAAGTTCCCTATAATCCATAGAACCTTTCCTGGAACATGTTGTTCCTCCAGGGTACTGATCCTCATGTCCTCTCCCTGTTCTTCTTCCTGGTCCTGTTGCCCCAGGCAACCACTGTTCCCTTCATTCTATCTCCAGCCTACTTGAATCCCATGACTGTGTTCACACCCACCACCTTGTCCGATAGACTATTCCAAGGTTCCACCACCCTTTCTGTAAAGAAGTAGTTTCTCATATCCCCCCTGAACCTCCATCCTGTTAATTTCCATTCATGTCCACGTGACTGCAAGTTGGTATTCAGGCTAAATAATTCCCCACAGTTTACCTTTGTTAATTCCTTTAAGAAACTTGAAGGTCTGTATCATATCTCACTTCTCCCTTCTGTTTTCTAGTTAATACATATTTATTGCCTTGAGGCACTTCTCATAGGATCAGTCCTGCTGCCTCTGAATCATTTTTGCTACCATGGTCTCCAACCTATCCATCTCCTTTCTGAGGTGAGGACTCCAGAACTGGGTGCAATACTCCAGGTGACACCTCACCAGGGATCTGTAGAGGGGAAGTATTAGCACTTTTCTTCTGCTATCAATACCCTTCCCTACACATCCCAGCATCCTGTTAACCTTGATATAAGCCTTGTTGCACTGGTTCATTTGCTTAAGGGAGTTACTGATGATTACTCCTAGATTCTATTCCTCATCTGTTGTGCAAAGTCTCTCCCCACACATAAAGTACTCCATTCTGTAGTTCTTTTTCCCAAGGTGCATTGCCTTACACTTTTTGGCATTGAATTTTAACTGCCTGCTCATTGACCGCCCCTCTAGCTTTTGTAGACCCCTCTGTATATCCCTTATTACCTCTTTGCTATGCATCCTCCCACATAGTTTTGTGTCATCTGCAGACACAACATACCTTGGATTCCTTCACCAATGACAGTAATGAACATGTTGAAGAGGACTTGACCCAGAGCAGACCCCTGTGGAACCCTGCGTGTAACTTCCCTCTCCTCTGATTTAAACTAATTGACCACAACCCTCTGCTGTCTTCCTTCTAGCCAACTACCCACTCAGTTCACTATGGTTTTAGCTGCTCTCAGGTCTTCCATCTTCTTGAGACATCTTTTGTGTGGAGTGAATCAAAAGCCTTGCAGAAGTCAAAGTACAGCAGATCTACAGCATGACTCTTGTCTACTTCCTTTGTCACCCAGTAAAAGAAAACTGTCAGGTTAGTCTGACAAGATCTTCCTCCAATGAAACCATGCTGTTTACTATCCTGGAGTCTGTTTCACTCCAGGTATTCTACAAGGTCCTCTTTGATCAGTGATTCCATCAGCTTTCTCACAGTAGAGGTCAGACTGAGAGGTGTGTAGTTACCAGGTTTCTCCTTATCCCACCACTTATGAAGTGGTACAATTCTGCCATCCTCCAATCCCATGGAACATCTCCAGTCCTAAGTGAGCTGTTGAACAGCCCAGCCACTGGTTCAATCAGCTTTACTGCTAATTCTCTAAGTATCCTTTGATTCAAGCCGTCTGGTCCTGGGCCTTATCTATCTTAAAGGGTACCCAAACAAGCAGTTTTTTAAAACAGCAAACTCCAAAATCTGGTGTTATAGCGAGGTAAAGTAAAGGCTGTTGTTTACATTTATGCTAAAACTGCATTTATGTAAATAACATAATTGCAGTTTCATAGCTTTTGAAAAGTGTAAACATCAGCCTTTCACTTTCAAAAAACTGCATTGGTTTCTCCCTAAAATGTCTGCCAAGTGTGTTAAGTGATGAGACATGATGACATCATCAGAGCCAGAGCCAGAGACCCACATATATTCCTATATAGTGCTAACTAGTTGTTCTTTCCCCGCTTTGTTTTGAATTGTCGTACCAGAATAATCAACACCATATATTAACTCATGCATTATGTTGATCAGTACATGTTAAGCTATGATTTTGTTAATTTTGTTTACTTTAACTTGCGGAAAATGTTTTACAATCCAGCTGACCTTTTCTTTGGCAAACTGCAGTACAGTACAACACATCAAATACCTGATGATCTAGTGGTTATGTGATGCACTGAATTTTGTTTTTTTGTTAACCATGAGAGACACACTAAGCTGAAAGCTGGTTTACAGGTGTGGCCTGGGAGCACAAGGAAGTTTAGTGACTTGCTCAGGGTCACACAGCAAAGTACCAGTTTGGTTCAGTTCCAAAGCTCATGCTGTCTTGTTAATCCACAAATAAGGCTTTTATGAACCCCCTGCACCTAACCCACCTTCTGTTGAACACTCCACCATCCATACATTGTCCTTAGTACTGCCTGGGGCTGCATATGTGTTCACAGTCTCCTGAAGAGAATCATCACACCTCAGATTGTAATCTTGTACCTCAGAGAGTTGTGCACACCTGTACCGATATGCATCATCAGCTGACACTGTTAAAAAATGCCTTCCAAATCACTCTCCAGTCCACATTCTCAATGTTTGACTTAAGCTGTCACAGTAAATCTTGAGTGAATCACCACCCTTCCACACTGTGAAGGTAGCAAGTACAGTTCCTCTGTTGTGTTTTTTTCCCGCCTCATTAACCAACAACTAGGTCCTCCTGGAGGGCCAAGCAATAAGCTTCATGACCAACCAGAAAAACTGCTGTTCATGCCCTCATAAGGGCTACGCTTACAATGGATAACAATATTATTAGCAGGAGAGGCATACTAATACCAGTGTCAGTCTACTCTTTTACCTGTGATCAGCAGAACCCCACAGGACAGTTTCCAGCAATTATTCTCCAATGCTTTTCTGTTCTCTACTCCACAATGCGAGTTGGCTGCTACCATCCTTCCAAATCTTGAATGAGCTATACACAACTTCCTCAATACTGTCCCAACAAACGTCAACATCCCGCCCCCCCCACCTGAGGGTAATCTCCCTACACTGAATACAAAGACCAATTTAGGTGCAGCCCTATCTCTGTGAGTGTTTGTCATTGCTGGCTACTCTCATCCACAGTCAGGTAGTGATCACGAAGCTGGCAGCCCCACATTTCAGATCTCACAGTGATCTGCTCAACGTCCTCCTTCATGTCTTCAACTAACCTGAATATAGCTGTACCCTGCTGGAATGGCCTCTTCAGTCCCTCTCTGGCATTCATTCTTCTCACCTGCTCCCCACACCAAAAACTGGTGAGTTCACTACCCTTCTGCATCATGAATGTGGTTAGTACAGTCTCCCGTGTTATTTTTATGTATTAATAAACAAGATCTTCTGGTAAGCCAGACTGATAGCAGCATGACACAAGTGAAAAAATAGGCTTTCCTACCCATATAGGATCTAAGCCACCTATGATTAGGCACTATTAAATGACGTACATAATGATGTGCACACCCATCATTTAATAGTGCCTAATCAAAGGTAACCTAGGTCTTTTAAGGATAGGAAAACCCATCATTCCCCTTGTACCCTGATGCTATCAGCCTGACTTACTGGAAAGATATGTTAATATTTGATATGTCAAAATAAAATGAGGACTGTACTACTTGCATTCATGATGCAGAAGGGTGATGAGCTCATCAGTTTTTGGTGTGAGGAGGAATAGTGAAGAATGAATACCAGAAGGGGACTGAGAAGGCAACTCTTGCAAGGTGCTGCTATATTCAGGGAAGGGGAGGACAGAAGGAGAGAAATATTAGCAGATTACTGTGAGAAATAAGATGTGGGGCTGCCAGCACCTTAATCACTACCTGACCCCGTTGTTCTGGCCAACATTCCCCCTCCCATAAAACCAGTTCATGCAGTTGTCCAAGGCTGTGTGTGCATATTAATGCATGAAATGCCTGCCACTGCACATTCAGTCATTTCACTACCAGTCTAGTATTGCTTGTAAAGCACTTTAGGATACAATGTGTAGGAAAACTACTATATCAATGCTGAATCTTCTTCTTATTATTATTATTTCCCATGGAAAAAGAAGACAAGACAAGCATATATTTGATTTTTGAGGAGGTATGAACTCTAACATTGGACTGCACAAGAACTTTGCTACAAAAGAGTGGTGGCTCTAGGGGGTGGTGAAGGGTGTGATTGCACCCCCCCCCACACTTAGTAACGTACTTGCTTGCTTCTGCTGAATTTCACTTTGTTGAAGTAGTCTGATTTATTAATTGTACAAATGTTTACATTCAAACTATGAATTACATTTGAAGGTTCTGTCAAAAACGTACTAGAAAAGAATAATAGCAGAAAATATAAAGGTTTAATAAAAATGTTAAAAAGTGCATATTAAGCATGCACACCACCCAGCACCCCCTTTGTAGCATCCTGGATCCACCATAACCACTAGACCACCAGGTTATTCAAAATTTGTACTGCACTGTGTTTTTCCACAGAGAAAGTCGGTTGGATTAAAACACAGGTTCAGCTTGTTAAAGTAAACAAAATGAACAGAACCGTAGCCTAATGTGTATTATACAAAATAATGCACATGCTTTTGACCATTTGGGTGAAACAATTCTATACAAAGGGAAAAAAGAATTAGTTAGCACTATAGAGAGCCATATAGCTCTCTGACTTTGGCTCCAATGATGTCATCACATAACACATTTGTCGGCCATTTTAAGAAGCAGGTAAGAGAGTTTTTTTAATTGGAAGGCTGATTTTACAATTTTCAAATGCTCTGGAACCACATTTAGGTAAATTATATAAATGTAGTTTTAGCATTAATGAATACAGCAGCCTTTCCTTTCGTCACCCAAAGAGTCAGATTTCTGAATAGTTTGTTGTCAAAATGTTGTTTAGGTATCCTTTAAAGAGTGACTCCAGCCAAAAGCGTTACATTGCAAAATTACAATTAGCATACCCCCAATAAATCTCATACCAAAAAGTAGGTTTCTATGTTACTTCATTTTAAAGTTATGAGCTATTTTGTAACCCTAATTTCACTACCTGTTCAAAAAAGCAAGTTTCAGTGCAGAGCCAGTGATGATGTCATAACCTGAACCCACAGTCTAGTCCTCCCTGTCAGCAAGCTTATAGGACCTGTTTCTCCAAAGTTTAAATAGCATGTGCAGTGGTTTTTGTGACACTTGGCCAGCTGGTTATGATTGTTGTATGCTATTTTTTTATATGAAAATATAGTTTGTGATTGTCTCACATAAGGCAGCATGAGCTCCATGGGTGCCCCCTCTCCCCCAGGCTTCAGTGAAGCTGCATTTGTTACACTGACAGGAGAGCTCCGTAATGTAAGTAACTTCCTTGAGAAATTGCATTTTATGGCTGTTTTATGATCTGTTGCTGCTCTGAAGCTGGGAAACTAAAATATACATTTTATGACTTCAGAAACAGGACATCATTAAGCTGATTCCTGCCAGCTATCTCACACTTTGGTGAGGGATTGCAGGGTTATAAAACTTCAAGGGAACTGGTGGATCAAAAGACTCATAATTTGGAAAATTAGTTTTTGCTGATGTCACCTTATTTAATATACCTCCTGATAGGACATCCTGTTTGTATTTTTTTTATATTCTAAAAGGAGGAGCTAGATGACTCACAGAAGGGGTGTGGAGAGACACAGTTTAAACTATGCTGTGTCTGAACTGTTTAGATATATTCCATCTTGGGACTCTAGAAAGACACACAGCTCTGATAAGCACTTAAAGAGATAATACATTAGATAGAAAAGATCTAAACTGTATGTTGGTAGGAGTTTGTCTATAGTTTTCTTTGCTATTCTTTTAAGTGAATGTATGCTCTTTGATATATTGTTCTGTGTTTACATTTTTCATATTTTTATCATCTTTTAGTAAAATGTTTATTTGAAAGACTGCCTGGTTTTCTGCCAGTTCTTTCTGCATGTGACGTACAGAGGGTTAAGACTGACAAAAACTGTTCAAAAGCTTGATGGTGTTACTAAACTGGGAAAAGGTAAGAATATACCTAAGGTCTTTTATAGAGTTTTAAGGGTTCATTTTGGAAGCCTGACTTGGTGCTCCTGGCGAAAGATTGTACTGCAATCCCTGAAGAGGGTATGTATCTAAGCCTGTACATTGGGTACACTAGCATAAGTTTCACACTTTGAATCCCCCAGAACTTGAGACTAAAAGTGTTTTGGACCCACAAGCAGACAGGAGGGTTACCCTGTCAGTTACCTGTTCACCTTACTGCATTCGGGGGTTGTCACTGTGGGAGCAGAGGGCTTGACCTGTTGAGTGCATTTGTGACAGTTTTCACATGTAAAACAGGCAGCGCCATTCAATAAACATTGCTATAAAAACTATGTGTGTTTCAGGTTTTGTAACAAAGTTGACAAATATGCATTTTTTGTGCCTTTTTGGTGTAGTCCATTTCTTCAGGGTTGTTGAATGCTGAGTCAGCATGCCTCCAGGCTGCTGATGTCAGTTGGCATGCTACTCTACAGTGCCTGTTAGGGAGTTGTATTGCTACTAGTATTGGAATGTTAGTAACACCATGCTGTTTGTCAGTGTCTGCTTTACAATAAGTTTTAATAGGGGCCTTATATGTGTTAATCCCTACTAGGGATAGAAGTATTAACCCTGGTAAAATGTTCATTTTAATGTGGAGTAAGAAACACATGAACCTGAATGCAGGACAAGTAAAATCCTGCCAGAGAGAAAACACTGGCCTGGCTACTGCATAGAAACCCTTAGTATGGTTTCAAAACAGCATTACCTCTCCTACCCCCATTTACAGGGAGATGGGATAATTGTTTTTAAGTGCCATCCTGAGAAATCACCTGAGTTGAATGACAGGTGTGAATGATCACAGCCTTTCACCACATCATAAAGTTTTCCAGTCTGCAAACCTCACAGCAGTGGGCTCAGCAAGCCTGGAGAAATGGACCACACCAAAAAGGCACAAAAAATACAAATTTGTCAACTTTGTTACAAAACCTGTAACACACATAGTTTTTATAACAATGTTTATTGAATAATGCTGCCTATTTTACTTGTGAAAACCATTGCACATGATCTTTAAACTTTGGAGAAGCAGGTCCTATGAGCTTGCTGACAGGGAGGACTAGACTGTGAGTTCAGGCTGTGACATCATCATCAGCTCTTCACTGAAACTGGCCTTTTTGAAAAGATCATGAATTTAGGTTTGTAAAATACATACATACATACATACACACATGCATACATACATACATTCATACTATACATAGATAGTTACCAGGAGATTAGGCCTAATGGTCTCTCTTGTCTGCCTGATGCAGCTTACTGGCAGTGTACAGTAGTTGCTCTACCTACTCTAAATTATTTCCCCCCCACTCACTCCCCACCATGTGTAACTCTGGTGATCTCCATACCCCCACCCCATACCGTGCCCCTGTGCCTGTCCCAACCCCTCTTGAAACCACCCACAGTTCCCAATTTTACCAGATCATCCAACAGTGCATTCCAGGGCTCCACCACCCTCTACATGAAGTAATGCCCCCTCACCTCACTTATGTACCTCCCGCCCTGCTAACATTAGACTATGGCCTCTTGTAGTCTCCTCCTCCCTCAACCTGAGCAGACCCTCTTTGTTCCCTCTGTTGAACCCCTTCAGGTATTTGAAGGTCTCAATCATATACTACCTATCCCTTCTGTCTTCCAGAGAGTACATATTCAGCTCTCTAAGTCTCTCCTCATATGACAACTCCTCCAGACCACTAGTCATCCTCGTTGCCCTTCTCTGGACTCTCTCCAGCAATATAATGTCCTTTTTAAGGTGAGGGCACCAGAACTACCCACAGTACTGCAGATGCAGCCTCACCAATGAGGTGCACAGGGGAAGTATAACCTTCCTTCTCCTGGACGTTAGCCACCTGGCAATACACCCAAGCATTTTGTTTGCCTTGGTCGCTGCTCTTCTGCACTGCTCCAGGTGGTTCCATTTAGCATCAATCATCACCCCCAGATCCTTTGTAGTGACAGTCAGCTGTACCCCCCAAGTGGTAATTATACCTAGGGTTCCTAACACCTAGGTGCAAAATGCTACATTTGTGTGCGTTAAACCTCAACTGCCATGTGTGGGCCCAGCATTCCAACCTGTCCAGGTCATCCTGTAGTGCCCTCATTCTCTCCTCACTGTCTACCACCATCCCCAATTTAGTATCATCAGCAAATTAACTAATTTTACTACCAACCACAATGAACACATTAAAAAGGATTGAGCCCAAAACTGAACCCTGTGAGACCCCGCTAATGACCTCTCTGGGTGTCAAGACTTAGCCCCCTACCACCACCCTCTGCTGAGTATTCCCACGTCAATTTGCTACCCACCCCACCAACTTTTTTCCCACCCCCAGTTTCCTCAATTTCCAAATTAGCCTTCCATGTGGGACTGAATCAAAAGCCTTGCTGAAGTCCAGATACAGGACATCAACCAGCTTTCCTACATCCAGGGACTGTGTCATCCAGTCAAAAAATTCAACCAGGTTTGTTTGACACAATTTTGCCTGGAAAAACCCATGTTGTTTTTCATCCTGAAAATCATTTACCTCCAGGAACTCCACCATCCATTCTTCCAAGATGGCCTCCAACATTTTCCCTACTACGGATGTCAGGCTGACCAGTCTGTAATTCCATGGCTCATCCTGAGGTCCACTCTTGTGGAGGGGCATGACATGGGCCCATCTCAGTCTAGAGAGACCCATCCTGATCAGTGGGAGTAATTGAATAGTTCCATCATTGGAGCTGCCAGGACATCCATCAGTTCCTACAGAACCCTTGGGTGGATGCTGTCTGGCCCTGGAGCTTTATCCATCCTCAAGGACTTGAGAGCCTCCCTTACCCTTCCAACCTGGATTTCCACAACTGTGAGAGCCCCTGTGCCCCTTTTCCTGCCCCCTTCTTGAGGCAATGGCCCATCCCTTTTCCTGGTGAAGACCGAGCTGAAATGATCATTTAATACTTCAGCCTGCTCCAACCGCCCTCTACCAAATCACCCCCCTTCTTCAGCTTTCTTATCTTCCTCTCACCCTTCCTCCACTCCCTAACATAGCTAACCTTCTCCCCCTCCCTGATCCTTCTTGCTAATCTAAGTTCCTTCTCTGCCTTGGCCTTTCTAACCTTTCTGCTAACTTCCCTGAAAATCCTATGATACTCCTCAAGGTCTGCCTCACTACAGGAGCATCTGTACCTTCCAAAGGCTAACCTATTTTTCCTTACTTCCACCTGTAATTCCCTTATCCACCAGCAAGGTTTCCTGGCTCTGGTCATCTTGTTTTGTGACCTGGTGCTGTTTTTCATGGCCTCCAGGATGCCCCACTTTAGGATTTCCCCACTGCCCTTCCATGTCCATCCCAGTCCTGATTTTACTTACTGTATATGCTCCTTAAGTATATCTGCCATTTTCCCAAAATTTGCCCTCCTGAAGTCCACTACCATGGTCTTTATTCAGTTCCTTTTCTTCCCTAAGTCCAAGGTAAAACACACCAGTGAGTGGTCACTACTAACCAGTGGGGCTTCTGCGGCCAGATGCCTGACCTGTTCCCCATCGGCTAGGACCAGGTCCAGGATGTTTCCCTCCCTAGTCGGCTCTTCAACAAGCTGAGTAAGGAATTCATCCTGGAGTGTGTCAAGCACTCTTTGCTCCTTTGCTGATGAAGACACCATGGAACTCCAGTCCATCCCTGGCATGTTAAAGTCCCCTAGTATCACATTCCCACCCCTCCAGCAATTTTTCTTCAAGTTGTCAATTAGTACCCCATCCACATGCTCCAACTGCATGGGTGGCCTGTAGACCACATGCAGATTAACTCTCCTCCCCTCACTATCCTGCAATGAGGCACATACTGTACCACCTCCACATTATCCTCCCTCACCTCCTCACTGCTGCAAACTATCCCATCTCTGACAAACAGTGCAACCCCTCCCCCCTTGCCCACTGTCCTATCCTTTCTAAGTGTGGTATATCCAGGAATTTTCATGTCCCAGTCATGGTACTAGGTGGCCCAAGACTCTGTAACTGTAGCCACATCCCCCCCTTCCACCAACAATGCCTTCAATTCTGGCATCTTGTTTCCCAGACTCCCAGCATTTATCAGAACAACTTTCTAGCCCCTCCCTGAATTTTCCCTAATCCTGTCACTCCTCTTGCTCTTGGCCTCCACTCCTCCCAGTTTGGTTCTCACTTTCTGTACCTCTCCAGGTTGGGAGAAGAGTCTACACCCTCCTTTCTTGCTCAAGAGCCCTGTACTCTCCAGACCTCCCCCTTGTCTAGTTTAAATCCCACTGCCTAGATATAAAATCCCCTACCTTTTTCTAAAGGACCTCCTTCCCCTCCTGACTCAAGTGAAGTCTGTCCCTAGCAAAAACTTCTTTATTCTCCCATGTAGTCCCTCAGTCTTCCCCCAACCCATATCCCTTAGCCGGGCACCACTCCCTTAGCCAGCTGTTGATTTCACTAATCTTCTGTTTTCTTTCCAGAGTACCCTTCAGTACTAACAAGATTTCTGAGAAAGAGACGGTGCAGTTCACAGCTACACATAGTCTTGCCAGTTCCTTATAAATATAAAATGGCTTTTAACTTTTAGATACAATAACTTAAAGATCTCGGGGTTTTTTTTGCATTAGGCTGATTGGGGCTATGCGAATTCAAATTCTGAATTTACTGATGCCAGAAATTTTGACCAGAATCCCTCTTTACGGGCTGCCAGCCCTTTCAGGGCCCTTTCACTAGTAAGCAACAGCTGTCTCATTTCATGTAATCCCTTAGTGGCCACTTTGATGCCACTCTCTGGCATGGATCTACAGTCCTCCTTAGTGAATACTGAGCAAAAGTAGTCATTCAGGATAGCAGCATTTTGCCCATCCTCTTCTATCACCCTACCCCCTCAAGTAGCCACTCGATTCCCCATCCCCTCAGCAAAATGTAGCTTAGTGTCTGCTTTCACCTCCTTGAGGGGTCTCTTCGCCTCACTATTTTTCTTCCTCTTCCTGATTTTCCAAGTATTTATAGGCCTTCATTTTGGCCCTACCTGCTTCCCCTGTCCCTAGCTCAAAACCATGTGGTCTCTTAAACCTGTTTTTCTTTGTCACTGTTCTTGTGGGTATACTATTACAACTCCAATGAACCCCCCCCCCCCACCAAAGTGAACCCAAAACATCGACAACAACCCATTCAACATTCTCAGTTTGTTTAGGAACCTAGTTTGTAAAATACATTTCCTTCCTTCCTTCCTTCCTTCCTGACAGAAAGCTCCTGAGATGTCCACACAGTACTGTACGTTCATACAATTCATACACAGACATACAACATAGGATATATGAACACATAGAATCTGACAAAGCATATCCAGTTCTGCATTATGGTTAAGTTGACATCCATCAAATATTAGCTGTATACTAACATTGTTCTACAGTATTTCTAGTTGTAGGAAGTTATCACCTGCTGCTATTCTACATTGTATGTCCAGTTTCTTTTGGATATGGCCTGATGCGAAGGCAGCTGAGATGTCACTATAGTCCAATTGGAAGGATAATGATATTAACAATGTTTTGCCTGACAAGGCTTTACACATTTCATCTTGTTCTTCACAGAGTACCCAGTCTACAGTATAAGATAATGTGGTTGCCTAGTTATTTACATGGTTTTCCAAGAATGATTTGTCCTTGATCATCATGCTGAGGTATTTACTGTACATTTGGGTATACTTTTCTTTTATTCCTGTTTATCTCTTGGAATACCCTGGAATACCCTTGTCCTGAAGGCATCCTCCCAGCCCCATTTCCAACCTATTTTGTGGACTTATGGGTTAACCACCACTTACACAGAGTCATGTTTCATGGGTAGCCTGCCATGTGGGGTCATGTGATGACTGAGCAGGATGCCGAATGAACCAGGGTGATTTCTTTCATTTTCACTCACCAGGAACTGTGTATGATGCAACTGGGTGAGTGTGTCTTGATGCACATGCAGGTTGCATCATTATCCCCCTTCTCCCTGTCTGCTGCGCCCACTGTGCTGCCACCCTTTCTCCTCTAGGTGGCAGGCAAGCAGTGGGACTCAATAGCTCCCTTCCCTGAGTAAAAAAGCTACTATCAGGACACTCAGTTCTACTTATCAAGGCTGGCCCACGAGATAACCTAGTCCACTTTGAAACCTTAGTTGCTAGTGTGGGTGAAGGTAAGATGCCCAGCACCTCAGTCCTCCATGTCAACAGGCCAGCTGGACATACTTTTTAGAAAAACACCTGATGCCAGAACAATGACTGATGGGGCTGTAAATTATGGTTGGCAGTGTTCTCTAGAAGGCAACATTGATTATGTCTTAAAGATACATTAGTCAGGGTGAACTTATTTTTAAACCAATGCAACACACGAACAAAACTGGATTGGGAATAGCTTGCAGCACTTTAGCACCTTTGCTAAAGGATAGTATGGCAGTGTCACGTGCATACAGAATAATATCTTAATTAATACAGGCAGTTAGAAGATCATTCATAAAATAACAAATGTGAAGGGCCCAATATGGATCCATGGGGTACCAGAAAGGTTACATTTAATAGGTCTGAAACAGAGTTATTATCACAGTGGTTTTTTTTGTTACTAAGGTGTGAGCTAATCCATTAAGTCATTGAACTGGTAAGGAATGTTCACTGCAGTTCTTTGCCTAAAGGTCTTGGATGACAGTTTTGAATACTTTCTGTGTCTGATGTGAGTAACTCCCACAGAGAAGAAATCTATGCATTACCTGGAAACATATGTATTTCAAAATAATGTAAGGAGGGCTGGTAACTGCTTTTAATTTGCTTCAAAAACAGCTTGATATTCTAACCTTTTGTGTAGAACTGAGGTAAGGGGAAGGGAGGGCTCTTAATTGCTTTTAACTTGCTAAAAAAACAGTCCAATGTCAAACATTTTGTGTAGGACTAGGGGTTAAGGGAAGGTAGGAGGGAATTCTGGGCAGGTGAGGGGTGAGTGCTGTGGAAGGCAAATCCATCCTAGTAGATCACTGTTTAACTCCCACAGGTTCCATGACTCTTTGTGTGAGCGACCCCAAAGAAAGAGTACCACAAGAAGGAGGACAGCACCTGCTTAGGTATCTGCTGAGAGTCCACAAGTTTTCACAGTGCTTTGCTTGAGGTAACTCAAATGTACAGGCAAAGCTTAGGTTTGTTCCACTGAAGGAGTCATTTAATAATCATTGTATGGACTCCTGGTGCAATGACATGGAATATATAGATGGATGCTCACACAGTGATGTAAGGTTTAACACACACTTGGTGTAATGTTTATTATAAGAAAAAAATGACAAACCACCCCCAAAAAAAAAACAAACACTTGCAATAACAGTACTGCAAGCAGGAAGATTCACAGATCTCCAAATCTTCCAAGGTAGAATAGGATTTTCTCCTAGAGGTGTGAAGCTTGCTCTCTAGGTCAGCACCGTAATGGCCTGAACATCTGAACCATATCCCAGGTATCAGAGTTTTATACCCACCCCTTGGAGACCATATGACCTTTCTTGCTTTTGCAAAATTAAGTTTTTGTAGCTGCATATTTTTCAGGATCTACAGCCTGCATCCTAATGCCCCAGAAATATGAACATAAAAATACATGTATTCTATAATCAAAAAGAAACAGATCATGACAGTGTCAGTGGCTCAGTAGGTAGCACACTCGCCTCTGAGGCCAGGAGATCAGAGGGCTATGGGTTCAGTTCCCACATCTGGCACTTGGGTTAATATCCCAGTACTGACACTGTAATGCAGCATGAGAGGGGTGCTGCATTTCTGAGGTGCCGTCTTTCGGATGAGACGTTAAAACCGAGGTCCCATCTGCCTGGATTGGTGGTAGTTCAGGTGGATGTTAAAGATCCCATGGCACTTATCGAAAGAGTAGGGAATTTCCCGGTGTCGGCTAAATTTCCCTCATTCACTAAAAATACCACCAACAGCTTAATCTGGTTCAAGGTTAGTTGGCATTCATCTGTATCCCCCTCCCCCGGGTCGTGCCTGAAAATAGGCAGGATTTGTCTAGTGCACTTACCCGGTCAACAAAAGATAAATAAATAAATAAATAAAATAAAAAAATGACTAAATAGTCCAAGCTCTGCCCACCTGGTGACATCAGGAGCTTGATATCAGAATAAAGGAAGTATCAATGTGGCCAGCTCTCACCTAGAGGAACCACCAAAACAGGAAGTAACCTGGTTCATGTATTTTCTTTATACTTCCTTTTATATTTCAAATTTTTAACTATGGAAATAAAAGGAGAAAGACAAAAAATGCCTCTCTTGAAGTATACTCTGTTTTATACTAGCAAGGAACAAGGAGAAAAGGAAAAGTCCTTAAAATCGTATCTGTGGATGCATGCATTTGGAGTCTGATTATACTTATCTGGTTGTTGTTTTTATTATAATATGTGAAATTTGTAATGTTTTATTGTGTACGGCACTTTGGTTTTTTGAAAGGCGACATAAAAATAAAGTTCTATTATTATTTTTTTATTTAATGAACTTAAAAGGAAATTAACTTAAAAAAAGGTTTTAAGATATGTTTCTTAACAGGCATTTTCCTGGACAACTTTTGTTTTAAGCAAATTATGTATCTAAAATATAATGCTTAGGAATACATCCCAAGTTTAATTATATCTACTTTATCTTTTGGCTTATTGGCACAAGCAGTATTCAGACTGCTAAGGGCCGATATTACCTATTTTGTCTTGCCTTTTGAGGTCCTGTGCCATGCTTTCCATTACATACACTCTCATCCATCACATCAAACTTTTCCTGAATCATTCCAAATTCACTGAGTCTTTTGTTGAACTATTTTTGGGCACAAGCAGACTCAGCTGTCATTTACATGTCATGCTCCTATCTACAAAGCAAAGGATGTTGACACAGCACTCGAACACTTCATCATCACCTATAAATCTGCCTGCAACTCTCACACACCCCTAAATACATACAAAATCAAAGGCCCTTTCAACCCCTGACTCTCTGTAGAACCTCTGGCTTGCATAAAACTAAGGGACCACCTCTGGCACCGTGCCGAAGCCACTGCCACACAATCTGACATCCAGAGCTACAAAAGAGCACAAAATGACTGCGCTAAGTCCATCCGTCTAGCAAAAATGAAACACTATCAGGAAGTGCTTACTGACACCTGGGGCAAAGCAAAAGCTTTCTGGGATAATATTAAAGAAATCACAGGTAAAACCTCGAAATCGTCACCTACCATACTGGACTTAGATGGGATCACTATCCTTGACCCTGTAACTATTGTCAATACTTTCAATAACACATTCATGGATCTCAGCAGTGTTCTCCCACTGGACTTTTTTAATGCAGATGTCACCTTGCCCACCTCTGATAGCACTTCCACACCTACTAGCCACCCCCCATTCTACTTTAAAGTTATCTCACCACAGGAAGCCCATAAATACATCCTCAAGGCAATTGGTAAATCTAGACACAGTGGGGATTCCCTCTATCTTAAACTGTTGTCCCTCACACTAGAGGACATGCTAGTGCCTCTTACCTGGATTTTTAATCTCTCACTTAGCCTTACCTAGTTCCCCAAGAGATGGAAATTAGCCATGGTAACACCGGTACACAAAAGTGGTGACTGGTCTCTCCACATGAACTACTGGCCCATCTCCATACTTCTGCCCCTCTCCAAGACACTTGAATACATTGTAGCCGACCAGCTTACAGATATAAGATCCAATGTATCCAACAACACGAATTCAGAAAAGGACACAGCACCTCCTCAGCTCTCATCGAATTCACTGATTTCATACACAAATCTCTGGACTATGGACAGATAGTTGGGGCCACATTTATCGACCTGACGAAAGCGTTCAACATGGTCCATCACTCCCTACTACTGGAACAGATAAGCAACACTGGAATTTCTACTGATTCTAATGCCTGGTTTAAAAGCTATCTGGAGAACTGCATTCAACAAGTCAAAATTGCCGATGTCACCTCAGACTCTAAACCAGTTAGCTCAGGTGTCCCACAAGGGTCCATCCTGGGCCCTCTACTATTTAGTCTCTTCCAAAATAATATCCCAAGATCCTGCCCCGAACAAATCATACTACATGCGGATGATGCTGTTATCTATACAAGTCACACAGACCTCACGCCTGTTGAAAGCCAGCTTCTACTCGGATTTGCATCAGTAGAGAAATGGTTCAGTGATCAAAAACTGGTGCTAAACTAGAAAAAACTAAGTTCATGCTCTTCAGCAGCTCCCACAATAAACACAGGCATCATCCTCTGACTATCTCTTATGCCTTGGGACCACTCTTGAGAGGTACAATATTTTAAGAATCTCTGTATCACCATCAACAGCAACTTATCCTATGGGGTGCATATTGACAACAATGCCAAAGCAGTCAATACTCGCATCAACCTCCTCTACAAACACAGGAACTCCCTTACACCAGAAGCCTTAAGGTTGGCTGTACAGAGCTGTGTTGCCTCTGTTATTGACTATAGATAGATAATCTATGGATCTGCCACTGAAACTGCCCTCTGGTGCATTTCCACTGCTCTAAACAAGGCGTGTCGCCTCATCTCAGGAGCCCACCATCTCACCTGCTCTTGTGACCTCTATGCCCAAACTGGTTGGTTCCAGCTCAAAGATTGCATCAAATATCAAACATGCCTGATGGCCAAGAAAATAACTCTAGGCCTCCTACCACCTGGAATTCAAGGTCTTCTCAACCCCTCTCTTAATGCCCGCCATACCCGTGACTCTGAATCCCAGCTCTTTGTGGTCCCTCACTGCCGTACCTCCCAGGGACAAAGATCATTCACCTACAGAGCCCCTCTTTGGATGAATGCCCTCAACTGTGACATCTCCTCCGAATCCACATTTGGCCCTTTCAAATTCAAGCTACAGCTACTACTCTCTGCCACTTGCTCCTGTGACTGTTTCTGCTAAACCCTTTTTGGCAATCTAAAACCCTAACACTTGATTACTGTTAAATCTCCTTAGCACCATCTCTGACATCCCCTCCCCCTGCTACCATACCCCTTCATCTTTCTTCCCCTCTACCTAATGCCACCCTCTGTCTGTCCTGACAAGGCCTGTTGGCTGATTTCAATTTACCTTATGACTTTACCAGTAACTGACAAAGCTTGTTTTGGCTGATTTTCAATTTACTGTATGCATTCCTGGGCATGAAACTGCTTAGTGTTACTCGCTTCTATTCTTTAATTCACTGTGAATGTCAACTATTGCTTTTCTTATTTACAATTATTTTACCATACCCTGTTTAGTCTGTAAACCTGTTGATCTCCTTTCTCTATGTATACTGTTTTGCCATACTTTTTGTTCTGTTAACCTGTTGTATTATGCTGCTGATGTGGAACCTTTGTAAAAGAGCTCTAAGCTCAAAGGTACAGTATTTGTAATCCAAGATCCAAATAAATAAACAAATAGATAAATAAATAAAATTTCAATGAGCTTCTTTATCTTTCCAGCAGATGCACTGCCCATGCTAGGTTCCACCATCGGAATGTGCCTGTGTTAGGGCGCCAAGTCGCTACAGTGCCAATTGCCAGTGTCACTGACTACTCTTTTAGTGGAGGGGTGTGCCCCCATGCCCCCCCCTTGTGGGGGACTGTGCCTCCCACACACACCCTAACTCTATATACAAACTCCTGGTGGCAGACCTTGGGGAGGGGGATGGCAAACTTGGGATTTGGCAGCATGGTGACTCGGCATCCTAATGTCGGTGCCCTGATGCACTGCAGTGCCCATGCTAAATCTTCCACTGTTCAAAATATTCATAGCAACCACAAAAATCATAAGAATTCTGCTGTCCCATAGATATCTTTCATAAGGGTAATCATTCATGTATCCAAGTCCTCCTAGAACCTGCAAGGCTTCACCAACACAGCTCCAAGCCGCTTCATAGCTGAAAAGCTTGACCATGGCTGCTTCTATCAAACAATCAGGCAGTTCTGGCCAGTCCATCATCCCTGCAGTGAGGTCTTAAATCAGTTTATGCTCATAGAAGTATTTGTTTGTACTTGTTTGTAAGTTTTCTCAGTTAGAGGGGAAAGGGAAAGAAGCTTCAAGCTGCATGCTGGGAGAGCAAGGAGACTTGAAAGATTTTCTTAGCTGGTTTTCTGTGAGTTTGCAGCAGACAATTTGGTGTTTGTGTGTGTGTTTAAAAGCTGGAGGCTAGGAGAGTAAGCAGATTTGAAATATTTTCTTAGCTGGTTTTCTGTGTGTTTCTAGTAGACTATTTGGTGTTTGTGTGTGTTTAAAAGTTACTATCTGGCCTGTAAGTGCAGGCAACATATTACAGGGGATTAGTGCTGTTTGAAAGTAAGGTGGGACTCCCAACTCAGTCAGTCTTCAGTTAGAGGGGAAGGGGGAAGAAGCTTCTAGCTGGATGCTGGGAGAGTAATGGGACGTGAAAGATTTTCTTAGTTGGTAGTGCTTGGAGGTGCAGTGTGGGGCAGACACAGGGCTGATACACTCTCGTGAGAGTTGGGTGTAGGCCCTGCTCCCTCCATCCCTCCCTCCCTCCCCAGAGTTTGGCTCCTTTATAGGGGAACACCTGCCCTGCAATTGGAGGAAAAGGCTTCAGGTGCAGCTCATGTAGTTCTAGCCACTGGGGGTTGGGTTTAAGAGCTGGGAGAGAGGAGCTTAGGGAGTTGTACACTTCCCCTATAAGTTTACTGTGTAGTACTGCACCTAGTAATGGGGGTACCTGTTTACTGTGGGACTGTATCTAGGATTAGTGGGTGACCTAATTAGTGGGTAGGGGTGTATCTTGGACTAGTGGGGAACCTGGTGGTTCACCTAAGGAATCCTACTTGGAGGGGGATGGGACCACACGTCATTAGGGCCGGCATCTTTGGGAGGGTGGTGGGGTGCACAGGGTGTGGGGCGGCCATGATACTGGACTGGGCTTGGAAGTTCGGTGGTTGCCCAGTGTGCTACCAGCTGGCACAGCTTAGGGAGGAGGTTGAGGGGATTAGGAGACAGCTGGAGGGAGGGAGGGAGGTATGGTTGGGGAATAGGGCAGGGGCTCTCCTGAAGGGTTGCACCAAGCACTAGGGTTGGGGGCATAGGGAAAGGAGTGCAGGAGAGTACTCTGGGGTCGCATAGGGACCCTGACAGAGGGGGCCCAAAAGAAGGACACTACCAAGGAAGCAGGCAGGTATCTTGGGACCCTCACAGAGGGGGGGGCCAAAGGAAGGAAATTCTCGTGGAAGTAGGCAGATGGCTGGGGCTGGACAGAAGGAAGTAAGGGGGAGAGGTGGCTCAGACCTTAAGCTCAGTAACTGCTTCAATTTTCTTCTTCTGCTCGAGGATGAGGGGGTGATGTAGCCATGACAGGGGTAGTTAGAGATGAAAAGGGATTGGGGGCAGGAAGCAGGGGCCGGATAGCAGGAAGAATAGTGGGAAACTTGGAACGTGGGAAAATGGGGGGAGCAGTGGATCAGAGCAGGAGGAGGAGGGGGTAGAGAGAGGAAAGCACAAGGAGAAGGACCAGTTGGGAGGAAAGGGTAAGGAGAGGGCCCAGACATACAAGGAGAATACAGTAAAGGCAGGTGAAGGTTTATGCCAGGGGAGCATGACAGGCAAGGAGGGGCTGAAAGGAGATGGGTAGGAAGGGAGGACGAGCCAGGCAAATTTAGCAGATGGGGAAAGGACCAGTGGCGAGCAGTGATGGGGGGCATAGTGGGGTACAAAAGGATATTCGGGAAGAGGAGAGGCACAGGATCAGAAGGGAGGGGGTGGCCAGGTTAAATAAGGAGGGGGTGGCAGGGGCACCCAGATAGGGGGAGAAGCAAGGAGCCGGCTGAGGGGAGGGGCCAGTAGAAAGTATGAGGGACATGGAAGGGGGGAAATGGAGGAAAAGGGGTGATCAGAGTGCTTCTGTTGGGTGATTCCATGATTGGGGTATCATATGGGATAGGGAGGGGGAAGCCTGCTCAGTTAGAACAAAATGCTTCCCTGGACTAATGGTGCACAGGGCCAAGCATGAGGTATATCAGCTGGCAAAGGATTGTGGAGGTTCTCTAGACATACTGGTCCACCTGGGTACCAATGACATTGAGGGAAATAGAGAGCTAGAGATACAGGCAAGGTTCAGGGAGCTTGCCAGGGTCTGTCATGACATAGGATGTGTGATTTCCTTCTCAGAAATCCTGCCAGGTCCAAGGGCTAGTGGGGAACACAAGAGGAAGATTAGGGAGATAAACCAGTGGCTCAGGAGTGGTGTAGGGCCAGAGGGTATGGTTTCATGGGGGATTGGAGGGAGACCTGGGAGGATAAGGGGCTGTATGCTAGAGATAGGCTCCATCTCAATTTGGAGGGGAGTGAAATCCTTAAGTTGAAAATAGAGGGGTTCATTGGTGAAAGGTGAGGTTTAAACTTGTGAAGGGGGAGGGATGGGAGAAAAGGCTGTTGAGGGGGGTCCAATAAAGGAGGGACTCTGTCTCCAACCCCCTGGGGAGCTGGAGGAATGAGAGAAAAGGCTGACTGGTAAGATGCTGACTGGGGGAAGACTGAATCCCCATGGGAACATGAGCAGGGGAAATGGAAGTATACAGAAAGGGTGGAAGGTAGTCTTGATAAATGCCAGAAGCTTGGGCAATAAAATGCCTGAGCTCCAGACCATACTAACTGAGGGATAGGTGAATGTGGTAATGGTCACTGAGACCTGGACCACCACAGGGCATGACTGGGACCTAAAACTGGAGGGTTACACCATGTTCAGGAAGGACGGGGGGAGGAAAGGGGAGGAGGGGTAGCAATAATAGTCATAAACTGCATTGGCATAGGAGGAGTGGAGGAGGTGTAGGGAACTGTGGAGGCAATTTGGGTCACCTTGATAAGAAGGGGGGGCAAGAGAGTAAAAATAGGAGTGGAGTATAGACCCCCTGCGCTGGCGGAGGAGCTGGAGGAGAGTCTGGTGTCAGATGTTGGGAGACACTGCAGATTGGGCAGGGGAAGGGTGGTGGTGTTGGGGGATTTACACATGCCAGGAATGGACAGGGAGACTATGACATCCTCGGTGGCCAGGGAACAGAGGTTGTTGGATGTCTTTCAGGACGTGTTCCTAACTCAGCAGGTGGGGGAACCGACCAGGGAGGCATGGATACTGGATGTGGTCCTGGCAGACAGTGCCCGGATTGGGGGCCTGGAGGTAAGGGACACGTTGACGGGGAGCAACCATGCCACGGTCTGGTTCTGTCTGGATCTAGGAGGGGTAGAAGGCTGCACAAAGACAGAGGTAACTGACTTCAGAGGGGCAGATTTCAAGGAAATGGGAAGGATCCTTAAGAAGCATTTGGATGGGATTGGGCCAGATATGAAGGCTGAGAGTAGGTGGTAAATCACCAGAAGGGGGGTACAGGATGCTACGAGTAAGATGAAAATGCGGTAGGGCCCGTAAACCTTGCTGATGGACCAGGGAGATTCAGGAGGTGGTGAGGGGAAAGAAGGCAGCATATAGGCATTTCAAGTGCTCAAGGAGTGAAAGGGGTCAAGGGGAGTATGAGCTGATGGCCAGAAGGGCCACTAGGGTGGTGAGGGTGGCTAAGGCAATGAAGGAGCAGAATCTGGCCAGGGAAATAAGGAGAGGGAACAAGGGGTTCTTTAGATACATTGGGAAAAAAACGAAGTGTGAAGGGGCAGATTAGGAGGATTAAAACAGGGGAGGGATGGGCACAAGACCCGGGAGAGCAGGCTGAGGTGCTGAAGGAGTGCTTCAGCTCAGTTTTCACCAAGGAAAATGGAGGGGCTGCATCATACATGGGAGGAGATGGTGAAACTGAGGAGGGGGACCCTTGCCGATCGGTGGATCCTGGGGAGAGGGGGGCCATCACTGGTGGGGGGAAGCAAAACAGGGGGACGAGGTAGCGGAGGTGGAAATCACAGCAGAGAGAGTGAGGGAAGCCCTTAGGTCCCTTAAGATGGAGAAAGCACAGGGGCCAGATAAATTACATCCCAAAGAGCTGAAGGAACTGGTGGATATCCTGGCAAAACCCCGGCGGAGCTTTTCAGCATCTCTCTGAGGACAGGGTGGGTGCCCCAGGACTGGAAGGTGGCACATATAGTGCCTATCCACAAGGGGGGGATCAAGGGAGGTGGCAGGGAACTACAGGCCCATCAGCCTGACATCGGTGGTGAGCAAGGTGAATGAAGGTATTGTCAAGGAGAGGCTGGGGGGACCTGGAAAAGTCAGGGTGCCTGGACAATAGACAGCATGGATTCATCCCAGAGAAATCATGTCAGACAAACCTTGTGGAGTTCTATGACTGGGTGATGAGTGCCTTGGATCTGGGTAGACCAGTGGACCCTCTATCTTGACTTCAGCAAGGCGTTGGACTCTGTTCCTAATGGGGGCCTGTTGAATAAGCTGGGAGAAATGGGGGTGGGGAATCAGAACATTAGATGGATAGGCAATTGGCTCCAGGACTGGAACCAGAGGGGTGTGGTTGGCAAGATAGTCTCATCCCCTAGGAGGGTCATTAGTGGGGTCCCTCAGGGATTGGTCCTTGGGCCCCTCCTGCTCAACACCTATGTCTCTGACATAAGGAAGGGTATCAGAAGTGAGATGAGTCTCTTTGCGGATGGCTCAAAACTGGGGGTGGTGGTGGATGGGGAGGAGGGAGGGGAGGGTGGCCCTACAGGGGGACCTGGAGGCTCTGGAAAGGTGGTCTAGAAAGTGGAAGCTGAGGTTCAATGCAGGGAAATGCAAGGTACTACATCTGGGAGCCAGAAATCCAGGCCAAGTGTACACCATGGGGGATGCTACAAGTCTCAATGGCTGAGAGGGACCTGGGGGTGGTGGTGGATGTCAAGATGAACATCTCTGAGACTTGTAGGAGGGCAGCGGCCAAGGTCAACAGGATGCTGGGATGCATCACTAGGGGGATCACCTCCAGAAGGAGGGAAGTGATACTCCCTCTGAATAATTGCTTGGTGAGGCCACACCTCGAGTACTGCATGCAGTTTTGGAGGCCACACTTAAAGAGGGACTTTGAACTCCTGGAGAGGTTCCAGAGGAAGGCAACCAAAATGATCTGGGTCTGGGGGATAGGACCTATGGGGAGAGGCTCAAAGAGCTAAATATGTACACATTGGAAGAGAGAAGGGACTGTGGGGACATGATAGAGGTCTTCAGATACATGAAGGGTTTAAATAGGGGAGGAGCAGTCAGGGTGCTCTGAAGGAAGGAGGGGGCAACTAGAGGGCATGGGTGGAAGCTGGAGGGGGGAGATTCAGGGGAGAAAGTAGGAGGTGCTACTTCACTGAGAGGGTGGTGGAGCCATAGAATGCGCAGCCCAGGGGGCTGGTGGAGGCAGAGACAGTGGAGGGTTTCAAGAGGGGGTGGGACAGGTACAGGGGAAGGATTCTGGAAGCAAAGTCCTGTGCAGCAGGAATATCTGGGACTGGGAAGGGAGAAGCCAGAGAGGGCAAGGGGGGCAGTAAGATCAGCTCCCAGGATGGGGGCTGTCCAAACAAGCAGACACGAAGGACCGTTAGGCCTATTCTGCTGGCATTTTAGTATGTTAGTATATGCACTTTATATTGTGCATTTTACACTTGGATACTTTTGAGAAGGACTGGAAAAATGAAGTATGGCATATACAGCGGACTGAAGATTAGAGAGTTTTGAGGGATGGAGTTTGGCAGGTGGCCAGTCTGACCAAACTAAGATGAAATAAAAGGATAGTACAGGATAGAAAATAGATGGAGTGCTGGTGCAACAGACTTATGAAGGGAATAGGATAGTGCAGAGTCTTCCCAAAATAGATAGGGTTAAACCCTACCACATTGGTGCTGACCAGGCTGCAGAGTACTCTTTGACAGGAGTGATAGGGAGGGTGGCAAGTGCCATATTATTTGGGTGGATCTGAATGACAGGTAGAGTGAGTGCTGTAACAAAATTATTTCAGGATCCCTAGAAAAACACTATATGGGGTATCCTGATAAACAGGTCCCAGAAGGGGGAACTGATATAAGACATCTAGAAGGTAGCTGAGAAAGCGACTCCTAGGACAACATGTAAGGCAGGATTATAGGAGAGGTAGTGGTGGAAGATGTGGAGAGCAGAGTGGGACAGGTTGGGGACCTAATGGAATATAATACCTGTGGAGCAGCCATCTTCAAGGCGGTCCTCTAGACATGGCATTTCTTTTTGGTATGCGATAGGATTGAAGCACTCACTGCAGATCTAGCTATGAAGGCTGAACTTAGACCTCTCTTTTTTTCTCAATTAAAGTTTTTATTAGAATAAAAATATACTATACATTACAATACTATCATATTCAGTATAAATCAATCAATACATTGTTGAAATATAGCTCACACAAATAATTATATCAATTAGCAATGCCAACCTAATGAATAAGGCTCTTGCAATAATAAAACTAGATAAAAATGTATTTTTCATGTTTTAACAATTTACATTTCCTTCTCACCTATTAAACAGAAATGGAAATTAGAACACAAGAAAAGGAAGAGCAGAAAAGAAAGACACAGGAATACAGAGGAGGAAAAGAAGAAAGGCAAAAACAGGCCAAGAAATAAAAGCATCAAACCCAACTACCCACTAGCTAGCTAAAGAATACTTTGTGTTTCTTATATATTGTTCCACTGAACCAAATCTTCTGTTATATTTATAAGAGAGACCATTCAAAATTAGTGCTAGTTTTTCTATTCTTAGGTTTTCTATGAACTGAGTTATACATTCTCTCAAAGATGGAATGATCTCCTTGACCCAATATTTTAGTAAGGAACTTCTAACCAAGCTACCTATTCATAAAATAAGAGTATTTTTGCTACTGCGTCCAACATTGTCCCATATCAAAATGTCCTATGATACATGTTTCTAAGTTCATTTTGTCTTTTAGACAAGAGATTTCCTTAAAATACTCAATTACTTCTTTCCATAAACCCTGCACTTCAGGATAAAACCAAAACTTATGAACCAAAGATCCTTTCACTTTCTTGCATTTATGACAAGTAAAATCCCCTCTCAGCCCCATTTTATGCATATGCACCGGCGTGACGTATAGATTATGTAATGTCTTGAAGTGCATAAGACTGAGATTTGAAGTTTAAAAAGCCTTGCCTGCAAAATTCCAGATTTATTCCAGTCCCAATCTACCCTCACACTGTCCAATTCTTGAGACCACCATCAGATCAGATCTGTCAGAACCCCTTTAGATATGTCTAGAAGAGAACTATATACTGATGAGATGGAGGGAGAAATATGCAAGGCTGCGATGAAGGACTTCGTTTCCTGCGATTGTGTGCTATTTGGCTCTATAAATGCTTGTGATGTTTGAGTTAAAGCTTCATAAAGTTCCCTACCCATTTCTAATATTTTGTATTTTCTAACTAGAGCTTCATATGAAAGAATGGAATCTCCACCAATCACATCTTATATTTTGTGTATTCCCTTTCTAATCCATTCTTGTCTGACTAACAGTCCTAGTTTTAATTTTAGGTTAATATTATTCCATAAAGGTTGTAATTTAGAGAGTGAAAGGCTAAGTTTAAATGAGTGAGATATGTATCTTAGAATTCTGGTGAGTCAGCCATAATTTTATTAAGTGGGAACCAGATTTTCTTAGCAAAGAATACTGACTGCAAGTTGGTTCCTTTCTCTATACAAAGTTTTTGCTCTATTTGTACCCACTCAGGTATGTACACTGGCCTGCCTGTGCTCGTAAGTCATTTAGTTAACTGGGTTACTTTAGCTGCTAAATAATAAAGGAAAATGTCTGGCAAATTTAGACCACCTCTGTTCTTAGTTCGAGTGAGTTTGTTGTATGCCAATCTTATCTTTTTATATCCCCAAAAGAATTTAGAAAACTCCGAATTAATGCTTTCTAATCATGTCTTGTTTATGGCATATGGAAGTATGATAAGAACATAAAGAATTTTAGGTAAAAGCATCATTTTAACTGTCTCAATCCTTCCCCAGGTACCCAAAGGAAGCATATCCCTTCTTAATAGTGAGGTTGTGATGATTTCTTTAATGACAGTCAAGTTTTTAACCTTAGTTTGGGATAAATGTCTATATATTCTGATACCTAAATAACCAATATATTCTGCCACCCAAGACAAACCTTGATTAGCAACCAGCTCTTTATCACAGTTATTGTTAAGAGGCAGAAAATTAGTTTTAGTAAAATTAAGCTTATAGCCCAAAATGTCTCCATATTCCTGTATTACCTTAAAAACTCTGGGCACAGACTTTTCTATATCTGTTAGAGCAATTAAAAGATTGTCTGCGCAGACAGAGGTATAGATATTAACCCAGGAAACATTCACTCCAGTAGTACCCTTATCTGAATTAATTTTCCTTATTAAAAGATCTATTGTCAAATTAAATAATAGAGGGGATAACGGGCAACCTTGTCTAGTACCCTTAGTAACCGCAAAATAGGGGGACACCATACCATTAGTGACAACCACCGATGTCTAATTATTATATAATATTTTAATGAACCTTATAAATTTGTCTGGAAAGCCATATTTCAGAAGAACATGAAAAATATATGGCCCCAGGATTCTGTCAAATGCGTTTTCAGCATCTAAGGCAAGAAGGCCACATGAATTATTTAACTTACTCGCAGTTCAAAATATATGAAAAATCTTCTGTATGTTATCCACTGATATTCTTCTTTTCATGAACCCTGTTTGTTGTGTTGATATCAGGAAAGGAGTAACAAAGCTTATCAGCTTTGAAAGTATACTGGCTAAAATTTGTATGTCTGTATTAATCAAAGAAATAGGCCTGTATTTGTTACAATCAACCTGATCTTTACCTTGTTTTAAGATTAAGGTAATCAAGCATCTAGTTTGATCACTAGATAGTTTGCCTTCCTCTAAAGCCTCCATGTATACTTTTTGGAGTAAAGGAATTAATTCTGTGGCAGATGTGTTATAGAAATTAACTGAAAAGCCATCCAGTCCAGGGGTCTTATTCTTCATAAGAGATTTAATAGCATTTGAAATCTCTTCAGTAGATATGTCCGCTTCTAGCTCCTGAGCCTGAGACTCAGATATTTTGACATCTGGAATATCTCTAAAGAAACTTGAATAATTTTTAATATTATTTAGATTCTCCAATTTGTATATATTTTTGTAAAATTTGTAAAATTCTGTATTGATTTTCTCAAAGTCTGAGTCAAAGGTAAGAAATAGAAAGGTTCTCATGGTAGGGGACTCTATCTTTTGAGGAAGGAGGAGGCAGTGTGAACATTGGACTAGGGATGCAGAATGTTAGGTGCCATCAGGGGTCTTCAGCTGGGAGGCATACACATAAGACAGGGAGGATTGTAGTGAGCATGGCAGGGGAAGAACTTAATGTCGTTGTCTACCAGAGGGCTGACAACTGGTTAGTATATGGTACCCTTATGAGAGGCTGGCCCCTGAGAGACCCTAGTCTGCTAAAGGGAGATGGAAGGGGGGCTTTAACTGAGTGTCCTCAATATCCATTTCTGTGGTCCCTCCAGTTTGGAAACAAATGCTGATGAGTCACCTAACATTGAAATAAATGAATTATCTTTGGAATGCTTCTGTGGGTAAAATAAATAATTTATCTTCAAGGTTTGACTCTCACCTGCATTATATAACTTGTTATATTGCCTGTTTTCCCTCTATTCTTTATTACTAGGTTAATCTGCATAGAAATAGGATCCTTGTCCATTTGAGTTCAACTTCTTCTTCTGCTTAAAGCAGCAGTGCAACAAAACTAGAAAAAAAAGGATCCCACATTGTTTTCGTTATAAAAGATACCAGGCATCTTCTCATTTTATTTGATGGTGATAGTTTATAGTTCCACCAAAATCTGAGTATTTTCTAAATGTGTAAATTTCATTTTTTTTCTCAAGAAACTTTAAGACTGAGAAAATAACAACACTCTCAATGTGCAGCATAGAGGGTGCCTAGAAAATTAGATTTGACAGGTATAGTAATACTTTTACTATTTGTAGCTGAAACTAGATTTTTTGGGGGTTCTGTTGCACTGCTGCTTTAATCCTTTGCTGAATTCCCCATCCTGTTTGTGACAACACAATTTGTTGCTGTGGAGATGATTACGATGTCATAAACAAAGGACCACTGCTTCAGCAGAAAATTAAACAGCAGAAATAGTCCAGCTGTAGTGGGCATGGATTATATTTATTTGTAAATGAAGAATAAAACAACATAGAAACATAGAAGTTAATGGCAAATAAGGACATCAAGGCCCATGCAGTCTGCCCATTTATTTTTCTACCTTATGAATGTGCCATAGGCCTTTGCTCTGTCAATGGCCTATCTATTCATACTCATCTGTATTGCTCCCTTATGCCTATCCCATGCTTGTTTGAAGCCCTGCACTGTATTCATATCCACCACTTCCTGAGGTAGCCCATTCCATGCATCCACCACCCTTTCTGTGAAAAAGAACTTCCTCACATTACCCCTTAATCAGCCTCCCTCTAATCTCATGCTGTGTCTTCTTGTCCTGCTATTTTTCTTATATTGAAACATGTTAGACTCTTTCACCTTGTTAATGTCCTTTAGGTGTTTGAATGTTTCAATCATATCACCTCTCTCCCTCCTTTGCTCAAGGGTATACATTTTGAGTTCAGTTAATCTGTCCTCATACGTTTTTTGATGTAGTCCCTGCACCATTTTGGTTGCCGTTCTCTGGATTGCCTCAATTTGGTTAATGTTCTTGTGAAGGTGTGGCCTCCAGTACTGCATGCATACTTCAGATGGGGCCTAACCAGTGTCTTGTAAAGAGAGATTATTACCTCCCTCTTCCAACTTGTGATGCCCCTACTAATACACCCCAACATCCCTCTAGCCTTACCTACTGCTTTAGAGGTCTGCTTGGATGATTTCAGGTCATCAGTGATGATGACACCCAAGTCTCTTTCTTCTCTTGTGACTGCCAGCAACTCCCCTCCCAGCCTATAGGTGGCTTCAGAGTTTCTCTTCCCTATGTGCAGGACCTTGTGCTTCTTTGCATTAAACCCCAGTTGTCAATCTTCTGACCATTTTGCTAGTTTATCCAGATCTCATCTCATTCTGCCCACCCCATCAGGATCATCTACTCTGTTGCAGATCTTGGTGTCATCTGCAAACAGACAAACCTTATCCTCCAGTCTATCTGCAATGTCACTGAAGAAGATATTGAAGAGGACTGGCCCCAGGACTGATCCCCGAGGTACCCCACTTGTGATTTGCATTTCTTCTGGCTGTATACCGTTTACCACCACTCTCTGTTTTCTGCCCATCAATCAGTTTGCCACCCAGTTGACCAATGTCTGACCAACCCCGAGCCTACCCAGCTTATTAATCAATCTTCTATGTGGAACAGTATCGAAAGCTTTGCTGAAGTCAAGGTAGGCAACATCAACTGCTCCCCCTTGGTCCACCACTTTGGTTACCCAGTCAAAGAAATCTATGAGATTAGTTTGACAGGACCTTCCTTTTGTAAACCCATGCTGCCTTGGATCATGTGCTAAACAAACAGAAAATCAAGACATATTAGATGAATGACTAACTGTTTTGCTATGAAGTTGTTTTCCCAAAAGTGACACACTTTCTCTGCTGCACTTAATGTTTTAGGAGTCTAATATTTTTGTAATTTGACTTAATTTCTTGGAAAATTAGTTTTTTTCTGTAAACCACATTTCCCTTTCCAGGAGAGTGAACAGTTTATCATTCACATCCACAGAAAATAAGATGACTCAAGTGATGCTACAAATAAGGCCATTGTACATTTATGAATGATACATATAATTCTATGCTCTGACATTCTGATGACTTTATGTAAATGTAATCACCACAAAAGGACCATAAGAAAAGAATGCACAGATGCCCTACCATATGAATATTTCATTATTTTTCTTGAACTACAAAAATGAATAAAATCCTAGAAGTAATATACAAATTCAGTTTATGCCATGCTTTATTCTTGACATTCTTTGGATATTTGTTTCAGTTTGCTATATAATACCAAATGTTATTTTAGGATGTAAACATTGTTCTACTATAAAACTTGGTTGCAATATCAGATTTATTCTGGAACTGTATATGAAAAACAAAGGTTGTTATTACACTTTGCTCGATAGGCAAGTTTCCATCCTGACACACTTTTAACTATCAAGTGCTGCATTATTATATAAATTGGGGACAATTTCAAAAGAAGTTATGGATTCTTATCTCCAAATTCAAAATAGAGTCTGGGGCAAAGAATGTGACTTCTGATGAAAGATATGAAAGCCTTATTCATAGAGGCAGAGCAAATTTTACAAAGATCAGTGTTCTCAACCTCAAACAACTCTGAACTTCGACATTTGTGAAATAGCACAGCATGGCCTTACATAACATCAATGGTTTGAATTCTGTAAAGCACAGATCATAGATTAGAAGCAAGAGTGGCAAATACACCCTCTCTGAATATTTCCTTACAGAAGAACAACTGAGCTTGGAGAGTGGGGGTGGGAGCCGACAGCAGCAAATATTTAAGCTTTTATATTTGATGGCCATGCTATCTTCATGAACATTGTTTCATATTTGCTATGCAAATTGAAGGAACTACAACCACAGCAACTTGGCAAAAGTGGGAGGAGTATATGCAAACTGGACAAGGAACATAATTTGCCAGTGACATTAGATTCATATTTGTAGACTGCCCAAATAGAGAAGCAGTCAATGTTTAGTTTTAAAGCCAGTAAAACCACCAGTACAATACATTTGAACCAGCTGAGCTGTGCTCCCTGAGTACCCACTGTCTTTTCAAATCTCACCTCAAAGACCGGCTCCTAGCTCTGTGAAGCTACCAGTGCTTCACTAGGTAGTCTCCCCCTTCCCTTCACTCCCCTTCCAGGCTGCTGCTTCTCTTAGTTTCCTTACAGAATCATGTTCATTTGCCTGTTTATCTAAGCATATTGTAACTATTTTTGCCTAGTCCATTGTTGCATTTTTCTCTTGTATTAACTTGTCATTGCTGTGTCAACTCTATGTTCTACATGAATCATTGTGTTTTATATTTTATTTGCACTATTGTATTTACTTTCACTGTCTCCTGTGCCATTATCATGGCCCAGGTCATACCTGAAAATGGTCCCTGGGATCAATGTACCTACCTGGTTCTCAAAGTCATAAATAAATAAAATAAAGAACAGCTGATGAACAATAAGTTCTTCAAAGTGGACCTGCACTTAGAAAATAATTTTTCCTTTGCTTTGTCACAGTTCTTTGAAAGGCTTTATAGCTGAGATGCCAGTTTCAAATGTGCACTTTTTCTTTCAATGTGCTATTTGTTTGATTTCTTTTCTATTCTATATTGTTAGCATTGTTGATAATTAAATGCCAACTTAAAAACTTCAAAAGTTTCTTTGATAAGATCAATATTGCAACACCTGCCAGTATAAAAAAAATAGAAACATCTGGCCTGACTGTGGATTACAGCTGGGGGTGGCACAAAATTTGACTAATGACTTACGATTTGTAAAGGCAGCAGAAGGCATTTGCCCATATTGCTGTCCCTTTCAGTTGTAGTAATACCTCTCTATTTTCTTTTCTGCCAAGTATTTATCTAAGTTCAATTTATAAATATTAATGTCACTATTGCACACTATTTCGTCTGGCAGTCCATTCCAAATTCACACCACTCTCTGGGTAAAATACCTTTTCCTTCCATCTGTTTTTAATTTTTTAGGTTGTATTTGCTTGCAATGTCCTTTCACATTTAGTCTGATTCTGCACTTACTCATCACTTTGTGCTGCCAACACCATCCAATCACGCTATACACAAATACTGCCTCACATGTCAGAGAAAAGGAATCCCTACAATGAGTGCTGCTCAACTTAAAATGCTGCTCTAGATGTTAGTGGGCATTATTGTGAATAATGCCCACTAACATCACAGTGAGTGCTCACAGATAGGTCACAAGGCATTATGTAGCACTATATCATATGCCTGATGTGTATCATTGTGGTACAAATCATAGCACCACATCTGTGGCACATGCTTCCCACTCCCATCCCTGTGATGCTATAATTAATACCAGATATATAGTGACAATCCCACACAATCCCAATGGTCATATTCTCCTATACTTCCAATTCCTCCAGTCCCATTATTTGGCATCAGGTGCTCCCCCTGGTCATCTGATGCAGTCTCTAGCACCTACTACATACGTCCCTTACCGTGTGTATTCCATTGCCACCTGACACAGTCTCCATCACTTAATGAGTCCTCTGTCATCCAATGTTGATTCCCACACCAGGAGGAATTCTTCATCAACTGATGCAGTCCTTGCACTCAACTCAAAATACCCCATTACCAATGCAATCCCCTTGCTACCAATGCAATTTCCACTAATTACCTTGGATATCTCCATTACTGATGCATTTCCACTGTCACCAATGCCATTCTACCTGTTACTCCTACCATTCCCATTAGTAATATGATCACTGTTACCAAATCCCTGTCCCATTACTGATGCCATTCCCATTACTGATAGCCTTCCCCTATTGCCAAAACCATTCCCCATTATTGATGCAGACCCTGTAATCATGTATCATCCCTGGCATGTAGTGTTTTTCCTTCCATTTCCTAACCATTCCATGTCCTTTGGCACCCTCATTTATCTTTCATGGTTGTGAGCAGTTGCACTGAGGAAAATTCAGTGTTGCCATGAAGACTGTGACCCAGTCTGTGAGGGCAACAATGTACAGTGAATGAAATGGTTCTACAACAACAATGTTGCTTAAGTTCAGCATGGTGAGATCCCCAATGTCGACAGGTGAAATTTTGCCTGTCAGACATTGTGTGTTTTTCCATCAGGGGCAGCACCCCTGAGACCCCCATGCAGGGGTCTGTGCCCCCCACACCCCTCTTCTTTAGATATCTAACTCTGAGTCACATTTGACTAGAAGATGGGGTGAAAGGGTGAAATTTTGCCCTCGGGTCCCTCACAGCAACAATCTTGAAACCTGTCGAGATTGTCGCTGTGAGGGATTTTGCCATCCTGGAGTCAGCACACCAATGAGATACATAGACAAATCAACCAATACTCACTCCATAACTCAGTAAATACTAGTCTTCATACTGTACCATTTCTTTAAATACAATGCTTCATTTTAAATAATAAATTAAATATAGTACATTACCATTCCCTCCTACCCATCTCAATCCTTAATTTGTCTGGCATTGCCCTTTCAATGAAAAGAAAACATTATGTCTAGATGCACTCCCCTGCATAGAATACTGAAACTTCCCACTCTATGGCATACCCAATTTCTTGCTGTCCAAGATTCAGTAAGTCCTGAACCTGGTGTGCAGTGAAGAGGGTGAAACCTGAAAGGGCAACACCCAGAATTGCAACGGGAAAAGGGCAAAACTGAAATCTCAACAAAAGTTCACCCCTTCCCCTAGGTGCTATGATCTCGGAATTTATTATATTAGTAAGGGGCATGCAGAGGCCAAAGACCCCCATAAGAAAAAAAAAGAGTTGCCATTTCGGGTGTTGCTCAACTGGTTTCATGATAATTTCACCCTTATCACATAAAATCCCTGAACCTTACAACCTCCATTTTTACACACATCTAAAACATAACTGTGACAACTTGCAATTTATTTTGTTTGTGTGTGCTTTTTAAAAAAAAATTATTGTCATCTATGCCTCTATAAAGTGTTTCGGCTGAAGTGGGAGGCCTGGTGAAAACTGAAAATTGCATTCCTCTGTGGCCATGCCTCAGGGCACCTAGCTAGGAGTGGCCTTTGTTTAAGTAGTAATTTTCCTATACTATAAAGGACCTTTGTTTTGGGTAAACTTCAAAGGATTGAGTACCTTTCATAGAAAAAAAAATATTTTGAATTTAAACAGGGTCAAGGCAGAGTAAGGTATCTGGAGCTGTGCTAGATAGTCAGAACAATAATACAAGCAGAAGCAAATGCACAAATCTGGTTTGGACCAGTTTGGAAAAAGGTGGTCCCCAGAGATCAAAAGCAGAGACAGGGTGTGATGTCAGAGAGGGCTGTCCACTGATCCAGGGATAGGGGGCTGGCCAGTTGAAGGTGTTTCTGTTGCATGTTTGCAGTGAGAAGTCAGTTATGTTCACAATTTTGAACTAGTAACATTACAGATTTGAGTCTGTCATAACTCACCAGTTCCCCAGTTGCAGGTAAGGTTCCTCCACTCTACAGCACTTAGAGATTTAGATAGCTTTGAGTGAGATTTTCCTGTGTGTTCTATATATTTTTCAAATGTGTGTATGTGTTTTTTTTTTGTTGTAGAAATATGGTATTCTCCATGGTCTTTCATTTGTATTATCCTGTAACATATATGGGAGGGCTGAATCCCGAGGTTCAATGTGAGGGAATAGCTCCTCCCACATTCCATATATAAGCTAGCCCCTCACAGCAACCTGTACTCAGCATGTTTCATTCATGGCTGGGTGGCTGTTTGTCTGAGGCTAGCTCCCTGCTCCCCATCTCCCAAGCTCTCCTCTCTCTTTCCTTCAGTTGTCTACCCTGTTCTTCCTCTGTCTTGTGTTCTATCTCGGTAGCCACTGCAGCTGCCCAGTGGTTTCTCACTTGTCCCATTTTGTTTGCCCCTTCTCTCCATCCTGTTTCCTGTCTTGTTCCCCCCTCCTTTTCTTCAACTGATTCATTTTGCATTTTCTTGCTTCCCCCATCTACTTGTTTCTCTTCCCAGCTCCTCTCTCCCTCTTTGGAGGTTTTCCACTGCCCTTCCCCTTAGTTGTTTGTGTTTTTGTTCCTCTGTCTCTGTTATTTCTATTGCTTCTCTTGCTTTCCTTTTTGGGCTTTTCACTCCTGTTGGAGCTGCTGCTCCATCTTTCTTTCTTTCTGGCACTTCCAAGTTCTGGGCATATCCTGCATCAGCCCAAACAGCTATAGCTGCTCATTTGGGATTGGGATATGCCAGCTTCATCCATACTCCATGCTGTGCCTCCAGTGGCTTTCTCCTACTTTGTATGCCAAGCATTGTACCTTATATATATGATATAGATATGGGGGTGGACCTAAATTGGTCCATCATTAAGAAAGGAATACTGGTTGCCACAGATGAGTGTGTTAGGCTCAGGGGGAAGAACACAAGGGCCAAAGCACCCAGCTGGTTCAGTTCCAGGGTTGCCAAGGCAGTAAGGGAAAGGAGATTGGCCTATAGAAAATTCAGGAAGACCGAAAGTGAGGTGGATAGGGAAAATTACCTAAGGTTGGCTAGTATGGCAAGTAAGGAAGTCTGGCAAGCTAAAGCACAGAAGGAGCTTCAAATAGCTGAAGGAATTAGGAAAGGGGAGAAGGCTTTCTTTCACTATATAAGTGAGAAAAGGGACAAGAAGGAAGGGATTGTTAGGCTTAAGAAAGGTGTGCAGTGGGTGGAGGATAATGGAGGAAAAGCAGAGATACTAAATGAGTACTTCCATTCTGTCTTCACCAAGAAAAAGGATGGATCAGAGCCTTCAGGAGGGGAAAAGAGGAGCTGAGAGGAGGGTAACACAGACATAGTGATAGAAGAGAATAGAGTGAGGAAGGGTCTGCTGGCTTTGAAAGTGGACAAATCACCACGCCCAGACAGAGTACATCCAAGAGTACTAAAGGAACTGGCTGAGGAGCTGGCAGGGCCACTAGCAGACCTACTTAATAGTTCATTAGTGTCAGGAATGGTACCACAGGACTGGAGAACAGCACATGTAGTGCCCCTTCAGTAAGGCGGTCCCAAGGATGATCCAGGGAATTACAGACCAGTCAGTCTGACCTCCATTTTGGGCAAGCTCATGGAGACCATACTAAAAGAAAAGTTGGTGGAATATCTAGAGGAACATGGTCTCCAGGATGAGAGTCAGCATGGGTTCATGGGGGGTGGAGATCATGTCAAACAAATCTGATTGACTTCTTTGACTGTGTCACTAAGACAGTAGACAGGGGTCAGGCGGTAGACATCCTCTATCTTGATTTCAGCAAGGCCTTTGACTCTGTGCCCCACAAAAGGTTGATCAGGAAGTTGGTGGATCTTGGAGTTGGGGAAAAGATGGTCAGTTGAGTGGAAAAATGGCTAAGGGACAGAACTCAGAGGGTGGTGGTAGGGGGAGAGTTATCTGGCACCAGAGAGATAACCAGTGGGGTCCCACAGGGCTCTATGCTGGGGCCAGTGTTGTTCAATGTCTTCATCAATGACATTTGGGATGGCATTAAAGGCAAAATGTGCCTATTTGCAGATGACACCAAGCTCTGTGGGAGAGTGGACACAGCTTAAGGGATACAGGACCTTCAGGATGATCTGGAAAAGCTGGGGAGGTGGTCCAAGATCTGGCAGCTTGGCTTCAATGACAAGAAATGCAAAGTTATGCATATTGGAGCCAAGAATCCCAGGACAGAGTATTACCTGGGTGGAGTTCGAGTATCTGCATCTGAAGAGGAGAAAGACCTGGAAGTGATGATCACTAGTGACCTGAAACACTCCACGCAGTGCAAGAAAGCAGCAGCAAAGGCAAACAAGATGCTGGGATGCATAGCTAGGAGGATCAGTAGTAGGAGATAGGAGGTTATATTACCCTTGTACAGGTCACTGGTAAGGCCGCATCTAGAGTATGGAGTTCAGTACTGGTGCCCACACCTCAAAAAGGACATTAACCTGCTGGAGAAGGTACAGAGGAGGGCTACAAAGATGATGGCCAGTTAGCAAGGCAAGGCATACGAGGAGAGGTTGAGGGCACTGAACATGTACTTCCTGGAAGACAGGAGAGATAGAGGGGACATGATTGGGACATTCAAGTACTTGAAAGGGATAAATAAGGTTGATAAGGAGAGTCTCTTTAAGCTGAGTGGCAATCATATCACAAGCAGGCACAGTCTTAAGCTGGAGGGTGGGAGGTTTAAGAGGGAGGTCAGGAAGCACTTCTTTACAGAAAGAGTGGTGGACACTTGGAATGCGCTGCCGGAAGAGGTCATCTCATTGAATACAGTGGGTAGCTTTAAGAGGGGCTGGGATAGACATGGGGGAAGGTAAGAATCATGGGTAGGGAAAATGGGAGCAGTGGGGAGGGAGAGCAGGGACATTAGCTCAAGCCGTAGACCCTGCAATTCGAGCAGACTTGATAGACCAAATAGCCTTTTTCTGCTGGCTTCTTCGTATGTTCATATGTTCTAAACCAGACTGAGACTCAGCAGACTTTTGCTTATTGCGCAGTGGACTAATGAACTGAGCAATCTCATTCCGCCATTCTGAAGTGTTCAAATTACCTTACGGTGGGTTTATGATGGATGATTTATATCATCTGAAAGAGCTAAGTAGCAGCCATATAATAGCAGGCAGACAATGTATACAATTAAAACAATGTGGGGGACAGTGGGAGAAGAGTAGGAGAACCTAAAAGGAGCCATAGTGGAAGTACTTTAATAAGCAAATGCATCAGATTGTAACAAAAGGCAAGAGAAGGAAAAGGCCACTATGGTTCTCAAAAGAGGTAGCAGAAAAGGTAAGGGCTAAAAGGGCAGGGTTCTGGAAAAATAAGGTGACTCAAAGGAAGGAGGACAGAGAGGTATACCGAGAGTGTCCAAAGGAAGCAGGGAGGGTGGTGAGGAGCACAAAGACACAGACTGAGGATAGTTTAGCACAGGTTGTAAAGAATGGGGACAAGACATTCTACAGGTACATCAGTGAAAGGAGGAAAACTGGGGGGGGGAGGGATTGTAAGACCTAAAGGGGAGGAAGGGGGGTGTAAGGAGCGAGACATGGATAAGACAGAAATACTGAATAAATACTTCTGTTCAGTATTCACAGAAGAGGGGGAGGGACAGAGACCACAGCTGAGCATCAGATACCAAGGGGGGAAGGAGGTGGACAATACTCCATTCATGGAGGAGAGAGCCCTGCAGGAACTCACTAAATTGAAGATGGACAAAGTAATGGGACCAGATGGCATACACCCAAGGATACTACAGGAGCTGTGAAGAGAGCTAGCAGAACCTCTGGCAGCATTGTTCACCGAGTCACTTAACAAAGGAGTAGTGCCGGAGGATTGGAGGAGGGCACATGTCATCCCTCTACACAAATCAGGCAGTAGGGAGTAGGCGGTCAACTATAGGCTGGTCAGCCTCACCTCGGTAGTGGGGGAAGATCATGGAGGCACTACTTAAGGAAAGGATAGTGGGACATCTAGAAGCCATCAGTGCTCAGGATCCTAGGCAACATGGGTTCACAGCGGGTAGATCGTCTCAAACAAATCTCATAGACTTCTTCAATTGGGTGACAAAGGAAGTAAATCGGGGGGTGCGGTGGATGTAGCCTACCTTGATTTCAGCAAAGCCTTCAACACCGTCCCACATAGAAGGCTGGTTAACAAGATGGGTAGTCTGGGCATGGGAGACAAGGTGGTAAACTGGGTTAGGAACTGGCTAATGGGCAGGAGATAGAGGGTAATGGTAAATGGAGTACAATCTGGGGAGAGGAGGGTAACCAGTGGAGTACCTCAGGGATCAGTCCTTGGACCAGTTCAGTTTAATGTCTTCATCAGTGACATTGCAGAAGGGCTGGAAGGAAAGGTTTGCCTGTTTGTGGATTACACAAAGATCTGTAACAGGGTGGAAACTCCTGAAGGGGTGGAGAAAATGAGGAGGGGCCTGGGGAAACTTGAGAAATGGTCTGCAGAGTGGCAACTGATGTTTAATTCAAAAAAGTACAGAATTATGCAGCTGGGACACAGTAACCCTGGGGAGAGCTACAGGATTGGGGGGAGTTGCTGACAGTCACCAAAGAGGAAAGTGACCTGGGGGGTTACTATTTCAGATGACCTGAAAATGTCAAAGTGGAGCAGAAAGGCAGTAGCGAGGGCCAGTGGCATGTGGGGGTGTGTAGCAAGGGATGCCACCAGCTGAAGGCATGAGGTAGTGAGGCCGATATACAAAATCCTGGTCAGACCTCACATGGAGTACTGTTTGCAGTTCTGGAGGCTGCACATTCAAAAGGACATTAACAGGCTGGAGGCGGTCCAGAGAAGGGCGACTAAGATAGTACAGGGCTTGCACCACAAGACTTACAAGGAGAGATTAAGGGACCTCAATATGTACTCACTGGAGGAGAGGAGGGAGAGAGGGGACATGATAGAAATATTCAAGTACATTGGGGCATAAACAGAGTGTGGGGGGAGGGATTTTCCAATAAAGGAGGAGTACAAGAACTAGGAGGTATGACATGAAATTGGAAGGTGGCATGTTAGGAGGGAATGTGAGGAAGTTTTTCTTCACGGAGATGGTGGTGGGCATATGGAATGGTCTGCCACAGAAGGTAGTAGGAGCGAGCACTGTGGTTGGAGATAGAGTAAACATGCATGGGGAACCATAGAGGTTAAGTTAGGGTAGGTTCAAAAGCTGTAATCAAGTACATTACTTACAGGCAGACTGGAAGGATCTAGCAGTCCTTATCTGCCAAACATTTCTATGTTTTTATGTCACTTGCTATTGTTCTTTCTTCAAGTTAGCTGACGTGCTTTCTTTGCTTTTCAGTTGCTCATTCAAAACTATTTACCCGACATCATTTAGTCGGGCTACAGACCAGACGTTATCTGGGAACGGACATATTTACTTCTATGTTGCATCCTATGTGCTCTGAACTCCTTTGTGTGAAGTGTTCTCTGTACAGTATCTATGAGTTCTTGCTATTCATTTTATGCTACCAACCTTTTCAATCTGGCAAACTCGATGATCTCCTATCAAAGGCAGGACCTGTAATTCAGTGGCGTATGTTGCACTTTAAACTGTGTATCTCCAGTTCTCTTTCCTTACAATGCCCCTCTAATAGGGGATAATTCTTCAGCCACAAACAGTTTTCTCCTACTGCTCATGATACTCAGATTTTGAAGACATACCACTCTTCTAATCCCCATCACTTTATTACTATCACATGTGACTCCAACTTCAAAATTGTGCACTAAGGCAAGTCGGTACGTATTATATTTACCTGCAGTATTCTGCTTAACACTGCTATCACACAGAACTCCAAACAGCTCATCTGAAAGGTATGAAAAGTAAGAATGTTAGAGTTAATTTGGAAAAAAGTGCAGGCTTTGATGCAGCAAAAATGGTGGGGGTGTATTAGGCCTCCAATCTGGTACATCCCATAATTCTGATGGAGGTAAATCTTCAGACAGTGATTCTCCACCAGACAATCTTCAGTGCTCATTTACAGGAATTCAAGTAACCATCATTCTCCCCGCTTCCTCCATGTAACCCGATACCCATGGATCTCTGATAATGTTGAACCCCTTTAATTTACTCCAGCTATCCTGGGGGCATTATTCCTGCTCAATCATTCTGCCACCAATGTTACTTCTGATCCCCTACATAATCTATTCTGACTTTATTTACCAATTAATTCATCCATCATTGTCCTAGATCCATCACTAATCTACCATATTTATCTCCTGGGCCTCTGACAATGCCTTCACATGGACTATATCACTAATTAATTCATGGTCAGCTCCAGCCAGGTGGGGTGAATAGCCTTTCTGGATCCACTATACATTCATTTGCACTGGCATCGTAACTACCGAAGTTGAGGGGTGTCACCATGACACAGCAAAGTTACACTGGTCCTCAGTCATATCATTTACTTCTCCTCGTGGCCATAGATCCGAGTTCTAACCTTCACTCTCTACGTCAATGATGAGATTTAGACAGGTTGCATTTAAGAACAAAGTCGTAACACCCTACTTTTAAGGTTTGTTACATTATCAGTTGCCTGAACTATAACCAAACATGTTTGGTACTGTATAGCAGCTTTCTTTTCATTTTCATCAGGGCACCCTCTCCCTAACTTGTTCCTCCAAATGATCTATGAGTGTAGGTAGTGGTCCTCTGTTCTCCAGGGATGGGAATCTCCAGTTTCACTCACAATCATAACTTCACATTCTCAAGCCAGATTAAATTAGGCCTTGTTGGCTGTATTTCTTATACGAAAGTCCCAGGTTCGTTTTCCTTCTCTACCACCAGAAGTAGCTGCTTCCCCATGAACTTACATGAGAATGCATAGCCCCCTTTCTTCCAAAGTTCATAAAAGGTTCCCTCTTTTCTAGCCATGGTTCATCCCTTGGGAGTGTACTATGTAGCCATGTATTGGCACTCTGGCATCTCCAGTTTACTTGTTCTCAACCTTTTAACTCAAAGAAGGTCTTCAAGGTTTCCCTTGGACCTTGTTCTTCATGGTATCCCATGAATAAAGCGACTCAATTACAACAAGTCAATTTGGCCAATGTGACAATAACGATTATGAAATGGGCTATGTGCTATTAATAGCACATTGTAAGTTCAGTGCTTTAGTTTCAGTAGGGAGTAGTTATTTTATGAAGTATACAGGGCTTTGTTTGTCAGGCCAGTTCTGAGCTGGCCATCTGGTGTAGTGGTTATAGTCACTGCCTGTGTGGCTGGTGGACCCAGGTTCAGGGACTGGTTGTAGGAGATACATATTTTTATAGTGGTTTAATACTTTTTTGGCTTGTTTAACTCTTGTTCCCCTGCCCTCCCAATTTGTCCCCCACCCGCAGGTTGCCCCCAACTTTTTCCCTGCCAACCTGTGTCCCATTGTGGAGCAGCCCCTCATGAGTTTTATGCTTATCTCTGTGTCATCCTCCAGTGATAGTTATGTGAAGATGGGGTGGGAGTACAGCCCTGCAACGGGGGGTGAGGGGGTAGAGCCCCCACAGAAAAAGTAAGTGTAGCAATGCTGATTTTGGAGCACGCCGTAGTGCTTTGTGTTGTTTTGCTTGGCACTGTTTTGCACTCACTGGTTTTGGTCAGCACTGTTTTCTCCAGGCCGTTATCACATAGAACTGTCCTTCATGCACTTATTATCACTGATGTTGTCTCATCCATGCTTGTCAAGCCTCCCTACTATTTCTGGTTTTCCTTAACTGGACACAGGCTGCTGCAAGGTTCCTCTCGGACTTCTACCAATTGTGTCAGCTCTACAAAACCTCAGTAGTCATTGTCCTTCAAGCCTTTGTTACTGTTCATGGCTTACCTCTATGAATCAATATGGTCTTTAGCTTCCACATAGATGTCTTCAGTTGTGACATCCTTCATCACCTACTCCTGATTAGTCATCTTCATCACAAACATTCTTCCCAACTCACATACCTCAATATACCACTTCCAGGTCCAATGTAGAAGACTGCATGAATTAGCTAACATCTGGTAATTCTCAATATCCTAGAGATCATGCTCCTAACCAGTCAGTTTCTATCAGTTCCTGCCTTGCTCTCAGCAATTCACAGATTCAGTCCTCCCACAAGGACATTCATCCAGGTAATATGGTAAGCATATCTCTTATTGCAGTTTGCCTTACACTTACTCCAACTTAAGACCTACAACACCTGGTGCCTTCTTTACATCTGCTTCCATGCTCTACAACCACCTGCCATTAACACTCCATCTATGTTTGGACCATGAGAGTGACAGAATTCACCCATTTTCATGCAGTTCTTCTCCTCAAGATATCCAACCATTCTCTAAAGGTATCTGCCATCAGGACATCATGCATGAAATCAAAGCACCGATTAGAAGAGTCATCCGAGTGAGCAGTTCATCCCTGCTCTGTGCTAATATTCTCTTGCCTGTCATGCAGCTTCCTTGCTTAGCTTGCCTTCATGGTAGTCTTATCACCTACCCAAGAAGTATAAATATCTTTTCCCAGGATTTAGTTCAATGGACCTCCATCTCTGGAATTCCTTCTCATTGACATTCTACTCCCTGCTTCCCGTGCTTCTTTGAATTTGCAAAATCAGAACTGGCTACATCAATGACTTCCCTTTAACTTCTCCCTCTGGCAGTGGATGCTTTGGGGCTATCTTTGGCCTATGAATTTGTCAGTCATTTAATCAATTAACAAGCAGCTTACAGCATCCATTGGGCAAAGCTTCCTTGCATCCACCATAGCGACTTGAAGGTTACTTTCATCATCTCCAACTTAAGTCTCCAACTGGCTTCTCATTCCCCATGGAAGAACCAGCCAACTTCTTACTTAGACGCTAACTTCAGAACCATTGTCACTTATCCCTCATCAACCTCCAGCATGATGCTTCCTCCTTCAGCTCTAATCTCATCATTTAAAACATAAGATTAACAAATCATGTTTTGCATGGGCCGCAGTAATACCAGTTTCCAAACAACTCACAGCATCACTTGGAAGACATTTTTTCTCATGTTTGTACTATCCAGTCATTTCCTAGGAGTACTGGCATCTTGTACAGCTACTAGTTCTCCCCCTACCTTGCAGTATATCACTCAACCACATATTTGGCTCCATGGAATCTTATATGCCCTGAATCTCCTCCTAGTTTGCATTGCAATATGCTCCTGGGTATTGGCACCCTAGCATCTTATATGCCTACAGATTCACCTCCTACCTGGCATTGAAATATGCTCCTGCACATTGGCTCCATGACATCTTCTTCATCTTCTGATTAAAACGTACCATCCACAGAAATCCTCCTCAGTTCATTTTCATCAGACATTCACAACCTGCTGTCACTATGCCTCACTATTCCAAAACTCTCCATAGATCTGTGTGTTACTAGTCACCTTACTTAACCATGAGCTTGAACCAATCTCCTGTATCTTCCTGTACCTCATTGAGTCATCTATGCCATCAGCATTTTCTACTGCAAACCTCTCAGTTACTAAGCATTCATCTGTCTCGACTTTATCCACCATCAGATGTCCCAGATGAGTCTAGATTCCATTCCTGACTATGAAGAATTGTGTCTCTTCAGCTCCTTCAACATTTTACTCACTAGCTTGCCTGGACCCTTCATCTACCATCCAGCAATGACTACCATTTGTTAAAAGTATCTGAGAACTCTCCTATAATTGCTCACTCCAAGTTCAGATGCTTCTCAAGATTTTCCAATAGAAGCACCATCATCAGCATCCAAACCAACATCCTACTCCTTCACCAATATTGCAGATCCAATATTTCTCCTGTCAGGAACAAGGCAAAGAATCAGGCATTTAGGATCATCTCCTCTTAGTGTGCCTTGAGGACAGGCATGCCAGTAGCCATGGGTCCTCAGAGGTTTCCTCCACAGCAGATTTTTCCTCTCCTACATGCTGCTGTCCAACACTCTCTGTGAGTTGGAGGAAGTCATCTGTTCTGGGCCTTCTATTTCCCAAACACTACCCAGCTGCTCTATTGAGGGTGGGAATAGAGAGAGGCCAAAGTAAAATCAAAGAATACATAAACACTTTATTCTATTCAACAAACACTGAAATGAGAGCGCTGAAGCCTGAGGTTCAATGTGGGGGAATAGCTCCTCCCACATTCCATATATAAATCAGCATCTCACAGCAGCCCATGCTCAGTGTGTTTCATCCCCCCACCTTCCTCCCCAGCCTTCTCCTCCTCCAGCACTCTACTCACCCTCAGTACTGGACCTTCCATCCCCTAAATGTGGTGTGGTTCCTCTGCTGAGGGTGGGAATAGAGAAAATCCAAAATATGCACAAAAACTTTACTCTACAAAACACTGAAATAAATATCAGGGAATATTATGTGCTTTTTTTAGTTAGTGCTTTCTGTGACAGTGTCATTTCAGGTACAGATAACCAGGGGTAAATTGGCAAGTCTGTGATCTGTTTCCAAAGAGACAGGCTACAAAGTTACCATATCTAAAGCAAAGTGTTCTCAGCTGTGACAAAAGGTGTAGGTCCTTTGTCCTTTGAGAAAGAGCACTGTATTGAGTAAGCAGGTGCTCTAGTGGGATTTTTACCTAGAGATACGCCAAGTGAGAGTCACACTGAGTGGTGACGGCATACCAATGCAACTCTTTCAGGCATATGAAGGGCTATGAAAACTGGTAGCAGTGCAGACTGGGTTCTGGGAGAGAACCAGTCTGTGACAAACTGGTGGCAGGGGTGGGGTCTGAAATGGATTGCCCAATCATGGAATACAATATACAAAGGGGATACTGTATATAATATAATTTTTATTTTGTTGTAAGAGTACATAGCTAGAAGACACTATGTCTGGGCCATATGAAAAATTGAAATTAGCATACCTTAAGGAGCTGTGGAAAATGAAAAGACTTGTCTCAGAGGAAGGCCAGCCAAGGGGAGAACTCATTGACCTCCTTGAGAAAAGTGACCAGGGAAGTGGTGCAAAAGTGGTCATAGCTAGTCATAGTCAAGAGATGGAGGCTAGGAAGAGTGCAAATGGGCCAGAGCTTTATAATTGGGGCAGCTATATAAGCAGATTAAACACAAATGATTCAGTCAGAGCTCATCCTGGTTAAGGTGAAGGCAGAGTCTGAGAGGCAAAAGGCAGATGTTGAGCTGCAGATATTATAAGTGGAGGCAGTGCTGCAAAAGTTTTGGCTTGAGGCAAGGGGCAAGAGAAGCAGCACCAGCATGAGATGATAAATTCCATACAACTATCACTTGTCTCCCAGGTGCAAGAATGACAGATAACAATAAAAGAATAGATAAACTAATCATTAAAGACCATTCTTTAGCTATCTTACACATAGGTACCAATAATGTTGGCAAGCACTACAAGAAAGATATATGTTACAACCGGTTATCCTTAGGGAACAAGATCAAAGAGAAAGGGTGTTCAGTTGCAGTGTCCAGTACATTACCAGTCCCACATACCAACATAGAAAAAAAAACATACCATAACCATACCATAGCCCAGATTAGTGCCAGATTGTCAAATTGGTGCAATAACAAAGGGATAATGTTTATTGCTAATTAGAAAATTTTTTTGGGGGGGTAACACATCCTATTTTTCCAAGGATGGACTTCATCTGAATAAAAAGGGAATACAAGTATTAAGTGGCAGATTTAAAACTTGCTGTTGACAAAATGAGTTTAAACTAGTATGTTGGGAGGGAAGGGGAGGGACTCTGGAACATTCCAAATTCTAAAACTCTCAATAAACAAAAATCAAATCAAGCCAAACTAAAACAAAACACAGCACAATCAAGTGCTGTCTTTTAAATGCTAGAAGCCTCAACAATAAATCTGAGGATCTACTAGAATTAGCTTCTAAAGGACATAACTGCAGTTATAGAGACATGGTGGTCAAGTAGTGAACAAAAACATCCACGGTTATGATTTATTCTGTTACAATAGGGCAAATAAAACAGGTGAAGGGATTGCCTTGTTTGTGAAGTCATGTTTTGTCACCATAGATATTACTAATAACAAGATTAGTAGAACATCTAACGCTGAAAGTCTGAGGATCAAAGTTTTTTTTTCGAATTTGCCTGCTTCTTTCATTGTTGGGCTATGATATTGCCCCCTTGACACTCCTTTAGTTGTCATTCACAAATAATCACAGAAACTGAATTCACTTGTGAGCAATGAGGGTATCCAGTGATAAGGGTGAAGCAAATTGAGTGACTCAAAATGAGCGACTCAGTGTGTGTGCCTGCAAAAAGAGTGAATGTGTAAGGCTAGGAAGGGTACCTGGATAGCGAGGTAGGGAGGACAGAATAGTGACTGCTGTGGGGATTAGCATGTGTAGAGGTAGGGGTTAGGTAGTGGGTGTGAGCAGACTGTTGCCGAGCTGGCTGCCTGGCATGGTGGTTACGGCCACTGCCCCTGGTGTGCATTGTCCCAGGTTTGGGACTGCATGCAGGTGTAATACATTTTTACTGTGTGGTGTTGTGGGTAACTTGAATATTTTTTTTATATACCTCCTGTTTCCCCAGGTTGGTTTTGCACCTGCAGGTTGTCCCTCCTGCAACGGTTGCCCTCTTCTGTGTGTTCTTCCCTCCCCCAGTGTCTGCCCCCCCTCCGGAGTTGAGAATCTTTAGTTTGGGTGGTGCGGGGGGCTTGCCCCTTGCAAAGTGGGGTGCAAGTCCTTGTTGTGACCAAAATTGTATTCGGCATACTGTTGTTCGTCAATTGTGTTTTTTGGCATTTAGTAGTTGCTGTTATGCAACTTGCTGTTAAAGAGTCACCCATATCACATGGAACCAGCAATGAGAGATGTACATTTTATGAGAGACTTGAATCTTGGAGATATAGATTGGGGAACACACACAGCTACCTCAGCCTCCAGTAAACAATTTATATTAACATGTAAGCAACTTCTAATGTGTCAACATGTATTAGAACCCACAACAGGAGCCAATATTCTATATATCTTTTTGGGTACCCAAAATTTAAACACTAAAAATGGTCATATTGGTCCACCTCTAAGCACCAGTGACCATAATATGATTTGGTTTAATATTGTGTTTTCATTTATCAAGCTTAACAGTGAATCATATTTCTATCTGTACAAAGACGCTGATATGAATAAAATAAATAGTGTCCTATTTAACAAAAACTTGGATACTTTACTGTCAAATTATGACACTGTAGCAATGTAAAATAAAATAACCATTATATTAGACCTTAGTCTGGAGTCATTCCAAAGTTCAGAAAGTCTGCTAATAACAACAAGCCAAGGCCCAAGTGGATAAATAAAAAAAATCACAAGACTTATTAATAAAACACATAAAGCATTTAAAGCCTTCAGAAAATCACAGACCCCAATCCTTTAGAAAAAATATAAGCTTATACAGAAACACTGTAAATAGGAGATCAGAAGAATGAAAAGTCATGTGGATCTAAACATGGCTAGAAATGCTACTAAGCAAAATACTGTAGTAAGGCATTTTATGGTTATATCAACTCCCTGAAAAAGTCTAGATGCAAAGTAGGTCCTTTACTTTGCAACAAGTCTACCATCAATAAAGTTGAAGAAATTGCAGATTTATTTAATAAACATTTCTGCAACATTTATGGGAAAAAAAAAGATAAGTCACCAGCACTACTAAGTATTGATTCCTGCAACGACATAGTCCTCTCAGAGGATGAAATTAATAGAAGGATAAAAAATATCAAAGCAGATTGCTGTCCAGGCCCAGATATGATTACAGCAAGAATGATAAAACGTATGTCGGGTTACCTGTTATACCAACTTAAGTTGTTATTTGAAAAAAGTTTGAATAGTGATGTTGTACAAAAGGCTTGGAAGACAGTAAATGCTGTCCCCCTACTCAAAAAAGGGAGACAGACATAACATTGAAAATGATCAACCTCTTAGCTTAACATCTATTATATGCAAACTTCTAGAAGGCATTATAAAGGATAACATTCAACCATCCATATGTAACACTGACCATGAGCAACATGGTTTTACCTTGGGTAGGTCTTGTGTTCGACGATATGAAGCCGGAGCAGGGTAGGTTTAGAAGAAATGTGAGGAAATACTTCTTCACAGAATGGATGGTAGATGCCTGGAATGGTCTTCCAGCAGAGGTTGTGGGGGTGAAAACAGTGGTGGGATTCAAAAAAGCCTTGAATAAGCACAAGGAGATCATAGGGCTAGGTAAGGGGGTGGCAGAGAAAGTTCTGTAGACCAGGATGGGTCAACAGTGTAAGCAACTGAATGAAAAAGGGTAGACTGTATGGGCCATGCAGCCCTTATCTGCCATCAGCTTCTGTGTTCCTATGTAAACCTATTATGCTTCCACAAAAATATTAGTAACCACATAGCAAAGAAAACTCCTTGTGATGCTTTTGACCTTGTTCCCCCATTGAGCTGTGGTAGAAAAATTAGAACTAAGATGAGTGGACCTTATATTGGTCAAGTGGATATCTAGCTGGTTGGGTGATAAAACTCAAAGAGTGGCAATCAATGAGGTTCTCTCACAGGGAGAAGTGTATCCAGTGGGGTACCTCAGGAGTCAGTTCTCAGCCCATTCACTTTTCACATTGTCATATCTGACCTTACACCAGTTTAAGTTTATTGTTGATCGGTTACAAACCATTACAACATGAAATAGACTAAAATACATAAAAATACATTTAGAAGCTACAGCAATCCATAGACAACAGAATTATCTTATATATGAGCTAATATGAAATATTAAAACACAAGGTAGTATATAAGTTACTTAATCATTGGTTTTACGTTTTTATGTATCCCTTCCAGCAATCAGCAAGGTAGCTACTTAGCTTTTGAAACTTTAACTATTCTGGGCTCTGCTCCACAGCTCATTAACCAGGAAACCAAAAAATGATACCGATCCCCAAATTAGATATTTATGGTACACTCCAATTGGCTCTAATACAAGCTGGCCCTTAAATGGCCACATGTGGCTTTACTTTAAAACCATTATCAGTCCTGCAATGAAACAACATTTTCAGGAAATTTTCACTTAGGCTAGCTGAATATCAACTGCAGGTCTGAATCCAAACTTCACACAGCATCCCTAAGCACAAGGTACAGTACCTTAAAGAGTGGCTAGCACTCTAAGTCAGGAGTGACTGGGATTTAAACGTAATACACAACACCAACTTTCCATAGGCAAAATACTTGTAACTGCAAATCCCAGTAGGGGTCACAGTATTACTGTTTGATTAAGTTATTTCACCTGTTTCTGTTGATTGTTCTGAATATTTCTGAAACAGAGACTGATAATTATCTGTTGTCATTAATCCACAGCTACACTCCATTAATCACATCAGTATTAAGATTTGCTTTTCTCCCATTCCTAAAGTAAAAATTAGATTATGAAATATAAGAAATAAGTAAATACATATCAGACATAAATATAAAACAGAGTCTTTCACACTTGTACTATATCCATAAAACAACTCTCCTTAATTATATCGTGGAGAGTCGGTATACCTCAGGATCCCCTATATAGTTATACTGACTTAACAAGTACATTACAATGGCAGCAACTAATACATTTTTCCTGAAATTTATGCAAAAAATCTAATTTTAGCAGACAGCTTCTACAGCACTATCATTTTTATATACAGGAGTCCAACAAATACAGTATCAATTGCATATTACATCATGTGTGGGATAGATTTGTTACACTGTATTTGCCATTATTATGTACTATTGGATATTTTGTTTTATTTATTTTGTGGAAATTTATTATAGTGGTTTTGATATGCATATATGCACTGTTACTTTAAATATTGTCCTTTATAAGGGTGTATTTTGCAAAGCCACCTCAGCCTTAAGAAAGTGCGAGGTCTGGCATGAAAATATTTGGCTATTTGTGGGGAGGGGCACATTCTAGCTGTGCCTGGCATTCTTTGTGCAATAAAACATTTTTTTATGCAACTATCCTGCAAATGACCTTCATTTTCAAAAGCCAGCAGTGATGTGTAGCAGTGCTGCCATCTGCTCTGAGTGAGTACACTTTTTGTTTGGCTTCATTTTTTGCTTTGTAGCCACCTGATTGCTTTTGCTAGGTAATTACTATTGTTTGGTGTGCTCAAGCAAACTGCTGGTAGGCCGTGGCATTTTTTGTCAAACATGAACTTAAACACTTCAACTGCCGGTCATGATGCCCTTCCCCCATGGGCTTCCTCAAGTTCTTTTGTGGACTCTCTGTTTATGCAAGATGGGTCAAATCCATTCCTTAGAAAACAATTCCTTGATGCACAGAGTGAAGGGGATTCGAACATGGAGCCTAATGTACGTAATGAAGTGCTGGACATAAAAAGAGCTTTCATCTTATTAGAACGAGTAGCTTTAAAAGCCTGACACCTCTATTGGCAAAAAACTTCCTTGACTGCCTATTTGATGGTTAACCATTCACTGTGGGGTTTGACACGGACTGTGGCACCTGCCTTTGGACTGGACTGATAGAAATTTTTGGCGGGGTGGCAGAGTCATTTATTACTACCTACTGCTGGTTTAATCCAATACATTCTTCGGGATGGCCAAGAGCTTGAAAATGAGATTCGAGTAGACCTGATGGAAAAAGAAACGAGCATTTGTCAATGCGGAATGTTTGCTTGCTGGCATTGGCATTGGTAGTGTAGAAGTTACAGAGCTGCATAATAGGAATGGCAGTGAAGTATTGAACTGAAGCCAACCCCACCACCACCCTGCAGAGAGTGACAGGCATTGGGGTGTGCCTTTGGATCATCAGGCATAACGGCCACGCCATTTCACCACACCCTACCCTGCAGACACTGACAAGTGTCACGGTGTGCTGTAGGGTCTTTGGCCCTTATGTGCACCCCATTCCATCCAGGAAATATGGTGAGATGGGTGCGGTATAGGAGAATGGGGTGAACTTTGGGGCTGAAGAGTCCAAGGCATACCTCGATGTCTCTCACTGGCTGCAGGGTGTGGAATGGTATGAGCATTACAGCAAGAATCCCCAAGTCACACCACTGATGCCTGTCATTCTCTACAGGGTGGGCGTTATGGCTGGAAGCCCCAACAGCTCAGGCATTCGTTGGTATTTTCACTCCAAATTTTCAACATGTTTTTGAGACCCCACCTCAAGAACAGTGGCAATATCAGTTTGTTGTTGAAGCTGCTTATGCACAGTGACTACGGCATTTAGCACCACAGGTGCAAAAACACATTCCAAACAGGATGTGAAAAACGACAGCTGTATTGTTCATGGGGAGGTGGAAAAAATGGCAATGTTGCAAATCTGCAGTAAAAATATTTAAAAAACTAGTGAAGTCCCAAGCGTGCATAGAAACTGTGCAACGCACACCCGTAATGTAATTAGTTTGGGAATTTTTTACAGCAGATTGTCAACTCAGGCATTTTGGGACCTCCGATCATGAACAGTGTCACTGTGATTTTCTTTATCTGTCTCGAACAATGATTTCCCACAGTGACCACGCATCTCTGCATTGAAAGTGTGAAAACACATTTTGGCCATGTTGTGAAAAATGACAGCTGTACTGTTCATAAGGAAGTGTGGAAAAATGCCACTGGTGAAAATCTGGACTGAAAATATTACAAAGTCATGAACTTACGAGGGTGTGTGGAAACTGTGCAATGCTGACTCGTAACACAGTCATTTTATGGACTTTTGTCACCAGATTTTCAGCATAACCATTTTAAGACCTCTGCTCATGAACAGTGTAACTGTGATTTTCTTAATCTGTCCCAAACATTGCTTTCGCACACTGACTGCACCATTGTGCACTACATGTGCGGAAACACATTTTGGGTGACATGTGAAAAATGGCAGCTGTACTGTTCATAAGGAAGTGTAATAAGATGGCAATGTGGAAAATCTGGAGTGAAAATATAGAAAATTCACAAACTTATAAGCGTGTGTAGGAACTACGCAACACACGCTCGTAAAACAGTCATTTTTAGGAATTTTTTCACCAAATTTTCAACATAGCCATTTTAAGACCTCTGCTCATGAACAGTGTCACTGTGATTTTCTTAATGTGTCCCATACATTGATTTCACACACCGACTGCGCCATTGTGCGCTACATGGGCGGAAACACATTTTGGGCAAGATGTGAAAAATGACAGCTATACTGCTCATAAGGAGTGTAATAAAATGGCAATGTTGAAAATCTGGAGTGAAAATATTGAAAATTTGCAAACTTATGAGCGTGTATAGGAACTGCGCAATGCACGCTCGCAAAACAGTCATTTTTAGGAATTTTTTCACCAAATTTTCAACATAGCCATTTTAAGACCTCTGCTCACTAAAAGTGTCACTGTAATTTTCTTAATGTGTCCTATACTTTGATTTCACACACTGACTGTGCCATTGTGCGCTACATGGGCGGAAACACATTTTGGGCAAGATGTGAAAAATGACAGCTGTACTGCTCATAAGGAGGTGTGGTAAAATGGCAATGTTGAAAATCTGGAGTGAAAATATTGAAAATTTGAGAACTTACGAGCATGCGTAGGAACTGCGCAACACACGCTCATAAAACAGTCATTTTAAGGAATTTTTCCACCAAAATTTCAACATAGGCTTTTTGAGATCCCACCTTATGAATTGTGTGGCAGTGTTGTTTCTTTACTCGGTCCCAAAAGGTGATTTCGTGAAGTGACCACGAAAACACCCTTCTGGCCTGAATAACTCCATGACAGTGCAATAATTTATGAGGAAGGGTCCCAAAAACCCCAAGTTGAAAATTTGGGCCCAAAATTTCCAATAAATACCTAAGATATGCAACAAAGTTAAAAAAACCCTATCTCTCCAATTATACAGCTAACCGGCATTTCCTCAGTTCGCGGTCGCCTTTGAAGAGTGCAGACGTGTTCCTTGTCCACCGAAGATCATCGCACCGAGCTCCGGAGGTAAGTATGGGGTGAGGGGGTGTGAAGCAGGAGGTGCGCAGGGTGGGTGTTGGTTGTTGGGGGCAGGGAGAAGCGCCGGTGACAGTTTTTGAGTTTCAGGGTTTGTTTTTTTATGACGACGACATGGGACGTTTGTCATGCTGGGGTGGGCTCCCAGCGTGGCAGAAGGATGGCTGGTTGGGGGGGCGTGGAGCTGATTGGGGATTGGGCTCCCCTGTCAGCCATTGCATCTGTTGCCATGCTGGGGTAGGCTCCCAGCGTGGCACCCTGTACTCGAGGGGGAGACAGTGGAGCCAACGGGGGATTGGGCACCCCCGTCGACTGTACGACCTGTAGCCATGCTGGGGTGGGCACCCAGTGTGGCAAATGGAACTGTGTTTGGGGGGGTGCAGCACAGCTGACGGGGGATTGGGCACCCCCGTCGGCTATACAGTGTGTTGGCTGTATGACCTGTAGCCATGCTGGGGTGGGCACCCAGCTTGGCAAATGGAACTGTGTTTGAGGGGGCTATACAGTGTGTGCATGGGGGGGCAGCACACAGCATGCGTGTGTGTCTGTGTGTGTGTATGTGTGTGTAGGGGGAGTGTGCATGAGCAGGTGATATCTGATCGCTGCTCACTGAAGCATAGCTCCACCTTTCAACTGTACGTCACTGCATTTTGGAGCTGTCATAGACAGCTCCAGCAGGCATTGGAGAACTGCGGCCGTGCCTGCAAACACACTGACTGAATTGGAAGAGGGCTGACACACCTCCAAAAACTCGGATGATGGCACTATGTTTCTTGCACGTGCGTGCAAGCAAACATAAAAATTGCTCTGACTTTTGAGACACATGCAGAATATCCTGTGTATGGAAAAAGACTGGATGAAACCATTCGTAGACAGGATGCTAGAATTGAAAAAAATCAAAGCCATTAAATCTGAGCATGACCGAAGGGACTATGAGGAGGGGCGAATCTTTAACTGGAAAGGACATATAACATCTAAAAAATTGATTCTGAAAAAAAAGCAAGATCTGTGGGACATTCTTGTCAACAAAGGGATGTTTATACCAGTGGTTCTGATTCAGAAAATAGCACCTCACCTTTTTAGCCAACAGCTGGGAAAAAGCTATATTGAAATCACATGCCCCTGAAATTTCTCCAAATCAAGAGATGGTGATGTTACAACAGACACAGTGTCCCCGGGGTGTTTGTATGCATGATCAGCATACGGACAGTCAAACAACAACCTGCCTCCTGTACCCTGTTCAATTATCCAACAATCCTGTAATGATGTATGGTAGACCATTCAATTACCAGAACGGATCCTGAGACGGAGCCCGAGAATAGCGAGATTTCACCTAAACGAACCAGGAGGGGAACCAGGGGGAAGGGGAGACCGTCTAGAAGGCCAAGGAAGAAACAATAGTGGCTCCCTTTATGGGCACCGGAGGAGACAATATAACTATCAGAGGAGGGGTTGCAGGTTCTAGGAACTGAGAACTATCAACAGTTGGATGAGCACAACAATATAGTCTTTAATATTTCCAGCTCTACCCTGACCAATATGGAAACATTAGTATTGCAGAAAGAACTCTCTTTCATTCCAACTCAGAACTTAAACTTATTTGACACTGTTGTGGGCATACACAAATTCACATGTAAATTGAATCTAAAAGTGCTGTTTTGTAAAGAAGAAGAAGCTTTTGAGGTGAATACTATACTTGATAGTCAATCCGTACGAACTGTGGACTGTGAGCAGGATGCTTGTTTTAAACAGGGAGGCAGTATAGCACAGTGGTTTAAGGCTCTGAGCTGCAAATCTGGTGACATTCAGCTGGTTTGAATCCCATAGCTTCTACTTGCATACTGTGTGACCCTGAGCAAGTCACTTAACTTCCCTGTGCTCCCAGGTTGCTCCTGTAAAAAAGCTTTCAGCTTAGTGTGCTACTCCTGGTTATACAACTAAAAAAAATAAACCCAAATCTACATTTATACCACCCCAAAATATAGTAGTATCTGTATTTGAAAAGACTTGTAATAGAGATCTAGAGAATTTGGAGACATCCAGAGCAAGATACTATAACTTCACTATTGCGGAAAGGGATGCGATTGAAAATCTTAGGAAAAATGAACAAATCATAATTAAGCCAGTGGATGGGGGAGGTTGTGGTTTGTAACAGAATGGATTGTGAGGTGGAACTTTTGAAACAACTGATATTTATGTTTGGATCATGATCCTACTGACATTTACAAAAAAGATATTGTTCTTATTTTGCAGGAAGCATGAAAATCATATTGATCGTGATACATGTAATTTTCTTACAGTTAAGCATACTATTAGAGTAGTATGATTTACCAAAGGTTCATAAGAGCTTAGTATGTCCACCAGCTAGGCCAACTGTGGCTGGAATAGGATCACTGACTGATAATTTGGCGAAATTTGTAGATTACCATATTAAACCTCTGGCCCTGAAAACCAGGTCTTATTTGAGGGATACAGTGGATATGCTTAATTTTTTAAATGTCATTGAAATTGATGGTTCGTCTCTGTTCATCACTATAGATGTTTGTTCATTATATATGAACATCCCTAATGATGAAGGTTTGGAAGCCTTGATTGAGATTTCGTACTCTGACATGTCCTACTCACAGCCTTTGTAGAATTCCTTCTTACACTAGCTGAAAAGGTATTGACATGCAAAACTTTTTAATTTAAAGACCACTTGTATTTGCAACTTAGGGGTATGGAAATGGGGGCAGCCATGGCTCCTAATTATGCAATACTATATGGCCCAGATATTCAAACTGTGCCCAAAAAGTGCGCAACAGCAGGAGCAAGCGCAAGTCCACTGCGCCCATGTGCAAGAAGTGCAATATTCAAAAACTGCACAGGCCAAGATGCGCCGATGGCAGACAACTGAATATCACACCACCTGCGCCATAGTGCAACCAGGGATGTGAAGCTGAGCATATCTGATGCACCATAGCACAACAAGAGATGCTCAGCGGAGCAGTCCAGATGCACCATAACAAAACCAGGGATGCCCCGTGCAGCAGGGCAGCAATGCAACAGCACAACCAGGGATGCAGAGGCCCACCACCCATGCCACAGATGGGCAGAGGAGCACACAGCAGAACAGACATCATCCCCCACAACCCATGCACTGCACAACCGGGGGAGACTGGGAATAACCACTGGCCCATGGATACCAGCAACCAACCCACAGCTAGGCCATGGTGCCCCAGCAAACCCCCTGGCAAGCTGTGACCAGAACACAAGGAGGGTCAACCACCCCATGCCACACCATCCCACCAGTGCAGAGCACACCCTGCACCACAATCACCATACACCCTTCCCAGGAGTAGTGCCCAACAGTGCAGGACACCCTATGCATGCCACCACCCCCACTGTGACAATGCAACCCTGTGCACCCTGGAGCCGTGCAAGGCATCCTCACCATGTGCATCCTGCTGCGGGTGGCAGCAGACAGCAATGCAACAACAGCATACACAGTGCCACCTTGCACGCCCCCCCAAGGTACAGCTGAGAGACCGATCATGCTTTGCCACATGAGGTACCCCACATGCAACACGGCATGCCCTGAACCCCTCCACCAGTGGCACAGCACCCTGCACACCCTCCCAAGGACACATCCCATCCCAGCACTGGCCACAACAGCCAGCACAGACACACACAGTGTAGCATGGAAGCATGCACCACACAGGATGCAGCACAGTGCATGGACAAACACCCACCCATACCCAATGGCACACCAACACAGGGACACAGTAGCGGGTCAATTAAGCCACTGGCATGTGGCCACGGCTGACTGATGTGTACACACGGCCAGCACCCCTAAATTGCACAGGTGTGCCAGCCACCCTGTGCAGGCACCATGAAGCTATATGCCACCAGCATGCCACTGGAGCACAGGTGACAGACACTGGAGCACATCCCCTGCAACAGACACAAGCAACAACATGGAGGTGGGACAACAACAGCGGAGGCCACAGTGCCACCGGAGGCAGACGTGCACCATACTGGTGATGGAAGGCAACCTGGCATTGTGCCGGGTACAGTTGTTATCCAGCATGGACAGCCACCACTGACATGTCAGTAGACCGTGCACATCACAGACATGCAAGGGTGTCAGCTGCACAGGCCATGGATGGTCTGACAGGGGTGCCATGCACACAGTGCAGGCCCCGTGGACCACTGCACACAGGCATCCAGTGCACAGAGTACAACACACAAACCACAGACAGTGACTGATCCTCCTGCCCACACCATAGGTGGTTCACTGATGCCATGCACACCACTGCAGCTGAGCACCTGTAGCCCGCTGCAAATCAGAGACCACCACAGTTGTCATAACAAAATGCATATATTTAAAAGAAGTAACAAAAAACTATTTACAACTATTTACAAGAGGGAGAGAAGGGCCACATAACAGGTGGGGGTGGGTAAGGGGCAGGGGTGAACATATGGGAGAGGGAAGAAGGGGTGTGAGGGTGGGTCAAGGGGGGAAAGGTTTTAGTAGGGGCATGGAGTCTTCAACAGGTGCCCCGGGTCCTCCTCCACATGGCGCCTACGTCTTCTCCTCCTCCTCACCCCGTGGTGGTCAATTCTCTGCAAGAGCTCCAGGGTCACCCTTGCCAGATGGAGCAGCTCCTGCACACCTCTCTCCAGTGCCTGGAGTCGCCGTCCACCTAGGATGAGGGAGCAGAGTCAATAAGTGTAATTGTCCAGCCCCCTGCAGCCCACCCATTGTGCATGGCATACAGCCATGTGCCACGCCTCTGTGATGGTGTGTGACCACCCACAGTGACCATGTCCATAAGACCTGCGTACCCAGGCAGCCACAGCCATGTGGACCACTGCACACACCCACCGCCCATGTCCTGCACAGCACCACCATGGCCGTACAGTGACTTTGCTATGCGGTGTGAAGGCAATGCCACAGCCATGTGCCCGGTGCATGCATGGACCACCATTGATGCACTCACAGACATGCAGTGCCACTGAACAGTGCTGACTGTAACAAGTTGTGTGCATGGCAGTGGTGTCAATGGATGGTGGCCATGCCCCACTGCCCGCCCAGTTATATAGCATGCAATAGTAATCATGGATGTAATGCACTCACCATCATCAGGCTGGTCCATGCACCTCTGAACACCTTCAGCCCTCATACCCTGCTGCTCCTCCAGGTGGCACCTCTGTTCCCTCACCTGTCTGCGTTCTTCAGGCCCTAAGGTGCAAACATGGAAAGAGAAACATCAGTACAATCCAGTAGCAAAGTCCCCCCACCCCCATGTGTGTGCAATCCCACACAGCCATACCCATCCACCCCACACCCTGATACCACCACCACTGCCAACACTGGACGGCCCCCCCCATGTGCCAGACACATACAACCGTGATGCCCGTATGGACGATAATAGTGTATGGATGTGGCACCTACCTGGCTGTGGCACCCTGCCCCTCCTGGCATGTGCCCACAAGCAGGCAAGCAGGTCCAGGTCTCTGCGTCTGAGGTCCCCGTAATGGTGGCGACACTGCTCCGCTGTGTGCCCCATACCAGTGGCCTCCTCGAGGGCGTCTGCCACCTCCTGCCACACTGCACACCTGGCTCTGTCCAAGGGTGCATCTCCATACAAAGCACCAGCATAGGGCTCTACGATTGCCACCAGGTTGGCAAGCTCCACCTGGCTCCACATGCCTGCTCTGCTCCGCGCCATCTCATCAATGTGGTGGATTCAAAATGGCACTCGGCAGTGCGATCCTGCCATGTGCAGATGCTGCGTGGTACAGCACTGCCATTCCCTATCATGCTGTCACTGAACAGCGCAATAGTGGTGCACCCATGCCTGACGCATGGCACCTAGGGGGCAAAGGTCGGGCACAGGGTCAAGGGTCTCTGGCGCATGGACAGTCACAGTGTGATTGGAACCCAATGCATGTAGTGCAATTGTGTGCCTGTGTGCCACCTTCTGTAGTGGCCTACAGTGCTGTTGCCTCAGTGTGCCTATGATGCCCCAGTGCCACAGCGCCATATATGTGAACAGCGCTGTAGCACAACTGGCACAATGGTGGCCGTGCCCTGCATTGCATCCCACACACAGCATGTCAGCAGCATGGCAGGCGCCTGCATCATCAACCCGGGCATGCGCAGTTAGGTGTGTACTGCACATGTCACAGAACTGCACCCTTGGCTCAGCACGTTCAACACAATTGCACAAAGTGCAACAGCGTGATATTCAGCCAGCATATGCAGATCATCTAATCAGCCATTCAATGGTGCAGTCACTGCATTTGCATCCACTTAAAAATGCATCTCACCTCATTTTCATGGGTTGCACTATAAAAATGCGACATTGGGCTGCACTGGCCATAGTCAGTTTCTGCAGTCTATTGCGGTGAGTTGCATGCTGTTTGGGAGTGTTGACTGTGGTGTTTGGGACATGCATGGGACTGCACAGTCACAGGTAACACCTCTCATTCTCACAGGATGACTCATGACCGATCATGAGGTGGAGGAAGAGGAACAGAGACATGGGAGGAAGAGGAGGCCAAACTTCACAAAGGCAGAGACAGATGCCCTGTTTGAGGCCTACCTCAACCAGGAGCCACTGCTGAGCGGACGCCAGGGAACACCACAGGCCCATGCTGCTGCATGGGAGGAGGTGGCATGTGCTGTCAACCTGCATGGCAGCCACCAGCACTATGTGCAGGAGTGCAAAAAGAAGATGGGTACGGACAGGCGGAGAATTAAAGAGAAGTGGCTGCCATCAGGGCAGCATGGTCTGCGACCGGTGGGGGACAGCCAGAGGTGCAACGCCTCACCCCACAGGAAGAGCGGGTTGCTGGTAGCATGCAGTGTTGTGCCATTGAGGGTGTTCCGGGGGTGGATTCCAGATAGGTGGTAGCCCGTCACTGCATGTTAGGTCCTGGTCTGTCAATGGGGGGTGACAGGGTAGGTCACATACATTAATGCTACTGTTTTTCCCTTACAGCTCCTGAGTGTCTACATGGGTCAGTGGTGGTGGGCTTCTCCACTGAGGGCAGTAGCATGGAGATGGAGGAGGGCCAGTCTACTCCACAGGCATATGGGGGGTCAGGGCAATGGTGGGCCCGCCTGGACATCCAGACTGATGTTGGTGGAGCAGGTGCAGAGAAGGCCCTGCCCTTGTCCCAGCGTGCCAGTGTCCATGGATGCCAGCATGCTGAGACTTGGGCTGGTGCCGGATCCATCACCGATGATGATGGAGCTAATGTCATGGGCAGTGAGACGTGTGGGCCACAGGATGGCCACACAGCATGTGACATCGCGTCCATGGCTATGGTTGGTGCCACCGTGGAGGTCTGCCTGACATCACGTTCCCAGCCTGTGCCTGTCTGCACCAGTGGGGCAACACTGGTGTATGTCCAGGACAGTGGGGCTGTTGCGGCTACTGCGGTGGCACCATTGAGCCCTGGAGAGTGGCAGCCGGAGGGGCAGTATCAGCAGTCGGTCAATGGCCATGGGGGTACAGTGTCAGGGGGTGGCATCAGTGCACCACCTGTGGACATGCCCAGGCCTGGTTCTGGTGTGCAGCACCCACCCTCAAGGGGTGATGACCATCAGGGCCACGAACACCATGAGGGACAGCATGCCGATCAGGCAGATGACCTCTTAGATGAGCACACCCGCATACTGCATCAGTCAATCAGCAGATGCGGCTTGTGAAGGCAGTGGATGCACTGAGTGCGGCTCTGTGCCAGGCAGAGGAGCAGCACAGCAGAGACACTGCTCTGCTCCTGGTAGGGATGGACCGGTTGCGGGAGGATGTGACTGCTGCCATTGGCAGGCAGACACAGACATTCACAGCTGTCATGGCCACAATGGGCACACAGTTATTTGCCCATGCATTGCAGACACCTCACATTGCAATATCCACCCCCCATTCCTGGCATCGTGCGACACCCTCCTTGTCAACACTGGGTTCAGCTGTGGGTATCCCAAGCATGCCTGGCACAGGCATGTTCGATGTGCTGCAGACCCCTGTGTGAGCATGGTCATGTTCATGCAGAGGAACCCCTGGGGGACCGTCTGTGCCACCTCATGAGGCCATTGGTCAGCCTGTCACTGCTGGCGGGTCTCGGCAGGGCTGCCCACGCATCCGTGGCGGCCATGGCACTGTGGCGTGTGACTGACCTGCCTCCCAGCATGGCTACTGTCTGATGCTGCCCTGTGTGCACTGTGTCATTCAGCGTGCAATGCACAGGTGGGGTACCCAGCCCAGCACGCACACACACGTTCCATCTGCACACCCTCTCAGCTGCTGTCCACTGTCTGCTGTGGTGTGTGCATGATGATGCCTGCGTTGTGCTGTATGCCACTGTGCAATGGTGCCCAGCATCTGACACATGCACAATGACAGGCAGTAGATGTGGTGGTCTGAGGATGTGTGTGTAGCTAGGGGTGGCGGTCTGGGTCGGCGTGCCTCCTTCCCTTTGTGCATGTCTTGTGAGGTGTGTGTATGACCGTGTGCCACGTTAGACCTTGTCCATCCCTGGCAGTGTGTGCGGTTCCATGCTCAGCCACTTCCCTTGACAGCATGCACCCCTGGTGTTTGTCCATGCGTGTTTGTGGGTTGTGCCTTTGCCACTGGTGGTTGCACATGGCCACATGACTTACCTGGGTTGGCTGAAGTGCTCCTCTGTGATGGTGTCCCAGTGCAGCTGTGCCAGCCGGATCAGTCGGGGGTCCCATCGCCCAAGGGGGGCTGCCCATCACCGTCTTCACCAGCGTCCTCATCGTCCCCATCGCTGTCACCCTCTTTGATCTGTACAGCTATCCCACAGTCATTGGCCATGTTGTGCAGGATGCAACAGGCCAGGAATAGCCTGCAGATCTTTGAGGGGTTGTACTGTAGGGCACTGCCAGACATGTCCAGGCAATGGAAACGTGCCTTCATTATCCTGAACACCCGCTCAATGATACTGTGTGTGGTGGCACGTGCCTCATTGTAGCATTGCTGTGATGGGGTCACGGGCCACTGGTATGGTTTGAGCAGCCAGGGATGGAGTGGGTATCCACTGTCACCTGTGCGTAGAGGGTGGAGGTTAGTTTGGTGATCAGCGTCGCCCTGCCTTGGGCCGTCTAGGCCAATACACATGTCACCTCTGACCATGCCCCTCCAAAGCTCTATGTTTTTCCACGTGGTTTGCATACTCACCCTCTAAGTGGCCAGTGGGGATGTCCCCACTCTCGAATCTGTGGCACAGTGCTGACTGCTGCTAGATGAAGGCATCATGTGCTCCCCCAGGGTGCATGGCACAGACGTTGATTATGTGCCCCCTGGCATCGCACACCACCTGGCAGTTGATGCTTGCATAGCCCTTCCGATTGATATATGCGGCACCTTCGGGGCCAGATGGTGTGTGGATAGCCACATGGGTGCATTCTAGTGCCCCTAGCATGCCAGGCATACATGCTACCCTGTGTAACTCCTGTATGTTTGCTGTGCACTCCATTGGTGTGCAAGGGAAATGGATGTACTCCGCAGCATGTGGCAGCAGTGCACTGAGGAATTGGATGAGGTGGCATGACGCAGCTGACTGGGTTATGCCTGCGGTGTCCCCTATTGGTCTCTGGAAGGTACCCGTGGTGAGCAGGCACATGCAAGCTGTCACTTTTGTCTCCACTGATACAGCATGGCTCCGTCGTGTTAGTGCCTGCATCACATCACTGCACAGCTCACAGAGCCACCTCCGAATTGCCCGATTCAGGTGGTACCGGCCCACAATCTTGGTATCGGTGTACAGCTCGAAGCTGGTGCGGGCTCGGTACCACCTGTTGGGGGCATACCGCTGATGGGCCCTTCCACGGCCACGCCCCTGCTGCCTGCTTCTCACCCTCATTGCCTCCATCTGAATGGAGGCACTGGCCATGTCCCTGGCTTGTGTTCCCCCCCGGCAGCTGTTTCTGTGTTCCCCCTCGCTGTCCTGTCTGCTGCTACTTCCCCTGCACCAGGAACACCTTCCTCTGGTGGCCTCAGTACTGTGTGGCACTTCCCCCTTCTGCACTGTGGTTTGGCTGTGGCTCCCCACACCTTCCCTTTGCCTGTGGGTTCAGGGTGCCCTTTCTCTGTCTTGCCCTGTGTGTCTGTCCTGCCCTGTGTGTTTGGCTATAGTTCAGTAACATGTGCCTTCCCTGTAGCGTTCTTGCACCTCTCCCTTGTTCCTATTTATTTTGGCTCATTTCTGCTATCGCACAACTTCCGCTTGCTTCCCTATTGCTCATGGCACATGTTGTTGAATATTGACCTGTGCCATTTATGCATGGTTCCTCCCCCTTCAGTTGCGCATGCATTCATTATCATTTCAGTCTTGCTCAGTGTGATTTGTGGGGCGCATCTGCCTCCCGCTGAATATCACAGAATGGTGCATTTTTGGACTTGCGCTGGAGCAACCCTATTGTGCATGGCGCAACCCTTTTGAATATCTGGGCCTACATGTCTAAGTGGGAAAATAGAGCAATTTATAGCAATTTGAATCCATTTTTGCACTTTATTGATTTTTATAAATGGTTTATTGATGATGTTTTTTTCATTTGGAAAGGTACTATCTAGGAATTAGATTATTTTTTTAAGTATTTTGAATCTACATTAAAAATTTGAGGTCAAAAGTGATGTGCAGGAAATTCAGTTTTTGGACTTATCCATTTTTACAAATATGGATGGTAGTATAGGGACCAGGCTTTATCGTAAGAACACAAATAAAAATTCCATATTGCATTTTGAGAGTTGCCATTCGGCACATGTTACAGCCAATATCCCTATGGGGCAATATCTTAGAGAAAAACAAAATTGTTCTAATATCCAGGATTATGAGAGCAGTGCTGAGGAACTTACTAAACGTTTTACAAATAGAGGATATCATTTAGATACATTATTGAAAGCAAAGAAAAGAGCAGATAATAGGAATAGATATGATCTGCTTCTACATAAAGAAAACAGAACAGTTAAGAAGGGTCATTATGATAAAGTAACATTACATAGAAACATAGACTTTGACGGCAGATAAGGACTGCTTGGCCCACCTAGTCTGCCCATTTCCCTACCTAGAGGATAAGTTGCAGATCCTATTTAACCAACAACCTATTTCTTCCTACCCCCCACAAAAATTGCCTTATGTCTGTCCCATGCATTCTTGAATTCTCCCACAGTTTTAGACCCCACAACCTCCTCAGGAAGGTTGTTCCATGCGTCCACCACCCTCTCTGTGAAAAAATACTTCCTCACATTGCCCCTGAGCCATCCCCCCCTCTATCTTCAAATTGCGTCCCGTTGTTCTTGTGCATCTCTTTCACTGAAAGATGTTACCCTCTTGGACTTTGTTGATTCCACTGAGGTACTTAAAAGTTTCTATCATGTCCCCCATCTCCCTCCTTTCCTCAAGGGTATACATGTTAAGCTCCTTTAGCCTCTCTTCGTATGGCTTCTATTGCAGACCCTACACCATTTTAGTTGCCTTCCTCTGAACTGCTTCCATCCTGTCTATGTCCTTGCGGAGATGGGGTCTCCAGAACTTGATACAGTACTCCAGATGGGGTCTTACCAACTGTCTGTATAGGGGGATAACAACTTTTTGTTTTCTGCCATGTTTTCTAACATTCATTACAAAACTTTTAGTCCACAGGCACATTTGGTTACGAACATCATTAGGAATAATTGGCATATTTTAAAGACGGAGAAAAAAAATGGATCAAGTTACATGTGAATTTCCGCAAGTAGTTTATAAGAAAGCACCTAACTTAAAGGACTCTTTGGTTCAGAGCACATACTGGGACCATTAATCAGAAAAAGGATATTTTTCTTCCTGGTGGTACCTATAGATGTGAACATTTTACCTTTTGCAGGTATCTAGTAGTTAGTGAATTTTTTACACATCCTGTGACTAAACAGATGCATGAAGTTAGACACTTTTGTGATTGTAATACTAAGAAAATTGTTTATGTGGCCACTTGTACCACATGTCAGGGTTTTTATATTGGTAAAACTGTACAAAAGTTTAAAAGTAGAATAGGACAACATATGAGGAGCATTGCTAATTTAGATGATGTCAGTGCTCTGGCACAGAATGTTAAAAGTAAAGGTAAAGATCATAGATTTATGTTCCAGATGTTGGATAAGGTTAATAAACATATATGGGGGGAGGGGGGGACTTGGATAAAAGGTTAAAACAACAAAAAGCCTTACTGGCAGTACAGAACTAAATCATATATGGAGCCAGGTTTAAATGACTCTTTTCAGTTATCCCCCTTTTTATAAAATCTATTCACAAGATTTATTTATTTACATGTCTCATATATGTTTTTTTATATAGTCAGTTCATTTATTAGCATACTGCATCATGTGTTGGATAGATTTTCTACATTGTATTTGCCATTATTATGTACTATTGGATATTTTGTTTTATTTATTTTGTGGAAGTTTATTATGGTGGTTTTGATATGCATATATGCACTGTTACCTTAAATATTGTCCTTTATAAGGATATATTTTGCAAAGCCACTTCAGCCTTGAGAAAGCACGAGGTTTGGCACAAAAACGTTTGGCTATTTGTGGGGAGGGGCACATTCTAGCTGTGCCTGGCATTCTATGTGCAACAAAAGGTTTTTTTATGCAACTATCCTGTGAACGACCTTCATTTTCAAAAGCCAGCAGTGATGTGTAGCCTTGCTGCTGTCTGCTCTGAGTGAGCACACTTCTTGTTTGGCTCCATTTTTTGCTTTGTAGCGACCTGATTGCTTTTGCTAGGTGGCAACTAATACAATATCAATTTAATTATGACAGTCTTAGTTATGCTCCAATAATGACAGATGCATTAATCATTTAATAAAGGAGTCCTGTTGTTACCATTAGCAATACTAAAGCATATGTTCACTTTCTATTAGTCACCACATGTCACCCAGAAGCTCATTCAGTATTATAACTTTGTACTAATATCAGCATACTTATAGTAACTTATCCATACATTGCCTGAAAACTCAAGCCAGGATGAGCAATCCCGGAAATTCAGTAACAACTGACACAATTCAAGCTGAAAGCAGGCTGAGTTTGGGGCGTCATAACGTAAAGTACCCATAAATGAGCAAGTCTGCTACCAGAATCAAATGAATATTCTATGTACGGTTCAAAAATATTGCAGTAATACCATAACATATATAGTCATTCATGATCTTGGGGCCCTCTGCTTCTAAAAGGAGTTCATTTCCAAGGATTTTCCTGCTCCAAGTTCAACTTGTTTAAAAGAGATATTTTAAGGAGTTCGGCAAGACTCTAGCCATGTAAGGGCTGACTAAGTGGCTCCATTAACTCCAGGAGTCCTTCCAACTGGGCAACAGCAATATACATTTTGGAACCTCAGTCTGTAAACAGTGCCTTCCCTTGTTTAGCTCAATTTCTTCAAAGAGAGAGACAAGAACAATCAAGGTGCTGGCTGCATCACAATCCCACCAACAATAGGCCTATCTGTTTTCTTTCTTTTTTAAGTCCAGATCTGAGAAAGACAAACAATTACAGAAGTTAGACCATACCTCCAGATCTAGTCGACTGTGAGTATTTTGATGGCCTCATAATCTCCTATATTAGGGAATATTTCCAGTGTAACTCACTTATACTGCAGCAGTGAGGTTCAGGAAATTTCAAGGCACCATAGGTCCCAGGTTGATAAATAAAATAGGCCATTTACTCATTGCTTACTCATGATGGAATTTCACCTCCTCAGCATCCTCAACTTACAGATTCATGTAGGTTAATGGTCTCTTCTGATAACATTATCCGAATATAAAAGGAGAAAATAATGCTCATCTGAGCATAATATTTCCTTTCTTATAAACTGAATATTTGAGCTCCAGCCCCAGGCAACAATGGCATAACTTTTCTTTATTTTGTAGTGCTTTAAGTAACCACTAGCTAATCTTCTACCTTCACATCATCAAATTACAACATTCTTGTGATTAATCTCCAAGCCCACCTGGTTAACAAAACAGCAGGCAAAAGCCCTCATTTCAATAGTGCTTAATTCCAGGCAGCCAAATCCATCAACAGTGTATCTCCAACATGCTGTCTCACTTGCATTCAGTGAATTTCCACCAGAACACCAAAAATCAATAGCCAGCCCAACGGTTTTCCAGAGGCAGGGAAAAACTTTATAGCTTTTTAAAATTACACGACAGGCAGTTATCCAAGGCAATATAGAAAGATAATTTAAGGTTCATTTATAAAGTTTAATCAAAGACTGTTTTAGAGGCATCATACCGAAAGCAAACACAGAGCGGCAGGGAGCGGAGCAGCACCGCAGTCATGTTGCCACTCTACCTCCCTCCCATGTTCCCTCTGACCTTACACAGAATTTAAGTACTGTAGCTGGTCGATTAAATATGCAGACAATCCTAAAATTGGTGGAACTTGTTCTGAAGCAGCTAGAATATAGGATGACCTTGATCTAATCACACAGTGGGCTGTGGTTTGACAGATGCAATTCAATCTTGAGAAGTGTAAGGTAATACATCTGGAATACAACAATAAGAAACATACTTTAAATACTATCTATATACAAACCAGATAGCAGAAACTACAGTTGAAAAAGATCTTGGGGTCTATGTATTAGATAATTTAGACTGCTCAAGGCAAACAGATGATGCAATAAGTAAGGCCAACAAAGCTTTGTGGGCAATATTACAACTATTATGCCCAGGAATCCTGAGGTCTTGGCACCTCTGTACAAATCATATCTCCACCCACACCTTAATTATTGGTCTCAGTTTTGCTGCCATTATAAAAGGAATTACATTATTCAAAACTCAAGGTGGACAAAGTAATGGGGCCTGATGAGATTCACCCCAGAATTCTAAAAGAACTAAGGGGAGACCTAGTGACACCACTGACTATCCTTTTAAACAAATCATGGGAGGATGGTGTGGTACATGAGGACTGAAATAGGGCAGATGTGATTCCCCTTCACAAAAAGTGGGAGCAAGGCAGAGGCAGGAAACTACAGACCTGTTAGTTTGACCTTAGTGGTAGGGAAAATTATAGAATCACTTCTGAAAGAAAGCATTGTTGAGTACCTAGAGGCCAGCAGGGCATAGGACACAAGGCATCACAGATTCACAGAGGGAAGGCCATGTCAGATAAATCTAATAGATTTCTTTGACTGGGTGACCAAAGTAGTAGACCACGGAGGGGCTGTGGATATGACCTAAGAGACTTTAGCAAGACATTTGACACAGTCCCACACAGAAGATTAATAAATAAGTTAGCCAGCCTGGGAGTGGGTCCCAGGGTGGTAGTCTCAGTAACAAATTGGCTGGACAACAGGATGCAGAGGGTAATAGTAAAATGGAGTACACTCTGAAGAAAGGGGGGTTACTAGTGGGGTACCACAGGGTTCAGTACTGGGACTGGTCCTCTTTAATGCCTTTATACAGTAGTTGACATTGCAGAGGGGCTGGAAGGAGATGTATGCCTCTTTGCATTTGACACAAGATCTGCAACAAGTTTGATACACGAGGGGAGTGGAAAGGATAAGAAGGGACTTGGCAAGGCTGGAGGAATGGTCAAAAGTATGGCAGCTTAGATTCAATACAAAGAAGTGCAAAGTAATGTACCTGGGAAAACAAAAACCCAGGGGACGACTGCACAATGGGGGAGGTACTATCGACAACAAAAATGGAAAGGGACCCGGGGGTAGTCATATCAGATGACCTTAAAGTAGGCAAGCAATGTGAGAAGGCAGTAAGAAGGGCTTGGGGATACTGGGATGCATAGGGAGAGACATCACCAGTAGAAAACAGGAAGTTGTTATCCCACTGTACAGACAGTTGGTGAAACCCCATCTTGAGTACTGCATGCAGTTCTGGAGACCCATCTCCACAAGGACATAAACAGGATGGAGGCAATCCAGAGGAGGGCAACTAAAATGGTGCAGGATCTGCACCAGAAGCCATTCAAAGACAGACTAAAAGAGCTTAATCTGTTACCCTTGGGGAAAGGAGGGAGAAGGGGGACATGATAGAAACTTTCAAGTACCTCAAGGGAATCAATAAAGTCCAAGAGGGTAGCATCTTTCAGAAAAAGAGATGTGCAAGAACAAGGGGCACAATTTGAAGGGGGGGGGGATGGCTCAGGAGCAATGTGAGGAAGTATTTTTTCATGGGGTGGTGATAGATGCATGGAACGGCCTTCCTGAGGAAGTCATGGGGTGAAAAACGGGGGAATTCATGAATGCGCGGGACAGACAGAAGGCAATTATAGTGGGGGTAGGAGGATGTAGGCTATTGGTTAACTAGGATCTGCAGCTTATCCAATAGGTAGGGAATGGGAAGACTAGGTGGGCCAAGTGGTCCTTTTTTGCTGTCAAAGTCTATGTTTCTATGTAAACTGAAAGAGTACAAAGAAGAATGATGAGGCATATGCAGAGGTTGCAGGAATTAAACTACAATGACAAACTCAGAGAATTAAAACTTTTTTCCCTTGAACTGAGATGGATAAGGGGTGATCTATTTCTTATGTGGAACATTATCAAGGATTTATTTACCGAACTAGGGTTCAAATTCAAGCAAGAGGTATTGGGTACATGAGGACACCCACTATAATTGCGCTGTTTGAAATTTAATAGTACCAGGAGGAAATTCTATTTCACACAAGAAGTGATGATCCTTTAGAATGCCCTTCTCCTTGAACTACTACTTAAAGAAAGTAAGTCTATATTTCAAAAATAAACTAGACACAAGCATTTTGAAAAATGGGCATATGCTGCACTGCCACAATGTGCAATGTCACATCAATGTAATTATTGTAGATTGCTGTATCAGCTGCACTATGTATTAGCCACAAAGCACAATGGCCCAGATATTCAAACTTTTGCACGGTGCTCAAACCGTTTGCGTTGGTTTAGCGCGGGATTAATGTGGGTCTACTATATGCAAAAGGCCAAATAGAGCAGGCAAATCGCATTAGTGCTGGGCAAACAATAATTATATGCAAGCAGCACACTGAACATGAATACAGGTGCTATGGGATATTTTATTTTTTTATTTAGTTTTTGTTGACCGGGTAAGTGCACTAGACAAATCCTGGTTATTTTCAGGCACGACCCAGGGGAGGGGGATACAGATAAATGCCAACTGACCTTGAACCAGATGAAGCTGTTGGTGGTATTTTTTGTGAATGGAGGAAATTCGGCCATTGCACCGGGGAAATTCCCCATGTCTTTTCGAGAAGTGCCATGGGATCTTTAACATCCACTTGAACTACCACCAGAACAGGCAGATGGGACCTCGGTTTAACGTCTCATCCAAAAGATGAATACAAATGCCACTCCCAGGCTGGCTAGTGCTGCGCTAAGGTGTTTAGCTTGACTTAGTGCAACCCTTAGCATGGTACAAATTACTGTGCAGGAAAAGCTGGTCTTAACCCTGGGCAAACAGCTTTGCATGACATTGGTGCTTTGCGCGGTGTTTTTATGTGGAATTTGCGTGGCTTGCGTGACCCTAACATATGAGTATGACACTTAGAAAATGCCAGACATGGAGGACACATGCTGCTCACTGATGGCACCACCATGATGCCAACTGCTGCCAGCAGTTCCAGCCAAGCACAGACAGTAAGGGGTGATCCGACCCACAGGGGACAGCATGGTAGTGTGGCCATACAGCACACACCTACAGACCATACATCTGTGGTGACCAACAGATGCCAGCACACACATGCAGCATGGTGGGAATGGTGGCCATTGAGGGAAGGGTGTACAGGTGGCCAGACCTCACCACAGCCCAGGTGTGCCACAAGGCTGGGACACATCACGCAGTGCACATGGGCCAATAGTGGAAATACCCCACCACCTGTGTGCCTGTCGGAACTTACATGCCCCCCCCCAGCTATATACCGCACAACTGTACAGATGCCACAGCACACACAGCCGGTGATGTATATGTCACTGTGAGCATCCCATGCCACAGGTGCAGCATCTGTAGAACACACAACAGCAAAACAGTACTATCCACTGTCAGTTATCATCTGCAAGCTGGGCCTGTCACTGTGTACAGTGCAGTGGTCATCACTGCCCTGTATACCATGGGCATTGATGTGTCCCTCACACTTCCAGCTCCGTTGTTACTAATGTCTGCTGTGCACTGTAGCATGGCCTACAGTGTGACGGTTGCATGCAGCACCACCACCACCTGTGCCTATGTTGTGTTGTCCCCTGGTGCTCACAATGTTATGCTGTACTGCATACATGTAGCTTGCAGCAACCATCATGCACTGTCAGACTGACCTACAGGTGGAGCTGTGGGACCCTGCAGTAACGCTGGGCAAACTGCATGCAAATCAGGGAATAATGAGATGCTAGTCTGGCTGTTTGCCCAGAGACTACCTAAGTAGGCTCATTTGCATGTCACTTTTGAATATGGCAAATCTTAGTGCTGTGCAAACGTGTTTGCACCAGGCAAACAGCTTAGCTCCACGCTAAAGCCACACTAACATGTGAGCATGGCGCTAACAGTTCAGGGAATATTATACAGTTTTGATCACTGTTCTTTCACATCTGCTGCTGCCTGCAGCTGTACTGAGTCCATGCATTTGCTGGCACACACATTGGCCACATAGTTCATCTCTACCTACCTACACGTCATTGAGCACTGTGTTGCTGTTGTGGTTTGCACTTCCTGGTTGCTATATTCAGTGCTGTCTTATTCCAGGGCTATGTTTGCCCTGCACTCCCAGCCCAGTTTGCACACCCTCATTCCCATGCTATATTCAGAAGCTGTTTGCCCCAGGCTATTCATTTTGAATATAGCTTGCTTTGTGCTCCAGGCTAAGTTTGCCCACCAGGCAGTGTTAACTTAGCCCAGAGGCAAAGTTTTGAATATCTGGCCCAATGTTTCTACATCTATGTAAATATTGTATTTATGGCATTTTCTTGTATGTACTGTATATTATACTGTATTAGCCACAAGGAACAATGCTTCTACATCTGTGTAAAACTTGTATTTATCGCATTTTCTTGTATGAATATTCTACTGTATATGATGTGATATTATTGTCCCTATCCCCCACCCCGGGTCACACCTGGAGACGAGCCTTGGCTCAGTGTGCTTCTCCCAGTAAACACAATTTTAAATAAATAAATAAATACAGATGCATTATTATGGAAAATGAGATAGGAGCTCTGCATGGGCAATTTGTCTCCTGCTCCTTGTTAACTGCAGTATGAGATCCTGATGACAGCAGATTGAGAGAGAAAGAGAGAGGGAAAGAGAGAAAGACAGAGAGAGAGAGAAAGAGAGAGAGAGAGGAGCAAGAACAGAAGATCAACATGAAATCCAGCTGAGAAAGGTGCAAGAGTGTGAGTATGAACACAAGAGGAAGATGGAGATTTTGCACCAGAGGGCACCACCACCACAAAACATAAGTAGCAGCATCAGGGGTTTGACCCAAGAAACCAAAATGAATTCCATAATGTTGCCAAAATATCAGGAGGGGGATGCTCTTGATTTACTTTTAAATCTTTTGAGAGAATTTGTGGCAATTTAAATTGTACAGGGCTTCTTCAGCAACTCCTCTTTTGCCACTACTTATGGGCAGGGTTTTAGAAGCCTTCACCAGGATGGTCAATAAGGACTATATGGACTACAACAAAGTGAAAAAATGCCTTGAAAGATGTTTTGAACTGACTCATAAGGCCTACAGACAAAAATGTAGAGGTGTAAAGAAGGTACTGGAAGATTGCCATCCTGAAATGTATGTACAATTAGGCAATCTGTTAGAGCAATTTAGGCTAGCTCTGTGGAACTGATAAAAGATTTGTTCTACATGGAATAGTTTCCAAGGATTGTACCAGAGAAGTTGAGGATATGTTATTGGATCAGACTCCTAGCCCTATGAAGAAGACAGCTGAGAGGGCTGATCAGTTTATATTCAGCTGACAATATACTCAGCACAAAAACAATGGGGGAGGGACATCAGGATCTTTTAGGGGAACCCTGTTGGGGTAACCTAAGGGAAGCCAATCTGTGCCCATACAAAAAGGGAAACAGAATGGTTTCAGAAGTAAGGAGTTGGAGAATGCAGTTGCTATATCTGCCAAATAACTGGAACACCTGTCATATGATCTCTGAAAAATAAATCCAAAGGGGCAAGTGCAGCTGGAGGAGGTAGAAGAAGAAGAAGAATTAACATTTATATAGTGCTTTTCATACTTATTGTATCCCAAAGCATTTTGGACTGGTAATGAAGTGACAGAATGCATAATGGTAGCCATTTCACACATCAACACCCACACACAGACTGCATGAACCAGTTTTATGGAAAGGGGAATGTTGGGCAGGGCACCAGGAAAATCCACTTCTCCTGTCAGTAGGGGAGCCCTTGGCCATCTATCAAGATGGCCACTGTGGCTGGAGAAGGAGAAGGGATGGAGGTGGAAGAAGCAGGGGAGACAGCCTCTTTCCCTGCTTCATCAAGTATAGAGGCTAGGAAGGCCGCTGTTCCAATGTTTGATGTGGAGATGGATTTGGCAACTACTGAAATAGAAATGCAAGAGACAACAGATGTTAAGAAAAACCGAGATAAGAAAATGCTGTCCAAACTGACTTTTCAAGAAGAAGAAGAAGAACAGTGGCTTAAAATAGCACTGTAAGTGAGAAAACAGTAATTGCTACAATTAATGGCTGGAGGAAGAACAGAATTTTCAAAAAAAGAGACAGGAACTTACCAAACATTGCAGGCAATCGTCTATCTCCCTGAAAACTGAGTGTAATGAAGAAACCAGTGCTGACATTCTGGCTCAGCAGATTGTGACAGGCCATAGTGACGTGGAGGCATCAAAGGAAACTGCCACAGAGCACAGTGCGATTACTGCTGAAACTCAGAAGACATATGGGAGCTAGTTAAACAATCCATCCTAGAGGCGACAAAGCTATGCATAAAGTTAGTGACAAAAAGGGATACATATAAAAGACCCATATGGTTCACTGAACAGGTCAAAAAAGCAACTAGGACCAAAAGGGAAGCTTTCCACAATTATAAATGGAACCATGAAGGCAGAGAATGGGAAGATTTTGCTCAGAAGACTAAGGAAGCTAAGAAGGCAGTGAGACTAGCAAAAGCAGAAGCTGAACTTCGGATTGCGGCAGGGATCAAAACTGGGAATAAACACTTCTGTTACATTCGGGAAAAAAGGAAGAAAGAGGGTGGGATGGTTTGAGTTATGGATGGTGACAGGATCAATGATGACAATGGACATAAGGCAGCAGTTCTGAATAACTTTTTCTGTTCAGTATGCACTAAAGAACACAACAGACCAATGCCTGATAGTGGCATTAAAGCAGCCAACAAAGGGATCCCACAAATGGAAACTGACAATTACCACCAACATAGAGAGGATCTAGGGCACCTAATGGTGGACAAGGCACCAGGGCTTGATGGGCTGCACCTGAGGGTACTCAAGGAGCTTGCAGAGGAATTGGCAGACCACTTGACACAGTTGTTTAGCCTTTTGATACAAACTGGAGTTGTGCCAACTGACTGAAAAATTGCAGATATGGTGCCTATCCACAAGGGAGTGAGTAGGGAGTTGGCTGGCAACTACAAATTGGTTAGCCTCACATCTGTAGTAGGGAAACAAATGAAAACCTTAATTAAACAGGACCTAGTAGAGTACCTGGAAAAGAATGGTCTTCAAGGTGACAGCCAGCATGGATTCATAGCAGGCAGGTCATGCCAGATGAATCTAATTACATTTTTATGTTGGCTTGCCGCGCTTGCGTGGCAGTCAACATATTGGGAGAGTGGAGATTTGGAGGCGTGGCTGCTGTTGGGTGGATGCAGAGCACGCATCAGTAGGTGCGTCCCTCATTCCCCAATCAGCCTGCATGGCACGGCCACACCATGCATACATAATGGGGTGAACACATCAAAGCAAAGTACCACTGCAATCGTCATACGCAGCTGTCCTTTGCTTGACGTGCTCGCCGCCATTATTGCCATGGTCTGCGAGCCCAGCAAACCCCCGTGTTTGTGTGCCGACAGGGAGCCCACTCGCCGGCATCCGCCCGCAAATGTGGAATGCCGAGGGTGGTGCCCAACTCTTGGCTTGCACCCTCATATTGCACGCCAATGAGGGAGCCCACTCCCCATCGGTATCACCTCCCAACTGTTGAATGCTGAGGGGGTGCCCAATCCCCTCGGCTCACGCTCCTCCGGCTTTGTTGCTGGTGGCATTACCCCCATGTTGTGTGCTGACAAGGGTGCCCAATCCCCATCAGCTACTGACCCTCCAACCCTTAGGTGGCACGCTGGGAGCCCAACCCAGCGTGTCAAACTGTTCCGTGACGCTTCTTTTTGCTCAGAATACGAAACCGCCCTCGTAGTGTAGGTCCGCCTCCCCCACCTGCACCCACCCACTGTGCAACCTGTCTCCCTCACCCCTCACCCCATACTTACCCTGACTCGCAGGACGCATCTTCAGTGGACCGGAACATGTCTGCATCAAAGCCGCATCATGAACTGAGGAAATGCCGTAAGCTGTATAATGGAGGGAATAGGGTTTTTTCAACTTTGTTGCATATCTCAGGCATTTCTTGGAATTTTTGCCCAAATTTTCAACATGGGGTTTTAGGGACCCCTCCTCATGAATTCTGTCACTGTCATGGCGTTAATCAGCCTTCAAAGGTGATTTTGCAGTCACTGCGTGAAATCACCTCTCGGGGCCCATTAACAAAATGACAGTGGCGGTGTTCATGAGGTGCCCTCTTAAAAAGCCTAAGTTTCCAATTTGGGGAAAAAATCCAACAAATGCCTGTTTTACGAGCATGCGCTGCACAGTTGCTACGCAGGCTCATAACTTCGCGCATTCACAATATTTTACTGCCAGATTTTCAGCATTGTCATTTTTGTACACCTCCTTGTGAACAATACAGCTATCATTTTCCACATCCTGCCCGAAATGTGTTTCCGCACTTCCGTGCACAATAGCGCAGTCGCTGTGGGAAATCAGTGTTTGGGCCAGATTATGAAAATGACAGTGACACAGTTCATGAGCAGAGGACCTAAAATGCCTATTTTGAAAATTTGGTGATGATACTCCATAAAATAACTGTGTTACGAGCGTGCGTTGGCAGATTGCACGCACGCTCATACCGTTGTGCATTTGTGATATTTTCAGTCTGGATTTTCACCATTGCCATTTTTCCATACATCTTGATGAACAGTACAGCCGTCATTTGACATATCCTGCCCAAAATGTGTTTTCGCACTTCCGGCACAGAATAGCGTGGTCGCTGTGCGAAATCACTTCTTGGGACACTTTGAGGAAATAACAGTGACACTGTACATGAGCAGAGGTGCTAAAATGCCTATGTTGAAAATTTGCGCCGAACGCCCATAAATGGCAGTGTTGCAAGCGCATTGCATATTCTTATCTAAGACCCTAGTAGCTTTGAAATTTGGTATATTTACATGCCACATTTTCAACACTGGCATTTTTACACCTCCTTATGAACTGTACAGCTGTCATTTCTCACATCCTGCCCAACATGTTTTCCCCAAGACCGCACTACCAAACACCCAAAGGGACACCCTAATGCTTGTCACTCTCTCAGGGTGCGGTGGTTGGCATCAGTTCAATACTTCACTGCCATTCCTATGATGCATCTGTCTAGCTCCTGCACTACCAATGCCAATGCCAGCAAGCCAACATTCAGCATTGACAAATATTTGTTTTGACTGGATGAGTAAGGAATTGGATAGAGGCCATCCAGTGGACCTCTTCTCCTTCAACTTTAGCAAGGCCTTTAACTCAGTGCTGCACAATTGCTGGCTAAAGAAATCAGAGGATCTAGGCACTGCCAAGAGCATAGTCAGGTGGATAGAGAGTGGTAGTCAACGGAGAGAGGTCTGGTGAAGGACAGGTTACTAGTGGTGTACCCTAGGGCTCAGTCTTAGGCCTGGTTTTGTTTAATATGTTCATCAGCGACATTGGCAAAAGCATTCAGGGCAAGATAGGCCTCTTTGCAGATGATACTAAGCTAAGCAGTAGGGTTGACAATGCAGAGGTGGTCAGGGACCTACAAAAATATCTGCAGAGGCTGGAAAGATGGTCTAATGGCTGGCAACTGAGGTTCAATTCAAAAAAGTGCAAGGTGATGCATCTGGGCAAAGGGAACCTGAGGACAGAATATTGGCTCAATGGAGGTCAAACTCAGTACCTCACAGGAAGAAAGGTCCCAAGGGGTCATCATTTGCAACACCCTTAAGCAATCCAGCAAAATGCAACAGAGCTTACAGCACAGCCAACAAAATAATGGGATATATATGGAGAGGATTTGACAGCAGGAACAGGGAGGTGACCTTTCCACTCTAACGGTCCATGGTAAGGCCTCACCTAGAGTACTGTGTTCAGTTCTGGAGTCCTCAACTTAAGAAGGAGAGGAATAGGCTTGAGGTTGTACAGAGAAGGGTGACCAAGATGACACAGGTCCACCAAGGGTTCTCATATGAGGAGCACCTAAAGGCACTGAATATGTACTCTCTGGAGACTGTATCCCGTCAAGCTGCTGACTACATTTTGGCATGGCAATTAGGTTGCTGCAACAAGGGCAATCATGATTTTAGAGTGCCCCTCACTCATGTTACATTTTGCACCCGCACAATTTCTGCCCCCTCTGGAGCATGCCCACATCAGAGGAGGTTATATTTACTTTGGGGCAGTCTAGGGGGAAGCCCCCACCCCTGCAAAAGCTGACTGTTTCCTGGGAGGGTGCTTTGGTGATGTAACTCCCGGGAGACATAATGCCTGTTGCTGTAATGTCAGCATGTTGTCTGTGCCATAATCTGCATTGGCAACATGTTTGTCACTGCGGCATGGGTGAACCCTGGAGATTAGGAGTGAGAGAGGGGACACAATTTGATGTTCAAATTCCTGAGTGGCATAAACACCGTATCCCATTCAAAACTTTCCAGTAGGGTCTCCAGCTCAACTACTAGACAGCATGAGTGGAAGCTGGGGAGGGGATCTTCAGGAGGGAACTAAGTAAGCACTACTGTATGGAAAGAGTTGTGAAACCATGAACAAGCTGCCTGCTGAAGTGGTGGGAGCAAGAACCATGACAGTATTCAAGCTCGGGTGAGACAGAGCAAGGGCTGGACAGGGAACTGGAAAGGGCAAAAGTCAGAAGGTGAGCTAGGACCCAGGACCCATAGAAGGTCACAGAAACCCTTAAGCAGACTAGATGGACTCTTGGTCTCCTTGTGTTATCATTTTCTATATTTCTATGTTTCTAAAATCAATAAAAATCCCAGTTGGTTATTACAATAGACCCCCTTTCATTTAAGCCAGAATGAACAGCACAGATTTGCTCTGTAGCCCTATTTTTCCACTTTTAGAGCCACTAGCATTTGTAGACTGTGCTCCAGAGAGTGGAGCTCAAATGAAAACCAGGAAATAAATCTAAAAACTAAAGAGGAACTGTCTGGGGAAAAAAATAAAATAACTGAGTTGAAAATAGAAAGGTCTAAGCAGGAAGGAGAGGGGGAGGGCTTCACATCAGGAATGGCACACATGATCGGCAGGCTTGGCCAGCTCCAGCAACAAAGAAAATGCTTCAAAAATGGTCTGTAGAAGCCGCTCTTATGGGGGTGAAAGTTCTGGATGGTGTTTCATAGGTTCCCCTGGAATTTATCAAATGGCAAACTGAGGTAAGAGATATTAACTAGACTACAACTGATAAAGAACAACAAGGGGGAAAAGGCTGGTACCAATAAAAACAAAGCTGGAAACCTGGAAAATAGCACAAACACTAAAGCTAATAAAGACTCTAAGAATATTGAACTTGATAAACAAAATGATTCCGAGCAGGAAAATGGGTCCTCTGAAAATAATAATGTGGAAAGGCAAGGGGACTCCTTTAAAATATTCCAAAAAGACGTGCTGCAAGCTATGGAAAAAGGGGGGTGCATGAAGAAAGGTTACCAACCTGTTTGCTTCACAAGTCCAAAAAGTACACGCACTCCAATAAACAAATGTCCATTCACTGGCTCAGGAAATTCTTTTGATTTTTATTGACTTATTGCAAGGTCCAATACCTGCCAGTGAAATGCAAGTCCACTGGCCACTGTAGCCACAGCACTTTGGGTCTCAACTGACCATTCGTCAGGGGGTGTGGCACTTAGGGAGAATTTCCTTTAAATTATAGTGCTTGTGATTAACCACAGGTGTTCTTATTATAATCAAAAGTGTCCATCATGTAATATACGTGCATTGATGTAAATACATTTTTTTACAAAAAATATAAATAAAACAAAAATGAAAGCACTGCTATTAGAATCAGCTACAGGATATTCTCATAAACACTCTTACTTCCATTAGTTGATATTTTTCATCTATTTAACACCCAAACCAAGTAGTACTTCATTAATTTGTCAAAAATATTTAACAGCTCATTGCTGGACTTCTCAATGAAAAAGGTTAAGGTGTTGAATGTTTGGTTGTGAAAGTAGAGTTTAGGGAAAAGAAAAGAGTGAAGGTGCTGCAATTCAGTATTCTGTGTTTGTACTCACTCACATACACCAACTCCAAGTAGTGAAATCAGAGCAGTCATGAAAGTTATGAAGATCTTGAAAAAAACAAGAGCATGAAAATTAATTATAAAATTATTCTATGCATAAATACCTTAGCAAAATACATAATTCTACCAAACAAATCTAATTAAACCATAAGCATCTACACATTATTTTCAGCTATTTTTTTTTTTATTATAACACCATTAAGAAGAAGAAATGAATATAGTGGGCAAGGGAGGGGAGTTGGAGGGAAAAGGGAAGGGGGGAAAAGGAAGGAAAGAAGAGAGGGGTGGAGGGAAAGAAAGTGAAAGGGAAAGGAAGGGGAAAAGGGAGTCAAAAGAGGGGATGAGTGAAGAGGGGAATTGTTCACTATTATTTATCTTTTAAAGTTTCAATCAGGCAAGACAGGGAGAAATCTATAAAGTAAGCATCTTAGTCCAATAAATAAGGCTTAATGTCCCATTGTTCATTAAGCCCTAATGGTTTGACACTTTCCAAGGTGTAAATAACTGGTTCAGCCTATTGCCACCTTTTTCCATGTGAGGTACATATTCAAGGCCTACAAACTTCAAACAGTCAGGTCTACTGTTATGGTATATCTGAAAGTAAATTCCCACTGGTGTATCTTGTCTGGCACTTCTTATGGATATGACATGTCCTGAATTCTTAATTTTAAAGCATGTGTAGTTCATTGTATATAAAATTTATTGCAGTTACACCAAAGTGCATAAACCACAAACTGGGTGTCATATGTGATTGTTTCTTGTATCTGTACTTTAATCTCATTCATTCTGGGATGTATAAACTCCCTTGATGTTTGCCCAAATTCACACGTGGACTGAGATGCTTACGTTATAGGTTTCTATGTCTTCTTTTTATTATTTGTTTATTATATCATACTGAAATATTTATAGTACAGTCATAGTGCTAATTTCAGTGTACAGAGTTAATACAAACAATGCTTTCCACTTGTTACAGCATGGTATAAAATCTTCACTAAATAAATTATAATACAGGAAATAAAATTTGGCAAGAAATCATATTTTTACTGTCTATCCTTCTCATGGAACAAATGGTTCATCCTCTTCAGATATATAAAACACCCAAGGGCACCATTTAATTTAGAATTTTGTTACTCGATCCAGTTGGTATGCTATTAGTCATTCTATATAGTACTGTATATCTCCTTTACAATGGTATGCCATTGTTTTAATTCAGGGGTCACTGAGCTATGCCAAAGATGAGTAATTACTTTCTTTTCTGCTATTAAAAATAAATATATCATATTTCTAAAAGATGGTACTATATCATCTGGATTTATATTTAGGAGGACCAGCTGTGGGGTCAGAACAATGTCTGATCCTAACATATGATTAATTGCCTTGGTTAAATTTTGCCAATAGGATGTCAAATGTGGGCAAGTCCAAAAGATATGGATAAAGTTTGCCTGAGGTTCCCCATATCCTCGCCAGCAGATCCCATATTTTAGGGGAAGGTAATTAAGTAATTTAGCCAGGATGTTAAAATATCCAGTCCTACATTTCCATAAAAATTCTTTCCGATATGGAGCTTGTAAAATGTTCATTGAAGGAAGAATTGGTTCCAGTCATTTCTCAAAAGTTATATTTAATTCAAGTCATTATTCCAGGCTCGAATAATTGAACTGGTGCTCTCCAACCAAGTCTCCCTCAAAGCTTTATAAACTAACCCTATTAACTGTGAATGGTGAAATCCTTGGGAGGATTCCATTAGTAATTTCAGCAGTGAGGGAGAGGGGTTTGGTAGCCTATTCCAAGAGGGATCTTTTTGTAATAAATATGTATGAACTTGTAAGTAATGAAAATGATCCTTATTAGGGAGTTGGTATGCTGCCCGAAGATGAGCAAAAGAGGTTACTCCATTAACATCCAAAAATTGATATACACACCGAAGGCCTAATCTTTGCCAGTTTACAAATATTAAAGAGAAACGTACTGGTACAAAATCTCCATCTAAGTTTAATAATGAAAAAAAAGAAAATATAAATTGAAAGTTTTTACTGGCTCTTAATTTATACCAGTTAATAAGAGTGCACTTAGTCCCGAATGTAAATATTTTAAAATCAGGAGAGGGACATTAGCGGTTCAAACAGCCATTTGTTTATGTCAAATGAATCATTTAGTACAAATTCTATGTCCTTCCATATTGTTTCATAGTATGGGTTAACCCACAACATACAGTAATAGTTTTACATAGAACCAGTCTGCTATATTCTTGTAAGTTAAGTAAATTTAGTCCCATTTTTTCTGTAGACAGCATCAAAATAGTCCATCTAATCCCTGGATGTTGGCTGTCCCATATGTATCTTAAAAGGGCTCTGTTCCATGATATAAAATAATATTGGACCAGATAGAGAGGGAGAGTTTGGAATAAATATAATAACTTCGGAAGTATCATCATTCAGATAGTGTCTACTCTAGAATAAAAAGACAATTGGAGATGAGCCCAGGTGTTCTGCTCCGACTCTGTTGTACAGGATAGGGGTTCATAATTTATTAATTCTAGATGTATCAGGTTCTTGGGTAGAAACACGCCCAAATATTTTATGTTAGTGCAATTCCCATCTTGATGGGAATAGTCCTTTCAAATTTTTTGATGGGGAAAAGTTTAAAGTCAATATTTCCATTTTCTTCACATTTACTAAATATCCAGATAGTTCTACATAGGAGTGTAATATGTCAAGAAGAGCTGGGACAGATTATTAAGGCTTTAGTACAGTGAGCAGAATATCATCTGCATATAAAGATGACTTATATGTACATCCCCCTAGAGGAATTCCTTCTATGAGATGAGCCTCCCTTATTACAATTGCAAGAGGTTCAATATATAGTGAGAAAAGAAGTGGGGATAAGGGACAACCCTGTCTTGTGCCTCTTGTTAAAGGGATGGGATAAGAAAGATAGCCATTAATTTGAATTTTTGCCCTAGTGACTGGATATATTAACTTTATCCCATGTATGAAATCTTCTGGAAAACCAAAGCTTTCCAGGGTCTTCCACAGGAACAGTCAACGCACCCAATCAAATGCTTTGTCTGGATTCAAACAGATCAGTGCCACAGGGATTTGTCTTTGGTTTAAGTGGTCCATCAGATGTCATACGGCGGACATTATCTGCCACCTGGCGGGACTGGATAAAACCCGACTGGTCCAGATGTATTATAACTGGGAGAATGTTCTCCAGTCTTTGGGCCCAGATTGACATGTATAGTTTATCGTCCATATTTAGTATGGATATGGGTCTATATGAAGTTGTGTTTTTTGGATCTTTCCCCGGTTTTAAAATTGGGGATAGAATGGCATATGCCCATGTGGGTGGGTGTGGTCTCCTTCCTGTATCTCATTAAAAGCTGCTAGCATAAGAGGAGCCAGCTGTTTTTGGAATGTCTTATACCATTCAGATGGTAAGCCATCAGAGCCAGTGCATTTCTGTGTTTTAGCTTCTGCTATAATGGTTTTAATTTCTGCAGGTAGACTAGGGAGAAGTAATTTACTCTGTTGTTGGGAGGAAAGGGTAGGAACACTGATTAAGGCGAGGAACTGTTTCATCACCTCTTCATCAGTTTCGGCCAGTGTCATATATAACTGCGCACAGTATTGTTCAAAACTTTTTAAGATCTCTTGGTGGAAAGTAGCCATGCTTCTTCCATCAGCAGTCTGAATCTGCATAATGACAGAGGAGGGTTTTTGCTTTCTTACTCTATGAGCCAAATTTTGGGCTTCTCTTGGGCCCCCTCTCAAATTTATATTTTTTTAAATAAAATAAAGCCTGTTGGACTTTTTCATCCAAAATCTTCAGCAATTCTGCCTTTAACCAGTGAATTAAAATGTGTTCCTGTAGGGTAGCCTGAATCTTAGTGTGCTGAAGTATTTTTAATTCATTTTCTAATTTTGCATATTTAATTTCCCTCTGTATTCTTTCATATGCTGAATAAGCAATTATCTCTCCATGAATTACTGCTTTCAATGTGTCCCATATTATAACTGAAGAAGTGTCTGTAGAAGAATTGTCTTGCAGTATCTGTGGTATTTTCTTATTAATTAAAATTTTAAATTCAGAATCCCTGAGAAGTGATATGTTTAAATACCAAAGAGAGTTTTTTTGAAGAGTACCCAAGTCTAAGTTCAGTAAAAGGGAGGAATGATCTGACAAAAAGCAAGGGTAGATGGATATATCCTGAACCATATTTGTATGTTCCTGAGTAATAAAAAAAATAGTCCAGTCTGGAATGAGTGTGAAAGCGAGGGGAGTAATATGTATAGGCCCTAGTGGTTGGATAACAAAACCTCCATACATCTGCAAGTTCTAAAGATTCTATCTGTGCTTTAAATAATTTCTGGGACAGTATTAGGCGATGCTGAATATGTTTTGAGATGGCCAACTGAGGGGATAATGTTAAATTTATATCACGGCCCCCTCCCAAAATATCTGGCATCCTTGAATCATATCTATAAGTTTGTTAAAAAAAAGTTTCTGTATTTGTTTGGGGGAGACTGGGGAGGAAAATACACTTTCACTAGAGTTACTGGTTTACTATTTAGTAGTCCTGTCAGTATAATGTAACAGCCTGCTACATCAATGTATTCCCATTGCAGAACAAATGAGGTGGAGGTTGGAACCATTATTGTGACTCCCCTACACCTACCTTTCTTATATGAGGCAGTATGTGTATACCTTCTGCCCCAAGCCAATTTAGCATGTTCCTCCAGAGACAAATGTGTCTCCTGTAAGTATATCAAATTCAGATTTTGTTTCTTGAAATACTGCATTACTCTTGACCTTTTGATTGGGTTACTTAACTGGTTTATATTAAGGGAGAGTATTCGCATTAGTGTCTTAGCCATTTATGAATCTATGTAAATATTTGTTCCGTCTTACACAGCCCTTAGTCCCTGAAGCACACTGTGGGTTTTAACTAAAAACAATCAAGAGGGTTCTGAATTCTGTTAGTTTCTGTCTCTCCACCTCATTAATCCCTAGGAGTTGGACATCATCCTTCCCTAGTTCAACTATCTGTCAAGCTTTCTTTATTAATGTACCCTTGCCCTGTATTGAAAGTTGTTACTCTGTGTTATATCTTTTGGATGTTCTTTCATTTTCTGCCAAGCTCCCTGTATTTGTATATAGAAATAATTGCTTTCTAAAGTGTTGTACAATGTAGCTCTGTACATAAGCTTAAAATTATTTACCCTGTGGTTGATTCTGCATGGCATTTTGTTGAAATTCTAGAAATCCAATAAAATAATAAATCTGCTGCAAGGGAACTGCCAACTGTGGCCTATGATTCAATATATCCCAAATCACTGTGAATAAACCATATACAAATGAGGAGTCCCTCCAGCGGGTTGAATCCCTGTAAGTGACTTCAAAGGTTAGGGAGAAAAGAGAAGAACTCCCTTGATGTACGGCAGTGAGGAGGCTGCCGTGCTGCAAAGGAAAACCAGGTGAACAAGCCTCCTGGGCCTTTGGAGGGCACATCAGCCCCTTAAGTATTAGAAAATTAAAAGGGTTGCCAAGAAAATCATGTGCAAGTATTAAAAGGACAACAAAAAAGTAAAACAACTGCATCTAAACCTGTGCAGAATCTTCATTCCCTTCGTATAATGTATCTGAGACATATACTCTGAATGGCTCCTTTTGAATATATTCTTACCAAAACTGTATTTGTCAAAGAAAATAAATCAGTCCCATATCTTAGGGGCATTAAAAATTATAGACCCTGTGTTCACTTTTGGTGTCCCCAGTCTGCTCTCTTAAAGAAATCTTCATGCCTATTATTTTAACTAGAAACTTATAACAAGATAAAATAATTTCAAGTAACTGTTATATTTTAACTTAATTTCACTGCAGTTTTTAATAGTCTGGAGCCCCCGTATCTTGATTTTCTCCTATGTGGAGCAGTCAGTTATTATTTTGTAGTTAACTGGTAAGACTATGATTCTTATAACAACTTAATCACTTAAAGCTGTGTATAAACAAAAGGAGGCTCTGGTATAATCAAGAGCTGCATCTGATCAAAATTAAAGTCAGTACTCATCTGAGGTTCAACTGTTCTCAGGGCTGGTAAGAAAGTCAGCTTCTGGTAAAGCAGCCTACCTGCTGAATTCCTGTGAAGGCCTAGATGAAGTAATGCCTCACAGCAGGTCTCGGGCGACTCCTCTGTAATATGTGTCCTCAGTGTTATAGGACTTCAGGAGGAGTAACAACGAGTGTGTGTATTTTTGAACTGTATTTTATTCATGACTTCCCTCTTGCAGACCTTTGGAAAGGAGCTAGGTATGTCTTTACTGGTGTGATTGCTTTCCCATGGGCTCTTTGCTTAGGTTGCATTGGGGAGATGGTTTGCCATCTTGGAGGTTGTGGTTGTTGAGTGTCACGGGTTTGTGAGTGTGAAGGAAACTGCAGGCCCATCTTGCTGAGGTCTGTACGTGCCTCATCAGCTGAATCATACTCTTTGCGGCCATCTGGAAGCTGTACAATCAAGTGAGCAGAATAAGGTGTTAAGAACTTATATCCCTTGGATTTTAAGACTGGAAGTAAATCTGCACATGCCCTGCATTGCCTCGACATCTCGGGGGTGTAAACGTTATCCAGGTAGATTCTTGTTTGGCCATAGAAAACTTTCTGACACCTCCATGCTGTGAGTAATACTCTTTCTTTTATGGAGAAGCTCAGAAATTAGGCTATTATTGAGCATTGGTGGGCATCTGCCAAAGTGGGTTTAGGGCCTAAAGCTCGATGTATCCACTCCATATCCAATGGTAGATCAGAAGGCAATTCCAAGACAGTATGCAGTAAGGTTGCGACTAAGTCCGAAATGTCTGAACCCTCTGAACCTTCTGGAATACAGTAAATATGGATATTTTTTTGTCTTGCTCTATTCTCAGTATCCTCTTGTTGAGCTTACATTTATTTTTGCTGTTCTTGTTTTACCCTGAGCATTTCCTCCATGACATCGACTCTATTCCCCACCACAGTAATTTGCTTCTCTGAGTCTTCAGCACGTTGTTCCAGTCTCACCACATCCTTGCGGAGTTCTGCATATATCTGTTAACTTCCATTCGAAATGATCACAATTCCTTATAGGTGGTATCAAGTTTTACCTTTTTTGCTTTATTTGCCTTTTTTTTGGGTGTGGTAGTCGTCCCTGAAACTGCTCCGAGTCAGATATTTCTGCGAGCAAGGTTTATGGGTCTTCTTTCATTTTTAGGCTGATTGCTATTAAAATTAAAACATAATTCTGAGCTCTGTGTCATGTTTCCCTTTCTGTATCTCATTTAATACTCAAGTATGTAGCGATTCTAGGCTATTTTCAGGGTTTGTCTATGAAGATGAATGACAGCTCTTAGATCAGGCTGTCATATTGTTCAGGATGCAGACCAGAAGTCATCAGCAGTTCTCTGGTTTAATCTTCTTTCTGTCTTCTTAATGGTGCTATAAAAGACATAATAACAGAAAATAATATGGAGATGCTTATGATTTAATTAGATTTATTTGGTAGAATTATGCATTTTGCTAAGGAATTTATGCATAGAATAATTCTGTAATTCATTTTCATGCTCTTATTTTTTTCAAGATCTTCATAACTTTAATGACTGCTCTGGTTTCACTACTTGGAGTTGGTATATAAGAGTGAGTACAAACCCAGAATACTGAACCGCAACACCTTCATCCTTTTTTTCCCCTAAACTCTATTTTCACAACCAAACATTCAACACCTTAACCTTTTTCATTAAGAAGTCCAGCAATGAGCTTTTAAATATTTTTGACAAATTAATGAAGTACTGCTTGATTTGGATGCTGTTAAATAGATGAAAAGTATCAAATAATGGAAGTAAGAGTGTTTATGAGAATGTTCAGTAGCTGATTCTAATAGCAGTGCTTTTATTTTTGCTTTATTTATATTTTTTGTAAAAAAGTATGCATATCAATGCACTTATATTACATGATGGGCACTTTTGATTATAATAAGAATACCTGTGGTTAATCACAAGTACTATAAAATAAAGGAGATTCTCCCTAACTGCCACACCCCTGACGAAGGGTCAGTTGACACCCAAAGCACCAGGGCTAGAGTGGCCAGTGGGTTTGCATTTCACTGGCAGGTTTTGGACCTTGCAATAAGTCAATAAAAACTGAAAGAATTTCCTGAGTAGTGAATGGACATTTGTTTATTGGGGTGTGTGTACTTTTTGGACTTGTGACTCCTTTAAAATGTCTGACTTGTTGGCTGTAAAGGGTGAGCCAGCCCAAAGGCACAATGCGGTACATTTAAAATATCAAGGAGGTATAGAATTACATCCAGACAGTGTATATGTAATTAGAAAGCTGCAAAAATAGTATATGGGCTTTGTTGCAACAGAGTAATATGCAGTTGATTCATATTTCAGGAGAAAGCACATTTGATATTAGTTTTGAAACCTTAAAGTCACTAGATAGGCTTTGGGAAAAATATGGCAATATGAAGAATATGTCCTTCTTGTCCCAATTTCTAGCTATACCCCTGTCTAAACATGCTGTAAACACTATAACCAGCTTGTTCAGAAATGAAGGGGTTAACATATCAATGGTATTGCCTTAAAAAAAAGATGTGAAGTACTAGAACCACCATCCCCAATTGACAGTAAAGAGGTGTGGACAAGTGGGTGGAAAGTTAAGGTGAAATGATCACAGACATTTTTTAAGTACCTCAGTGGAATCAACAAAGTCCAAGAGGGTAGCATATTTCAGAAAAAGAGATGTGCAAGAACAAAGGGACACAATTTGATGATAGAGGTGGGATAGCTCAGGGGCAATGTGAGAAAGTATTTTTTCACAGAGAGGGTGGTGAGCGCATGAAACAGCCTTCCTGAGGAGGCTGTGGGGTCTAAAACTGTGGAAGAATTCAAGAATGCATGGGACAGACATAAGGAAATTTTTGTGGTGGGTAGGAAGAAATAGGCTGCTGGTTAAATAGGATCTGCAGCTTATCCTCTAGGTAGGGAAATGGGCAGACTAGGTGGGCCCATTCTCATAAATTCGACACATCTGATCTTGTTTACAGATGGAATAGGGTGAGCGTTAGGCTTGAGAAGCCCAAAGCACGGGATGTGCTTGGGGATGTCATAACTACTCTACACCTGATCTCCTGCCTGGTTTGGGAGGGTGGGGTGAGGAAACCGTAACACCTCATTTCCCAACTTCTGTTGCTTTGACCCTAACTGGAGCCATTAATGAAATTTTTTGCAACACACATATTAATTATACACACATTATAGGGGTGCGGTCGTGCCCCTATAGTTAGGGTTATGAAGGCACTTTAATGTTAAACTTGAAATTTTGCACGTTAATAACTTCAGACCTGTTCAATGGATTTTCATGGGATTAGGTATGCATGGTGGGGCATGATAGATCTCTTGGTTTGCCAACTTGTGTTTTGGTCAGACTTACGGGTTTTGCACAGTGAATCAATGAAAAATGCACTTTTCACCAGTTTTCAGGGCAGTTTTTCAGATTTTGTCCATGGTGCCATATGGCCACCATGTGGCATGCCAGTCTAAAACTCAGCAAGTAGAAAGAGCTTGGATCAAGGAGCATGCTACTTTTTGTTTGGTGAAAAAATATAAATCCATTCAAAAGTTATTCAATTTTTTAGCTCCCATTATAAGTCTATGGAAACATTTATATGGTTATTTTGCGAAAGAAGAATGGGGTTTTGGCCATCTGGTCACTCCTCACAATCAAAGAATTTTCAGGCTTGCGATCAAAGATTCTTTGATTGTGAGAAATTTATTGATCGTGATGGCCGCCATCTTGTTTTCAGTTTGGGGTTGGAAAAAAACAAATTTCTCAGCCCAGGGGTGATTTCTAAAGTAAAACTTGGATGGGTTTTGCTCAGGGGGCTTCCCTCTATTGAGCCATGCCTTTGGATTAATGTAGCTGTGTCAAAAAGATCATGGCTCGCTAACGATCTTTGATTGCGAGCCTGCAAATTCTTTGATTGCGAGATTCTTTGATCATGATTTTCATTCGTGAGGGAGGGACGAGATGGCCAGATTTTTGGGTTGGAAAAAAACAAATATCTCAGCCCAGGGGTGACTTGTGAAGTAAAACTAGGATGGGTTTTGCTCAGGGGGCTTCCCTCTATTGAGCCATGCCATGTGGTTTAATATAGTTGTGTCAAAAAATTGAGTTTTAATATTTTTAAATTCTTTGATCACGAGCCTGCAAATTCTTTGGTCATGAGATTTCTTTGATTGCGAGCTTCATTCATGAGGATGGAATGAGATGGTCAGATTTGTGCTGGACTAGATGTCTCTGGGAGGGACCAGATAGCCCAAATTTCATGTCCAGATGTCCCCTCATGATCAAAGACTATCTTTGATCGCGAGGTCAAGGCCAATTCTCACGATCAAAGAATTTTTAAAGGTGCAAAAACTTTAAAATTAAATATCTCAGAAACGGTTTGGTCTTTTAACTTGAAATTTGGAGGGTGTTGAGAGGATATCCTGTTGATGCGAATTATGGTATTAAGATGTCAGAAAATGTATTTTCTGCAGAGATATTCTGTGATGTAGTTTATGATCTGCGGATGGCATCCTGCATTGTGGTAGTGGTTTGAAATTTATAGGGTAGCTAGCCTTACTGCCACAGAGGTACTTTTGAGTGGTTAGGTATATAAAATGTAAACAGGTGTGGAATTATGCCACTGCGATGAATGAAAATCTAAAACTTTAAAATGAAATATCTAAGAAACGGTTTGGTCTTTTAACTTGAAATGTGGAGGGTGTTGATGGGATGTCCTGTAGATGTGAATTATGGTGTTTAGGTGTCAGAAAATTAATTTTCTGTGGAGATATTGCATGACACAGTTTACATTTTGCGGATAGCATTCTGCATTGTGTTAGTGGCTTGACATTTATAGGGTAGCTAGCCTTACTGCCATGGAGGTAATGTTCAGTGGTTAGGTGTGTAAAATGTAAACAGATGCGGAATTATGCCACTCTGATGAATGAAAATTTGGTTCATTTCAAGTTGGTGGGAGCTGGGTACTTTACTATGCTTTCTCAAAAAATAATGAAATTCTTTGCAAAAAACTGCATTAATGCAACAGTTAGGTTTTTTTTACAGTGACAAATGGAAGGAAATTTGCCATTGGGGTTACCACCCCTTGCACCCCATGACCACCCTGCCCCCACCAACAGGGATTGGGGTGTGCGTTGGGGACATCGGTCCTAACTCTTGTACTGCACCACCTCAGCTTATTTACACATGGAATGGGGTGAGAGTTAGGGCCATTGACCCCAACGCACACCCCGATGCCTGTTGGTGGGACAGGGTGGTCGTGGGGTGCAAGGGGTGGTAACCCCTAATGGCAAATTTCCTCACTTTTGTCACTGTAAAAAACCCTAACTGTTGCATTAAAGCAGTTTTTTTCAAAGAATATATATAACTTCAGAGGTGCCGTCTTTTGGATGAGATGTTAAACTGAGGTCCCGTCTGCCTGGATTGGTGGTAGTTCAGGTGGATGTTATAGATCCCATGGCACTTATCGAAAAGAGTAGGGGAATTTCCCCGGTGTCCTGGCCAAATTTCCCTCTTTCACTAAAAATACCACCAACAGCTTAATCTGGTTCAATTTCAGTTGCTTACCATCCGATCCCCCAGTAGCCCATGAAAAGGGACTTTGGCCCAGTGGGCTTACCGGGTCAACAAAATTAAAACAAAAACAAACAAAAACAAATAAATACATATATATATATATATATATATATATATATATACACTAGATAACCCACTCTAGGGTGTGCGGTCACGCTCTGATATATGCACGCCATGGTGTGCATTGTTATGCATGTGGCCGCAGGCCAAGTGCTTCAACCACTCAAGGCATGCGTATATCGGAGCATGAGCGCACACTCTAGAGTGGGTTATCTATCTTATAAAATGGCAAAATTGTTTTGGAGGGAGGTGAAAGTGCAGGTGTGCGATCACTCCCTAATATATGCATGGTCCTGTGATGTGTTTCAACCAATCAGCAGAGATCATTTTTCCTACCCATTTTATAAATATACATATATATAATGGTAGCACGGTAGTGCTACCATAGTTAGGGTTGAGTAGCACTTTTAAGGCTAAAGGGTGAAATTTTGCACCTTAATAACTTTGCCACCGTTCAATGGATTTGCCTGAAATTTGGTATGCACAATTGGGCATGGTAGATCTCAGGATCTGCCAACATTCATACCAGTTGGATATACGGCTGTGAAGTTATTAAGCAACAACCAAATGCGCAATTATAGTTTTTTGCGAATTCTTTGCTCACGCCTACAAGTTGCATGGTTTGCGCAACCAGTCTGAAAACTTCAGGGAATGTGTGGCTGGTGTCCCCAATGTGCCTTTTGAAGATTTTGTGAAAAAATATTAAATGGTTCAAAAGTTATTCAAAAAACAAGTTCCCATTATAAGTCAATGGGAAAAATTAACAAAAAGTTGAAAGTGTCACAAATGGCCCTAGTAGTGTCGCAAATCCACCATTTTGTTTTCAGTTACTGATCAGAAGAATGCTTGGCATTTAAAATTGTGACCCTCTAGGGACACAATTCTTTCTGTGTTCACCTAGTCGGACCCTGAGGATGCTAGCCATGTCTTTATTTTGGGGTTAAACACCTCAGAAATATGTTTTTCAAATTTCTGTAAACAGTAGTGTCACAAAGTAGTGTTGCACCTGCGACACTTTCACAAATTTTTGTGAAAAGTGTTTCAAATTGTGACACTACTTTTCCAGACTATGGCCAAAATGACAGGAGTTCTTTGCCACCCTGCTGCAAAAGAACGGTTTGGTCTTTTGGGCTCAAATTTGGAGGGAAGGCAGCCAACATCTCACAGATGTGCCTTTTCATGGATTGGTGACAAAGTATTGCATGGATGCCAAGTTATGATACTCCAAAGTTGAAATTTTTTCCCATAGGCTAACATGGTAGCGTCCGCCACGCCTTTCGGGGCTCGTATCTCAAAAACGTTGCGAGACATGGAATTTTTGTTGTGACAATGTGTAGCCCATAGGGCTATGCATTCAGTGAAATCCTAGCCAGGAAACTCATGAATCATGTGAAATTTAACATTTTTTTCTACATTGCACAGTTCCTGAGATGTAAGCACTTTAGTATTCCAACAGCTCATTTTCTGCTCCGAGGCCCATTATTATGCATGCATTCTTTGTACACACTGTGTTTCTCTATGCAGCTGTTGGAGAAAAACAGGGTGTGCACTTCCGTTACTGTAACAGTTAGCGTTTCCACTTGTGTTTCCGTACCTGTTTGCGTTACCATTCCCTAGTGCGCCTCATGTCTTACCCTCTGAATTCTCGTTTAGCGCTTGTGGTTTGCAGTTATTGTTACCATTTGCATTTCATTACTGTTTCTGTTTGCATTTTGGTTTGCGTTCTGGCACGCTTCCATTTAGTTTCTCTTCGAAGTGTGTCTTCGTTGCTGTTACTGTTACCATTTGCATTTCCAATTCCGTTACTGTGCCCGTCGCATAACAGTTTGTGTTTCCGCTTGCACGCCCACTTGCTTTTGCATTTCTGTTTTTGGCATTATTGTTGCTGTTACCTATTACCATTTGTGTTTACAACTGCGGTAACGTGACTGTGCGCACTACGGTTTGCATTTCCGTACACACTTCAATTCCCATTTCTGTTTCTGTTTCCTTTAGCATTATTGTTCATATTAACTTTACCATTTGCATTTACAATTACGGTACCATGACTGTGCGCGTTACAGTTTGCGTTTCCATGTGCACTTGCATTCGCATTTCTGTTTCTGTTCCCTTTGGCATTATTTATGCAGTTAACATTACCATTTGCATTTCCAATTGCCGCACTGTGACCATGCGTGTCATGGTTTGCGTTTCTTTCTGCGGTTGCATCTCCCTGTTGTGTCACTGTTTGGTTTGGCATCACTTTTCGCTTGCACTTCTATTAACATTTGCTTTACCATTTATGTTTCTGTCAGCATGTGCGCAACTGTTAGTGCTTGCATTTCCCTTGCACTTACCGTTACTATGTCAGAAAACATCACGTGGTGGGAGCGCGGGCACCACCACATTCCATTCACTACTTACTGCACATTCTCAAAAGAAGGAAATTAGAGGCAAAACTCCATTTAATGTATTGGTTGGTTGTTCCCAGGCGACAAAGTGAAAATTCAATGTTAGGGTTTAAAACCCCTTGCACCCACCCCCACCCTGCCCCTTAGCCAGCATCGGGATGTGCTAGTCATCGGTCCCAATCTCACCCCATTCTCCCATAGTTCACCACCTCAGCTTCTTCACACATGTAATGGGGTGAGAGTTAGGCCGATGACCTCAACACACACCCCATGCCGCTGGGGGCAGGGTGGGGTGGCAAGGGTTTTCAACCCTAACATCGAATTTCTCACTTTTGTCACTGTGGAACAACCCTAACTAATGCATTAAATGAAGTTTTTTGCTTCTAATATATATATATATATATATATATATATATATGTATATATATATATATATATATATATATATATATATATATATATATATATATATATATATATATATATATATTCATTGCAAGAAATTCCATTAGTGGATCAGTTAGGGTTAATATTACAGTGACAAAAGTATAGAAATTTGGTCTTAGGGTTATTAATCCTACATCCTCCATCCTCCGCAGCTCCAACAGGCACTGGGGTGTGCCTTGGATCACTGGACCTAACTCTCACCCCATTCCATGTGTCAGGAAGCTGAGATGGTACAGTATAGGAGAACTGGGTGAGAGTTAGGTCTGAAGACCCCAAGGCACACCCCAATGTCTGTTGGTGTGTGGAGCATGTGGGGGTTGGATGGGTTAGAAGGGTTAACAACCCTAACACCAAATTTCCATACTTTTGCTGCTGTAATATTAACTCTGACTGATGCACTAATGGAGTTTTTTGCACTAAATTTCCCTTCATTTTGAGAAAGTATAATCTTACCCGTATGTGGTTGTGGGCTCCCATCAGTCTGTAGTGTGCAGGGCCCTGAGCTCTCATGCATGCATGCATACTGTAATTGTCTCTGATTTTCATTTGGGAGTGCAGGGCCCTATGGACCCTGTGCTGCTATGTAACCATAACTGTACAGACACTGTAATTAACCCCCATGTCCTGGTGGAGGGCACTGCACTCCCATCACACTCCCATCACTCCATAATGGTATCCATTTGTGGGAGCACAGAGCTCTATGGGACCTGTGCTCCCATCTATCCATAAATGTAGAGACATTGTAATGAACTCTCATCTCCCTGTGGGAGCACAGGGACATCTGGGCCCTGCGCTCCCACTATTGCAGCATTTAGGGCCCTGCACTTGCATTAGTTCATAATGGTATCGATAGTGGGCCCTGCACTCCCATCTACCCATAAGTGTAGAGACACAGTGCAGGCCTAGAGACATTCCAATTAACCCTTGTGATGCAAATGGCGCAATATCTCAGTAACCATAGGAACATTGGAAAAAATTCCACCGCAGCTGTAATCATGGCCTAGCAACTTGCATGCATGCTTAGTACACAGGGTGTGCTAAGCTGTGTTTAGCAAAAAATCAATATCTTGAACCATTTTCGAGATATAGCTGCAGGAAGGTACCGCTACCGTGGCAATATTATCCTAAGGGAAAATTTTAAACTTGGGAATGTCATAACTACTGAACCAATGTAAATTCTTTCACCAGACCAGCAAAAGGCATGTCTGTGAGGCAAGTCCTTCCTACCCTGCAAATTTCAGCCCAAAAGTTCTAACAGTTTATTTGTTATGAACAGGCAAAGAAACAGTTTTTTTTTGTACTTAGGCAAATTTGTGAAAGTTTCACAAATTATGCAAAAGTTTCATGAAAGCTTTCATAAATTTGTGATACCCCAACAATTTCAGACCAGACACCCAAAGCATTTTGGACATAGAGGTGAGCAAACAATTTGCACCTAAATGTTAAATTTCACCTTTTTTGACACTCTGCAGCTCTGCAACCACACATCTGACTGGAATGAAACTTGCCAGATCCAGAGATCTATGGTACCAGGCAGAGCATGCAAACTTTCAGGAAAATCAGTCAAATGGTTGCAAAGTTATTGAAGTGCAAAATGTTGGGTTTAACATAGAAGTGGCGGTGCAACCCTAACTATACAGCATATATATATATATATATATATATATATATATATACACACACACACACACACACATATATATATATATATAGTACATATATATACAAATGGGTAAGTAAAATCATAGAAATTCCACTAACATTATTATTGGACAGAATACATCACATGACCGTGCATTATTTCTCAATGACCGCACACCTCCCAGCAAGACCGCATGCCTGAACTACTTTCCAGCCCTCTTCCAGTCTTCAGAACTTTCTCACCAGTAGTAAGATCACTCCACATCTGACACAGAAAAGCTGCCACAGACACACACACACACACACACACACACACACACACACACACACACACACACACACACACACACACACACCTACCTAGCACAAGCAGGCTACCACAAACAGGCTAACACCAACAGAAATAACAAATCAATACAGCAATCCTCAGTCCAGTGTACACAAGATATGTTTAAATCTGCCACACATTTTTAATAAAATGCAATTTAAAAGTCTTATCTGGTTGATCCTGCCATTTTGCTGTGGCTCCATGTTGAGAAGGACTTTCACTTCTCTGCAATGTGGCTTGACCGAGTGCTGCCACTGTTTGTGAGTTGCTGCCGAAATTTAAGTTTCATCAGTTTAAAACCAAAAACAGTAGTTTTTTTGTCATTTTTCATTGCTCAGCCGCGCTGCCGCTATGCGTGGAGAAAACTCGCATGAGCACTTTCACTTTATATTATTGAACTGTAGCGTGACCAGCGTGCTCGGTCTCCAAAGTAAATATAGGTACATGTTTAGTAAGTCCCTCTTAGCTGAAATCTAAAGTAAGTGTGTTTTTTATATTTTCTGCTCTAGTTTCTAGAAATGTCGCCAACCGAAGTGCGAGGAGAGAAAATGCAGAGTGAGGCAGTCAGCGACATCAGAAAGACAGACGCAATGCAGAGTGAGCTTTGCTATAGCAATGCTCGCTCTGCCTTGTGTTTGTCATTCTGAAGTCACCGACTGCCTTGCTCTGTGCTTTCTCTCCTTGCACTTCAGTTAGCGGCTTCGTTTCTAGAAACTAGAGCTACAAATGGAAAAAAAAAACATTTTACTTTAGAGTTCAGCTAAGAGGGACTTACTTTAAACATGTACCTGTATTTAACTTTTGGAGACCGAGCACGCTCGGTCATGCTACAGTTCAATATGATAAAAGTGAAAGTGCTCCACAGTGAGTCTTCTCCATGTACAGACGGCAGCTTTCTTTTTCTGAGAAAATGAATAAAACAGAAACAAACAACGTTTTTTTTACTTTTTAGACTGAGTGACACTTAAACTTCTGGCAGCAACTCACAAACAGTGGCAGCACTCGGTCACATTACATTGCAGCAGAAAGTGAAAGCCCTTCAACATGGAGCCACAGCAAAAATGGCAGGATCAACCAGATAACCATTACAAACAACTTAAACCCATTCAAATTATGGCAGCATCAACCATATACTCTACAGATAAAACAATTATTTGTGCCACTTCCCACATTTATGGACATTTATAAGATAGATATCTCATTTGGGTGTGCAGTCATGCTCTGATATATGCACACCTTGTGGTTGAATGCACACCAACACTCATGTATATATCAGAGAGGCACCGCACACCCCAGAGTGGGTTATCTATTACATATGTATGTATGTGTATATATATATATATAGAGAGAGAGAGATATAGATATATTCATCGCAAAAAACTCTGTTAATGCATCAGTTAAGGTTCATAGCACAGAGACAAAAGTTGGTAAATGTGAAGTTAGGGTTCAAACCACTAACTCTGCATCCCCCCCTCCACACACACACACACATATGCAAGCAGGGGAAGAGCCGAGGCAACACAACCAATCAGAGACAATTAGTATCAGGTAACAGAAGTAACATACAATTCTCTAAACATACTACAAGACACATCCATCATCATGGTCCACCAACTGTTTGAGTTCTGCTGCCATTTGAGTGCCTTGGGGGTACACACGCATGCTGGGCAACCATGGGTGATGGACCACAGTAAGCATTTTTGTGTTACAGACATCAATATCAAGATTTAAGCAGATGCCTATGTTTCAATGGTTAACAAAGAGGGTTGCCCAACTAAAAGGGCAGGACCCATTTGTTACAAGACCCTGACAGAAGTGTGGGGAAGCTCAGGGAGGGGAGGGTGGTACAAAAGAGGGGGAGGGACCCAAGAAGGCCATGAGGTCAGGTAAGGGGAGAGCCTGATGAGGTCACAAAAGGGGCAGGCAAAGGGCAGTGGTGGGAACAGTGAGGTGGCAGCAGATGAGTGTCCAAGAGAACCAAGGGGCAGGTACTAAGGGGCCCCTTATAAGGGACTGCACAGCAAGGGGAGCTCATAAAATTGCTCCAAGAGTTTTTCTCTGGATGCACATCAATTTTGGCATTTGAACAGTGAGGTAATTAAAAAAAACTAATATATATATATATATATATATATATATATATATATATATACACACACACACAACAGGGGTGAGTGGTAAATGAGTGAGATAAAACAGCGTATCATCCACTGCAGTGTGATATTTTTACTTCCTGCTCTACTGTGATGATATCAGCCATTTACACTCACAGGTCACAAAAGGTCACTGATATCATCACCCTAGGCAGCTTTCCCCTCAGCATGCAAGAAACACCTGTGCTGTTACCATAGACACAAATGCAGAACTACCTGAGAGGTCTCACTGCTGCCTACAGCTAACTCACTGAGCATTACAAAACACACCTATCCCCCCCAACATCCAGCTCATTACTGTGATGCTCTCAACTTGATGCAGCCAGAATTCCAAACAGCACAGCTTCACAGAACAGTCTAAACTACTGCCTGCAGCTAACTCAACTACCACTGAAACACACTCTCACTTGTTCCTCAAACTCTGATTCTTACCCATTACAATTACTGTGACAATCTCAACTTCACTGCAGCAAGAATCCTAAAGAGCACAGTTTCACAGAACACTCTGCACTCTGCCTGCAGCTAACTTAATTACCACTGAAAACAGTATCAGCTGTTCTGACACTCTGCCTCCCAGCTCATTACAATTACTGTGATGCTCTTAACTTCACTGCAGCCAGACTGCTAAACAATATAGCTTCACAAAAGTAGGTTTCTCACTCCTAGCTAAAACTAACTCATTTAGCATTGCAAAACACACTCATGTGTCTCTCAGAGTTTATAATACTGCCAGCCCATTCAGAAAAGCTCACACACAGAATGAGCAAATACATAAACAGGAACAGAACACAAGACAGCATAACAAAACTTCTGAAACTCTTGGCCCTATTGTATATATTGAATACATGATGGGCAGATCGTGTGCTATGGCAAATATTGTCACTCCTGCATCTTGAGCTTGGATATCTCACTCTGCAGGAGTGACAATATTTGCCATATCACACTCATGCCCATCATGTATCCCCTATGTATATATTACTAAAGGTAAATATCAGATTTAAAGTCAGAAGTCTGTGAAGGTGAGGGGATTTTGGAGGATATCAAGTGAGTAAACCCAGCAAACAGAGTATACAAGGTAAGGAAGGAACCATGGTTTGTTTTATATGCATGAGGACTGGCTGGGGAGCAGCAGGGAAACAGAGAATAGGGAGGTTTCTGTGATGGGTAATAGATTGTGAATGACCAGTTTATTTATCACTCCTTAAAGTTTTGGTTCTTCCCATTCTGGGAGTATCATGGCACAGAGGATGAAAGTAGTGGCACCTTATGAGGGTAATTTGGGCAGAGTACTGGTTTGCCCCACTAAGTTTCCTGGTGGAGACACCCTCAGGAGAATAATGTTACAGCAGCTTAGTTTAACGGTTTCAGCCAGGGTGAGTTGGTTTGGGACAGCAAAACTCTGCTAGTTTTCCATTCTGAGAAGGTACCCTATGAGGTTAATTTAATAGGAATAGCTTGCATTTAAGCACTGCAAGGTGGATGGTTTGGCTGAGGTAGTTTGGGAAAGCAGAGCACTCAAAGTAAGCAGTCGGCAAAGCCGAGGGAAATAGCGGCTCCACAAGCCGTGGAGCGAGGCAGGAGCGGCCATGTCCAGGTACAGCAAGGAGTGAGCCGAGGGCTTGAATAGCATCAGGGGAGAAGTAGTTGGTTAAAAGTAAGGTTTTCCTCGCAGAGAAGCAAGGGTAGGGAGGTTTTGAACAGCAAGAGAGAGAGGGGGATTCAACAGCTGTGACAGTTAGTAGGCCAGGGCCCACTGTGTGGGATGGTGCCTGACATCATCATCATGCAGTGCAGGACCATGGGGGACAAACAGCGAGTAGTGGGAATGGGGAAAAATGGCACAAAAGGGCTCCAGTCCACAGCAAGGTTTTTTTGCTTTCAATTGGGGGGGTGAATTGGGATGGAAATAAAAGAGGATCGGGGGGTCACTGGCACAAAAAACAGAGCCGTGGAAGGTAAGCAGGAAAGGGGATTTAAATTGGGAAGGATGACTGGGCCCACCATGTGGGATGGCAGCTGATGTCATCACCACGTGCTGCGGGACTGCAGAGTGGAAAAGCAAGTGGCTGAGAGAGGACAGCAGGGGAACAGAGAACTCCCACCTTACAGAAAGGGTCTTTTACTGCATTTGGGGGACATTTTTGGAACAAAGGATATATTTCTCTTGTGAAGGGCCCAGGGGAAGACTACACATGGCGTGGCATCTGACTTCATTGCCACGTGGTGCAGGGCCAAGCATAACAAGACAGCAGCAATGGGCATCAGGAGAACAGGGTACCCAAGAAGGGGGGGAGAACTGCCTCCATTCTGCAGTGGTCATGGTTTGGGGACTGATTGCATGAGCCAGCATTTGCCTCTGGGGCAGGTGGTGGTGATACTGCCCAGGGAGTGAGGCCAAGAGAGAAGGCCAACTGGCGGCTGTGTGGAGCCCACAGACTACTAGGGAGTAAATCCAGGTAGGGCATGTCCAGCCTGCTAAGTGGTACTGTCAAGGTTCAGAGGATAGAGCCACAGGCCTGGAAGGCAGTACAAAGAGAATCATCAGGGTTTAAGTCCCATGCTTTATGTGTATTTTCTCCCTCCCACAGCATGGCGACTAAAGGGGTAACATTGGGGGACGAGGAAAGGGATGATGCAAGAATGGATACCATGGCATGTGAGGGAGCAGGGCCTCATCAGCTAGTGGTGAATTTTATGGTCTCAATTTCTTTCATCAGGTACAACAGAAGGGAAAGGATGGCACCAAAGAGAGTCAAGCCTAACAAAGAGAAATGCTACCGGGCAGTGATGGACCTGGTTGAGAAAGCGAACCATTTACTGGAGGTGGCAGAACTGGACAGGGGCGAGAAAGGCACTAAGTGGAAGGGGAGGCCAGGGAAGGAGCAGGTGAGGAGTAAGAGGGTGCCCAGAAGGCAAGGGGTACCAGAGCCTAGGATTGTGATATCGGTACCGGCACCAATGCCAATGATGGTGACCCCTCTGGTTCCATCTCCCTGTAAGCCGATTCCCGAAATGAACCTGGAGCCAGTTCCAGCACTGGTGCCGGATTCTCCTATGCCTGTGATTCCACTGCCCCTGCCAGTACTGGCACTGCCACCGCAGGTCCCGATGCCCATACCCAGCCCAGCAGGATTGCCCCAGCTGGGGCCCTGCACACTACAGCCAAGCATAACAGGCAATCAAATGGTGACACTAGAAAGCAGTGTCAGAGAATATGTGGAGCAGATGCTAAAAGGTATGGGAGAAAATGGTTTGGGAAAGCTGGCGAAGGCTTTAGGTGAAATCAAGGGGGCAGGGACGAGGTGGGGACAGTGGTGTCAACCGGGGCCCCATGCAGGGGCCGAGATCGGGCACCAGGGGTCCGATCAGAGACCACATCCGTACGCCATGAAAGAGAAGATTTGGAAGGGTGAATATGTCGACATCTTCACCCTGGCGAATGTCGAAACTATGGAGAAGTATGAGAAGGATAGCTTTGAGAAGAAGGATATGGCAGTGGCAGTAGTTTTATTGGGAAAAGGGGAGGAAGAAAAAACAGGGAAAGGTAAAACTTGGGACAACTGGTCCATGGGATTTACTTATTTTACGGTCATAGTCATTGAAAAGCAGCCGGCATTAGCAACCCCGCTCCTCACCTATTTACTCATTATTAAGAACGCATACAAGAAAGGGGGTCACAGCTGGTTAAGGTATGCTGAGAAATTTAGGAAAAGAATGGCGCACTTTGGGGATGTGAAATGGGATGCCAGGTAGATAGACCTGTGGCTCAAAATCTACTCTGTTCCAATGGAGAAGGAGATGGAGGGAGACAGATGAGGGGGGACAGCGCCGAAGGCCTGCTGGGGATACAATAGAGCCTTTTGCTCCTGGCCAAACTGCCGATTCTGGCATGTCTGTTCGAAGTGCAGAGGACATCACCTGGCTTCCAAGTCCAAGTCCAGCTGGGGGAAAGGTGCCGGCAGTCAGGAAAGTTCATACCAGCAACCCTTTTGGACCAATCCAGGCTCCTTTCGGGGACAGCAGTGGGGGAGGGGCAACAGAGGGAGGGAGGGCGGTGGAAGGGGGAGGGGGCACAGCTATCATACTCAACACCAGGACAATTGAGAGACCAGTGAGAGTGGAGGTCTGGCTAGCCTGGACACCCATAAGGGCAGAGGCAGAAGTAAAGTGGCTGGGGGGCTACCCAGATAAGGGGGGGAAGCCAGACAATTATGGACAGGCTTTAGGTCAGGTTTTAGTTTACAGTTTCAAGGAGTGAGGAAATCGATGAAGGCAAGGAACCTCAAATCCATACAGGGTAAGGAGGCCATGTTGCAACAGAAAATTCGAAAAGAGGTGGCATCAGGGAGGGTGGAAGGACCATTTGCCTCCCCTCTGCTGCCAAACCTAAGGATTTCCCCATTGGGTTTAGTGCTCAAACAACAGCCAGGAGAGTACCGGGTGATACATCACCTATCCTACCCAGAAGGGAACTCAGTCAATGATGCGATAGGTGAAGAGGACAGTAAGGTCACATATGCCACCCTGGAGGATGCAGTGTGACTCATCAGGGCTAAGCAGCGTGCCTGGTTGGCAAAAACAGACATAGAGGTAACATTTTGGGTACTGCCAGTTAGGCCAGCAGATTGGGGCCTGCTGGGATTCCAGGTGGATGGGCAGTATTATTTCGATAAGGCCATGCTGATGGGATGCTCCATAGCATGTGCCTCTTCCAAGATTTTCAGTAATTGGTTGCAGTGGGTGTTTCAGACGCGGTACAGGTACCAGACAGTGGTGCACTATTTAGATGATTTCTTGTTTATTGGAGAAGGGGAAAAAGAGACTGAAGCCATATTACAGGACTTCAAAGTGCTATGCCGAGAGTTGGGGGTGCCCCTAGCAGGGAATAAGACAGAAGGGCCCAGCTGAATGACAGAGTTCCTAGGGCTGGAGCGGGACACAATGCAAGAACTGTTCAGTTTACCAGGAAAAAAGGTGGAGAGATTACAGGGCTTATTGTGGAAGACTGGCGGCCGCAGGAGGGTGCAGCTCCAACAGGCACAACAGCTGTTGGGACACTTAAATTTTGCATGTAGAGCCATTGCCCCAGGGTGCTTGTTTATGCAGCATCTAGCCTGTGCAATGCAGGAGGCAACACAGCCCCACCACTGGGTAGATATTAATAGGGGGACCAGGGACGATATGTTGATTTGGGAACATTTCCTGCAGGGGTACAATGGGCAGACTTTCTGGCAGGATGATTGGCTATACAATACTGATCTGCATCTGTACACAGATGTGGCGGGTGGAAGTGGCATGGGGGTTTATTTCCAAGGAAGATGGTTCATGGAAACATGGCTGGATGACTGGGTAAGGGAAGGGGTGATGAAGGACATCACCTTCCTGGAGCTGTTTCCCATATGGGTGGCAATGTCTGGGGAGGTGAGTTCAGGAACAAGAAGGTAATATTCTGGAGTGACAATAGGGCAGTGGTGAAGGTACTGAACAAGAAGAGGACGAAGACAGACAGGGTCATGAGGGTTTTAAGTAGGATGGTATGTCTAGGCCTGACCTTGAATATGTCATTCAGGGACAGGCATATTGATGGTGTGGAAAATGTGATTGCTGATTGCCTCTCCCGATTGCAGATGGACAAATTTCAGACCATCGCACCTGGAGCAGAGTTTGGGGGGACCATCATCCTGATGTATGTATGAACGATTGGATTGGGGGAGCTGAAACACTGTTCCACAATTCCTGGGCCCCCAGGACCCTTAGAGCTTATGAAACCTCTTGGAGGGCATTTCAAAAATTCCAGGAACAATATGACAGTCAGGTAATTGGGGCTGTGACACAGAAGCAGGTAGCCCTATTCATTGTAGCAGGGTGGAACCAGCACATGGCGCATGCGACCATGTGGGTGCACCCAGCAGCCATAGGGCAGATCTGTATCCTGAGGGGATGGGAGGACCCAACAAAAAGCAACCTGGTCCGCAGAATGATGCAGGGCTGGATACGGGAGTGGATAAGAAGCAGGATACCAGAAAGCTGATATCGGAGGCTTTGATGAGGCAGTTGATGAGAATATTACCACAGGTCTGCAGCTCCAGGGGTGAAGCAGTGCTGTTCAAAGCTCTGTATGCTACCATGTATAGCGGGGCTTTTAGACTGAGTGAAGTGGTGGGGCAAGGTAAGAAGGTAGAAGACGGGGGGGCTGCAATGGGATGATGTTGAATGGGTTGGAGATGCAATTATCATACTATTAAGGAGATCAAAGACTGATCAGCAAAGACAGGGCAGTAGGGTGTGGTTAAGAAAGCATACTAATGCAAGCATTTGTCCAGTGGGGGCACTGCACGAGTATGTGACAGAATGTCAGAAAACAGGAAGCACAGCACTGTTCATCCATGGGGACGGCAGGCCAGTGTTGGGCTACCAAGTGACAGCAGTACTGTGCAAAGGCCTTAGATTCCTAGGGGAACTGGGGAGGGATACTCATCCCACTTGTTAAGGATTGAGACGGCCTCTACAATGGCAGCATAAGGCAGCAGGCCCACGGAGATTAAGGAGAAGGGCAGGTGGATGTTGGATTGTTATAAAAAGGACATACGAAAATTACCACAATAATGATGTTCCTGTTTTCTTTCCCATAGCAAGTACAAGAGTGCGGGGGGATGGGGGGGTATGGGGAGATGAAGATTCAAGAGACTAATTAATATGTTTTGGATTATGCAGAGAGGTCCCAGAGGTTCGAGGTGTAGATCTGCGGGCATTCGTTTATACACTGGGTGGAGAAATGGGCAGCCAGGAGACAAGGGAGAAAGCAGTTGTGTTTGGACAGCAACACCGTCAGGGCTGGTTTGGAAAGGACGGCAGGGGATGAAGTGGGTGCAGCTGTTGCCAGAACTCAGGGAGACCAGGAAGGAGCACAAGCAGCCTGATTTAATTGTGATACACCTGGGGGGCAACTACCTGGGTACAAGGCCCTGACTGGACATAAAAAGAATGGTGGCCATAGGTTACATTGGCCTGGTCCGAGATCGCGCCTCGAAGGGTGTGGCAACAGGCAGAGAGCCACAAGGGAATGGACAGGGCCAGGAAGCACATGAATGCATGGGAGGCCAGACTAATTGACGGCATGGGAGGAGTAGTCATCCACCATGGAATTTTAGAATGGGTGGATGAATTTTATAGGGGAGATGGGATACACCTCTTAGGACTGGGACTGGCATTGTTTAACACAGAGATAGGAAATGCCATTGAGTTGTGGCTACAACAGAGAGCTGGGAAAGGATAAGGAGAGGACGTAAAGCCAGTGGGGGGAGGGAGAAATGGGGAGAGGGGGGAAGTCCACCATCCATCACAAGCTGGAGGTGGACTAGTGGAAAAAGGGGGGAGGAGGACAGGAAAGAAAGGGAGGAAAAATGGAAAGCAATCAAAGGACACAGCATGAGAGGCAAGAGGCAGGGGTATGGTGTGTACGCTCATAGCTCTTGACAGTATAAGAGGAAGAGGCCGAGCCCCCCCAGGATATACATCTGGGGGGAGGAGAAGAAAAAGAAGAAAGGGATAAAATGTATCAATAGAATGTATCAATTGAAAATGAATATAGATGTATATATTGTATATAAATATTATGGGGAAGAAATGAGAAAATGGAAATGGGGAAGACAAATCATGTTATGACAATGTATTGTGAACAATGAGTTGTGACTATTCAGTAAATTGATTGCCAAACTGAGCAACCCCACATAAGTTTGTTGTGTCTTTATTGGAGGGGTTCTGGGGACAAAGAGGGTTGCCCAACTAAAGGGGTAGGACCCATTGTCACAAGGCCCTGACAATAAGTGGGGGGAAGCTCAGGGAGGGGGAAGGGGTGGGACGAGGAAGGGGGAAGGACCCAAGAAGGCCATGAGTTCAGGGAAGGGGAGGGCCTGATGAGATCACAAAAGGTGCAGGCAAAGGGGAGTGGTGGAAATGGTGAGGTGGCAGCAGATGAGTGGCCAAGAGAGCCAAGGGGCAGGTACTAAGGGGGCCTCTTATAAGGGACTGCACAGCAAGGGGAGCTCACAAAATTGCTCCAAGAGTTTTTCCCACCCACTCACCCTGAAGGAAAGCACAGAGGGCCCTGTGGTAGGTGGAGCACAGGGCGCCACTGTGGTAGATGGAGCACAGTGGCAGGCTACATGTATAGACTGCCAAAGGTGAATGGCTGAGGAAAAAGGGGAGAGGAGGACAGGAAAGAAAGGGAGGAAAAATGGAAAGCAATCAAAGGACACAGCATTGAGAAGCCAGAGGCAGGGGTACGGTGTGTACGCTCGAATCCCTTGACAGCATAAGAGGAAGAGGCTGAGCCCCCACAGGATGTACGTCAGGGTTGGGGGTAGAAGAAAAAGAAGAAAGGGATAGAATGTATCAATAGAATGTATCAATTGAAAATGAATATAGATGTACATACTGTATATAAATATTATGGGGAAGAAATGAGAAAATGGAAATTGGTAAGACATATCATGTTATGACAATGTACTGTGAACAATGAGTTGTAACTAGTCAGTAAATTGATTGCCAAACTGAGCAACCACACTTAAGTTTGTTGTGTCTTTGTTGGAGGAGTTCTGGGGACAAATGATGAAACACACAGTATGTTATCTACTGATAGCTATATTGGAAAGGAGAGTTTGGCAAACGCTACCAACAGCCATTGGATGTTTGAATTTTTTTTTCTGATAGAGTGAGTCAGTCCTAATAACAAACAGTAGTAATAATAAAAGTAATTTTTTGTAATATAGTTTGCAAGTAATATGTGAAAGCAACAGTTATAACATCCAAAGCTAACCATAACATGCTGCTAATGAGTATTTCCAGGTAACGTAGCAGTATAAGGGCCTCACACTCCCACTTACACATAACTATGTAGCCATAGAGCAGCCCTATAGGACAAGGAACCCTTGTAACACTAGTGTGCCAATATCTCAGCAACCGTAGCTGCCATAGAAAAAATGTAAGTGTTGTTGTAATCATGATAGTGCATGGATTGCATCACAAATCCTATGAAGACAGGTTGAAGTAACTGAACATGTACTCCCTGGAGGAAAGGAGGGAGAGAGGGGATATGATAGAGACATACAAGTATCTTACAGGGAGGAACAGGGTGCAGGAAAACACTATTTTTAAGCGAAAAAGATGTTCCAGGACTAGAGGGCATGGGATGAAGTTGGAGGGAGGACGATTCAGAGGAAACATGAGAAAGAATTTCTTCACAGAATGGGTGGTGGACAAGTGAACACCCTGCCAGAGGAAGTGGTGGGGGCTGAAACAATCACGGGATTTAAGAATGCATGGGATAGACATAAAGGAATTCTGGAGGTCAGGGGTAAGGGACAACAGACTTCTAGGAAAACAAACTGAACTTACAAGCTCAAATGGGCAGACTGGGTGGGCCATAGGCCCTTATCTGCTGACACTGTCTATGTATCTATGATAGTGGGACCTCCATGTGAAATAAGTCAACCAAATCCATATCTCACATCGTTTACAACATACAGACACCAAAAGTACTGAAAAGGCACCCTTGCAACCCTTGTGACACTAATTTGCCAATATCTCCGTAACCGTAGCAAGTAGGAAAAAAATTCCACTGCTGGTGTGTCGTGGGTTGAACACAGTATAGCTTTTATTGTCCTAAAAGCTAAATCACAAGCAGGCGACCATGGGATTTTATTTGGGAGTTGTTTCTTAGTCAAGTCAGTCAATGGGGTTGCAATTGCGGAGAAATCAGGGATAAAGCATCTATAATAACTAGCTAAACCCAAAAAAGATCTCACTTGTTTTTTTGTTTCTGGGACTGCACATTGGGCTACTGCCTCCACCTTCTCTATTTCTGGAAGTACTATTCCATTACCCAAAACAAAGCCCAAATATCTTGTCTCATTCATGGCTAGGGTACACTTGGAAGGATTAATAGTTAAACCAGCTTTTTCAATGGTATATAAAACATTAGACAAATGGATAAGATGTGTTGACCAGTCTGAACTGAAAATCACCACATCATCCAAATAAGCAGAATAGGAAGAGGGATCATTCAACAATTTATCCATAAATCTTTGGAAGGTGGCAGGGGCCCCATGTAAGCCAAGTGGCATACAAGCAAACTAGTATAATCCCTTAGGAGTGCTAAAAGCTGTTGTTTCTTTAGACTGTTCTTCCAAAGGGATCTGCCTATAGCCCTTTGTGAGATCGAGAGTAGAGATGTATTTTGCCTGTCCAATGTGATCTATTATATCATCCACTCTAGGAATTGGATAGCTATCAAACTGAGATACTTGACTGAGTTTACGGAAATCGAGACACAAACGGATACCCCCTTCCTTTTTAGGTACAATTACCATAGGGGATGACCATGGACTTCTAGAAGGTTCAATAATATTTAATTTATGTAATTTCTCAATTTCCTGTACAACCTCAGACCTACTTCTTTCTGGCAATCAATATGCCTTTTGCCTTATTGGGACAGAATCAGTTTTAATTGTATGTACTACATCAATGACTTTACCTGGGATAGTTGTTAAAACTTTGTATAATGTTGTAGTACATTTTCCAATTCTGCATGTTGCTGACTGGTTAAATTTGAGTTAATATGTACATCTCTAACAGTTTCCTCTGATTCAAGCCTTTTATAGGCAGAATCTAATTCAGTGTCTGAACTACTGGGCATAACATAAAGGTCAGCTTTAACATCAGAAGTAGGTCTCTCATGCCATTTCTTTAAGAGATTTGCATGATAAATGGGTGTACACTTTCGTCTCCCAGGTATCTCAACTTGGTAAGTGACAGGACCAGTCTGGGAAACAATGGAGTAAGGCCCCTGCCATTTCATTAAAAGCTTATTGTCATTGGATGGCAATAATAACAGTACTTTTTCCCCTGGATGAAATTGTTTTTCCTGAATTTTACTATCATAATAGCATTTCTGCTTAGTTTGGGCTACCATATTTTGTTCATGTGCCTTTTTTGTGTACTGCACTAGTCGCTTTCTAAGATTAACCAAATAGTCTAGAATATTGGTATATTTCACTGTGGTCTCTCCCTCCCATGTTTCTTTAACTATGTCAAGAGGTCCTTGGGGGTTTCTTCCATACAGCAAACTGAATGGTGAAAATCCTGTTGAGGCTTGTAGGACCTCTCGGTATGCAAACAGGAATAGGGGAAGATATTGATCCTACTTTTTACTTTCTTTGTCCACAAATTTCCTAATCATACGTTTTAATGTCTGATTAAATCTTTCTGTAAGACCATCGGTTTGTGGATGGTAAGGGGTGGTTCGTAATGTAGTAATTCCTAAAGTTTTGTACAATTCAGTGAGTAGTGCAGCATTAAAAGTTGTACCATGATCCATCAGGATCTATTTAAGAATACCCATACAACTGTAGAATTCCACTACTTTTTCTGCTATTTTTGGGGGTGTAACTGTTCTCAAGAGAAAAGCTTCAGGATATTTGGTTGCATAATCACAAAGGACAAGTATGAATCTATTACCCTTACTGCTTTTTACCAATGGTCCTACCACATCCATAGCTATTCTTTCAAAGGGTTGAGCTACAACTGGTAGGGGCATTAAGGTACTTGTCCCTGTGAGTTATCTGGCTGATTTGCTGACAGGAGGGACATCATCTGCAATACTCAGCAATGTCCTCCTATAGACCAGGCCAGAAGAATCGTTGCAATAGTCTAGCAGAAGTTCGACTCGCCTGCATGTCCAGCACTAGGATATCGTGCAAAATAGAAGATCTTTTCTACATTTCTGTGGTACCAGCATTTGTTCTATCTGTTCTTGAGTTTTAGGATTTATACATATTCTATATAGAATTCCATTCTGTTGTACAACATATGGTGAACCCAAAGGTACTTGTTTGTTAAGCTGTGAAAAGAAAGGGTTAAGTGTATTGTCATTTTGCTGTTCAGTTTTAATATCTACAATATGATATTGAGGCATGACATCACCAGTCCCATTTTGTTTTTGTTTCCAGTCTTTCTGTAATAATTTCTTTTCGGCCTTTGTTTTTCGTGGCCCTTTACCCTCTTCAAACAAAGAATCATCAAAAGAAAATATAGGGTCCTGTTGTATCAGTTATGACTGAGCCCTCATGGGTACAGCTGATAAGGCAGTGTCACATGAGGTTAAAAGGTCATTAAAGGCTGGAAAGTCCTGACCAATAATCAAAGGCACAGGTAAAGTGGGTACAACTCCTAATGTCACATCACATGTCTGTCCATTTATACATACTTGTGTCTGTGCAGTTGGGTACTGATGTACATCACCATGGATACAAATTACACCAGTGGGTTTAGTACTTAATAACTTGTTATCTAGTAGGTCAGCCCGGATTAAGCTTTGTCGGCTCCCTGAGTCCACCAGCCCTTCTACTTGAGTTCCATTTACCATAGTCTTCATGAAAAAGTTCCCCAAGTTCATAGAAGCTAGGTATGCAGACTTTTTCTTTGGGCAGAAACGTGCTATGTGTCCCAGTCCATGGCAATAATGGCATTCTATGGTGGATTCAGGTTTTTATGAAGCCATCTCCTGACCTTCCCCTCTAGTCTTAGCAATCCCTGTCCCAATTGATGAAACAATAGGTCTTACCGTAGTGGTTGTGGATGTTGTAGTAGGAATGACACTTTCTGTTCTCCTATACCCTTTTTGTACCGGTTGTTGTGCAGATAAGAAATCCTCGGCTAGGGTAATTGCAGCTTCGGTCATATCAGGATGGTGTTCCCTTACCCATAATTGGACATCCGCAGGCATAATCTGTACAAATTGCTACAACACAAACTGCTCAATGATGGCTGGTACAGTCTTTTTCTCAGGTTGTAGCCATTTGTGACATAAGTCATTCAATCTGGTATAGGTCTCCTGAGGTGGTACATGGGGTAAATGCTTTAAAGATTGAAACCTTTGTCTATATGTTTCTGAGTTAATGTCATATCTTTTTAGTATCTCCTTCTTCACAGAGGCATAATCATTAGCAATCTGGATATCCATACAGGTGTATGCCAATTGAGCTTTGCCAGATAGATATGGGGCAAGTCTTACCACCCATTGGGTAGCAGGCCAATTACAAGCCTGTGCTACATGTTCAAATGTTGTAAGATATGCCTCTATATCACCAGAGGGAGTCATTTTCGTTAATTTTATGTCTCTGGAATCTGTATGGGCGGCCCCTTGACCAGCCCCAACAAGTTGTAAGGCCTGTATTGTGTCAGCCCACCTCTGGTCTTGTCACCTTCTTTCTTCCTCTCTTTCCCTCAGATCTACCTCTCGCTGGCGTTCCATCTCCATCTGACATATAGCTAACCAGTGGAGTAAATCCCTGAGGTCTTCGGGGGGGATTCCAGCTGTTCTTCTTCTGGTCTCTTCACACCTGCCTCTTCCATCTTCTGTATGCCCTGTTTAACTTTAGGACATGTGGCAGCAGTTAATCCTTCAAGAAATGGTTCACCAACAGCAGCCGCTTGGGTTCTGGTCAAAACCCCTGATAAGGCACCAGCTTCCTTGAGTTTATGTGCCATGTACCTGTTGAAAACCACTTGTGACCTGGATACTATGTGCAGTATCTTTACTGGAGTCCACCTATTCCTTAGGGATCTCCAATCAACCCCATTCCTGGTACCAAATGTCATGGGTTGAACAAATCAGGTCACACAGGAATCAACAAATTTGGTACAACGTACCTAAACGGTATGATTTTTATTAAACAAACAAACAAAAAAAATTAAATACAAAAAAAAAATAACAGCTTACAGCAGTGAACTTATGATAATAAACAAACAAAATAAAACTTGAAAACAGCACAGCTTCCCTGCCAAGGGTCTAGCAGTGGAACATAATCTTGTGCAGTATAACAGAGAGCAGGAGGTCCTCACATGAACTATCCCTAACAGCATCTAACCTGAGGATCTAGGCTGGCTTCTTTTAAAGAGTGGAGCTCCACCTCTTAGCTCAAAGCCCCACCTAATTATTAAGTTATTTCCAGGAAGTCTTCTTATTTCTTTATACAATCAATTACATAGAATACACATATATGAAAGGCATAACAAATAATCCATTATTATGACATCAACAGAAACACTATAATGCTCTATCAGATATTATTGCACATTTCTTGCAGAGTGGGCTGCATTATAGACAACTCCTCCCCTTTTCTAAAGGTAACCTAGGAGCTGCAGCATATAAAAGAAGGGAGAAAGGTGCTGCTGCTGACTTTCTATAGGAGACAGCACCTTTCAAGGACACCAGCACTGATTGGAGACATGACACTCCTGGGAGTTGTGTAGGTAGACCACAATTTAGTTCTTCTCTATTATCCTGTATTTTAGTTAATTTGCTATCTGTTTATCCTTTCCAAGAACAGGCTATTCCAATCTGCACCTGTACATATCCTAAAGAAAACAAAATTTAAATTGGCATTGGTAATTTCTTAAGTTTGACTGTCAATCCCAGCTTGCTTTTTACATTGTGAAAGAACCTTTGCCTACCAAGTCTGTTTACAGATCTTTAGTTGCTTTCATTCTTTAAGTCTGCACAGCTCATTTAGACCATTTCTGCACATTTAAGGGCAATACAGGGAAAAAGTGCTTATATTTAACTGGACCATGATGTACAAGAGCAGAAATAGGAAGGGGATGAAAAATAGTTTAAATTGTAATACACAGCGCCAGATGGTCAGTCTGACTGCAGCATATTCTGACTATTTTACACAGAAAAGGGGGGATAGAAAGAGATAGGAAGACATAAAATGAAGGAGTAAAGTGCTGTTGTGCAACAGTCTTTGGAACAGATGTAGGAGAGAAGAAGAAAACGTCAGGTTCAGCTAAGCACTATTCACATGGGGGGGTTCAACTACCACATGGTGTAATATATGATTTCCAAAGTTGTTTCTGCAGATTAAGCTGTGGGTAGCAAAAACTCTGTATCTCACTTTGTTTTCGAGATACGGGTGCTGAACATCATGGATGCTGCAATGTTATCCTAAAGGAAATTTCTCAACTTTAGAACACTGTAACTTTGGGCCAGTTGAATGTTTTGGCACCAAACCACTGAAAGGTACATCTGTGGGATCAGGGCTTGCCACCCTGCAAATTTCTGCCTAAAAGCCCGACCATTTTGTTGCAGGGGGATGGCAATGAATTACAGTTTTTGGGCAAAGTTCTTTCACAAATTGCGAAAGTTTCGCAAAAAACAGCATGAAACTTTTGCGTTTGAAAAAGTGTAGTGGCAGTTTTTTCCGAGATTTGTGAAAGTACCGGGACTCTAAGTTTTAAAATGACATTTCTGGGGGGTTTTACCCCAAAAGAAAGATAGGGTTGGCATCCTCAGGACCTGACAAGGTAAACCCAACAGTCAGTGTTTACCTAGGGTGTCCCAAATTTAAACGCCATGCATTTTTCTCTCTCAATAACTGAAAACAAGATGACCACAGCATGAAAGTAAAAAGGCCATTTGAGAAAGCAAAATGAACTGGCAGCAGTTTTCGTGAGACACATATATTTTTTTCCTATTGACTATAATGGGAAACTTGTTTTTTGAATAACTTTTGAACAATGTAATATTTTTTCACCAAATCTTTGAAAGGCACATCAGTGACCCAGACTGCATCTTCTCTGAAGATTTCAGACCAAACGGACAAATCATGCAGGCTGTGGGTGTGAGCAAAGAAACACTCAAAAAGTAAATTTTTGTTGTTTTTTTTTGGTGTTCTGTAGCTCCACAGCTGTACATCTGACCATAATGCAACTTGCCAGATCCAGAGATCTATAGTACCAGACCATGAATGCAAAATTTCAGGCAAATCTGTCATACAGTGGAAAAATTATTAAGGTGCACAATGTGAGGTTTAACATTAAAGTGCTTACTCAACCCTAACTATACTTGTGCCACCACGCCAGTGTAATATATATTAGAGGCAAAAAAACTCTGTTTAATGCATCAGTTAGGGTTATTCCACAGTGACAAAAGTGAGGAAATTTGGTGTTAGGGTTGAAAACCCCCCTTGCACCCCCTCAGCCCGCCCCCCAACTGGCATCGGGGTGTGCGTTGGGGTCATTGGCCCTAACTCTCACCCCATCACATGCAGGAACAAGCTGAGGCATAGGAGAATGGGGTGACAGTTAGGACTGATGACTCCAACGCACACCCAGATGCCGGTTGGGGGGGCGGGCTGAGGGGGTGCAAGGGGGAGTTTTCAACCCTAACACCAAATTTCCTCACTTTTGCCACTATGGATCAACCCTAACTGATGCATTAAATTGAGTTTTTTGCCTCTAATTTCCCTTCTTTTTGAGAATGAGGACTATAAATAGTGAAAGGAATGTGGTGGTGGGAGCGCGGGACCTTTGGGCCCCGCACTCCCACCATGTGTTTTTTGTGACATAGTAACGGTAAGTGCAATGCAAATGCAAGTGCTAATGGTTACACACATGGTGATGCAAATGTAAATTGTAAAGCAAACGTTAATAGAAACGCAGGGGCAAAGTGACGTCAAACCGAACAGTGACGCAAACAGAGATGCAAGCCATATGAAAACACAACTGGTAATGTGACGGTGATGATGCTGCTATTGTAAAGGCAAATGATAACTGTTACAGCAACGATAATGCCAAAGGAAACAGAAATGGAAACTCAAACGCAGGTACGTAAGGAAACTCAACCCATAATGTGCATGATCATGGTACTGCAATTGTAAACGCAAATGGTAATGGTAACAGCAACAATAAGGCCAAAGAAAACAGAAACACAAACAGAAGCACGTATGAAAATGCAAACCATAATGTGCACAGGCACGGGAACACAACTGGAAATGCAAATGGTAATGGTAAGAACAACGATGATGCAAAACGAAAGACAAATGCAAACAGAAAAGGAAGGGCGGTCGCCAACAGAATTGGTAATGCGCATGGTGATGCTAAGTGAAACACAAACACAAACAGTAGTGGAGACAGAAATGGTAACAGTAACGCAAATGCAAGCGCAAATGGAAAGGGTAACGCACACGGTGGCATACACAGGAACGGAAATGCAAATGGGCACGGAAACAAAAGTGTAAAGCTTACGTGTAACAGGAACTGGAGCACACACCCTATTTTTCCCGAAAAGCTCCACTGAGAAACACAGTGAATACAAAAAATGTATGCATTATAATGTGCCTCAGAGCAGAAAAGGAGCAATTGTTTATTGTTTATTGAATAGAATCAGAATTACAATCCTTTGAGTCATAGACTCTTTTGCAAAGGCTCCACATCAGATCACAGTAAAAAAGAAATACACATACAGTAAAAAATACACATACAGTATTAAAGTAACAGTACACGGTTATGCAGTCCTAGCTTAATCTTATTTAGATGGTTACATTAACTGGGAGCATACAAGATGTCCCATGTCAGATAGTACAGGATGCAGTTTTGTAGGATCTTGAGGGACCCCGAGTCAAATATCTGGACAAGGGAAAAGGAGAGTAGGGGGACATGGGAGGGAGGCTGGCACCAACTAAAATAAAGCATGTTAATTACAGTCACAGTTTGTCGAGTCAAGGAGTAGGGTTTTGAGACCTGACTTAAATAGATTGAGACTATGGGTCATGGAGATGGGGGGCGGTAGGCTGTTAAGCCATAGAGGGGTGCGGTAGCAGAAAGATCTTTGCCCAAGAGATGTTCTACAGTGGGGGACAAGGAGGGAAGTGTTAGCTGTGAGCCTTTTTGTGTGCCTGTGGGGGGCTGCATGGATAATAGGGTGGAGGCTGATAGGGGCTTGCTGGAGTTGTATTTTTTTGGCAAGGAGGCAGGTGTGGTACTTGAGTCTGCCCTGGAAGTTTAGCCAACCAGTATGTTTATAAAGCTCACATGTGTGTGTTAACCTGTCACATCCTGTGACTAGGCAGCATGCTTTGTTAAGGGCAATGTTGATGCTGCGTAGGACAGTTAGATCAGCAGATCCATAAATGACTATTCCGTAGTCCACCAAGGAAAGGATAGAGGAGGAGACAGCGAGATGCATGGCCTGGGGAGGTAAGCAGTGCTTAAGCCTGTAAAGGATCCCCAATCTAGTGATGATAGAGGAGGAGACGAGTTGTATGTGATTATGGTAGGAGAGGGAGGTGTCTAATGCGATTCTGAGATATTTAAAGCATGAAACCTGCTCCAGAGCAGAGCCATGTGAGTTTTTTACAAGTAGGGGCACATGACAGTGGGGGCTTTGGCGGTGTGCAAAGAGCATGGACTTCATTTTCTTGTAATTGATCATAAGGTGGTGTTCAGAGAACCATGATTCTAGCTCCCTAAAGTAGTCCTACAGGGCTAGTTGAAGAGAATTAGTCTGAGGGTGTTTCCAGAACACTACTGCATCATCAGCATAGAGTAGCAAGCGACCACTACAAGACTTAGGGAGAGAGTTTAAAAAGAGGGTGAAAAGTAGGGGTCCGAGTATCGACCCCTGCGGGACACCAGAACAAACAAGTTTGCATGAGGAGAGAGTTGTGTTACTAAATTGGTAATATCTCAGTAACCATACGATGTCATAGGGCTATGCATTTTCTGTGGTGAAAAATCCGTATCTCACACCGTTTCTGAGATACGAGCCCCAAAAGGTGCGGCAGGCGCCACCATGTTAGTCTATGGGAAAAAACTTCAACTTTGGAGTACCAAAACTTTGCGTTTGTGCAATATTTTGTCACCAAACCACCAAAAGGCACATCTTTGAGATGTTGGCTACGTTCCTTCCAAATTTCAGCCCAAAAGACCAAACCGTTCTTTTGCAGCAGGGTGGCAAAGAATTCCTGTCATTTTGGCCATAGTCTAGAAAAGTAGTGTCGTGATTTGTGACACCTTTCACAAAAATTTGCGAAAGTGTCACATGTGTGACACTACTTTGTGACACTACTTTTCCTACAAATTTGAAAAACTTATTTCTGGGGTGTTTTACCCCAAAATAAAGACATGGCTAGCATCCTCAGGGCTTGACTAGGTAAACACAAAAAGAATTATGTCCCTAGATGGTCCCAATTTTAAATGCCAAGCATTTCTGTGATCAGTAACTGAAAACAAAATGTTGGATTTGTGACACTACTAGGGCTATTTGTGACACTAAAAAGTGCGCTTTCGACACTTTCAAACTTTTTGTCAACTTTTCCCATTGACTTATAATGGGAACTTGTTTTTTGAATAACTTTTGAAAAGTTTAATATTTTTCATGAAATCTTCAAAAGGCACATCAGGCACCCCGGCCACACATTCCGTGATATTTTTGGACCAGTCGCATAAACCATGCTACCTGTAGGCATGAGCAAAGGATGCGCAAAATAACATAACTGCATGCATAAATGTCACTTAGTAACTCCACAGCCGTATATCCGACTGGTACAAAAGTTGCCAGATCCCAAGATCTATGGTTATGCCCTATGTCTGCCAAATTTCAGGCAAATCCGTTGAACAGTGGCAATGTTATTAAGGTGCAAAGTTTCACCATTTAACCTTAAAAGGGTACTCAACCTTAACTATGGTAGCACTACCATGTATATAATGTGTATATATATATATATATATATATATATATATATACATACATAGATAAACAAATGGTCTTACATAAATGAGATATGCAATGGGGCTACTGGAAATATCAGTGATATTTCCCCCGAGTGCAGTTTGACCATATGACCTCACAAATGGTGGAGCCATGAGTGAGATGACAAGGACAAACCGCATGAGGGGTAATATCACTGATATTTCTGATAGCTCTATTGCATATCTTATTTATGTAAGACCATTCGATTTTTTTTGTTGATTTGGTTTTCGTTTTATTTATGTTTTTAATGCATATTTTTTGTGTTTTTCCCCTCGCTGTTTGTTTCAGTTTGGGCTGAATAGTAGGTTGAGATGCTAGTGTGGTAGCTAGGCTCTATATCTACCTCTGTTGGTAATGTGCGATTTGATTGGCTGCTTTATTTCTGTGGGTGGGCTAAATAGTTTTTTCCAATATATCAACAGTAGCTCCTGGTTAGCAAGGGAGCGAGGAAGCAAGCTTTTATTACTCTACATTTATTTGTATTTTTAATGTTCAGTATCTGGTTGATCCTGCTTTTTAGTGTTCAGCCCCTTCAGACATCAGACGAGGACATTGCCGGCTGGCAAGAATAGGAGTTTAGGAGAGGAGGATGTTCCCGTTTGGTGGAAGCAGTGAGAGCTGGTGGGAGGCAGGGAGTTGAACTCTTAGGTCAGAAGGGACAGCAGTAGTGTTTCGGGCCTTTTTTTTTTGCTAGAATTTCTGATAGTGGATTTTATTGTTTTTTTTGTGAGAGAAAATCAAACCCCCAGTGAGAAAAGACCTTTCAGTGTGAATGTCAGTTTCACATTGAAAAGGGTTGAGAGTTGCAGTCAGAGAGTGGATGTGGTTGGATGTGTAATGAGGGGTACTTAAGTGCAGTTAGTGCCCCTGGTGTGCTTAAGTGCAGATAGTACCTCTGCATGACCTACTGTGTGGATAAATGACCTACAGTGATAATAAATGTGATATCCTTATTGTAGGTCAGACCACCACGTAAATAAAGATATTTGCTGAAATGTATCCACACAGGCATTTTAAATATATAGTAGTATATATATATATATATATATATATATATATATTCATGGATAAAACTCCATTTAATGCATCAGTTAGGGTTGTTCCAAAGTGAAAAGTGAGTAAATTCGGTGTTGGGTTGAAAGCCCCTTGCACCCCAGTCCGCCCCCAACTGGCATCGGTGTGCATTGGGTTATCAGCCCCAACCTCACCCCACCACATGTGTAAACAAGCTGAGGTATAGGAGAATGGGGTAAGAGTTAGGACCGATGACCCCAACGCAAACCCGGATGCCGGTTGCAGGGGCAGGCTGGGGTGGTACAACCCTAACACTGAATTTCCTCACTTTTGTCGCTGTGGAACATCCCTAACTGATGCATTAAGCTGGGTTTTTTGCCATTAATTTCCCTTCTTTTTGAGAAGGAGGACTAAACTTAGTGAATAGAATGTGGTGGTGGTAGTGCAGGCCCTTCAGGTCTCACGCTGCCACCATGTGATGTCTTGTGACATAGTAACGGTAACTGCAATGCAAATGCAAGTGCTAATGGTTATGCACATAGTGATGCAAACATAAATGATAATGCAAACGTTAATAGAAATGCAAGCTCAAAGTGATGCCAAAGCAAACGGAGATGCAAGCACATACAGAAATGCAACTGGTAACATGCACGGTCATGGTACTGCTATTGTAAATGCAAATGGTAACTGTTACAGCAACAATAATGCCAAAGGGAACAGAAACGGAAAGGCAAACGCAAGCGCATACATAAACACAAAGAGTAATGCGCATGGTCATGGTACCACAATTGCAAATGCAAATGGTAACAGTAACAGCAAAAATAATGCCAAAGGAAACAGAAACAGAAAGGCAAATGCAAGCGCATACTGAAATGCAAACCATAATGCACATGGTCATGGTACTGCAATTGGAAACGCAAATGGTAATGGTAACAGCTAAAACAATGCCAAAGGAAACAGAAACGGAAACGCGAATGCAAGCACATACTGAAACACAAACCATTACGTGCACGGTCACGGTACCGCAACTGTAAATGCAAATGGTAACGGTAACAGCAACAATAAGGCCAAAGGAAACAGAAATGCAAATGTAAGCGCGTATGGAAACGCAAACCGTAATGCGCATGGTCACGGTACCGAAATTGTAAATGCTAATGGTAATGGTAACAGCAACAATAACGCCAAAGGAAACAGAAATGGAAACGCAAACACAAACGCGTATGAAAACGCAAACTGTAATGCACACAGTCATGGTACCGCAATTGGAAACGCAAATGGTAATGGTAACAGCAACGATAACGTCAAAGGAAACAGAAAAGCAAACACAAATGCAAGTGCATATGGAAATGCAAACTGTAACGCGAATGGGAACGCAATTGGAAATACAAATGGTAATGGTAACAACAACGATGACACAAAACGAAGGACAAATGCAAACACAAATGGATGGGCAGCCGCAAATGCAAATGGTAATGCACACGGTGACGCAAAGTGAAACACAAACAGAAACAGTACTGTAGACACAAATGGTAAGAGTAATGCAAATGCAAGCACAAACAGAAATGCAAAGGGTAACGCACACGGTGGCGTACACGGGAACGGTAACGCACACAGGTATGGAAACACAAGTGGAAACGCTACGTGTAACAGTAACTGGAGTGCACTCCCTGGTTTTTCCCAACAGCTGCATAGAGAAACACAGTGAGTACAAAGAAAGTATGCATAATAATGAGGCTCGGAGCAGAAAATGAAGAGTTGGAATACTAAATTGCTTATATCTCAGGAACTGTACGACATAGAAGAAAAAAAATTCATATGAATTATGACTTTCCTGGCTAGTTTTGTACTTAGCATTTTTCCGACAAAAAGTCTATATCTCGTACAGTTTCCGAGATACGGGCCCCAAAAGGCACGGCAGACGCCTCAATGTTAGTCTATGGGAAAAAGTGTCAACTTCGCAGCACTGTAACTTTCCATCCGTGCAATAGTTTGTCAACAAACCACCAAAAGGCACATCTGTTGGATGTTGGCTTTCTTCCTTCCAAATTTCAGCCCAAAAGACCAAACCGTTGTTTGCAGCAGGGTGGCAAAGAATTTCTGTTATTTTGAGCATAGTGTTGCAAAACAGTGTCGCAAATCACAACACTTTCGCAAATGAAATCACGAAAGTGTCATGAGTGTGACACTACTTTGTGACACTACTTTTCCAAAAATTTCAAAAATATATTTCTGGGGTGTTTAACCCCCCAAAAAAGACATGGCTAGCATCCTCAGGGTCCAACTAGGTGAACACAAAAAGAATTATGTCCCTAAAGGGTCCCGAATTTAAATGCCAAGCATTTCTGTGACCACTAACTGAAAAAAAATGGCTGACTCATGACACTACAGGGGTAATTTGTGACACTAAAAACTGCATTTGAGACACCGTTGAACTTTTTGTTAACTTTTCCTCTTTGACTATAATGGGAAAATTGTTTTTTGAATAACTTTTAAACCGTTCAGTATTTTTTCATGAAATCTTCAAAAGGCACATCGGGGACCCCAGCCGCATGCTCCCTGATGTTTTCGGACCGGTCACACAAACCGTGCGACCTGTAGGCGCGAGCAAAGAATGCACAAAAAAACATGCTTGCACACACGAATGTCACTTAATAACTCCACAGCCATATATCGGACCGGTACGAAAGTTGGCAGATCCCAAGATCTATGGTTATGTCCTGTGCCTGCCAAATTGTAGGAAAATCCATTGAATGGTGGCAAGGTTATTAAGGTGCAAAGTTTCACCATTTAACCTTAAATGGGGTACTCAACCCTAACTATGGTAGCACTACTGTGCTACCATAATATATATATATATATATATATATATATATATATATATATATATATATATATATATATGTGTGTATATAGATATATATATAAAATGTCCCCTTACCAGACTGGACCCCGTATTTCACACCTTCAGCTGCTTTACTTTAGATTGTCTGCCCCACCATTGCTCCCTCTATTCCTCCCTTGCTCTTCCCTCCCTCATAGCCAGATGCTTCGCTCACTGCACCTCCTTTATCTTTAAAATCTGGATTGGTTCCCTCCCCTCCTACCTTACCTCCCTCCTCTCCACCACACCATCCTCCTCTTACACTCCCCGTAACTCTAGCTATCACTCCCTTGCTCTCCCTCCTAGAAAATCTTCAAATGGCCAGGCTGCTTTCTCTTACTGTTTCCCCACACTATGGAACTCTTTCCCCCCTAAACATCTGCTCTGCCCTTCTATGTGCTCATTTTCCTCCCTACTCCATGACTTCTCTACCCAGATAAGCAACTGCTCCTGATGGTTGTCCGCATTCCCTTTACTCTCTACTCACTATTCCCCTCCTCCTATTCTTTCCTTATTCTACCCCCTTCTGCTATTTCTGGGCTATCCCAGCACCTTGATTCAGTCCCTCTTGATTCTTAATGATAGCTGTCCCTCCCTCTTCCTCTTATGGCACCCTGCACTTTATCTGTTCCTCCTTGATACTCTCTAGGTTACAATGTTCTCCACATCCCTGGTTGTACTACACAAATATGGTATAAATTGTTTAATTTGCTTATTTAATTGTAGCTTATATTGTTACTTGGTCTTACTCCTGACATGTCAATTTATATAATTTGTATTGCTTTGACTGTTCTCTTTTCCCAAGTACCCTTCACCCCAGGATGCATCTGGAAACAAGTTGCTACCAGCTCAGTATGTCTTTCCAAGTGAACCTTTTGAAATAAATAAATATATCCTTCCCTGGTGGTCTAGAGGACTCCCCTCCCTGTACCCATTCTGCCTGTATAATATAATATAACCTATAACTTTCCCTGGTGGTCTAGTGGACTCCCATCCAGGCAGGCAGTGCCCCACCAACCTGCTCTCCCATCCAACTCCCAAGCAGGCAACCAGCACAGCCTTCCACTTTCTACCATGGCTCACCACCAACTGAGCTGTCAATGAGCATGTATTGTACAATTAGCTGTTACAGTACACCCTCACTGACAGCTTAGTCGGTGGCCAGTCATGGTGGAGAGTGGAGGGCTGTGCCAGTCATCAGGTCAGGGATGGGATGGGGGAAGCAGGGTGGTGGGGCACTGCCTGCCAGGGGGGGGGAGGCCACTAGACCACCAGGGAAGGATGTATGATATATTATACAGGCAGATTGAGGATAGGGAGTGGGGCCACTAGACCACCAGAGAAAGATATATGATTGTGTATGAGGAGATCAGGGATAGGAAGGGGGTCCACAAGACCATCAGGAATGTGATTACTCATCATAACAAACTCAGGTCAGAGCCAACAAGACTGCATAATGTTATTTTACCGGGATTAGGAGCCATCTACAGGGAAATTGCTTTTATATGAACCCTCAACCAGCTCAGTATATTTCTTTTGAACTGCCTGCCAATAACAATATTCCCCTGTGATTGCTGGCCCTGTTAAAGTTAACACATTCTCTGATGTCCACAGGTACATCCTACCCTCTGACTGCCAGGCTTATTAATAAAAAATCATTCCCTGGTGTGCAGTGGCTCCATCGTTGTTCGATCGCCTACTGTGTTAATAAATAACTTCCTTGCTGCAGTGTAAGGTCGATCTGGTCTAGTGGTATGGAGGGATGAAGCGCTGGGAGAGCATAGGCATGCATGCACCAGGAACTTTAACTCATGGTTGAAGAACTGGTGCTGTGAGGAAGGGTTTGGATTCATTGGTGACTGGGGACCCACCTGGAGGGATGGAGGTTTGTTCAAGCCTGACGGCCTGCATCCATCCTGGAGGGGAATCCAAGCACTCAATGATGAGTTTAAATGCTACATTGACAAGCATTTAAACTAGCAAAGGGGGGTGGCAGGCCAGCAAGGAGGGTACCTACTTGCTCACCCCCACAGCTAGCAGTGGAACCAGTGAACCAGAGGAGGGCTATCTCTGCAAAGCAGTGTGCAAAAGATGGAGATTAGTGTCCAAAAGGTGGATAAGCAGAAAAGGGCAAAATTCAGCAGAAGGGCAGACAGCAAGGAGAACCAGGGATAAATGACAACCAAGGAAGGGGCTGGAGTAGAACAGTGAAGCAGTCTAGGGAGGTCAAATCATGGAAAGCCATGTGTGCAAATGCCAGGAGCCTTAGCAACAAGATGGAAGATCTGGAGGCTGTCATGGTACAGTCAGACCTGGACATTGTGGCCATCACTGAAACCTGGTGTAATGATAACCATGACTGGGAGATGGCCATACCTGGCTACAACATATTCAGAAGAGACAGAGCAGGCAGGAAGGAGGAGGAGTGGCACTGTATGTGAAAAATGACATAAGGGCCACACAGATCCAGGAGGAACAAAATGGGGGACAGATACTGTGGGTTAAGCTGGAAAGGAAAATGGGGCCAGCCATCCGCACAGGTGTGGTCTATAGACCACCAGCCCAGGAGGAAGAAACAGATAGGGAGCTGATGCTAGCCATCCAAAGGATGGCAAACAAGGGTGAGGTAGTACTGGTTGGAGACTTCAATATTCCAGACGTGGACTGGAGCATCCCAGCAGCAGCATCAACTAGGAGCAGATTTATCCTGGACTCCCTTCAGGGTGCCTTCCTCAAGCAACTGGTCATGGAACCAACTCGGCAGAAGGCAATACTGGACCTTCTGCTCACAAACAGGGACAGTGTGATGGGGGTAACAGTGGGGGAGCACCTGGGTAACAGTGACCACCAGTCATTGTGGTTTGAAATCACAGAAAGAGCAGAACCAAACCACACAAAAACACGTATCCTGGATTTTAGGGGGCAGACTTTGGGAAAATGGGAGATACCTGAAAGAGGCATTAAGGGAATGGGACAGGAATCAGGGGTTGAGGAACAGTGGGCAGTATTTAAAATGGGGATTATAAGAACAACAGAATTATGCATTAAGCAGGTTAGCAAGAGGAAAAGGAAGAGGAGACCATTATGGTTTTCCAAAAGGTAGCAAAAGAAAGTGAAAGCCAAAAGATTGCATTCAGGCAATACAAAAGACACAGGCAGAAGGGGATAGGGAGAAGTACCAGGAAAACAAAGGGAGGCAGGGAAGTCAGTAAGGGAAGCCAAATCTGAGACAGAAGAACACATTGCAAAATCAGTGGGTAAAGGGACAAAACCTTTTACAGGTACATAAGTGAAAAAAGAAAGACAAAGGGAGGGATAGTGAGACTGAAGGGAGAGGATGGGAGCCACGTGGAGGATGACAACAGTAAAGCTGACATAGTGAACAGGTATTTCTGCTCAGTCTTTACTGAGGAAGTGGGGGGTAATGGGTCTGAAGGGAGTACAAGGGGTGAGAATGATGCAGAAATGGACACAAGTCCCTTTACACGAGAAAGGATCCTGAAGGACCTGGAAGTAATAAGAGTTGATAAAGCAATGGGGCCAGATGGGGTGCACCCCAGGGTCCTTAAAGAACTAAGAGAGGTGGTGGCTGAACCTCTGGCTATCCTGTTTAGCCAATCACTGGAAACAGGGGAGGTACCCAAAGACTGGAGGACAGCAGATGTAGTCCCCTTATACAAAAGTGGGAACAAAGAGAAGCAGGAACTACAGACCAGTCAGCCTCACCTGGTAGTGGGAAAGATCATGGAAGCACTACTGAAGGAGAAGATTGGTGGAACATCTGGTTGTCAATGGACTACAGGACCCAAGGCAGCATGGTTTTACCAGGGGGAGGTCATGTCAGACCAACCTCATTGAATTTTTTGACTGGGTGACTAGGGAGGTGGATCAGGGGAGGGCAGTGGACATGGCTATCTGGACTTCAGCAAGGCCTTTGACACTGTGCCACATAGAAGACTATTACACAAACTGGGGAATATGGGTGTGGGCAGGACAGTAGTGTGGTGGATAGGTAACTGGCTGAGTGGCAGGACACAGAGGGTGGTGGTAAATGGCTGTCACTCCACAGAGGGAAGAGTGACCAGTGGGGTACCACAGGGATCAGTGCTGGAACCGGTCCTATTCAACATCTTTATCAGTGACATTGCGCAGGATCTAGAAGACAGAATTTCACTGTTCGCTGATGACACAAAGCTCTGTAACAGAGTAGACACACCAGAGGGTGTAGACAGAATGAGAAAGGACCTGCAGAAACTTGAAGAATGGTCAAGGGTTTGCAGTTGAAATTCAATGCAAAGAAGTGCAAGATAATGCATATGGGGCACAAAAACCCTGGCACAATATATCAGTTGGGGGGTGAGGATATGGCATGCACCAAGCAGGAAAGGAATCTTGGGGTTGTCATCTCTGATGACCTCAAGGTAGGGAAACAGTGTGACAAGGCATCAGGTAAAGCAAATAGGATGCTGGGATGTATAGGCAGGGCATCACCAGCAGGAAAAGGGAGGTCATAATTCCGCATACAAGACACTAGTGAGGCCCCACCTGGAGTACAGTGTACAGTTCTGGAGACCATACCTACGTAAGGACATAGACAGGGTAGAGAAGGTTCAGAGGAGGGCAACAAAGATGGTGCATGGATTGCATCACAAGTCCTGTGAAGACAGGTTGAAGGAACTGAACATGTACTCCCTGGAGGAGAGAAGGGAGAGAGGGGATATGATAGAGACATATAAGTATCTTACAGGGAGGAACAGGGTGCAGGAAAACACTATTTTTAAGCGAAAAAGATGTTCCAGGACTAGAGGGCATGGGATGAAGTTGGAGGGAGGACGATTCAGAGGAAACATGAGAAAGAATTTCTTCACAGAACGAGTGGTGGACAAGTGGAACACCCTGCCAGAGGAAGTGGTGGGGGCTGAAACAATCACGGGATTTAAGAATGCATGGGATAGACATAAAGGAATTCTAGAGGTCAGGGGTAAGGAAATAGACTTCTAGGAAAACAAACTGAACTTACAAGCTCGAATGGGCAGACTGGGTGGGCCATAGGCCCTTATCTGCCGACACTGTCTATGTATCTATGTATCTATGTATGTCTTGCCTCCCACAACATCAGTGACCCAAGTACAGGAACATGCTCAGGATTGCTGAGGGTCAGAGAGAAGACTGAGTGTTCATCAGATAGCTGTCCTGTTCCTGGGTGGGAAGGCATGCTGACTCGATCTTTGCTTCTCCCAGATGAAGGCAGTAATCCAAGGGGGGGGATGTGGAAATGGCTAGCACAGACTATCTACTTACCTAAAGTCACACACTACCACCTGGATGACTGGCTCAGTCCTAGATGTGAGTGACTGGTTGGGGGGAGGATGGCTTTCCCCTTCCTCGCCCTATCATGGAGGGGGGGCAATCCATGGGGAACTTAAGACTCTCTGGCCTGGGACAGGGAAGTGGCAGACAGGGGAGGTGGGGACAGGGCTGAGAGCCTGCCTAAGTTAACTAGCATGGCAAAAATGTTTATGGAGGGGGGAATATGCTGCAGTATGTCTGACCTTAACACATATACAGCCATAACAGGGGTTACAGTAAACCTACCAAGTATAAGTAATATGTACAGGATCTCTTACTAGGAGGCAGTATAGCACAGTGGTTTAAGGCTCTGAGCTGCAAACCTGGAGACCGGGGGTTGAATCCCACAGCCCCCACTTGCATACCGTGTGACCCTGAGCAAGTCACTTAACTTTCTCGTGCTCCCAGGTTGCACCTGGAAACAAGCTTTGGCTTGGTGTGCCTTTCCTGGTTAAACAATTTTCCCCTAGTAGGGTACTATACAGTCAGAGGGAGGAGTCTTAATAGGACAAGGTTACTTAGACCTGTAGAATTAGGATCCACAGTTCTTAGATAGTTATTAGGAAGGATAAGAAAGGTTAGACATATTGTTATACTTATCTGATGGGGAAGGAGTTCACATCCCGTGAGACTGTGAAAGTAAAGAAAAAAAGGTTAATATGGAGTAAATACAGTAGTGGGAACAATAGAGAGGAGAGATATATACAAAAGGGGTATAGTGTAGTGTAAAAGGTAAAAAAATATTGATTTGGATAGAAAGTTACAGACTTAAATGAAGTAACAGATATAGAGGCATGTGTAATTTAAGTAGTATATTAATATCATTAACTGTTTACCATGAGCATCCAGACAAAACACAAAAAACAGAATAATGAAATGTTCATAACCAAGTTACTCATGTGTTTTCAGCTTGACTTGCACATTGTTGTTAGTGTGTGGTGTATATCACTTTAAGAGATCAGTATAAATGAGATGTACATTTGTATTCCTCAGATCCACCCTGATGAAGGCCCATTGAAGGGTTGAAGCACTGGGGCTAGTGGGTGCACACCAGCATATTGCCAAAAACTAAATCTTGCATTGAATCTATGAGTGCTGAGCTTTCTTTTCTTTTCTTATTACAAGCTGGCTGCTTTGCTCATGCACCACCTTTTCCAGTGTGCACCACTCTACACTACTTACACTACAGCCACAGCACTGACCACTGACCATCACAGGCCTGACCCTTCCACCCCCTACAGTTACAGGACTGTACCTCTCTAACAGTCACATGACTGAAACCTTCCACTGTCAGTCACAGCACTGGGCACCCACCCCTGATAGTCACAGAACTGATCCCTATTCCCAAAGGTCATAGCACTACACCCCACCACCATGACAGCACTGCCCCCATACTCCCTAAAGTCACATGGATGACACTCTCCACAGGCAGTTACAGCAGTAATCCCCGCCCCTAACAGTCACAACACTGTACCTCAGTCACAGCACTGAAGACCACCCCACACAGTTAGGACTGACTCCCCCCCCCAAACAGTCACTTAGTTTGGCACCTTATACAACCTTCCTGCTGCATGTACAACTTTCTGCAAGTACTTCAGTCCCTCAAAGCTATAGAACTGTGCAGAAACAGACCTCCCAAAAGTCACAGGAATGACCCTCACTCTGACAGTCACATAAGTGACACCCCATCCCTGACAGTTACATATCTGACCCTCTTCCCGATAATCACAGGACTGTACCACCGCTTTGAGTCACAGTGCTGACACCCTCCATCATCAGTCACAGCAATGACCAACCCTCAACAGTCATAGGACTATACCATTGCCCCCCCCACAGTCAGAGGACTGCACCAGCCAGCCCCAGTCACAGTACTGTACCATCAGCCCTGCCCCCACAGTCACAGGACAGTACCACCTCCCCCCCACACTGACAGGACTGTACCACCCCAATGACAGTCACAGGACTGACACCCTACACCAACAGTCATGACAATGACCACCCACCTCTGGCAGTCGCAGCACTGTTCCACACCTCTGAGAGTCACAACACTTTCTTACTATTTCCAGCAGTCACAGAACTGCCCCCCCAAATCTTGTAGTCACAGCAATGACCACACACCCCTGACAGTCAATGCACTGATCCCCATTCCCCCATAGCAACAGCACTGGTCAAAGCACTACACCCCACCCCCATCTTACAGCACTGATTATCCATCCCCAACAGTCACGGCACAGCCACCTTACCCCCAAAAGTCACAGGACTGACATCCTCTACCATCAGGCACAGCAGTAATTCCCATTCCCTGACAATAACAGCACTGAACCATGACTCCTATTGGTCAATGCACGGACCACCCATCCACAACAGCAACAGCACTGCCTCCTCACCCACAACAGTCATGGGACTGAACACCACATCAACAGTCAAAGACCTGAACCACCCGTTCAAGTCACAAAACTAACACCTTCCACTGTCAGTTACAGTGGCCACCTAGCTGACAGTCACAATACTTATCCTCATTCCCCAACAGTGACAGCACTGACCTCTACCCACAATGGTAACAGCACTGCCCACCACCACTGTCAAAGCACTGTCCCCATACATCCACAACAGTCACAGGGCTGATACCCTCCACAGACAGTCACAGCAGTGACCCACTCTTCCAACAGTTGCCACACTGCCCCCACTCCCAAAAGTAACAGCCCTGCCCCCTACCTGGCAGTCATGGCACTGGTCACCCACCCCCTGACAATAACCACATTGGCTCCCCATGCTTGACCATTACAGCACTGAAACCTCAAGCACAAAAATCACAGTACTGGCCTCCACCATTAACATAGCACTGCCTCTGAACCTCCCTCAACAGTCATATGACTTCCCTTCCCCCTTATAGCAATGCACCTGACAGGCACAGCACTGACCACCAACCACTGCTAGTCCCAGCACTGACCACACCTCAGTCATAAAATATTTTAAAAAATTGTTTAAGTATTGGCAAACCATTGCAGAGAGTACAGGGGTCAAACCTGGCACTGGCACTGGCCTGTAAGCCAAATTCTGGAAGATACTGTGTTAGACTAGTAAGATTTTCCTTTAGCTAGCCCTGCAGACTTGCATTAGAGAGTGTAACCAATAAGTACATCAGTTGGGCTAGTGGAAGAGTCTGTGGGGTTAGTGAATTTCCCCAGTCACTAGTCCTGCTGGCTAGTGGCTGCAAAACTTAACTTAGACCCCTGGAGTGGGTCATGCCATCCACAAGATGGCCCTCTAGACATTATTGCCTACTGACCAGCCCTAAAGCTGAGCATCCTGCTAGGAGTCAGAAAACTCACATCCCAGTCCCCCCCCCACACACACACACACACACAACTGGACCACTCTTTCAGTACTAGTTCCTGGGGTTCTTACACTTCTACCTGGACACCCAAAATGACAGCAGCAGAGATGGAAAGATGGGACCTCGGTTTAATCCCTTATGCAAGGGACAGCACACTATGACAGTACAGCATTACTCCATATACTATATTGTGGTGCCAGTGTTTGCAGTATGATAGTGAATACCCTAATAATCAGACTGCCCATACTGTATATGTGGTATGTCATACTTATTTCAGTTCTGGAGTACGTGAGATTCTTGAATGTACTACAAATAATAGATAACCAACAAAAGAAAAAAGAGACAGCTGCAGGTACTTCACAGTTCTGTTGTATAAGATACACATAATTTATAATGATTCTAAACAGACACCAAGCGGTACAGCACATGGACAACAAACTCTGTATATTAAACTTCACATTGCCTGGCTTGTTAAATAGGCTTCTGGAATGTATAAATTCCCAGCTGCTTAAAGGGGCGCTGTCAGCTTTTCCCCTCGTTTCTGTCTCAAAATGAAGCAGTGTCCCCACAGGCTCATACTAATAAAGGAAGTACAACACAATGACACTTTTTCTCCTCTCACTCTCGCACATGGGTGGAATTTCGGCGACAGAGTTTAAATTCATTTTGCGGCTCAATGAGTGCTCGGTTTTGCATTGATGATGAAGCAAATGGCTCAGTATGCCACACTCTTCTAGATTAAAAACTTGGTCCAATTAGGATGTAAAAAATTATTCTTCAGGACGACGCTCTGTGGTAGAGGTGCATTCTCGGCGCCAGTGTGCTTCCGGGGGACGGGGGATTTACCATGGACTGCCCCTACACACATTATGTCAAAATGTGGCAAACATAGGTAAATTGGTTACTTTGAAGTTAGACAGTGTCATTGTATTGTACTTCCTTTATTAGTATGAGCCTGTGGGGACACTGCTTCATTTTGAGACAGAAACGAGGGGAAAAGCTGACAGTGTCCCTTTAAGTAAGGGACTTAGACATGTGTACAGCATGATTCTGGCATTGCAGGAAACAGCCTGGCTTTCTCAGTCGCAGGCCATAATATCTCCTAGCACATCCTGCAGCCACATTTGTAACACTGAGGCATAATCATTCTCCGATCATACTGAATAGCAAGACAGCTAATAGCAACTGCTATCTGTAAATGGCTTTGCTTACCTATATTTGTGGATCCTACAATTGTGTTTACTTCTTGCTACACTACATGCTGTCTCTTACAAAGATTTATTTGGAATACCTTTGTAATACCTGTTCTTTACTATTGTTCTACCACTGCGATTTCCAGTGTATTACCATTGTAGGTTTCATAAATGGCATCATAGTGGATTTGTTGTAATTCCAGTGTGATATCATTGTAACCATTATGATAGCACACAGATAGTTGTATTTTTCACTGATAACACCACCTCTGCTGGTATCACAGTGGTAACAATGTGCACCATTGTGATACCACTGTTTTGTTGATATCACAGTGGTTTTGTTCCAGTTCCAGTGGGATACCATTGTGTCAACTGTGATACCATCAACACCCAGTGGTAACACAGTAGCAAACTCTTGTGCAATGGTAGCACAGTGGTGAATACCAGTGTGATATCACTACACTTGGTATCACAGTGGATTTGTTTTAATTCCATTGTGCCATTATTGAGACCACTGTAGTACCATGTATCAGTGATACCGCAATGAGTGCATCTGCAGTGGAAATACAATGGTCTCATTCCATGCCTTATGCAGGTGGTAGCACAATGGTCATGCAGCATGGTATCACAGTAGCCTGCGTGGGTCACTGGTAGCACATGGACCACATTGTAGGGGAAAACCTGCCGTCAGAGTGATCCAAAAATAATTAAGGCACATCCAACAAGATCAGACTCCTTGGACTCAAACCCCTAATGTTTTTAGTTGTGTACTCAGTACTCTTTGCATTCTTCCACTCTAATGTCTGCATTAATGTAGTTTTTCTGCAGCAAAACACCTTCCTTTTGTGATAGTGGAAACTTAACAACATAGTGGATCTATTTCAAATGCTACATCACCAACCACCTAACAAGTGAAAGCCTAGTGTCATAATACTTGAGGTAGCAGTAGCACTGTTACAGGTTAGCATCCTAGCACAGATAAGAGATCACTTATTTGGTTCCTATGGAGCCTGGGATAAGGGTGTCTCAAGAGAACATGGTACCTGTAAAACAAGAACTGCAACGGAGTCACAAAGGATCTACAGCTCTTTATGAACTATTGCAAACAAGGTAGGGTAAGCAAAAAACAATACTTATCTGATATGTATGGTCAGTGTCCTCCTACATCTAATCAGCATTCTGTCAGACCTGTAGATAGGAGGCAGTATAGTGCAGTGGGTTAAGGCTCTGAGCTGCAGATCTGGAGATCTGGGTTTGAATCCTACAGCCACCTAGGTACATACTGTGTGATCCTGAGCAAGTCACTTAACTTCCTTGTGCTCACAGGTTGCATCTGGAAACAAGCTTCGGCTTGGTGTGCTACTCCTGGTTAAACAATGTTCCCATATCAAATGGAAAATGGGTCAGTATAAAGAATAAAGATATTGATCAGCTACTGTAGATCAGTTGGGAAGTACCTGTAGATGTTGAAAAATAAAGTGGGTTGTATGTATGTGTGTGGGTAGATGGGGTGGATACTGCACCAGTACCACACCAACGACTTTGGTGTTAGACTAGACTGGTCACTTGAGCCATCATGGTGGGGAGGATTTAGTGTCCCTAGGACTGACCTCTGTTGGGGGTAGGGGCCATGTTGCTCCACCCATCAACCAACGAAGGGCAGGATGAAGACACCAGGGTCCCAATATGCAAAAATGCCCAAAGTGAAGCGCAATAATCAGTGCTGTGCTTTGTGATATTGCATGTGTGCAAAACTGCTATATTCATATGGATAGCATATGACACTATCTCTCTGAATATAGGGACATTGTGTCAAGGCATTAAGCTACTTAGCACCACCCAATAGTGCACACAAAACTAGACTCTCCAATAGCTGGTGTGTGGGCAAAATCTGCAGCATTCAAAAGTCCCACTGCAAATTAGCCCATTGGTCATACAAGATGCCAAGAGTCATTGCATGCCCATTATGGGCTCATTTGCATGGGAGACTGCTTTGCCCAGCACCTCCCCCAGCTACCCCAACCCAGTGAGTTGCCCTGCTGCTAGAGGCATCCCTCCACCCTCCAAACCCAGTCTTGTAAAAGACAGACATATCCCTGGCATCCAGTGGTGCCCCCCCTTACCCAGTCCTATAATGCAAGATTTATCTTTGGCATCCAGTCATTCCCCCCCCCCCCGATTGCAGTCCCATTCAAGAATGATATATCCTGGTGTACAGTGGTCCTTCCCCACACCCAATCCCAGTCCATGTAGAAAAACAATTTTCCTGGTGTCCAGTAGTCTCTCCTCACACCCAGTCCCCATCCTGGGAACACCATCCCACTCAATTTCCAAATTCCCCCCTCCTGACAGTCACACTGTCCTTGCATGGCAGGGGTAAAAAAAGCACAAAGAATGAACTGCTACTGCACTGAGGACCATAACAGAAGTAAGCAGTCAGGTTGTAGCAATCAAAGTAATTGACTCTTCAGTCAGGTCTTTCTTTCATATGTAGAATAAATTCAATGCTACTGCACTGAGGACCATAACAAAAGTAAGCAGTTGGGTTGTAGCAATCAGATTAATTGACTGTTTGGTCAGGTCTTTCTTTCATATTTGGAATAAATTCACTTTGATTGCGACAGTCTGATTGCTTACTTTTGTTATGATCCTGAGTGCAGTAGTAGTTCATTCTTTGTGCTCTTGTGTGTTGGTAGGCTGCCCTTCTAGCTACTACACCAACCTGCTAACACTGATAGCAGCACCTACTTCTGGGAATGCATCAGGAGCAAAGAAGTCCTTCCCCCACAAAGCCCTGTCTCAAATCGGGAGCAGCACCCCCAACCCATACCCATTTGGTAGCTAGTGGCCTCCCTACAACCCTTGGCACTGACACCAAGCCCCGGTCCCTCTACCTGTCTGTCAGTACCGCAGTTCAATGACAGCGAGTGGTATAGCCCACCTTGCACAACCATGGCTGCCTTCCATTTATCTGTACCAGAGAGTGCAGCCTATGAATAGGACAAAGCACATCACTGTGCCATATACAGTAAATAAGCTGCACTCCCTGCTACTGATAGATGCTGGGAGGCCATGGTCATGTGAGGTGGGTTGTGCCACTCGTCATCATTGAATTGCAGCAGTGACAGACTGATAGGGGACTGCAGGTGCTTTGGGTAAGAGGAGGGCCACAAACTACTAACTGGGTATGGGCTTGTGGGGCACTGCTCATGGTTTGTAATGGGACTTTGTTGAGGGAGGCAGGACTTCTTTACTACTGCCATGCCAAGGGCAGTGCCACTGTCAAGGGGCATTGGCAAACTGAGACTCATTTCCAGGATGGGGATCAGCTGTAGGGAAGGATCAATGGACACCAGGGTAACTGTGTTCCTACACTGACTGACATCTAGTTGGGGGATTGACCACTGAATGCCAGGGATATATCCTCCATTAATGGGACTAGGTTTGGAGGGACAGGGGAATCACTGGATAACAGGGATATATCTTCCTGTAATGGGACTGGGATCAGGTGGTAGAAAGGGATCACTGGATGGCAGGGATACATATTTCATTAATGGGGCTGGGTTCAGAGGGAGGGGGTGCCACTTGTCACCAGGGAGTACTGTCATGGGATGGGAGGACACCGACACACTACTTCCAGCAACTGCTAGGGCTGTGCTGAATTAAGGTGAGGGTTAGGTCAGTGGTATTTTCTCTGCACAAGGGGAACATGCAAAGCACCCTAGCACAGAGCAAATACTGTAAGTATTGAACTGCACCGATATTCAGGTCCCCATCCCTGATTTGCATAATTTTGCCTTGTGTCACCTCCCAGGTTTACCTGGTGAAAACCTGGTTTACCTGCACTAACCGGTCTTTTAAATATAGGAAATTGGTGCAAAACCTAGTTTGCTTGGGTAGGATCTGTACTTGGGCAAACATTTGAATATCAGGCCCCAGCTGTTATACTCCACTTCATCATCAACAGGAGGGCAGATCAAACTGGTAGAGAGTCTTGTGGGGTTACCATGGCTAATGAGAATCTATGGAAGGGGGATGGGGTGATGACCCTTCCCCTCCTGCCTCCCCCCATGGAGGGAATCAGTGGCTGTTATGAAGGTCCAAATTTAGTCCCTGGGATAGTGGATGATGTTGCTGGGTGGCTGGTGGCAATATGGTACTTCTTGGTGATGCAGGGCCTGCAGAAACTAAGATGCCATTCTGGCCTATTAGTTGCTGTTTTCCCCTCATTTTCATGCCCATCCATTTCTTCTAACATAAAGTGTAGTCTAGTCAGACCTTGACATACATGTCATCCCAAGTATCTCTGACCTCTACACCACTGAATGGTAGCAAACACACTAACAAGTTTATAAATTGTTTAACTGACCTGAATGGACCAAGCTGACCCTCAGGTCACTGGCATTTTTTCACAAAGGGATGCGCTGCTAAAGTGAATCATTTCAGTGAGCATTTAATGACACATTCTCAAGATGCAGGTGATGTACAGTAACCTCAGCCAGGTATATATATATCACTGGACAGTTTGTTTTATCAAAGCCTGTTAAACAGGTACACTTCGATAAATAAATTAAAAAAAAACCTGGGAAGACACTTTAGGTGCTTTACCAATAGAACACATTGTCTTGAGAATAAATGGAACTTTGTGTACCCCCAGTCTATATAGTTAACTAGCCTACAGCTCAGACACTAGCCACACCTCCTTCCTCTAACCAAGACACTAGTCCCCTCCCTCTACAGACCCCTCTGACACTAGCCCCTTCCCTTCACAGCACCTGACACTAGCATGTTTCTCTTAAAGCCCCAATGACAGTAGCTCTCTTGAATGTACACCCTGCACAGTCCCAAAAACTTCTCCAGCTCCCCCATCACCCCAGACAATAACCCTCTCCCTCCACTTCCTGACATAACCCAGCCACACCAATCCTCGCCTCTTTCACCAAAGTCCATCTGAACACCCCTCCCTCTCTAGGCACCCCACTTTCTAATCTCTGTGGATATCACCTCCCTCCCATCCCTTGACTCCCAGAAGCCACACCCTTTCTTCCTTAACCATTCAAGAATCATCCATACCCTTGTTGAACACCTTCTCTGCAAGGTCCTCCTGGACACCACCTACTCAGAGGCATGCATTCACCCATCCTTCTACACTCTCCTTCCATATGCCATAACACTAGCCCCCTCCCTCCCTCCAAAGGCCCTGGCCATAGTTTACCCACCTTCCAAAGTCCCAAACACTAGCACCTCCCTTCCCCAGACACTAGCCCCCCCAGCCCCCGACACTAACCCCACCTCCTTTGCTGGAGTCAAAACTGGCACCATCCCACTAGCAAATGCTGGTAGATTTTGTATACAGCTATTAAGATTTTCCTTTAGGTAGCCCTGCAGGCATGCGCTGGAGAGGGTAACACTTTGGTAAGTACAACAACTGGGACAGTGGAAAATTCTGTGGGGAGTTTCTCCAGTCACTAGTACTGTTGGTTACGGGCTGCAAAACTCAGTTTTGACCCCTGAATTTAATATGACTTACCTTCTGTCCAAGTCACAGTGTACAGATTTGGGTTCTTTTGGGTTTGGGATAATGTGGTAGAACCTAAAAGGAAAGCACAGAGAAGGTTGTGGAGATGCAAAGGGTCTGAGGTCCTAGAGGAGAGATTATAGTAGTCAGAATTAAACCAGATACTTATCTGAAAGGTAGACAGCCAACATCTGACCAGAACTATGGAAATAAAGGTAAAACTAGGTAAGTATGAGGTACTTATAGTACCGTGAGTAGAGATAGGGAGTGGAAAGATGCAAAGGGTACTATACAGCATAGGAGTAAGTTGAAAAGATAGTTAAAGAGCATCTCTCTACTGTAATAAAAAAACTTAAAAACACTAGATTTATACCAATTGTGTTTTAACTTTGTTTTCTAATTATTTTTTCCCAATGTCATTGGTCTACTAAATATTGTAGGTAATGCAGCACTTTTTTCACTAAGTCTTTCAAAATGTATCTTACTCTCCCCTGCTAACCACACCGTTGCTGTTTGTGATATCACAGTCTATCATGGTGAGCACTAAAAATTCAAGGCACTGTGAGGTTAACAGGGAACAGGCAAATGTTTTCTATACAGACTTTTCAGATGGACTGTCAAAATGTACTGTAAATTTTGAAAAGGAACATTGGCAATTAAAAAAAAAATATTTTCTAGTAAACTGTAAACAGCTGGATCTTATTTATGATAAACCATGTACTGAAGTGCAGAGTTGCTCTTTAACATCAAGGTAAGAGCAATAGAGATATGGTGATAGAGGAAAAAATAAAACAAACAGAAAAAGCAGCAACTTCCTGCAGTAATCTTTGCCCCCCATAACCCCCAGTCATGTTCTCTGACCCATTCAGCTGATCAAACCATCCCATCCCAAAAACTTAATATCCTTACTGGTCTACACTCCATTCATGACAGAGAGACTAACTGAAAGCTGCCTTGCAGGAGGACTGGCCTATGTGTCTCAGTGCAGAGCAGACCTCAACCAGATGATCAAGTACAGTACCATCCCCCATTTTCAACACTGCCAACACAAAATCCTCTCCCTTCTAGACCCAGCTACACCAACTGCACATCCAGCACTCATTACAACCTCCCCTTTGACTACCTCCCTGCAACCTTCAAATCCCCCATGTATCTGATGACCTCTGTAGGCCACTACCGGGGTTGCTATGGGAGTTGGAAGGCAAATCCTCCCTCCCCAGGCTGCCAACAATTGGAGACTCAGGCTTACTGGCAAATTCAGGTTTACTTCATGGTGCAGTGCCTCTGGGCTATTGAGGCAGTCTGTAACTAACCCATTAAAACATTTTCAATTTACCTTTAAAAGAATTAAAGTAATGAGCAATAACAGACCAATCTACATACCTGTAAGTATAGTTCTACTGTTGTCATTCTTTTCACATTCACACTGTTGCAAAGGGAGATTTAGCCTTTGAGTCTCTCACTCATTGGTGCAGCAGTTGAAATGGGAAAGAAAAGGAGCCTGAAATAATAAAAAAAGCTTTTTCAGGGTATATATAAAAGGAACTAGATCCTACATGGAAGGCATATACCATCAGGTGGACACAGGACTTACGTCGAAGGAATGTAGGTGAGGCACTATGGGAGACTGCGATCTGGGTGGCTGGGACTTCAATACAGCGGCAATTGTGGGTGGACAGGAAAGTGGGGCCCCAGCTGAGGCCCATCCCCTTAAGTGCAGGCTGGGGATGTTTATATTTATTTAAAGGGGGGCGAGGGGATGAAGCCCCCCTGCAATGGGACCAACATGCAATTTGACCAGCAAGGTGCACAATGCAATTGCCGGGCATGCATCTTGCTGTTGCCTGTTTTCTCATGCACTGATCATCTCGTCCAATTTGTTTTCACCCTATTGTGAGAATCCCTATGTGAGGGGCAACAACTTAGCACTGTGGCATGCAGTGCTTTACTCCCCCAACCCTGCACTAAGCAGAGACCATATGATAGATTGAGGTCATGGTGGTCACTGCTTTCCAGCTGCCAGTAGTTCAGTGCTGGTTCATAGTACTCCAACTACCTCCAAACACATGGCTGTGGTCAGACCAAATGCTTGGATATCAACACCTCGGACACTGTGCTGCTACATAGAAGTAATGGAGAGGCCCCATTACAATGTTTTATTGTCCTGAGCAATCACCACCACCACTACCCAGAAAAATACAGACACTTGATCAGCTATTCACTACATCAGTGCATGAATGCATCATGAAATATCAGTATCTCTGATGGTGACTACAGTTGCTAGGAGAGGGGAAGGCTGAAAATGCAGAGATATCAGACATCCCCAGCAGCACAGCACTACACAGCAACTGGGAGAGTTGTCAAGCCCCTATAGATACTCAGGACTCCATGTCTGGGCGTGAAAAAAAAAATTGTAAAGCCCAAAAAGTCCCCTGGATAGCCTAAATTAAGTTCTTAAGTCATTCACTCTCTTCCCAATGCAATCATTTCTCACCCTCCACCACAATCTTGTTTTTTTGTTGTTAAATAGGTTTGGTTCCCTGGCATTGCATGCCAGAAGTCAAGGATACCCATAATTTTGTGAACAATATGTCAATGGTGGGTCACCTCCCCTCCTGACTTCTGATCTATAATTTTAGGGAGGGAGCAATAGTATATAAATCCTGGCTACCTTAAGTCTTCACCCTCCCTCAGTGCACCTGCGCCAGTAAAGTTCAAAGGCCCTGTGCACAGCGGTGTGTGCCTGTGGTCTAACCTGCCTTGAATTAATTAAAGTATTTGGATTTTTGCAACTTGGCATTTTTTGTAGGTTACTACATCATGCTGTTCTGCACATTTATTCTTCCTTTCTTTTGTGTACAGCTATCTCTCTCGTGGTCATCTGCTCCATTAAGGCATAGTAGTAGTAACATGGAGAACCTGTTGGATTTCTTCTTGCGATGCCAGTGACCCAGGTTTGGGAATGCATACGGGTCGTCAGAGGGCTGGCCTGGGAGAGAGAGAGATTGAGTGTCCCCTGGACTGCTCTCCTTCTCTGGGAGGGAGGGGGATTGAGTGTCCAGTGCATGAGCGGCACCCAGCAGAGGCTGGGTTCACTGCACCACACCAGCACCAGCACATCTTCAGGGGTGGGGTAGAAGCTGGTCATCATTGCACATCCCTGCCCCTGCCTACAGGGGAAAAAATGCTGCTCCAGATCATCTTCATGGCACCCTTCCCCTGGGCCTCGATCAGCCTCCGGTACCAGCTCTCCCAACCAGACCCAGTAGTGTGACACTGGAAGGGGAACAGTGTCACAATCCCACCCTCTGGGTGGCAAGCCAGGGGTGACTGTTGAGAGCGCGGTGATTGCTGGAGGTGAAAGTACAGGGGGCCATGACCAAGGGCTGAGACCGATGACCCCCGGAGCAGGAAAAAGCATACTAACTAAAAAAAAAAGTAACATGGATCACCTGACAGGGGTGGGTGGAGCAGTCTGCACACTGATGATGTTGTGAGGAAGACTACACCCCCCTTCCAGATTCTGCACATGCTTCTGCCACACTATAGCTTCTAGTTCCTTAAAGAAGTTAGCAAGCTGTGAGACATAGCAATGAAGTTGGCCAGAAGGTGATTTCCCTAAATCTGAACCAGGAGAGCACCACTGAAATATAATTGGTGTACTGAAGAGTCTGGGTTACTTGCAGACACTTTCTTTTTTTAAAAACAGCTTTTTTCCCTCTCTGGTGTTGCATGCCCCATCCTCTGGCTTTAGGGCTAACCCCAGTGGTGGAATTGACCCTATCTGCTATTAGCCCCACCTGTCGCTCCACAGTGGCTGGCATACATCCTGTTGTGGGTGCTATGGGGGGGGGGCACTCTGAATGTGCATTCAAAAACTCAGCTACTGTAGGTTACCTAATTGAGTAGCTAGGTGCTAGGCTACTTTTATGCACTCAAACTGACAGCAATCTCTGCTTCACCATGCAATCTGCCCAATGTAAAATATTAAGTCTTAGGCATCACAATGCTGTGTGAAAAATCAACTTTATTAGAAGCAAAACAATTTACAACCACCTGCAGCTACTGTAAGACACCTCAACCAGGTTAATAGGATGACTGCATCATCAGGAGGGTGATGAGGCAGTAGCCTTGTGAAACCATTAAAGGTGAGGCATCTTACCTGAGTTATGGGCAGCTGTGAATTGTTCTGCACCATATAAACATAGAACATAGAAACATAGAAGTTGACGGCAGATAAGGACCGCAAGGCCCATCCAGTCTGCTCATTTCTTTTTCTACCTTATAAATGTGCCATTGGCCTTTGCTCTGTCAGTGACCTATCTATTCATAGTCATTTGTAATGCTCCCTTATGCCTATCCCATGCCTGTTTGAAGCCCTGCACTGCATTCATAGCCACCACTTCTTGTGGTAAGCCATTCCATGCATCTACCACCCTTTCTGTGAAAAAGAATTTCCTCACATTCCCCCTTAATCGGCCTCCCTCTAATCTCATGCTGTGTCCTCTTGTCCTGCTATTTTTCTTATATTTAAACATGTTAGACTCTTTCACCTTGTTTATGCCCTTAAGGTGTTTGAATGCCTCGATCATATCACCTCTCTCCCTCCTTTGCTCTAGGGTATACATATTGAGCTCCTTTAATCTGTCCTCATATGTCTTCTGATGCAGTCCCTGCACCATTTTGGTTGCCCTTCTGGACTGCCTCAATTTGGTTAATGTCCTTTTGAAGGTGTGGCCTCCAATACTGTCGCAGTACTCAGATGAGCCTAACCAATGTCTTGTACAGAGGGATTATTACCTCCTCTTACGACTTGTGATACCCTACTAATACACCCCAACACCCCCTAGCCTTACCTACTGCTTTAGAGGGTCTGCTTGGATGATTTCAGGTCATCAGTGATGATGATGCCAAGTCTCTTTCTTCCTTTGTGACTGCTAGCAACTCCCTCCCAGCCTATAAGTGGCTTCAGGGTTTCTCTTCCCTATGTGCATGATTTTGCACTTTTTGCATTAAATCCCAGTTGCCACTGTTCTGACCATTCTGCTAGTTTATCCAGATCTCTTCTCATTCTGCCCACCCATCTGGATATCATCTACTCTGTTGCAGATCTTGGTGTTATCTGCAAACAGACAAGTCTTACCCTCTAGTCCATCTGTGAGGTCACTAATGAAGATGTTGAATAGGACTGGCCCCAGGACTGATCCCTGAGGTACCCCACTTGTGACTTGCATCTCTTCTGACTGTATACCATTTACCACCACTCTCTGTTTTCTGCCAGTCAACCAATTTGCCACCCAGTTGACCAACTTCTGACCCACCCCGAGCCTACCTAGCTTATTTATCAATCTTCTATGTGGAACAGTATCAAAAGCTTTGCTGAAGTCAAGGTAGGTGACATCAACTGCTCCCCCTTGGTCCACCACTCTGGTTACCCAGTCAAAGAAATCTATGAGATTAGTTTGACAGGACCTTCCTTTTGTAAACCCATGCTGTCTTGGATCCTGTGCCCCTATGGATTCCAGGTGTTGCACTATCCTTTCCTTAAGGAGTGCCTCCATAATCTTGCCCACTACTGAGGTAAGACTGACCGGTCTGTAGTTCCGCCTCCTCCCTGCTACCACTCTTGTGAGCGGGATAACATGAGCCCTTCTCCAGTCTTCTGGGACCTCCTGTGCTCAGAGACTCACTAAACAATTCTGCTAATGGCTCTGCTAGTTCCTCCTTTAGCTCCTTAAGTACCCTGGGATGTATGCCATCAGGTCCCATTGCCTTATCCACCCTGAGCTTAGCAAGCTCTTGTAGGACCCTTTCTTTTGTGAAGGGAGTAGTGCTCACCTCCCTCCCCCCTGTGTCCATGATGCTGAGCTGTGGGCCCTGCCCTACCTTTCTTCAGTAAATACTGAGCAAAAGTATCTATTTAGGATAGATGCCTTTACAGGGTCCTCCTCACTTGCTCCTTTTCTCCATTAAGCTTAGCAATACCCCTCTGGACTTTCTCCTTTCACTAATGTATCTATAGAAAGTCTTTTCACCTTCTTTACTGTTCGTGCTAGTGTTTCCTCAGTTTGGGACTTTGCCTGCCTTACTGCCTTACCTGCTTCCCTTAGGGCAGTTTGGTATGCCTCCCTATCTTCATCCCGCTGTGTTCCCTTATATTTCCTGAAGGCCAGCCTTTGGCTCTGACCTTTCTGCTACTGTATTTGAGAACCAAAGTGGTTTTCTTCTTTTGCACTTCCTTTTCTGTCTAACACAATGGGATGTTGCTTCAAGTATTGCATCCTTAATGCTTGCCCACTTTGCCTGTACCCCCTCACCTGTGTTTCTTTTTGCCAGGGCTAGCTTAACTCTGTTGGCCATCTTATCAAAGTCAGCTCCTCTGAAGTCCCATATTTTTGCCTTGGAATGGGATGATTTAGATGTAGTAGCCAAATTGAACCATACCATGTGATGGTCACTGGCCCCCAGGTGACCTTCTACCTGGAGATCTGTGATCCCTCTTTGTTAGTCAGTACTAGATCTAGGATAGCCCTGTCTCTTGTGGGTTGCTGTACCAGTTGTTTGGAGCCCTCCCTGCAGGAATCCACTATGAGTCTAGTTCTGGCAGATGTTCTGCTGGTATTGACCAATCTGTATCTGGCATGTTGAAGTCTCCCATTATCAGAACCTCCCCTTTAGCTGTCATGTTTTGTATATCTTCTAACAGTAATGTGTCTATGTCCTTCCCCTGGTCTGGGGGCCTGTAGACAACCCCAGTTCTTATCGCTGTCCCATTTCCTGTTTCCAGGGTGACCCACAGTTCTTCTGGCTCCTTATGTGTATTCTGAATTTCTGTAGTTTTGATATTTTCATTAACATACAGGGCCACTCCTCCCCTTTTGCACCTCGGTCTCTTCTGAACAATACATAGCCAGGTACTGAAGTCTCCAAGTGTGGTTACTGTAAACCACGCCTCACTAATTGCTACTATGTCCAGTTTAGCCTCTGACATTATTGCCTGCAGGTCTGGGATCTTATTTCCCAGGCTGTGAGCATTGTGTACATGATTTTCCATTGGCCAGATTTTGGTGTGGTTGAGTAAGAGTTTGGCATTACCCTGTGCATCATATGGGAGACAAACCTTTTTTCTTACCTGGTGATGCAAATGAACGGCAAACACGCTGAATTCCTGTTTGACCACTAGCTGAGGGGGGAGGGGTGTTCTTCCCATTTGACGTATGGGGTGCTGCACCCCTCTCCCCATTTGCTAGTTTAAATATTCTGCAAAGACGTCAAACTTCTGCCCCAATGCACTGACTCCCTCTTTAGTCAGATGCAGTCCATCAAATTTAAAGAACTTTCGCTCCCAGAACTGTTGCCATATAAAGCAGATTTGGCACACAGAGTTGTGGTACAGTACTTTTCTGCACTGCTGATCACCAGAGGAACATCTAGAATTTTTTCAAGGGGGCAACAGCCTGCTAGACTACTTTTATGCACTCAAAGGAACAGCACTGTCAGCATCACCATGCAAACTGCCTAATGTAAAATATTAAGTCTTAAGCATCACAATTCTGTGTGCAAAATCAATTTTATTAGAAGTGAAACAATTTACAACCACCCTCAGCTATGGTAAGACACCTCAACCAGTTTTGCAGGATGACTGCATCATCAGGAGGGTGATGAGACAGTAGTCCTGCGAAACCACTAGAGGTGAGGTGTCTCACTTGAGTTATGGGTGGTTGTGAATTGTTCTGCACCATATAAAGCAGATTTTGCGCTCAGAGTTCTGGTATTTTTCTGCACTACTGATCACCAGGGGCACATCTAGAATTTTTTCAAGGGGGCAACTCTTCCCCAGGTGAGGTGTCTTACCTGAGTTGTGGGCAGTTGTGTATTATTTTGCACCATATAAAGTAGATTTTGCACACAGAATTATGGTACATTTCTGCACTGCTGCTCGCAAGGGGCGCATCAAGAATTTTTTCAAGGGGGCAACTCTTCCCCAAAATGTAAAATATTACCATTTAAAGCTAAGATTAGATTTAAACAGATTTTTGCTGGACTAATGAGATTGTGGGTGCTACTTGGATACAGAGCTGGATCCACTGGTACTGACTATCCCTATATATTTGCTTTCCAGTACCTGCACCTCATTTTGCAGTCTGTTCCCTCAAGGTAGAGATGCAGTGAATTTAAATTCCACTGGTGAAGTGCCTGTGAAGTGGGCACTTTGCATTGTCACTCCGCTGTGCAAAGTGGCCAATGCAAAAGGCTCTCTTCACCTTGTGATTATTACTTCGCAATCTCATTCTGCCTTGACGTGAAGTAAGGTGAAGTGACAACAATATTTGCAGCCCTTCACACACAGTCACCAGAATTAATGTGCATCCCCAAAATGCTCATGTCTTGTGTCCAGAAAATTCCCCAGTGCTGACGAAGTGTAATGACAGCACAAGAAATGCAAAGTCTCCCAAAATGAATGGAGCACTCAGACGTCATGCATGCAGTAGTCACACACAGTCACCAGAATTAATTTGCATCCCCAAAATGCTACTGTCTTGTGTCAGGAAAATTCCCCAGTGCTGAAGAAGTAAAATGAGAGGTTAACAAAAAATGCAAAGTCTCCCAGAATTAATGGTGCACTCCATCATGCATGCAGTGGTCACACACAGTCACCAGAATTAATGTGCATCCCCAAAATGCTACTATCTTGTGTCCAGAAAATTCCCAATGCTGACAAAGTGAAATGAGAGTGTAACAAGAAATGCAAAGTCTCCCAGAATTAATGGCACACTCTGTCATGTGCACAGTAGTCATACACAGTCACCAGAATTAATTTACATCCCCAAAATGCTACTCTCTTGTGTCCAGAAAATTCTCCAGTGGTGATGAAGTGAAATGAGAGGGTAACAAAAAATGCAAAGTCTCCCAGAATTAATGGTGCACTCCATAACGCACACAATGGTCACACACAGTCACCAGAATTAATGTGCATCCCCAAAATGCTACTGTCTTGTGTCCAGAAAATTCCCCAGTGCTGACAAAATGAAATGAGAATGTAACAAGAAATGCAAAGTCTTCCAGAATTAATGGCACACTCAGTCATGTGCACAGTGGTCACACACAGCCACCAGAATTAATTTGCACCCCCAAAATGCTACAGTCTTGCGTCCAGAAAATTACCCAGTGCTGATGAAGTGAAATGAGAGGGTAACAAAAAAAGCAGTCTCCCAGAATTAATGGTGTACTACAAACACACAGACAGATTAAGATTGCACTGTGCACTCAAGAGATGCAACACAAAGGCATAACAACACCTAACCAGTGCTCACAAGTCACAAATCCAAATCTGGAAAAGAATACCTTTTGCTGGTTGGGGGGGGTAGTGCATAGCAGTAACAGTCCACTACCAGTAAAGATACCACAAAGCAGTATAAAAAATTCATGCAGGTGTGGTGGATAGCAGGTTCACACTACTGCAATTACTCTGTGGCACAATAAAAGGTGTCTGATTTAATGGCACTCATTGCACACACACTCACACACACACGACAAGTAATGCATAGCAAATTGAAAACCTTTAGTAATATAACCAAATGTTTTAAACACACTGAAATTATACACTGCTGCACCACACCAATCAGCAAAAAAAGTGAAGAAATACTGAAAATATTACTGTGTATACATTAACACAATTATACAAGAAAAATATAACCAAAACAGAAAGTCTGCCTTTTTCTCCGTTAATCTACCTACACCACAGATACACCCCTCCCCAAAGCACACTTCACAGTACACAGACTGACTATTCTAAATTAACATTCAAAATACACACACAGACAATAAACACTCAATGATAAGAACACAGGAGGGTTTCCTATAATCGATGTATGAAATTTTGAGTAAAAAAAAATAGCTCAAAAAGGCTTTTTTAACAGCTTTTAGAGGATTTGAATCGCAGATGTCTGAGAGGAATCTGTCTCCATCTTCCACTGCACACACACTACACAGAACTGAGGCTGTGCAGAACAATCTAGAGCCCATGTGACCTGCAATCCCATGAAGCACTTCAAAATTCACCTTTGGAGCACAAAAACAAGGTGAAGTGAGGCAAAGTACATTGATTTCAATGTACTTCACCTTAAAACTGGTGAGGAGGTGGTTTGGGGAAGGCAGAATAACACAAAGTCATTGTTTTCAATGGACTTCACATTCCCCATTATAACAGGAAGTACTCCACTTCGCATTGTGGACTACTTTGCGGATTCTGCATTACTCCGTGAATCACTACGCAGAGCGAATTTCGGCCACTTCACCCACCACTACCTCAAGGTCTGTCCCAGCCTACAGACCACTTCTGGAACCCTCAGTATTTTTCCTTCTAATCCCACCAACACATCCTCTGTCTTCTGTATTACCTGAAAAGTATATCATCCCTGAATCACCACCCCAACACTGTTCAACTACTATTTAAACAATTATTACTGCAAACTGTATTGAAAGGTATTTGGTTTAGGCACTTCTCTACTGTGAAAAGTTTTGAGAAAGCAGGGGATTACATTACTAAACATTTGAAAGACAAACTTGTTTTGAATCATGAAAGGAAACTATGTCAATGTGTAGAAACAGTAATCTATGTGAATTTACCTTGAGCTGTGTAAAAAAACTACAAGCAGTTTATTCCTCAGTCTGCAGCAGTTCACTGTTATGTAACACTGCATGACTGGAAATTCAGTCAACATCTGCCTTTGGCTTAGAGTTCCCCAGGGTCCTAGTGCAAGTCATATCATCGACTGACAGCAGAATAAACTGAGAAACTGGTGATCATATCCTGTATTTTTAAAAACTCTACAGAACTATTTATTCAGTGCCCCTGCAGGAGGGGGAGGGAGAGGGCGTTGTGAGGGCTGGTGGAGGGGAAGGCAATTGAAAATAAATGCTATGGAAATGACTGCATCACTGTGTAATTACACACAATAGCTGTCCTGCAAGTCACTCTTCTAATCTACTTCATAGCAAAAAGACAGCATGGCTTTGCCATGCAGCTTTAAAAAGGGGATCTAGGCTGGGTTGGGGAGCCCACTAGCCACCAGGGACAGCTATATTATAAGTACCACCTGACGATGAACAGAATGCTAGAAAAATAACAAAATTCATAGAGGGTCTATTAGATATAGGACAAAAAAAGGGCTGCTATTCTATATACTGCTGCACTGTGCAATGCTCTTTTTTCAGAAATGTTGTAATAATGTATGTAATAAAATTGTACATTTATGTATGATATTTATGTGCTAATATGTTGTTTTGACTCTATGGCTGAACAAATAACATGACTATAGGTCATTGGGGTGTGGGTGACCACTGGCAGGTGGTAGAACATGTACCCTCCTCCCCAGGGAGGTGTCTGTGAATGGTACAAGTTCTCTAAATTCTCCAAGAGGACACATGTCTAAGTACCATTAGACCAGCCCTGACTGGTCTAACAGCACTTAGAAGTGTGCCCTCTGGGAGGGTTTTGAGAATCCTCAATTATGGGAGATGGCAGCTCGTGTCTGCTGCAGGTCCTCTAGTAGCATCCTGTAACCATTTTGTGCCACAATGAATGTGCCAGGCCCTTTGCTGCACTCAGCCTGTGTTTGATGCAGGCTGCATTTGAGAATTGCTCTTGGCACACTTTTTAGCACAAGCTGCACCATGTGTCATTCTCCATGATGCAAGCCCCTTGCATCATTCAGGAAAGCTTTGAAAAGTGGGCCCTGAGTGTGCATTTACTGGAACAGGAGGAGATGAAACAGAAATAGATTGACTTTTTTAGCTAGATGGTCAATTCTGGGGGCCTACGATAAGTTGGAGGAATGGTGGGAGGACACTAAACTGGAATTTTAGTCTTTTTTTAAACAATCTGCAAAGCATGTAAATACAAAAAAAAATATTTATCATATTTACTTGCTATGTCCCAGTTGTGTTAATTAAGATCTAGAATACAAGTGAGAGGAGAGGATCTTACCGAACAGATTAACAATATTAAAATGGGAATGAGACAGTACCAGTATAATAGAACAATATCATTACCACAAGAGGCCAGATTTGGAATCCAGGGTAAACAATGAATTTTTAATAAGTTTAAAGCATACCATAATAGAGTAGAAAAAAGAATTATGATAGAACTTCATAAGACAAACAATGGTGTAATAGCAGATATGGGGGACATACTAGAGTATGTAAATTAATATGGTACTGAAAATTTTGGAGAAGCAGTTGATCCAGAACTAGATATAACACAAATACAATGCTTAGATATTCTAGACATTCCTTATAGTTACCAAGAACAATTAATAAAATGTATAAGAAAAATAGAAGTTATACAATCAATTAAAACCTTAGGTAACAACATGGTACCCGGAAAGGATGGACTTATAGCAGAGTTCTGTAAAACATTTTCTGAGTATTTAGCACATACTTTACAGGTTATTTTTAACCAAAGTTTAATAACTTGGTCTTTTCCTCCTTCTATAAAACAAGCTATGTTAATTTTTCTCTGTGAAAAAAGGAAGACAAAACATTATGACACAGATGGAGACCACTGTATTTATTTGATACAGACCAAAAGATTTTATCTAAAATACTAGCAGCTAGGCTGTCATTAGTGTTTCCATTACTTATATCTCCCACTCAAGTGTGTGCGACTCCAGGAAGGAAAATACATGATAATCTAGTGATAATTAAAGAATTATTAGAGAGGGGCAGGAACAACACTTGTTCTTGTTATTTACCGACTACAGATCAAGGAAAAGCACTAGATCAGGTTTCTCATGACTATTTAAAGTCTCTGCCTTACAGGGGATACCAAGCCTGTTTATTAGAGGGGTTTACATGTTATATAATCATGCAGTAATGATTATATATAATAATACACATCTTGTGACCCCTGTCATGGTTAGAAGGGGAATCAAACAAGGATGTCTGCTAAGTCTGATTTTGCATATTTTCTCTACTGACCACATATTAAGATTTATACAACAATCTCAGATGATTCAGGGAATATACATAACACTGGACTCTATAGAAATTAAAACGCTAGCGTATGCGGATAATGCCAATATCGTAATCAATAATAAAGGGTCTAGTGTCATCTTACAACAACTCATAAAGACATTTTCAGCTGTGTCTGGGTCAAGAATAAACTACCAGAAAAGTTTAGCAATACCAACAGGTACTTAAAGTGATATGGAAAATAACTTTACGATTGTTGGCATGCATTTATCACATAACCCAGTAAAAATATTTATTTATTTGTACATCAGTTTACAACCTTTGAGCCAAAGGCTCATTTCCAAAGGTACCTCATCACATAGAGGACAGACAGAACAAATTTAGGTTACAGCATAAAGTCACATCCTTAGAGATACACAGAGTAGTTTCATACATTGATACAATTTAGTTGCAATTACATTGATGCAATTTAGTTGCAATTACATTGATACAGCTGAGCACATGCTGGTAATAACAGTGGCAATATGCAATGGGGGAGAAGTTGGAGGGGCGAGGTGGAGTGCCGCCCAGTGGGCATTGTCAAGTGTGGAGAGAGCGAGGCCATATTTAGAAACAGGAGCAGCTGCGAGTGTTAAACAGTTGGCTCTGAAGGGCGGTTTTGAAGTTGGAGATTGTGGGGGCATTGGAGACGGGAGCAGGGAGAGAGTTAAACCAGGATGTAGCTCTGTAGCAGAAGGACTTCTGACCATGGGTGGTCCTGGATCTGGGAACCAGTAGAGTGGTCTTGTCAGAGGTTTGGGTTGCGATAGTGGGTAGGGTATGGTGGATGGAGGCTGTCACCCCGGGAGGGGATAGTCCAAGTAGAGTTTTTTTTGTGATGAGGCAGGTTTGATAGCATAGCCATTCATCTAGGGTAAGCAGTTTTGCCTCGTCATAGAGTTGACAAGTGTGTGTGAGCCTGGAGGCACCAGTAATCAGCCTGCAGGCCTTATTTAGGGTGAGCCAAATTTTGTTGAGGGCGGTAGTGTCAGCAGTACCATACACCGGCAGGCCATAGTCAACTAGGGACAGTACTGAAGATGTAACTGCAAGTTGGAGAGTATCAGGGGAGGCAGTTTTTATAGCAGTAGAGGATGCCAAGCCCTGTGTTAGTGGTGGATGCAAGGGCATCAATGTGGGTGTGGTAGGTGAGGGCTGAGTCAAAAGAAACCCCAAGGTATTTGTAGGAGCAGATTTGTTCAAGCGGTTGTTTGGTACTAGGGAGTATATGGAATGGGAAGTTGCAAGCTTTGTTTTAGGGGTGGGAAAAAAGCATTGTTTTGTTTTTTTTGAGGTTAATGACGAGTCTGTGCTCTTTAAACCAGGCTTCAGCATCATTGTAGGATTGTTGTAGGGTGTCCTGGAAGGAGATGGGATTGCGGTGGGTGGCAAAAATGACAGCGTTGTCTGCATACATAAGAATTTTGCTAGATCATGTACTGGGCAGGGTGTTTAGATAGAGTGAGAAGAGTAGGGGCCCAGGATGGAGCCCTGGGGTACCCCTGAGCAAATGGGACAAGTTTCGGAGAGTGTTCCATTGATTTTTACACATTGGGAGCGAGCAGTTAGACAGCTTGTGCACCAGGCAAGAGGGCCAGCAGAGAAACCAGTGTGGCAGAAGGCATCCAGCAGAAGAGGGTGGGAGATAGTGTTGAAGGCCTTTGAGAGGTCAACGAACACTGCACCAGCTAGGGAGCTGGCATCCAGGGAGGAGTGTAGGAAATTGGAGAACTCAACTAGTGTAGTACCAGTACTGTGACCAGCACAGAAGCCGTGCTGCTCTGGGCATAAGATGTCATGCTTAGTCAGATATTCAGTGATTTGAATGGCCACCATTTTTTACAGGGCTTTGAAGGGGGGGGAGGATGGAGATTGGTCGGTAATTCCCGGCGGAGGACCTGTCGCCCCCTTTATGAATGGATGTGACTATGGCCATTTTCCATGCAGTGGGGAACTGCCCCAGGTAGAGGGATCAGTTGAGTAGGCTGGTGAGTGGGGCAAGGACTTCATCCAGCACCAGCCGGAGAATACTGAGGTCCAGGGAGTCGCTGCCGGGACTATTGCTATTTAATGCTTTAATTAGGAGAGGTCTGGTTTCCTGGACAGATACCCTACATAGGTGGAAGCTGGGGCACTGGAGGACAGGGGTAGGTAGGGTGGGGGTAGGGTCAAAGACATTACTGGGGAAGACAGAGCTAAGGTTAGTAAAGGAGGTGTCAAGGTAGTTAGCTATGCAGGCAGGGTCGGTGGAGGTCGAGCCATCAATAGTGAGCTGGAATGGGGAAGGGGAGGGTGATTTCCCATTCAGTTGTTTAACATCGTCCCAGAACGTCCGGGCACACCCCCAGGAGGAGGTGAGGGTGGCCTGGTAATGGTCGGCCTTGGCTTTACAGATGGCCCATGTGCACCTGTCCCGTGCAGCATTGTAGGCCTGTCTATCAGCCATCCAGCCCGTTACAGTGGCAAGGAGCCAGAGGTTATCCCTATTTCTGAGCATTTGTAGTAGGGCAGGGGTAACCCAGGGTGCATTACATTTCTTGGATCAAATTCTTGTGAGGGGTGCAAAGAGGTCATAGGCCTTGTTAAAGGTTTGGGAGAAAAAGGTGAGGGCAGTGTCTAAGTTGGGTGCATGATGAATGGGGGAACAGTTAGTCTGGGCGAGAAATTGTTTGAGTTTTATCAGCCCACCAGGTTGGAGGTGCCTGCGGAGTGTGGTCAGGGCTGTGGGTTTGAGAGTGGGAGCCGCCCAAAGAAATAGGATAGGGGAGTGGTCACTTAGTGAGTCTGGGAGGACCTGGATGTTATGGATTTTTTGGGGGCAGTTGGTGATAATTACGTCCAGAAGGGTACTGGTTCCTCTCTTTTGGTTTACTCTAGTGGGCTGGGAAATGAGTTGTGTCAGGTCTAAGGCAATGAAAGAATCTCGGGTAGTGGAAGAGGAGGTACTGAGCCAGTTCACGTTTAGGTCCCCCACTAGGATTTGTTCCGCCTTGTGGTGGAGGGTGGCAAGAAATTCTGATAAAGATATCAGTGACGGGTTCTGGTTCTTTGGGGGAATGTAGGCAGTGGTGAGATAAAGAGGGCCCCTGGAGGGGTCAGGAGCAAGTTTGAGGGTAAGGGCCTGGGCCCCATTTACAAGAGTAGTGGCAGGGAGTGCTTGTTCGATGATTATGTCCCTGGTATAGATTGCACAGCCACCCCTGCGTTTGCCTACTTGGTCCACCCAGTATAGGTTATAGCCTGGGCGGGAGACAAAGGACTCAGGGGTGGATTTGGACAGCCAGGTTTCCACCAGGGCTATGATGTCTGGTTGATGTAGCATGGCCCAGCATTGGAGGGCATCAAATTTTTTCTGTAGGCTGCATATATTCATGGAGGCTATGCGGAGACCAGTGGACCCAGCTGGTGGGCTGCAGGGTGCAGGGTCTGGGTTTGGATGTATATTACCTGATAGAAGTAGTAGGAAGACCAAGGCTCTGACCAGGGGGTGGTAATATGTAAGCTTCAAGGGGTATGCTGGGATGGGGAGGAGGCCATAGGGGAACAAGGAATGGGCAGGGTTCGAGGGGTCGGGAGGGCGAGGATGAGTAGCAACCATGGGGAGCCAGGGTAGGCCACGGGGGGGCATCCAGGGGGTGGGTGCCATGGCCAGGGTACATGGTCAGTGTAGGGTGGGATTGGACTAAGTCAGAGAGAGTTATGGGTGCTTGTACAAGTGGGCCAAGGGAGATGTCTGGCTGATGGGATGTGGGTACTAGCATGTAAATGAGGGGGAGGCATTTGAGGAGGAGGTGTACAAACATAGTGCCTAAGGTAGAAGCAGGGCAGAAAGGTTCAAGTATCTTGGCTGCCCTTCAGAAAGCATAGATACTACTTTGGAGTAGTGGTAGTGTCACAGACTCTGGTGGACAGGGTACACGGTTCAAGACCCTGGCAGGGCAGTTGAATTAGGACCTGGCTGAGAGCGGGGATCCAGGTTCTAGGGGACTCAAAGCAGGCTGGGTTTGGGCCAAAATCAGGGTGGAAATAGTGACTCCTAGTGGTCACTGGGGTTAGTAGCAGGCTTGGTGTAGGTCCGGTGGTAGGGTAGGGAGTCAGTATATAGGCCTAGCTAGGAGGCTGGATGTGAGGGTGAGGTGTGGGCAGAGGCAGAGATGAGAGAAGGGGAGAGAAGTAGTGTAAGTAGGTAGAGGGGTTCCAGGAAGTAGGAGGAGGAAGTTCAGGTGGTGAGTCAGAGGTGAAAAGTCAGAGTTTCCCTCTAGTGGCTAGCAGGTATAACCTGCAAATGGAAAAGTGGGGACTTAGTAAAACAATAGACAGGAAGTTTCACAAGACAGCACCTATATAGGTAGTGCCAAGCCAGGGTGGGTGGGGCAGTTGACGTGCACAGTGCATTGATGGGCTAATCCCCTTCGCAAGGGTGCTGCTCCTTGAGGTAGTTTAATTACCTCTTTTGGCACCCGTGGAGGTCCGCTCCTGGAGGGAGCTCTGTGAGTAGGCTGGGCTGGTAGCTTGGCGTCCGGTGCTATTATTTTCAACTGTACAGATGTAATATACAGTAGACAAATTGGATGGAAGCTATTAAAGTAACTGAGCAGACAGTAAAAATATGGAACAATAGAAAAATCTCAAAACTAAAAATGATTTTTTTAATAAAACCTCTTCTATTACCTTGCTTCCGTCATCTTAGTTATGTTTTCCCACTATCAGTAGAGCTGGAAGCTAGAATTTGCAGCACTGTTTTTCAAGATTTGTAGGGTCAAGACTGAATCCCATCTCAATGTCTGTGTAATAAAATATGTTTATTCTTGTGCATACTCTGTTGTGACTTAACTCTATTCCCATCCTTGGTATTATTACTTTAAGCTAGGTGGGTGTAGGAACTTTAAACTGGATAGCTATAGGAATAGAGAGCCCAGCACCAAGGATGGGGTGAGCACTGGAGAAGGGGTGGATGGTGGGTTACTTTTCCAAACACTAGAGCAAGGGGTCCTGGGAAAGGCTAGTTTTTATTACGTATGTGGGAGGAGTTATTTCCCCACACTGAACCTCAAGCTAAGCCTTCCCCAAAAAAGAGGGTACACATATCGGCCATCAACATTGGGGGGGGAGGGTGAACATGATAAATCCATTTTTTTTCCTAGTATATAAAATATACAACCAGTAATAAGGCAAACAAATGAAGTATGGATTAATATGTTAGAAGATTGGATAGATCCTTTATGTATAGAATGGAGTCAAAGGAACATCTTATGTCTTAGGAAAGATTATCAACATGTTATTTCGACATACATAAGTATACTATTTAATAGGATTAAAAAATTGAAGTTCTCAATAGACTATATCACTCATGATAATAGGAAAGAAATACACAAAATTATACTCTGAAATTATTTTACACTGGAGTTGATACTGCCTCAGTGCCCTCCTGAAAAAACACTTCTGCAATATAACTTCTTATAGAATACCTAGAAATATGTGGGACATTACTTGGATAGGACTGTATACAAAATAAATGGTTGAAAATAATTTAAATCATAAAAGTATTGAAGAAAGGGAATGTCCAAGGCAAAGGTGTCATGAATGCTTAGAAATGGTAGAACATTGTTTACTGGAATGCTCAAATAGTAAAGAAGTATGGAAAGAATTAAGTGTAAAATGGCAGGATATATTGTGTGCTAGTGTAACTTACTGTATCAAAATGTAGTATTAGGTTTATATCAAATAGAATGGTATAAATATAACAAGAGTGCATTACATCTATATTTTGCAGTATGTAAATATTATTTGTGGCAGGCAAGATGCTCATTAACATTACAACAGAAGAATTTATCTCCACAGGTTCCAGTAGTAGAATATCATCCTGCATACATAAACTTAATTTAATTGAGAAAGGAAAGGGTCCACGGATAAAGGTAATATAATTAAGGAAAACGTTGGGGAAAATAAGGGAACCATGTACACAAAAAGGAAAACGAGTAAGGAAGAGTATTGTACACTGTACTAAGAGCTGAATACAAACAACTCCACTCTGTGGTGTGAGGGTCAGCACAAACAAGCATTTGTCAATGCTGAATGTTGATTGCGTTGGTCTGTTGAGCTCGTTCAGTGGCCCTCTGTCACTGGCTCAGTCTGTTTGTCCCGGTGCTGCAGGCTGCTCTTTTGCACCGGGCTGCTGCCTGCATTGGCACCTTGTTCTGCTGAAGAAGAAATCCTCAGCTGTCCTGACAGAGCTCTATTGAGGTGGCTCACTCCCTCTCTCTCACTCGCTCATTCTGTTTCTCCTGGCGTTGCAGGCTGCCCTTTCGAACTGGGCTCCTGCCTGTGTTTGTGGCTTTTTCTACCCACAAAGAAATCCACAGCTGTCCTGACAGAGCTCTGTTGAGGTTGCTCACTCTCCCTGTCTCATTCACTCAGTCTGGTTCTCCTGGTGCTGCAGGTTGCCCTTTTGTACTGGGCTCCTGCCTCTGTTGGCACCTTTTTCTACCCACAAAGAAATCTGCAGCAGTCCCGACAAAGCTGCATTGAGCTCGCTCACTGCCCTTCTCTCACTCACTCATTCTGTTCTGCCAGCGCTGCAGGCTGCCCTTTTCTACTGGGCTCCTGCCTGCGTTGCTGCCTTCTTATGCCCACAAAGAAATTTGCAGCAGTTACAATGCAGCTCTGTTGAGCTCACTCACTCTCTCATTCTGGTTTTCCTGCCACTGCAGGCTGCCCTATTGTACTGGGCCCCTGCATGCATTGCTGCCTTTTTCTGCCCACAAACAAATCTGCAGCAGTCCCAACAGAGCCCTGTTGAGCTCACTGACTCCCCCTCCCTCACTTGCTCATTCTGTGTCTCCTGGCGCTGTAGGCTGCCCTTTGTACTGGGCTTCTGCCTGCATTGGTGGCTTTTTCTGTCCAGAAAGAAATCTGAAGCAGTCCCAACACAGCTCCACTGAGCTTGCTCACTCCCCCTCTGTTACTCTCACATTCCGTTTCTGCTGGTGGTGCAAGCTGGCCTTTTGTATTGGACTCTTGCCTGCGTTGCCGCATTTTCTGCCCACAAAGAAATCTGCAGCAGTCACACTAGAGCTCCGTTGAGGTCGCTTACTACCGCTCTGTCACTTGCTCATTCTGTTTCTCTTGGCACCGCAGACTGCGCTTTTGTATGGGGCTCCTGGCTGCATTGGCACCTTTGTCTGTCCACAAAGAAATCCGCAGCTGTTCTGACAGAGGTCCGTTGAGGTTGCTCAGTCTCCCTCTCTCATCGCTCATTCTGTTTGTCCTGGCGCTGCAAGCTGCCCTTTTGTACAGGGCTCCTGCCTGCATTGGCGCCTTTTTCTGCCCACAAAGAAATCCCAGCAGTCCTGATAGAGCTCCGTTGAGCTTACTAAGTCCCCTTGTCTCACTCGCTCGTATTGTTTCTCCCACCACTGCAGGCTGGCCTTTTGTACTGGGAACCTGCCTGTATTGACGCCTTCTTCTGCCCACAAAGAAATCTGCAGCAGTCCTGACAGCTCTTCGGTGAGTTCGCTCACTCTCCCTCCCTCACTCGTTCTGTTTCTCCCAGTGCTGCAGGCTGCCCTTTTGTACTGGGCTCTTGTGTTGAGGCCTTTGTCTGTCCACAAACAAATCTGCAGCAGTCCTGACAGAGCTCAGTTGAGCTCGGTCACTCCCCACGTCACTCGGTCGATCTTAATCTGTCCCAAACACTGATTTCCCAGAGTGTCCGTGTATTGTCCGGCAGGAGTGCAAAACATATTTTAGCCAGGATGTGAAAATGACAGCTGTAGTGTTCATAGGAGTTGTGAAAATGCCACTGTTGAAAATGTAGCGTGACAGTATTACAAATTTGCGAAGTTACAAGGGTGTGTGGAAACAGTTCAATGCACGCTTGTAACACAGTCATGTTATGGAGTTTCGTCACCAAATTTTCAACATAGGGATTTTAGGACCTCTGCTCATGAACAGTGCCACTGTCATTTTCTTCATCTGTCCCGAACACTGACTTCCCACAGTGACCATGTTATTCTGTGCCAGAACTGTGAAAACGCATTTTGGTCAGGATGTGAAAAATGACAGCTGTACTGCTTATAAAGAGGTGTGGAAAAATGACACTGTTGAAAATCTGGTATGACAATATTACAAATCTGCGAAGTTACTGTACAAGGGTGTGTGGAAAGTGCGCAATGCACACTTGTAACACAGTCAATTGATGGGCTATCATCACCAAATTTTCAACATATGCATTTTAGGACCTCTGCTCGTGAAGAGTATCATTGCCATTTTCTAAATCTGTCTCAAATAGTGATTTCCCACAGTGACCGCTCTATTCTGCACCAGAAGTGTGAAAACACATTTTGGCCAGGATGGGAAACATGACAGCTGCACTGTTCATAAGTAGGTCTGGGAAAATGGCAATGTTGAAAATCTGGAGTGAAAATATTATAAATTTAGTAACTTAGCTGCAGGTTAACCATGCACACACGCCAGAATATTAAAGCCATTTATGGAGTATCATTACTAAATTTTCAAAATAGTCATTTTAGGACCTCTACTCATGAACAGTGTCACTGTCATTTTCTTAATCTGTCCTGAACACTGATTTCCCAGAGCGACGCTGCTATTCTGTGCTGGAAGTGCGAAACACATTTTGGCCAGGATGTCAACAATGACAGCTGTACTGCTCACAAGGAGGTGTGACAAAATGCCAATGTTGAAAATCTGGCGTGAAAACATTGTAAATTCAGAGATTCTGACATCTACGCAGCAACTGTGCTACGACGTCAGATAACAGTCATTTTTGAATTTTCCACCAAATTTGCAACATAGGCTTTTTGAGAGCCCACCTCATGAACACTGGCACTGTTGTTTCGTTAATCAGCCCCAAAGGGTGATTCTGCACAGTGACCGCAAAACCACCTTTTGGGGCCGATTAACGCCATGACAGTGCAAGAATTCATGAGGAGGGGTCCCAAAATTCCCATGTTGAAAATTTGGTGAAAAAATTCCCAAAAATGCCCGAGATATGCACTAAAGTTGAAAAAACCCTATTCATTACATTATACAGCTTACCGGCATTTCCTCAGTTCGCGGTCAGCTTTGAAGAGTGCAGACGTGTTCCCGGTCCACAGAAGATCATCATGCCGAGCTCCACAGGTAAGTATGGGGTGAGGGGGGTGTGTGGAGGCAGGGTGTGCAGTTGGTGGGTGCGGGTTGTGGGAGGGGGCCCTGGAGACTCCGAGGGACCATTTCCTTTTTTTCAGGTAAAAAAAAAACATCGTGGGACAGTTTTAACTTTCAGGGGCATGTCATGCCACTGGAGTCTTGTTTGGAGGCAGCTGTAGCTGACAGAGGTTGGGCACCCCATCGGCAAACAACAAAGAGAATTTGTTTCTGCCGATGGGGTTGAGCACCCTGTCGGCAAACAACAAAAAGGGGGGTTGTTTCTGCCAGCGAGGATTGGGCACCCGTCGGCAAACAACAGAAGAGGGATTCCTTTCTGCCAACGGGGATTGGTCACCCCATCGGCAGACAATAAAATGGGGGGTTACAGTATGCCGATGGGGAGTGGGCTCCCCCATCGGAAAATAAACATGGGGAGGTAGATATTATTTGTGAATACAGCAGCAAGCTGCCGCTATGTTCACAAACAATATCAGACATTCTACATCCCGCCCTGCAATGACGGGTCGCTCCCTCATTGCAGCAGATGGCTGACGCTGCAATAATGAGGCGGCCCCTGATTGCAGCGGCTGATTTTTTAGAAAGTTGTGGCACGCTGGCTGAACTAGTGTCAGTAGCAGCATGCCATGGCATTGGAGGATGGGGGACAAGCCTTTGCAGGCTGTGGGGGCATGGGGCACAACAGTGCCATGCCTCCACAACCTGCTTGTGGAGAAAGCTGACGCAACATGTTTCTTGTGCATGCGCGCAATCCACATAAAAAGTGAAAAAAGCAGTACCTCAGTTTAGTCAATTTTTGTTGATTAAATAGTGTATCACAAAAGTGCAACCCCTTAAACCACAAAACTGTAGTTCACCCACAATGATACAGCTAGGCTTTCAGGATAAAGGGGGGCAAAAATCCACAGCTAGTGAGCTGAACCAGAAAAAGCAGCACCACATCTAATGGCAGATTGTAGCAGCTCTATTCAAACCAAACCATGAAAAAAACAAATCAAATAGCCTACACTGTTCAGACATGCCAGCTCATGCCACGGCAGTCAAATTGCAAGTCTGTGGGTTTCAGCAACAAAATTCATTGTCATCATCAGAGCATGATCTTTGCCTTCCCAAGTGAAAAATTAAGGAGCCATCTCTTAAAGAGACAGACAGCAATAATGTGCACTGTGGTCAAGAATGCTTAAAGTGAACAGATGCACAGGTGATAAGAGAAACAAATTAGATAAATAGACCAAGTACAATACATAACACCAATAAATAAAAAAGCAGCAAAGCCTACAAGTCATACTACATTCCTGAGTGCATGAAACAGTAAAGCATCAGAAGCAGCAGCAGAGCCAACAAGTTACGCTGCACTCACAAATATGAATGTAAAGGAATGTCAACATTAAGGCCAAGGGGTGACACTGTATTTAAAGTGGAAATCCAAAATGCTTCTCTTTGATTAATTTTTTGTACAGTGTCACCACTACATACATCAAGTTCCACTCTCTCTGAGACAACAAATCTGAGTGGCAGCTTATCTATATCCCACAGCCATGTAGTGTCTTGCCATTGCATACTCATCATTATTATTATCTGCAGTATTGCAGCTTTGTGGTCACCCACTCTAGTTTTTAAAACTCTCTTAGTGTGGCCAAAGTACCCTAAGCCACAGGGACAAGTCAGAAGATGTATAACGGACATAGTGCTACAATTGATAAACCGTTTAATCTCAAAGCACCATCCAATCGTGGATGGGTAAAATAATGTGTGTTAACAGTACTGGACCAGTGCATGCACTAGCCACATTGAAAGTTTCCAGTTGGTGACTTAGCTAGCCAAGTGGAATTGCTGTCTATGGGTTTCAGAGTTGCATGCACTAAAGAATCATTTAGATTTTTCCCCTGATGAAAGGTGATCCTAGGTTCATATCTATAAAGGGGTTCTAATTTAGGATTCAAGTGCAGAATTTCCCCCGTGTCTATTAATCACTTGCCCAATTTTTGGTGCAATAGGATCATACTGTGTGACAAGAGTTGGTATTTTATCTTGAGTCACATGATCCTTGCCTCTAAGTAGTGTCTCTGTATCAGTATCTTTAGTGAATGACAATGCCTCATGAAGAAATGGTACAGGGTAATCCCTCTCAAGGAACCTTAAAACCATCTTTGTAGTGGCTTCCTTGAAACCACTTTCTGTGAAATGAGTTATTCTAGCATGAAGGAAATGTTATTTCTGGATGTTTTGAATTTCACTGGAAGGATGACAACTGTTCATGTTTAATAGTGTATTTCTCAACATCAGCTTTCTGTAAAGTTTTGTTTCAAGTTTACCATTTTCTTTGAAAATAGTTAAATCCAAAAAAAGCTATTTCACTCTGACTTGCTACATAATGGAAAAGTCAAATGGAAACTGATAGAGTTGATGTACTCAAAAAATCTCTCTGAAGTATCCAAGTCCCCATCCCAAATCATAAAGCAGTCATTTATATATCAACTCCAGGGTTTGAAGAAAATTAATTCTGTTGCCTAACAAATATACATTTCTCCTCCCAGGCTCACATATAGTGCAGGTACTGGTAAGATTTGGAGCAAAAGTGGTACCCATTGCAGTTCACTTATGTTGTGCATAGGATGCACCTTCAAGCAACAAATAATTAGCCTCCAGAATAAAACAAGCCAAATCTATGATAAAATGGGTGGCAGGTAGCATATTTACATTGTATGATAATGCCTTTTCCAAAGATTCTACTCACCCTTCATGAGGGGTATTGGAATATAGGCTTTTAACATTGATGGTAACATGCCACTCCTCACTAGTTATATTTATGTCCTGTAGCACCCCAAGGGCATCATTCATGTCTTTTATAAAAGAAGGCAGCTTTGGTACGATTTTTTTGATGAAAAAGTATTCAGATTTGGACATTGGTTTGGTAACAGAATCATTAGATGAGACTATGGGGCGTCCATCCACAGGACACATGCCTTTATGGACTTTAGGGAGAAAACAAAGTGCTGGTTTGTGTGGAGATTTTACAATAAGGAACTCAACATCATCTTTTGTAATCCAATTTAAACTAAGTCCCACATCAATCAATTGCAACGCTGCCAAATTCTAGCAAATACTGAGAGAAATTGAAGGTTGCAGTTCACCTTCTTTCCTCCCTAGTAAAATTATAGCCAGGTCACAAACTTTCACAAACAGTGAGGATATCCTGGATCAGTTGAAAAATCACTTTGCTACAGCTAGATTGGCGTTCCATTCATCCCCAGCCAGTAAGTTAGTCCCATGTCCCCTGCCAGAGGTCCTACCCATCTCTCCTCAAATACCAAGCAGCAATACACCCAATTTCAGTCCTGTCTCCCTCAAACAGGCTGAAGATCTGCTACTGGCCTTGGACCCTAACAAAAGTGCTGGAGCCAACTCATTGGAACCGTTCTTCCTAAAAGTAGGATACTACTTCCTGGCTCCTCCTATTTCTCACCTATTTAATCTATCACTCTCAAAATGCAACAGTCCCTCAGTCTGGAAAATTGTTCACATTACCCCGTTGTTCAAACCTGGAGATCAAAGCAACCTTATCAACTACCGCCCAATTTCATTACTGCCTATTTTATCCAAGTTACTAGAAAAATTAGTCAATGCCCAATTGAGAGATTACCTGGAAGCCAGTAACCACCTGAACCCCCTCCAGTCCGGGTTCAGACCCAAACAAAGTACTGTATCAGCTTTGGCAAAAGTTACAGATGATTGGTTAATGTCATTAGTCGCTAAAAATTATATTTCTGCCCTTTTCCTAGACCTAAGCAAGGTTTTTGATACTATTGATCAGCAGTTGTTGTTGGACATGTTGTATAATATTGGCTCGGATAACATTTCAGTAAATTGGTTATTTTGTCATCTCACTGGTAGGCACCAACAGGTGAAAGCCAGTGGTGCTCTTTCTCCCTTAAAACCTCTCCTGAGAGGAGTACCACAGGGATCCATACTTGGACCTGTGTTGTTCGCCATTTATATTAACAAAATCAGTAATGGCATAAGCGCAGCTAGTGTCCACCTATTCACAGACAACACTGTCCTATATGTCTCAAGGCCTTCTCCTCACCTTGTCTGTCATGAGCTACAATGTGAATTTAACCAACTACAACAAAATCTTCTCTGTTTAAAGCTACTTCTCAATACCAAAAAAAAAAAATCATGCTCCTCGCCCCTAATAATATAGAGGTACCCATTAACCCTCTGGATAGTAAATACCAAATCAGGACCATCCTTGGGGAGATCCTTGAACCTGTCAGTGAATTCAAATATCTCAGGTTCTGCTTAGATTGTAAACTAACCTTTACCATGCACATTGAAGAAACCACCAAAAAGTTATGACAAAGGCTTGGGATCATCTACCGTATAAGCATTTGCTCACATATGATGCAAAATTAAGGCTGGAACAAACAACCTTTATATCACTGATCAAATATGCGGACTTCATCTATAGCCACAGCACTAAATCAGCTCTATCCACTTTGGACACGCTTTACCATAGGGCCATAATATTTGTAACTAATGCTCCCTACAGGATCCATCATTGTGCCCTTTACACAATGATTGGTTGGTCCTCTTTTAATGCTAGGAGGGGGCATAATGCAGCCCTTTGGATGTATAGAGCATTAACTTTGAAACTTTCCCCTTACATTTGTTCATTGTTCAAATGCAACACTTGTGCTTACTCCCTCAGGAAACTCTCATACATAACCTTTGATATTCCTTGGATTAGAACAAGGTTTGGTTCTGCATCAATAAGACATGCTTTGCCCTCTGCATGGAACATGTTACAAGATAACCTTAAACTTAAGTTACTTGTTGGACTAAGTGGGCCCAATTCCAGGATGTATGGTGCAACTCACAGGTGGCTGTGAGTTGAGAAATACGCTGCTACTCCGGGGACCCTGCTCCAGATTCCAGAACAGGCAGAGTTCTCGGCACCTATGCCCTGTGACTTGTGGCAGCTCCAGGGTTGCACCATGGGAAGGGCGCACCTGACCTGGTTGCTGCAAGCAGTAACAATGCCGACCCACAGGGCACAAGCCGCACATGGCATGGCCCCCCAAAGCCCCACATCAGGACACCATGGCAATGCTCCACAGGGCTGTGGAGGGTTGGGGAGTCACCAGATGGCCTTGGGGTGCTTGGCAAGTGGAGGTCATGTACAGCCCTGTGGGGCACTGCTCGGGGATGGGGGGCATGGAGGTGTCAGCTATACACGGACGGCAGCCCTGCCAATGAGTGTGGGGTGGGGACCTATGAGAGACCCTGGGGGGGTCAGCTGTAGGGGCAGCAGACATGGAGGTGTGACCCCGGTGGATGTAGGGTACAGTTAGACCAGCTAATAGCTGGCCTAACTGTACTTAGACCATTGTCTGCCAGGGTCCCTCCTGGAATAGCAACTTGCCATTTCATCAGCTGCCCACTTGGAATATGGCCGTAACCAATGCCAGAAACCCCCTTGTGCTTTGTCACAGGGGATTTCTGCCATAGCCAGTGGCGTAGCCCACCTTTGGCACAGGCAGCCTGTGCCATGTCACAGGACGCCTTTTGGAATCACAGGTGGTGTAATGCATGTGGCAGGGTGTGACTTGCGCCATTGGGTTTGACACAAGTCACCTTGGGACATGTGTAACCCATCTTGGAATTGGGCCCCGTGTGTTCAAGTCTCTGCTCAGACAAACATTGATAGTAAATTGTAACTGTTTTGCTTGAATCTGCAGTGGCCCTGTGTTCCCCTACCCTTTGACCCCTGTTATGCACTTCGAGCACTCACAACTGCTGCCTTTTGCTCCCTACCTCTTTCTCCCCTTACTACCACCTGTCCTACCCTCCTCCCTTCTCCTTGTCCCTCTTCTCTAACTCCCTCTACCTTACCCTTACCTACTCTTCTGACACACTTACCCAGCTTTTCGTTCCCCCTCTTACTGCCTATTTTCTTTCATCCTCCTTATCAACAGTAGTAGCTACATGTTTTCCGTAGCTGATATGTAATTCTGTTGTGTATCTTACCATGTCACCCATTGCAACTAAATGTTATAGAACCTTATTATTTTTGTTTTAGAGTTACTGCTCCTGTATTATGAGTAGCTGTTGTGGTTCGCATCTGCTGTCTTATTTGTTTTGCGTCCTCTTGTTTTTTGTATTCATCCTTCCTGAATGGCCTTGTAAATGAGTTCTCTCAATGGTGTTTTACTGGTAAAATAAAATTGAATTGAATTGCTTATCCCTTCGTAAAATGCCCTCTGTGGGATCCCCAGTACGTTTGTTATAAAAAGTCTTATTACACAATTGTCTGTATACTTTTGTTAGATAATCTGAGTGTTTCCAGGCAACTACTGATCTGCCTTTACCAGCCAGTGCCACTTGAGTCATTTCATTGAGTTCTCTAATAGCTGTTTGGTTAGCTGCTGTTACATTCTATTGTATTAATGAGAGATTGAAGTCTCTGGTGACCAAATTACAAAAAGTAATGAGGAGGGATTTTTGCTGGGGGGGCAGAAGGATGAGGGTTTTCAGAGATCAGTAGTTTCATGAATTAAAGAAACAATCTAATTTATACAGTAATTCTATTTGCCTGTCTTGGAAAAAAAATCACAAAGTTGCAAGCATCTCAAAAATGGAAAAAGATCCGCTTTGACATTGAAAGCATTACCTCTGTTGGTGGGAGTAAACATCATGTTACTGTATTTCTTAAAACATGCCTTTGATCTTTAAGGAGCTCAACACCTGTTAAATTTAGGACTGCCAGTTGAGGTTCCACCTCTCAAGGATCTCCTCACTGGGCCACAGTCCTGCCTCCCTCATGAACGTTGCCTCCCTTTCCTTCCTCTGCTTCCTCTTCCATTTCCTCCTACCTAGCACCTCCTTGTTCTCCTCTTCTACTTTCTAGGGGATCTGGGTCCAGTTCCTCATGATCATTCCCCAAAACAAATGTCTGTTAGCATCAGAACCATTATCTCTCCCAGAAATGACCCCATAGTCACTATCAGGACCTGATGGAATGGAATGAAATGACTGAAGCAGTAATAAAACCGTTTGATAAAGGCAGAGCAATAGTTGTCTGAAAATGCAAAGATTATCTTACAGAAGCATTCAGACAATTGTCTAATCAGGCTTTTTAAAACAAACATTCTGTGGATCCCACTGAGGACATTTTAAGTAGGGCTAAGCAATTGATTGATGTGGGATTTAGTTGAAATTGGATTACAGAAAATGATGCTGAGTTCCTTCCTGTAAAATCTCTGTGCAAATCGTTGTTTTACCATCTCCTTAAAGTCCATAAAGGCTCATCCCCTATACCTGGACAACCCATAGTCTCATCTATTGGTTCTGTTACCAAATTGATGTCCAAATTCATCAACTTTTTTATAAAAAAAATTATACAAGAACTGCCTTATTTCATACGAGATACAAATGATGCTCTTAGTGTGCTACAGGGAATAAATGTAATTATGAATGGCTGGCTTGATTTCATTGATGTTGAAAGCCTATATTCCAATATCCCCATGAAGTGGGGAGGGATAGTATCTTTGGAAAAGGCATTATCATATGGAGCAAATATTCTACCTTCTGCCCATTTCATCACAGATCTGGCTCATTTTGTTCTGGAGGCAAATTATTTTTTGTTTGAAGTTAAATTGTATGCACAGCACAAGGGAACTGCAATGGGTACTACTTTTGCCCCAAATTGTGGCAGTATCTATATGGGAGCATTGGAGGTGATTTTTTTCTTTGATAGACAACAGAATCAATTTTCATCCTATATACAACTCTGGAGACAATATATAAATGACTGTCTTATTGTTTGGGATGGACACTTAGATACTTTAGAGAGATTTTTTGAGTACATCAGTTCTATCAGTTCCCAGTTGACTTTTACACATGTAGCAAGTCAAAGCAAAATAGCTTTTTGGGATTTAACTATTTGCAAAGAAAACAGTAAACTTGAAACAAAACTCTATAGAAAGCCAGTGTTGAGAAATACACTGTTAAGCATGGACAGTTGTCATCTTTCCAGTGCAATTAAAAACATCCCAAAAGGACAGTTCCTTCATGCTAAAAGAACTTGTTCCACATAAACTGGTTTCAAGCAAGCCACTACAAAAATGGCTTCAAGGTTTCTTAAGTGGGGTTACCCTGTACCACTTCTTCATGAGGCACTGTCATTCACTAAAAACACTGATAGAGACACTACTTAGAGGCAAGGATTATGTGACTTTAGACAATATACTGACTTTTGTCACACAGTATAATCCTATTGCACCAAAAATTGGGCAAGTGATTAAACAAATCTGTGATATACTGCATTTGAATCTTACATTAAAACCCCTTTATAGCTATGAACCCATGATCACCTTTCATCGAGGGAAAAATCTAAAGGATTCTTTACTGCATGCAACGCTGAAAAATAGACTCCCGTCCCACTTGGCTAACTAAGCCACCAACTGCATACCTTCGATGTGGCCACTGTGTGCACTGCTACTGTACTGTTAACACACATTGTTTTGCCAGTCATTGATATGGACAGTGCTTTGAGATTAAACAGTTTATCAATTGCCGCACTACATCCATTACATATCTTTTGACTTGTCCATGTGGTTTAGGGTACATTGGCCACACTAAGAGAGCTTTAAAAAAGAGTGGGTGACCATAAAGCTGCAATACATAATACCAATGAGGAGCATGCAATGGCAAGACACTACAGGGCTGTGGATCATGGATTGGCTGTCACACTCAGATTTGTTGGCTCAGAGAGAAACATAGAAACATAGAAGTTGTTGACAGATGGAGACCTTATGATCCATCAAGCCTGTCCTTTTTTTTTGTACCACCCCACTTAGCTGCCTGCTTGAGTATCCCACAATGCCTGTCCCATGCCCGCTTTAATTCCCCCACCCTCTTCAACTCCACCACCCCCTCTGGCAGGCTATTCCAAGGTTCAACAACATGCTTCATGAAGAAGAATTTCCTCATATTGGTCCTGAACCTACCTCCCTTGAGTCGAAGGTTATCCCCTCTTTTCCTACTATAGTCTTTTACCTGAAAAAGGTTCTGCACCTGTACCTTGTTGTTGCCTTTAAGGTATTTAAATGTCTCTATCATGTGCCCCTGATTCCTGTGCTGCTCTAGGGAGTATAGATTGAGTTCACTGAGTCTGGCTTCATACGGTTTCTGGTGCAAGCCCTGTACCATCTTTGTTGCTCTTCTCTGCACCATCTCCAGCCTATCTATGTCCCTCCTGAGGTGTGGCCTCCAAAACTGGATGCAGTATTCCAGGTGGGGTCTTACCAGGGATTGCTACAGATGCATTATCACTTCATGCCTCCTGCTTGTGATGTCCCTTCCTATGCATCCCAGGATGCCACTAGCTTTTAGTGCTGCCTTCTTGCATTGTTTGCTGACCTTGAGGTCAGCTGATATGATCACCCCAGATCTTGCTCTAGCCTTGTATCCACCAGTTGATCCCTTCCAATTGAGTACAGTTTCCATGGGTTACATTTTCCCAGGTGCATGACTTTACATTTGTTGGCATTTAATTTCAATTGCTAGATCCTTGACCATTCCTCTAGCTTTTGGAGATCAGATTCCATGCTTTGTTGACCTTCTGGTTCATCAACCCTGTTGCCGATTTTGGTGTCATCAGCAAACAGGCACACCTTTCCTTTCAGTCCATCAGCAATGTCACTGATGAATATGTCGAAGAGGATCAGCCCCATAACCAAGCCCTGCAGAACCCCACTAGTCACCCTACCCTCGTCTGACAGAGTGCCATTTACTAATACCCTCTGTGTTCTCCCATTTAACCAGTTCCTGACCCAGCCTGTTACTTTAAACCTGATCCCATGTTCTCCAGTTTATTGACTAGTCTCCTATGCAGAACTGAGTCAAATGCCTTACTGAAGTCCAGGTAAACCACATCCACTGCCCCACCCTGATCCACTGTTCTGAGAGACTGGAACTCGGTGTACATAGTAGTGACATCGTACAAAAATGCAACCAAAGAGAAGCATTTTGGATCTCTACTTTAAATGCAGGTGGCCCAATTACAAGATGGGCTACACTGGCATAACACAGGATGTGCCAATCCCCATGGTGCATCCCATGACTTACACCATGCTATACGTCCATTGCTATTCCAGGAGGGCACCTATGCCATTGCGTCTGTGTGTTGCAACAATCACAAGATATGACCACACATACACTGCAGCCTGCAACACCTGGTGCAACTGCAGACTGTGACAGCAACTTAGCCCAATTCCTGAAGGCCCGCTGTCACAACCTGCAATTGTGATTCCAGGACATGCAGTGGTGTAGCTGACTTCCAACAGCTCAGAGCTGTCATAACTGGCATCTGATGGCTGGCTCCATCGGATGCAGCCTCGCAGCACCATGGCAATATTTCCATGCTGTTCCCCTGGCCCCCACTAGCACACCCCCACCCCCGAACTCCAGACCATGAGGGACCCCCTAGGTTCCATGGCAGTAGCACCCCCAGATGTCTGTACCATCTATCCTTGCCCCCCCATGCCTCCTGATGTGTTCTGCAGTGGTCCGTGTCAGGGGGGCTCTGGGGGGCTGCCTAATGCTCACTGTGAGATGTGACCTGCGGCATTGATACACCATGCATGGGCTACAACCACATGCATGGCATATCTCACATGTCCTAATTGCCGGGACCCTGCCACTTCTGGAATGCAGTGTAGGGTCCATGGTGTAGAGACAACTGGCGTAACTTGCAACTGCATGTAAGTTTTGCCAGCCATCTTGGAATCGGGCCCAGTGTCACCCCTTGGCCTTACAATTGACATGCCTTTACATTCATATTTGTGAGTGCAGCTTGACTTGTTGGAGCTGCTGCTGCTTCTGATGCTTTACTGTTTCATGCACTCATGAATGTAGCATGACTTGTAGGCTCTCCTGCTCTTTTTATTTATTAGTGTTATGTATTGTACTTGCTCTATTTATCTAATTTGCTTCTCTTATTACCTGCGCATCTATTCACTTTAAGCATTTTTGAGTGCAGTGCACTTTATTACTGTCTGTCTCTTTAAGAGATAGCATTTTAATTTTTCTCTTGGGAAGGCAAAGATCACACTCTGATGATGGCAGTTAATTTTTTTGATACGTAGGCTTGTGGCATGATTGCCATGGCACAGGCCAGCATGCCCGATGAGCATCAGATATTCGGTTTGTTTTTTTCATGGTTTGATTTGAACAGAGCTGCTGCAACCTGCCATTAGATGTTGTACTGCCTTTTCAGGTTCAGTACACCAGCTGTGGATTTTTGTCCCCCTTCATGCTGAAAGCCTAGCTTCTATCACTGACGGTGAGCTACAGTCTTGTGATTTAAGTGGTTGCACTTTTTTAAATGCTATTTAATCAATAAAAATTGACTGAACTGAGATACTGCTCTTTTCACTTTTAGTGCTGACCCTATTCCATTTATGGTTACACTCCTGTATGTGGTACACCGAGAGCTACCCTCTTTGCTGTGATTATTGTACTAAGAGTTTAGTTTTTCTTGTATTCATCTTGCTGTATTGCGTGTATGATTTATGTAAATTTGTCTGATACTCCTTGATTCCATGTATGTTTATATAGGATTATTTTAATAAAACACCCCTAATCTTGAGACCCAATTATTAGATCATTATATCCATTGTTACATATGATTCAAAATAAAACTGAGATTAAAGGCATTCAAGTATCCCCAGATACTGCAGAGTTTAAGACTATGGCATATGCTGATGATTTGTGTATTGTATTAGGAGATTCAGCATCTAGTGTAGGTACACAGGGGGTGTTAGAGAAGTTTTTATTTATGTCAGGGTCAAAAATAAATTATAATAAAAGTAGAGAAACAATAATTGCAGAGGAATGCTAATCTGAAATAGAGAATACTTCAGCAGGTATCAAGTTGGTTCCTCCTCCAGTGAAAGTTCTAGGGGTTTCATTTGGTTCACTGGACTCGGATATAGTAAATTAGAATCATAGCATTTAGAAAGCAGAATCAAAGTTAGCAATATGGAAAAAAAGGATTCTTTCTAAGGCTAAAAGAGGTTTCCTGATTAAAACCTTATTATTACAATGTTTTTTTTTTTATTTATATAAGCGCTTTGTACCCTGTGCCAGAACATTTGGGAACAAAATTATACAGTTTTTTTTTCAGGATTCGTGGGGCAGTTGGTACAATCCAATTGAAACAGAATGGACATATACGAGCAGATAGAATGGGGGGGTAGTAATGTTTTAATCTTTACATATTACTCCATTATTGCAGGGAGAGGATAAGCCATGGAGCCCATTACTAGAAGAATGGATTGTCCATGGTGGCTAAGCTGAGACAAAGCAGATTTCCCCTGCTTTAAATGGTTTGGCAGTTTATGTGGTTCCAGTATACATGTTACAGGTAATGATTAAAATAAGGAAATGGAAAATGAAGGTGGATTCAATAAAGTGTGTGTCTAGAAAACAGCTATATGTACAGTATATATAATAGAAAATAGTTTTTCAGTGGCAGGAAATTTATCTGAATGCCCAGCAGGACTGGAAACAGAAGCTTTGAGACAATTAAGTAATACCCAAATACCTAAGCAGATGTGGTATGTTTGTTGGTTGGGAGTTCATGGAAGAATTGCAGTTAAAGCAATGCATAAACACAAGTGTGTAAAGGAGTGCTTGTGTCCATGGGAATCATGTAAGGGGAAGCTGGAAACTCAAGATACATTTTCTCCTCTAGTGTCCTTATTCAACTTTATTTTGGGAGGTTTTAGCCAGGTTATGGTGAGAACCTTTACTTAATCTAGTAGTTTATACAGAATGTGTATTATGACTCTTTTCAACAGCATGAAATAAGTATGCAAACAGTACTTTGCAAGTATGTATGGCATGCTGTAAATATTATCTATGGCAATCTTAATGTTCATTATGCTCACAACAAAAATATGTTGCACCAAAGACAGCGGTTAAATATGTACATTTAGCAATGATGAAAATATAGGCATCTGAGAAAAGGTCCATGTCACGATATAGTGTAGATAAATTATGGAAAAACTGTATATGGACAACATTAAGATGAGACTGCAGATGCAGGCTATGAAGTGATGTATTTGTTGGACTGCTGAATGCCTCATTTGTATTAGTATGACATTCTCCATCTCTTGCAAAAAGTGCCTTGGGTTCTTTTACTTCCAGAAGACTCAATACACTTGGACACTCACCACCAAATCAGAGATGGATTCCAGCAGCTTCAACAACATGAAAAACTTTTATTGCGCAGTGGACAGCAGCAATAGCACACAAATAAAATGAAAAACAAAAGTGCCCGCCTGATGCATTTCCAATCGAAGCAGATCCTTTATCAAAGGCTAGGGCTAATAGGGACACATGATGACACTTAAATAGGTAGAATGCAACCAACATCACTATGAGTTCATTGGGTAAACAGATGCATTAAAACTCACATATTCAATGTATATCAAAGGTATAACATCACAATGATAAATGGTAAATAAATAAAACAAACAGGCAATAGTATATACTATAAAAATGCATAAATATGAAGTGCAAAATACAATTGTGAGAAGAAAAAAATGTTAAAAACTTCCAGAGGGGGGGGAGGGGGAACATCATACATGCCTTACTAGCAACCTGGGTTGCCACCAATGTAGAAATTGTATTTATTGCAATCAAGTTAGGACTAGTAAAGAATTTACTTCTGTCAGCTGTGGCAATGCTTTTTACATTGGAAAAAAGAACTAGATGTTTTAAAGTACACCTGGGTGAACACCTAAGGGCCGTAGATTTAAGTTATGCAACTGCTGCCCATGTCATTAATGCAAGGGATGGTAATCCACAGTTTTTCTTTCATGGCCATAGACAGGATTAGCCATAGTCTGAGGGGAGGTAATTACAACAGTCTGGTGCTCAAACGCGAGATATTCTGGATCTTGCAACTGAAGGTGATGCACAGTCCTGGACTGAACACAGGCTTTGATTTACGCCCTTATCTTGAAGAAAGGAGATGATGTTTTATGTAAGCCTTAATGACTGAGACAGGAGGTCATTTCCCACCCAACCATGCATTAATGCCTGCAAAATTACCTCCTGTCGAGGTCATTAAGGCACTTGTAACATGGAATTATACAATGGGATTACTGTTGTATGCTGGTATTTCTCATGGAAAAATAGTGAAATCACAACAATCATGTATAGTAAAGAACTGCTTCACTTCTGTGTCTTTCATGACTCCCAATGTGCATGTTACATAGGCCACATGCATTAATGTAGTGGCTACCAATTTACTACAACCATTAAGTTTGGATTATGTAGGAAAACACATATACAGTACTGATTCAGCTTCAAAAATTCCTACTTGTACTGACCACTTTTATTCTTTTCAGTTTTATTCCTACCTCACATTCATTTATGTCGGTAATGCATTCTGGGAAAAATTTCTAACATGCATAAGTTCTTGCACAGAATTCTTAACAGAGTGCCACCTATAGGTCAGATTGCAAGTTTCGCTGAGGTGCAATCCTGATTGTCTTGCTTTAAAGGAGAAGACTCCTGTATGTGTATGATTTGGATATGTCTGATGTATTTATTATACATTACATCAAGTACTGTACATATGTCAATAAGAGATCAGCCATTTATTCTGTTGCAACACATATCTAGAGTTTGAGGCTCTGACACAAGGTAGTAAAATGTCAAGCATGCCTCCATTTACATGCTAATGAGTCACTTGTAATACAGACCCTCCCATTCCTTGATGTCACTGCAGCAACAGTGCAGAACAAAACATAAGGGTATCAAAGCTGTCTATCCTGATTTTAGTTTAAGTTTGCAATGGCTTAAGGCAGTTCTGTCATGCAACTCAACAGGGAGAAGTACTTGTAGCCTTAATACTGCATGTGTAGAGCAAATAATACATCTAATAGTATTGCATTCACAGGAAACAAAAGATGTTCCTGTGTACTGCTCATTTCTCTCTGTGAGACAGTTGTAACATGTTGTGGAAAGCAGTAGACTGAATCAGTCAATCAACTAACCAATCAATCAATAAACTGAGTAGTCAATCAGTCACTCTGTATTGAACCAGCTGAACACCCTTGAGAAGATTCATTACAAGATGAGCCTGGGCAGTTTACCAAAGGATCACACAAGACTGACTTATACACATCCCCTTTCAGCAGCCTGAAAGTGGAGAGCTAGATCATTTACTTTATAAAGTTTATTGGTTTACATTTCAAATGCTCCTTAAATCTGAGTTTCTGACTGGAAATACCAAGACACAGAATGCATATGGCATGGGAGGAGTGAGCTAAGCAAATACAGAGCACTACAGAGACTGATTAGTTTCTTTACCTACAACAGCTGAGGTGTAGCATCTGATTTGTGAGGGACATCCTACTTCAAATGCTGGCATTAGAAAGGGGGGGGGCTGCACAGCTTATCTTTAGTACCTTGAAAGTGAAGTGCTGTAGGTCTCACATCACTGCTAGTGATTTATAATGGGAATTGGGGCACTTTTAAAGTCATGGACCTGAGGGGCCATCACAGTTTCTAAGGAGGTTAGGGGAACTTCTTAAGGGCTAGAGAGTAAGGAACTCTAGTAGGATTTGAACCAGAGTCCCCCAGTACTTGTGCCTGTGCTTTCCTGGTAACCTGTTCCTTGTCATAGCTGAATTCTTTATTGCCTTACTGCAGCCATCCAATCACTGACTGCCTAGTTACAAAGGGAAAGGGGCCTATTTGCAAGATTGTTTCTTACTGCTGGTGTCAATCAAAACAGAGAATGTTAACACACACACACACATCATAATACAACAGCTGCATAATACCACTTAAAACTCTTGTTGTACCCAAAGTCATTTATTGGGTAAACTGTTTTTGCTAACAGAAACAGTAACACAACACATACAGGCACTTCCTTATGTGAATACTGTATATACCGCAAATCAGTGCTGCATCACACTTACATGGTCCTAGTCCCTATTAGACCTGCTTCAGGATGTGCAAAACACTTAAAGAGTTCCCCCATTACTCAAGTGGGGAACCAAACATTGTGGGTTTGGTCTACTGGTGGAATTGCATTTAGTGCAACACCATTATCTGTTGCTCTGATGACATCACCCTTCAGCAACATTGATGGTAAAATGGAGGACAAACACATTGATAACTTTTGGGGGCCGTATATTTTTATTTATAATCCAGATCTGGACAGCAGTAGGACTGCTGGCAACTGGAGGAGGCACACAACAGTTACACATAAGGAGTTGGGAAAATATTGGTGTGGAACTATGGGAGACTTCCCCTTTAAAGCGATTTACAAAGTTTGGATATATGAACACATATACTACAAGGTGACTGCATATAGAACTGATTTGCAATGTATTTTGATAGATGCATAGCCTATTTAGCAAATTAAATTAGGTTTTCACCCTCACAAACCAGGAAGTGTCATTTTGTGTATTGGAGCCTGTATTTGGTGACCTTTGCTACTCATTACCTTTGCAATTTCACCACAGGAATTCTGTGCTCTGCAATTAAAATTAGTTCTTTGTCACAGCAATTCTGTCTTAATAACAGAGCTCTTGGTCGCAGCATGCAGCACGACAATGGCAATGTCAAACAGTTCATTTTCAGGGTCCGATGATGAAAGCATTATGTTGTCCTGCACTAACAGTGATCTTTCGGACACTGACATAGTGCCACAATTTGACAGCTGCTGCATAGTAGATCCCCATAGGGATGACCCTATGACAGCAGTGAGAATGATGTGGGCAGTAGCTCAGGCAGTCACAGCAGTAGTCCTGATCCATTCCAGTACAGCAGCGAGAGCAGACTTAGCAACACAGACTGTTAATATTATATTTTGCTACTTAGTACTATGGTTTGGTTCCTGTCATTGCTGTCATTCTACTGTGCAAAATCGAGGTATGGTGTGTGTTCTGTTACTCCCAGCATTGATCTGCCCACACAAATGCTAGTGATAGTACCCTGCATTTTTATATTTCTTTTTTTGTGTGGGGATTGCTTTCCCTATGTGAATGAGTTGTTGGCCACTCCAGCTTGACACTGAGAGCACGGCTCGATCAGGTGGCATTGCTTGAGCAGAATAAATGGCTCACAATTTGTCCAAATCCAATTTGTCAAAATTCCTCACCTGGTACTAGTTAATAGTGACCTCCAGCCACTTGATTTATTAGTCACTCTCTCTGATGGAACACAGGGTGCAAATTACAAACAGGCACCTTGTACTCCAACCACTCCAAACCCCCCAACTGCACACATACACTTAGAAAAATGCTGCTGCAAAGAACTTTTATTATCTGTAAATTATTTATACTGTTTGGGTCTGTCTTTGCCCTAGTGCCAACTGGTCTACGCTATAGCTTTCTTCTCTTTGTATGTGTGTGTTTTGGGGTGGGGGGCCTGCTTGTACTTTCTCTTTAGAGGTCTCAGTGATTGAGTAACATGTTGAAGTCACCAGTTCCCCTGTTTACGGCATGTTATAAATTTAAAACTACAAATTATTGCACCAGCTTTGTATTATCTCTAAGCACTCAGGAACTATACAGACTGCAGCTGTCATTAGTGTCTGCATAAGCATTTGTAATACCATCCTGGCATTAGCTTATTGCCGCTACATATGTGCCTCCAGGTACATTATGAATTGAGCAAAAAATACACAGTGCAGTCGATGATCGTCCTACACCACCCAAGGTTAAAAATGACACTGCCAATACCCTTCTCATGGAGAAAGAGACTGCATTTATGTTTAGATAGCCTATGTACCATTTGATTGGTCCACTGCAAAAAGGGACATGTCCTTGTGGTAGGTACTCAGGTGTTAGACTGTATTTGAACCATCCTTACTTACTTATGTCACCATACTTCATTACCACTTCGGTCTGTGTCAAGCCATTTGTGTTTTCCCATTTTTTCCATTTCAGTGGATCTCTGATGTACATGTGTAAAGTGTACAGCAAATACAACAGATGCTGCACTATACTGTCTCCCATGCCTTACCAATGCCATGGTGCATTGTGTAGACTCCCTGCATTCATTGCTGTGTAGCCCATATTTTGGTTCAGACATTATTACCTAAGTATGTTAAACTGACTAGCACTTTTTTCAATATAACACCATAGAAGCCATACATTAGTACCACAGTGTCGGAAGAGGATGGCAACTGCAGTCTCTTCTTTTGCTGATGCTCCGGAGCACATACAATAATGCTATAATCCTAATTATAAATAAAGATTGTATGTTAAAATGTTAAAAACTAAGTGTTTACTTTTGAGATACACTGTAAACTATGTAAAGTATAACTATGTACAGTATATAACTGATTTTATTGCATTCATTTATAAACTAAGCGAGGAGCTGGCAAGCTGGAGAAACAATTTAGTGCACCATGTCCCTTTATTCATGCACATCTAAGCATACTTTGGTGATCAGTGTTATGGTGCTTGCATGAGAACACCAAATGAGCCCAAGAAAACACAGGAGCACAGAAAAAAAATATAAAATGTCTATAACGATGGTGACAATCAGAAATGCAATAGCAGAGGCAGTTTACTGAAGCAGTCACACTGGAAGCAGCACTTGCCAAAAATACAGTTTATTGCACTGTTCTCCTGGTATTGGACTGTGCAGCTCAGTGCTTATATTCTTACTGCACATTACAGTTCTGAACTGTTGAAAAAGTCATCCATTTAACACAGACCTCTATGTACCAATACTGAAAAGTTTACTGCAATTTATAGATCTGCCCAGTTCAAAAGCCATCCTTTTGTGTTCCAATACACTACAGATTACAGCTCCACTCAGTTAACAAAAAATTTATTTTTTATACAGACTTGTTGTTATAATTATGTACTTGCAGCACTTACTAAAATTGTAACACTGAACTCAAGCAATGTAGATTGTGATGTTCCTAGAACCGATGGACCTAGGACACAGAGCTTAGTCAGATCAGTAAAATTGAAAATCAGGAAAAATTACCACTTGTGCAATCCCAAATGCAAGTATCCGCCTCAGCTGCCAGTATAACAAACAGTTTCAGTCATCAGTGCTGTAATTTTTGCCAGTTCAGTTTTGGATCTGCACTCACTGAGGCTGAGTCCAGGAAAGATGAATGAACAAGCAGTGAGAAAGGTGCAGTGAGAACACCTTCCCTGTGCTGATATCACTCATGCATGTGGATGCACTGCTCATGTGCGAACTTCAAACAAAGAAAAAAAACATGCAGAGACAACTGTGGCACAAAAATGTTAAAAAACTAAGCATCTGAATATATTTAATACTTAACTTCAGGGCAGCTGAGCTTTGCATCACTCAATGAAGGGAAGGTGATCTGCAAACATGACATCGGGGAAATAGGTAAGTCACTTTAAAAGAAAGCACAGTATTCTTAACACAGTGCCACCTATAGGTCAGATTGCAACTTTCACTGATGTGCGATCCTGATTTTCTTGCTTTGAAAGATAGCAGGTCATATCTAGGGAATTAATGCATGGGTGGATGTGTCAGCTGATGTGTTTTGACCAATTAGATTACTTGATTCAGTGTTGCCATTACTACCATGTTAGAAACTGGGTTATAAATTGAGCTTCATATTTTTCTGTTTGTTTTCCTTTTCATATACCTGTTATAGGATTTTGTATTCTCCTATGCCAGCCTGCTTTCCCATTGCCCCACCTCTCCCTTCCTTTCCCTTCATCAAGATATTTTTAACATTTTTGTCTTCTCTCAGTTGTATTGTATGCTTCATATTTATTTTTTGCAACTACTCTTATTTTTCCCCCAGGAACTGTTGGCTCACCTCTCTGATCCCCCAGCACTGTCCTTCACTCACAGCTTACCTCTCGGTGTATCCACACAGCTGCGCCCCCCATGGCAGGGTGGAGGGACCCCCTCTGCTGTCTCTCACGAATCTGGAGCTGAGAGTTACTGCCTATCATGAAGGCAGCATCTGCAGGGATCAGATCATTCTGCCCACCAGTGCCTGCAGCTTTTCCTCCATTTTTTTACCCCCGAGATGCAGCATGCAATGACACCAAGGAGTGAGCATGCACGCTACCACATGCACTCCTCCAAGTGTCTGCTGCATCTAATGCTCTTCTTGAGCCTCAGAGTGCTAGTCCCCAGCCTCCACTAGGGCCCAGTCATACATCGAGAGCTGGTGTTCTCCCTACCCCAGAAAAGGAGAACAGTCCATGGATGCTCAATCCTTCTCCTCCTCTGCCAACCCCCCGACGGCCTGTGCTCATTCCCGAACATGGGTCACTGGCATGCTGTGAGGTGAGGCGTCCAGCACCTCAGCCCTCAGCGCCACTGGGCCAGTATCATATGCTTCATATTTATGATTTTTATAGTATAAATTATTGCCCGTTTGTTTTATTTATTGACAGTTTATCATTGTGATATTATACCTTTGAAAGACATTGGATATGCGAGATTTAATGCACCTGTTTACCAAATGAACTTTTTTGTATGTTTACATGCCATAGTGACGTTGGTTGCATTCTCCCTATTTGTCATGTGTCCTTTTTAGCTCCAGCCTTTGATAAAGGATCTGCTTCAATCCAAAACGCATCATGTGGGCACTTTTGTTTCTTATTTTATTTGTGCACTATTGCTGCCATCCACCATGTAATAAATGTTTTTCATGTTGTTAAAGCTTCTGGAATCCATCTCTGATTTGTTCGTGAGTGCCCAAGTGTATCGAATCTTCATGAACTGTGTGCTTATAAGCACCACCTTCCTTGTGTGCACATCATGTGTTTATTTCTTTTACTTCCACCTGGACACCCATCAGGACAGCAGCACAGATGGGTAGAAGGGACCTCTGTTTAATGTCTCATCTGAAGGATGGCACACCCCGACAGTAGAGCACCACCTAGTACTGCACTTGGGTGCCAGTGCTGATGCTGTGAGCCCAATCTTGGCATGGGATCAGAACTCTATGACCTTCTGGCCCAGAGGTGGATGTGTCACTAACTGAGCCATGTTGACATGTCTGAAAACTCCTAGCAGCTTGTGGCCTGTGTCCAGAGTGCCATTCCTACTAACTCCACTCTACACTTGCACCCTGAGTTAGTAAATGGGATGATAACCCTAGGGTTGAGGGACACTGGGACCACCATTTCAATGGTAAAACAGGATTTGAGTCACAAGGAACAGATTCTGCTGGGGCAGTTTTCTAGAATTAGAGAAGTAATGGGTCCTGTGGGCTCAGTGCCAACAGTCTGGAGCTTTCTAAGCTGGGAAGGTGGACAGGACATATGGGAGGTAGGTGATGTACTGGACTGCCCATTGATGTAATTAAGAGTAATGAATTTGACAGTAGTGCCAACAATCTGTGTGTGTGTCACCACCTGTAGTAAGGCTAGGGAACTAGCTCCTGAGAACTCAGAGAGGGCAGTGCAGCTGGTAGCAACCTCTCCCTCATGAGCAGGAGAAGTTGTAGCTGAAGAATGAACTGGGAGTAGCAGATTTGAGCCACAGCTATAGACTGGGGAGAGTCCAACCATGGGGAGTTCTCCTGAGGACAGTGTGTTTTAGGGAAGGTCAGGCATGTGAAGCTGGGGAGAGCTCAGAAAGCTGACCCATCACTATAGAAATTAAGAGTTTAACCAGAGTGGAAGGTAACTCTGTGGGTTCTGAAAAACGTATAGTGGTGCTTCTAATCCTCCCATGCCAGATTGGACCCTCTTTTCTCTCTTTTTGTCAATTTGCTTTAGATCGTTTCCACCATTCCCACCACTGCTCACTCTACTCTGCCCTCTCATTACCCTCTCTTGATGCCAGGTGCCTTTCCCATTGTGCCTCCTTTATATCTAATTTCTGATTTGGTTCCCTTCCTTCCTATTTTACATCACTCTTATCCTCACCTCAGCTTCCTCCTACCCTCTACGCAATAATACTTTCCATTCCCTTACTAGTCATTTTAGAAAGTCTGCTGTTGGTCAATCTGCTTTCTCATAATGCTTTCCAAAACATTGGTCCTTCCTTCCCTTGGCAATTCACTCTGCCTCTTCGGCTCTCTCCTTAAAGTCTCTCCTTCATGACTTTTCTTTTCCCTTCTGCAGCTGTCCATAACTCTCTTTCTCACCCACCCAGGCCCACTTGTCCTGCCTTGCAATTTGTTTCCTTCATTACCTGTATATACAATATTTAGATTTGTCTTCAGTTTTTGATTATGCTCCTTCATAAACTGTATTTACTGTAGATTATGTTTTTCCCATGTCCCTTACCACCAGAACAAATCTGGAAATGTGCTGTTATCAGCTCAGTATGTCTTTCCTGGTGACACCTTTGAAATAAATAAATAAATAAACAAACATGCATATATACATACATACATACATACATACTTACATAAAAGGGAGGTATACGGGGAAAATAGGCTCCTGTATTGTGAGTGGGTTCCAAAGGGAGGACCAGAGGATGGGGTACTCTGGCAAATAGTAGTTCCCAGGGAATAAAGGAAGCAGCTTCTGGCCTTAGCCCACAATATACTCTTTTCTGCACACTTAGGAGTCTGTCATACAAAAAGACAGCTAACAATTTTTACTGGACTAGTATCTTAAGAATATGGCAAACTAGTGCCAGAATTGTCCTTGGTGCCAGAGAGTGTGTAAGGTTGGGGAGAAGGTTAAGGTTGCTATTAGTCACCTGTGCTATACCCCAATTCATTAATTCTTTAAAATACGTCCCTTTCTTTACTTTTTTTTATTTTGGTATGTTGTTGTGGACATTATTGGGAGTCACTCAGCACCCCAAGTCACACAGGCAAGAGGTACATTTTGGTGGTCATAGATTATGCCACAAGGTACCCAGAGGTCATGGCCTTGCCCTCCATTGAGGCAGAAAAAGTTTCAGACAGACTGCTGAGGATATTCAGCTGGCAGGGCTTTTTCCCAGAGATCCTGTTGGACCAGATCACCAATTTCATGCCTGCCCTAATGGCTATCCTTTGGGAGAAGTGTGGATTGTGGCAGCTCAGGGCTACCCCAAACTGCCCCCAGACTAACAGTCTGGTTAAGCAATTTAATGGGTCACTTAAATCTATGTTAAGAGCATTCACCGACCAGCATGCAAGAGAGTGGGACAAGTACTTACCCCATATCTTATTCACATTCAGGGAAGTCCTCCAGGAGTCCACTGGGTTCTCACCCTTCAAGTTCCTGTTTGGCCATTGGGTAAGTGGTCCCCTAGATTTGGTTAGGGATGAATGGGGGGGTGAGCTTGCACCCCAAGGAAAATATGTTGTGGACTGCCTCCTGAATTTCAGGTCATGGCTCAAGGAACTCATGGGGCTTGCCCATGGACAGCTAGCCACTGCACAACAGAGATATAAGACATGGTACCACAGTGGGGCCAAAGCTCAGGAGTACAAAGTCGGGCAGCGGGCAATTGTACTCAAGCATATCTGATGGAATAAATTACAGGCAGCTTGCGAGGGTCTGAACTTTGTGGTCAGTGGGGTGAATGATATTAATTACATGGTGGAGCTACCAGATGGGAGGCGCAAGTAGTGGATCTACCATGTATACATGAAGAAGCCCCACTGCGAATGGAATAAGATGGTCCTGTCTGTGTGTAGTTATCTGGAGGAGGAAAAAGAAGCAGACCCACTGGTGGAGCTCCTGGGAGTGGTTAAGAGAGAGTTGCCAGTGGATTCTGTCATCCTCTTGACGTGGCTAACACTGGCTCAAGCTGCTGAAATGCATGAGGTGCTGCATACATTTGGGGAAATGTTCACAGGGAACTGGGGTGTACAACACTGATGTAGCACTATGTGGATACAAGGTCCCAGGATCCACTGTGGCAACAACCCTACAGAGTTCCTGAGAGATTGAAACATGCCACTGAGGGGAGAGCAAGGAAATGCCAACTCTCAGGGTAATCCAGGAGTCCAGTAGTCCCTGGGCCATCCTAGTGGTACTGATCTCAAAGAAGAATGGGACCATGAGTTCTGGGTCAACTACCAAAAGCTCAACAGCTGTACAGAGTCAGACAAATACCCCATGCTCAGGATGGATGAGGTCATAGAGAAGTTAGGGGAGCCATGTACCTGACTACCATAGACCTGACAAAAAGCAACTGGCAAGTACCCCAGACCACTGAAGGCAGAGAGATCAGCCTTCATCACACCATTTGGCTGATTTGAGTTTCAAGTAATTCCATTAGGAATGAAGAATGTTCCAACTACCTTTCAAAGGCTTGTGGACCACATTCTGTCTGGGGCAGGAGAATTTTCTCTAGTGTACATGAAGACATCACTGTCTACAGGCAGACACATGAAGAACATGGCAGGCATGTGACTGATGTGCTCCACTGACTGAAGTATCAGTGCTGAGAGAAAAGTATAAGCCTTCCTAGGGACAGCAGGGTACTATCAAAAGTTTGTGCCAAACTTCAGTTGTATGGCCAAACCTGTCTGATGTGATGAGGAAGAAAATGCCAGTCAATGTTCAGTGAATGGATCACTGTTAGACAGTGTTCTGCCAATTAAAGGAGGCATTGTGTCAGGCACCTTTGCTCGCAAGCTCTAACTATTCTCTGAAGTTCATTGTGCACATGGATTCATCCAATAATGGGCTGTGGCATTTCTGAGTCAGGGGAGGAACACACAGTCATGTACCTGAGCAGGAAGTTGCTGCCCAAAGAGGAGGTCTAAGTCACAATTGAAAAACAGCACCTGTGTATCATCTGGGCTCTGCAGAAGATACAACCATATAGGTGGGTGTTCACACTGGTCATCAGACACAACCTCCTTGCATGACTCCACAGGACCAGCAGGTAAACCCCCAAATTGTTAAGATGGAGCCTGGTGCTGCAGTTCTATAACATGGATGTTAGACACTACTGTGGGTCACAGTATGGTAATGTAGATGGCTTGTCAAGGCAATGACCAGTGTCCCAGTAAAGAACGGGATGTGTTTTAAAGAATTAATGAATTGGGGTATAGCAGGTACAGCAGATCTACTGTTATGAATATAAAGCAACTTTCAGGGTTGCTAAAATATTTTTATTTTCATTTTCCAGGGAATGGAGATGTGACAACTTGCATAGTGTGTGTGTGGGTGTGTGTGTGTTTATTATAATCAATGCCTCTATAAGTATTTCAGCTGAAGTGGGAGTTCTGGTGAAAACAGAAAATTACATTCCTCTGTAGCCCTTATCTCGGAGCACTTAACTAGGCATGTCCTTTGTTTAAGCAGTCTTTTTCCTGTCCTGTAAAGCCCCTTTGTTTTGGATAAACATCAAAGGGCTGAGTCCCTTTCATAAGAAAAAAGAAGACATGGGGCATGATTTTCTGTTGGCCACTAGATCAGTGCACAGTGTACCGATCCATGGCTGCAGCAAACTCTGGATGCATCAGGGACCCTGTGCCAATTCTAGAAAAATGGGGGTCCCTGCGCCAAAGTCCCAAGAGTTGCACAGGCACAGGGTTGCATCACACCATTGGCACACCTGAGGGGTTTGACAGGGGGTCCCATCAAGCTTTATCCCCAGCCCAGCACAACTCTAGTAAAGCCACAAAAGTAGGGGGAAGAATCTGCCTGTAAGGTCTGGACCAGGGCCAGAGGGACCAGTGGGGGTGCCATAGTGGATCATGTAAGAACAGCAGCAGTGGCAGGATACAGAGGTTGCACCCAGCAGAAGTGCCACACCCACTGGGACACAGCCAATCAGCCAGGATACATGGGGGTTGGCACAGACAAACCCTGCCCAAGACCCCAGGTGACAACAGCCCTGGCACCTGCCCTAGAAGTGACATAGTCCCCAACAGTGTGGTCAGGCAAGAATGTTCCTGTCCACCAACTGCTCCCTGTAACATGAAGCCAATGCCACACACTGCAGGTAGTGGACTATGTCACCTCTGGGGGAAGGTGCCAGGGCTGTTTCCATCTGGGATCCAGGAGAGGGTCAGTTAGTGCCAACCTCCATGTACCCAGGCCAATCGGCTCTGTCCTAGTGGGCATGACACCTCCACCAGGTGCCACCTCTAAATCCTGCCACTGCTGCCATTCTCCTGTCACCCTGTATGGCACCCCCACTGCTCCCTCTGCCCCCAGTCATGAATGTGCGGCCCCCCCACTCACCTCCCTCCATGGCTGTAGCTCAGGACCATTAGACCTGCTCACAGCTGGTCTAAACTCAGCCCCCTCATGTGCCCATAGCAGGGCTTCTAAATTCCCAAATAAGGGGATGTTGTAGCCCTGCCATGGTGCAAGCACCCCTGAAACCTGGTGTACTGGCACTTCTGGCACAGGGCTGGTGCAAGGCAGCTTCAGTGCAAGGCAACTTTATTTCAGTGAAGACTGCATTTGAAAGTTTGGATTGCTGCAATATTGGGGACAAGGTGCCACTTGAGTCAAATCTTTTTTGGTGCAGGCATATTATACCAAATGCTGGGCTTTAAAAATCAAGCCTATGTTTTGTATATAAACAGGGCCAAGGCAAAGTAAGATGTTTCAGCTGTGCTAGATAGCCAGGATAACAATGCATGGCAGGGTGTATATGCAAATCTAGTTTGGACCAGTCTGGGAAAAGGTGGTCCCAAGAAAGCAAAAACAGAGAAAGGATGTGATGTCAGAGAGGCCGGTCCAGTGATACGGGGATATTAGGCCAGCCAGCTGAAGGCATTTCTGTTGTATGTTTGCAATGTTTTGGATTTTGAATTAGTAACATCATGGTTCAATTCTGCATAACTCATCAGTTCCCCAGTTGGGGACAAGCTTCATCTACTCAGAGATTTAGATAGCTTTGATTTAGGTGTTCCCTGTGTGCTCTTTATTGTTTTCAAATGTGTTTATTTTTATCTCTGTAGAACTACTGTATTCCCCATAGTATTTAATGTATATTACCCCATAACATGTAAATATCATGGACTATTAAATGTTATTTTTATATACATCATGCTTTCTGTGATGTAACTGAGTCATTTCAGCTATAGATAACCGAGGTAAATTGGCAAGTCCATGATCTGTTTCTGAAGAGACCGGCTACAAAGTTATCCTGTCTAAAGGAAAGTGTTCTCAGCTGTGACAAAAGGGACAGATCATTTTCCCTTTGGTAAAGAGCACTGTACTGTGTAAGCAGTGAATTTAATGGGATTTGAACCTAGAGATAAGCCAAGTGAGAGTAACACTGAGGGGTGGCAGCATACCAAGGTAACCCTTTCAGGTATCAGAAGGGTTGTGAAAGCTGGTGGCAGGGCAGATTGAAATCTGGGAGAGAACAGGTCTGACAATGATCACATTACCCCCATCCTCACAACTATATACTGGGCCCCTGACTTATCAGGATCCAATTTGAAATCCCCTCCTCATTTTAAATCTTTGCCATTCATCATCTTAAAGCATCAGTGTAATGAAACTGGATAAAAAATGATGGACCGCTGGCACAGTGGTAGCACTACTGCTTGTGATGTTGACAACCTGAGTTCAGTAGTCAGCTTGGACCATCAGAGGGCTGGCTGGGGGAGGAGAATTGAATGTCCAGAGGTCCACACTCCTCTGGGGGGAAGGGGTTCACAGAGCCCGGTATATGCTTGGTCCTTAGCAGTAAGCTGTGGAAAAGGCACCCAGGACTGCCACAGAGTGTGTAGGCAGTTGGGCAGTTGCTGACACATGTCACATGGGTGCACGGGTCATGCATGATGGCTTCACTGCACTCTGCACTCCTCTGGGGGAAAAGGGAAAACAGGGAAACTAAGGTGGCAGGATGGTACATGGACCCTGACAGGCCCCACGCTCGACTGGCTGGGCTCACTGGTCCAACTACCGGATCCATTTCACAATGATGGATTGGGGGACTCCACCAACCCTGTCAGAGAGGCAAGCCGTGGTGATACTGGCCGGTGATAAGTCCCAGTGGACATTGGGGTGACAGCCCTGGGGAGTCCAGCACAGAGGGGCCATCTGAGGTGAGGGGAAAAATGTAAAACATTTTACCCTACTGTTTTTCTTTTCTTTTTTTTTATTTAGTATTCTTTTTGTGTACAGCAGCCACTGAAGGCTCAGCTCCTGCTCTCTCTGGTCCCCTCACCTCACCCCCAAGACTTATCTCTTCTTAGCAATCCTCCAGCTTACCTTCCCTCCCTTGACAGGGCCGTTGAACAGATGCAGAGGTCACAATGCTGATACAAAGTAACCAGCAAGGATTTCCTACTGGCATTGCCTCCCTGGCTTACCCACAAGTCAGGGCATGAAGTCAGGTGGTACCAATAGAGGACAGGACTAGGTTGCCACTGGAGTGCAGGTGATTGGGTGCTGGAGGAGTGGGGCATCATACACGGTGGTCACGGTTTTTGGAACTCAGGACCCAATGGGGATGTGGTATGCAATGATGTAATGTGCTCAAGCATCGACATCTGGCATGCCCCCCACACCATCTAGGTATTGGGAGGAACTAACTCCCAGCCTCTACCTGGAGTCAGTCATGCACCAAGTGCTCATCCACCCTTCTCCCACCAGAGGATGAGAGAAGTCCAAGGGACACTCAGTCCTCCTCACTCAGCCAGCCCTATGACTCTCGGGTCTGTTCCAGAACCTGGGATGTCAGCATCATGAGCAGAAATCTTTCAGTTTCACCGATGGGCTGATGCTAATCAGCAGAAATTAGTAATTCTCCTATTTACAAAAATGAAATTCATACCTCCAAATGATCCATATTAACTGCGCGTGAATAAACGCTGATGTGAAAAGTTGGTTTTGTACTGTTTTTTTTTTTATGAACAATATTCTGCAAAGTTCCATTCATACAACCAGTAATTTGGAGTTTTTACTATGTCATGGTTTATGTACAGAATAACAAGAATGAGCTACTGCCCTATCAGAACCATGCTTAGAGTTCTAGAACTCCAGAGCACTTGTTCCATGAAGAGAACTGTAGCAGAATAAGTTCCATGTGAAAACAGTGAGTGTAAAAGAGTGAGGATGAAAACGGCGAAGGAAAAACAGTGCAGCCATATATGGCAAGTGGCAAAAAACAGCAATCACTGAAATGGTGACAACAGTGCCACAGTGACTTTCTGTAGGGGACTTCATCCTACGCACCCCCTTTTGCAGGGGGTTTCACCCCCCACACACACACCCTTACTAAATATACTGTAACCAGCTCCAGGGGGATGCAACTCAGGGAGTGGGAAAAAGCCGTAGGTCACCATTTCGGCAATTGCTGTTTATGGCTACTCACCCTATGTGGCCATGCTGTTTTCTGTCGCTGTATTCATCCTCGCCCTTTTTGCATTCACCGTTTTGATAGGATATGAGCAAGATACTGTCCAGACAAACAAAACAATGCTAAATACAGTTTTACAAATGGTTCCACATTAAGACCACGAAAACAAGGACAGTGTGGTCGGAAACAATGCCATCAATAACCCAAAAGGAAAAACCACATCCACACAAAGTAGAGAAGAATAAAAATAATGTCAAGGAAACAATAAAGCAGAATTCCATGAATAAGTAATTTACTTTTGACTTTCGTGCTTTCCTGTTACATGATTCTGATGATGCTTGGTTAAAGGAACTCACTATTTCCACTTTCACTATTTTGTATCCTTCAGTGTTCCTTCTTCTGCAGTTCAGATGGTGTTTTTTTCACCACACTTATTTGCATGAGACAATTTTGACGGGATACCTTATGTATCAGTTAAATACTGGGGTATGAATATTATTTTTGTAAGTGGAAGCATTATAAACAGCTGCCAATTAGACATTTTTTTCCTGTCATCTTTACAGTACGTTGTTTATCTGATTGTTTCCTTTAGCTAAAAAAGTTTTGGAAATTTAATAGTTTTTCCATCCTATATAGTACTGGGCAACATTGGAAAATTTTGCTTTGTGAATTAATGTGCAAATTCACCGCAATCCGCAAAGTTCATCAGCCTTGTGAAGTTGCATTTCACAATACAGGGATAACTTTGTGAATTGTGAATTTGGCTACTTTGCCCACCAGTGAAATGGGGCACACAGGCAAAGTTCACAGAGTACAATGGGATTGGAGTTGACATGGTACTGAAAAGAGCTGTATGCCATGCGGAGGCTGTGTTATGTGAAGTCTTCTGAAGCAACAGTTTGAGAGAAGTCTGTCCCTATTTGTCTGAGCAAAACATCTTTAAAATCAATCTAAAATGGAGTCTTTTAAAACCAAATCACTCACAACTAGATCTAGGGGGGCTTGTGCTGCTAGATTTATGTTGTTTGTTTCTGCTTTTGCTGCTTATTTAGTTTAAAGTAGCATTTTGTTATCTACAGTGAAGCACTGCTTAGTGGGGGAGTAGGGGTCTTTCACTTAGCAAGGTAGCCCAGAAAGTTCAAAGACTTGGAACTATTTTTACTGGGAGCACTACACTATTACGTGTGCATCAACTATCTCCTATTTATTTTCCTCGGTCTTTCTTGTTCATTTTTGTTTGTCTGTGGTCTGTGATTTCTCATTTTATTTCTGTACTTCAGTTTGATGTGGTTAAGTGAAGTACAGAACATTAAACTGTTTCTCCAACTCACTGGTTTAGCATGTTTCAATGAGTTGCTTAATGTGTGCACTGCTCATTGCACTGCATTAATAAAAGTATCCTAATGGTTTGTCTCTAACTGCTTTTCAGTTTCAGCTTACTTTGCAGCTCTCTGGAAACTTTTATCAATGTAGTGTAATGATTAGCACACACATTAAGCAACCCATAAGAAATACTTAACCACTGAGTTGGAGCCTGATTTCACTACTGCCATATGCAATACAGTGCATGCATGAATTATGAAATTTCTAGGCCCCTTGATATTTTTATATATTTTAAAAGGAAACATAATTATGAGTTAATAGCTACTACTTGAATCTGAAAATAAGCCTTGTAACCCTATTGAAAGGAAGATAAGAAACTGCTTAATTCTTGGCTACCAGCATAAATGTGCAGGAAGCCAAGAATGCAGCAATTTCTTAGTTTTCTTTCTAAGGGTTACAAGGCTCATTTTCAGATAAAAGCAGGATCTGTAAACTTAGAATTTTGCTTCAACCATTCTGCTTGTGAATGCCCAAAGGTGTGCGCAGAAGCCGTGAACAAGGGGGTCCCAAAATCCTAACAAAGCTAGGGGGATCTGGGGGATGCCCCCCCCAGAATTTTTGAAATAAATCACTGTAAATCATGCATTTTCCTGCATTTTACAGTTAGACAAGATACATTACAGCCCAAAGCATGAACAGGTGTGCACATTTGGAATGGAGCCTAGTGCTCTGTGGGGGATAGGAGCTAGCCACTGTAAATCAGAAGAGAAAAAGTTCAAGGCAGCAGAGCACTCACCAGTCTTCCACAATAAGAAATGCAGCCCAATAAGAAATGCAGGAGTCAGTAATTATGTAAAAAAAATTCTCCACTTTTATTGCAGGTAACAAACAGATGCACATGGTGTGGGCTCACCGCCACACCAAAACCCCAGCACTTTGACAAAAGTCTTCCAGAGAGGGTCAGTTTTACAATGCCAAAATAATCCCTTTTATACAGTTTCCTGAATCAATATACTGTCTGCCCCCTGCTGTTTTAAATATATATAGACATGTTAATTCATGATTTAGATTTAAGCAGTTGTAGTGGGATTTGAACAGAGATAGACAAAATGCAACACAATGGAACATAAGAAATAAAAACAAATTAATATAGAAAAATGTACACAAATCAGTCAGAATTGCACTAGGGAAGATGAGTTTGAAAAAGAATCTCTGGAACTATTGTCATACAAAGGGGCTACGAAATAGACTGACATTTGACAATGTTCTTGAGAGAGTTAAAAACATGGAATGGGACTTCTTGTTAGAAACAAAGAATCAGGAACAGGGTGTTAACAGATCTGTCTATCACAAAATACATTAGGGCACCAGGGGACATAAGGAACATCATTAGAAAATACTGGCCCATATAATACTTCTTGATGAGTCTATCTTATCAGGAGAATTAACAGAGTCTTAGAATTACATTTTCAAGAGCAGATAATCTTACAGACAGGCTAGTACTGTACATTTGCATTATATTGAAACCAAACCTGAAGCAACCTATAGGCTATGGTTACCCCCACCCCCAAAGGGATGTTTTAATGTGGGAAATGTAACATCTGTGAGTTCTGCAGCCAGAGTAATAAATTCTGGCTTGAGGGTTATGAAAGCACTAAGAAAGGAAGCTTTCTTAACTGCAGCAACTCAGGACTCTGAGGTCAGGCAACATAAACGACACAAAAAAAATATTTATTTTCCTATTTATAGCATCTTAACAGGGGGGGCCAAGGCCAGAGTCAGCCCCCCATGCATGCCTCTGTGATGCCCAATGGAGACTACTTTGGCAGTGACTATTGGTGGTCAAGCTCCCAGGTACAGTGATTCCTTGCTATAGCGAATCTCGCTATAACAAAATCCTGCTTGTAACAAATGTCCCCCTGTGTCTCTTGGCTCCACTTCAGCTTCTGACGTTGTCAGCTGGGCTGTACTACTATATCACACCACAATTCTGTAAATGTTCCAAAAACAAATTGATAGATCTTTGTTTTTGTTACAATTACAAAATTGTGGTCTTGACACTTTCAATACTCATTCACCTCTCTTGTCAATGGCAGTCGGATGAGGCCCCCAAGACAAACTGTTATAGAGGCGAGTGGCTCTGACAAGATCTGTAATATCTGTGAGTGTAAAGTACTGATCTTTCTCTTGGTAGTACACAGCTATTCATTAAAGAAGGTGAGATATAGATTGGCTGCAGCACCAAAGAGATTACAAAATGTAAGAGAAGCAGAGGGGAAGGAAACAGGCAGGAGCAGTTGCAGTGGCACTAAAGAGATCTGTGCAATCTGTCTGAAACTGGGAGTGTTCTATACAGTTATCTCTCTCTCTTGTCAGTAGCAGTTGCCCAAAGGTAAAACAGATATAAAAAGTACACTGCACTGTGCTCTGTGTACATGTTAACTGTCAGTGAAGTGGGCAGGAAGAGTCATGGTGATGCAGCTGACAAGAAATCATGAGAAGTGAAATCAGATTACAATACTCCAAAGTCTCCTAAAATGGGTATTGGAATTCAGTTTTTCCAAAATATAATGACACGTACAGTACTGTTTAAACTGGATTGGGCAGATTTGGGGCCAATCATAAACTGAATGCCAATAACTATACTGCACTGTAAATACAGTTGAAAATGTATTGCATGGATACTGGATAGGAACTGAAGGGAATTAGCAGCTGAAAGTACACTGCATGTGCATTGCATGTGAGTTGATTGATTGAAACAGAGTTTGCATTGTAAGCATTTAGAATGGCTACTGCACTGTCAGCACAAAAAGTACAATGAAAGAGCAGTGAGTTGGACGAGCAGTTTAATGTGACTTGTACTGTATTGTGTCAGTCTCTTTTAGTTTTAGTTATTTTGTTTAGTTCTTAAAGTGATGGTGTTCTGTCACTTACACAAACTTAATTACCCCGTCATGTGTGTCTTGTTAATCTTCACCATGTAAATAATAATAATAATACATAAATAAACTTTTTTGGGTGGTAAAACTGTTTTGTTTGGAACACATTACTCCCTTGGGGAGGCATTGTCGGTTGTTGCTACCTAATTGTACTGCAGAATTTCTTAAATTTTTTTTCCTCAGAATATTATAAATCTAAATATGTAAAATGACTGAGAAAAGATGTTTGACTAAAGAGAGAAGTGTCAGGGAGGCAGAAAAGAAGTACAAAGGTTCTCTGGGGCAAAAGGGTGTTGAGGCTAAAAAAGCTATGTCTGCAACAGTATCATCTATGGGCTCTGGGACTGGTTGTAGTAATAAAGAAGTAGTTGGTGACAGTGGTGGTGGCATTAGTGTTGCCAGATTTGTCTATGCCACAGTGGTGGCATCCATGCTGTTGGGGCAGTGACAAAAGGAGCAGTCATAAAGGTGGCAAAATCTCTGGCTCAGGCACAGTGGTGGAGAAGAAGGCTGTGGGTGTCACTGTGACTCCTGGTGGTGGAGGTGCATGAACTGGCATGTGCCTCCTCAGGGGGATCAGTCCATGGTTGTGGTGGCACCACAGGGGGCACATGGGGTTCAGGCTGAAGTGATGAAGCAGGGGGAATCCCACCCTTGCCACTGCCCCTTGCTCTTCTGGGCAGACCTGGCGCTGTCTGGGACAGTTGTATGGCTCCTCCATGACTACAACTCACCCTATGCTCCATCTTCAAAGAGACAAAAGAGTGAAAGAGCGAGACAGTGACAGAAGTGTGAAAGAAAGGAAAAGTTGCAGAAAAACAAAAGGGAAAATAGATATCTCTAGCTAAAGGTTATAACTTACAAAATACAGCAGAAACAAAAACTACAGTACTCCTAAGAACTCAAATAATTAAATCAAAATGAGAAAACAATCAAAAAAGCTGTTAACTTAATGTAAATTGTGGATTTATATCTCCAAAATTGCTACGAAAAGTTGAAAGTCGTCGTGAAAAGTTGAAAGTTGTCAAGCTCCTTTCTCCTCCATTGACTAACACTGCAAAATCAAAAGTGAAGCAGACTCACTGCATAGAGCGCTACCATGTGATCTGCAGAAGCTCTTCCATGTGACCTAGAAACACTTGTTTAGCAGCAGCATTATTTTGACAAAACTTCACCCAAATGTACCCCAGAAGTGAAGTTGCCAAGCAAAGTTGTCAAAGGCAAATTTCCTACTAAACAGTAAAAATTTGCAAACTGATTCGTTAAGGCGAAGTTAGCTAATTTGCCAACTTTTCAGCATCTCTGATCCTGTATTCTGCCCAGCTGACTGTGCCTGTCTTGCTTTGCAAATAAGTAATAGCAGTCTCTATTTAGAGTGGATAGAAATCAGGTATGTCTAAAGATGCAGTTCTCTATGGTACATAGTTCTTTTGACTTATAATACAGTAATCATGTTTTTGTGAGAATAGGGGACTACGACTTTTTATAAACAACCATCTTTGATGATGAGACAGGACAGATCTAAAAAAGAAAATTGGTAAGTCTTGTTTAGGAGTCGGAAGTAGGGATTGGAGGGTCGACTGCAACCAGGTTCAGATTCCCACTCTGATTTCTTTCCAAAAGGTTCTGCTTTACTCTGATTAATGTTAGTCCTGTTTTTTAGTCTATTTTAGTATGGAAAATGCATCAGCATTATTATTTTAGATCCCTCTGTTAAAAAAACAATAAAATTAAACTTTTTTAAACATTTTTTGTGACTCTATATTCATGTTTCCTTTATTGTGTCTGGCATGCTTTTGGTGGGAGATGAGCAGCATGATCAGGAGATGTGATGGGGCCCCAGCCATCCCTCCCACCCTTTTAACTTGAGTTGTTATTTATATTTGAATTGTTTTGCTTGCCTACTTGGTGTTATAGTAAGCATCATGAGCCCCAAACCACATGATGCATTGCTGGCTGAAATCCTAATGTTACATGTTTTAGTTTGCCAATTGATATACTATTATGGCAAACAGCATGTGCTCTTGTGTCCTGTCCATGTTCTTTGCTTTGCCCTCTGTCTGATGTTAACAGGGAACAGTCACCACCAATGGCCCCACTCTCAAGAGTGGGGCTGGTCTCAATGAGCAGTTTGCATGCAAAAGTGTTTTGGTTTAGTTACTGTTTACTGCAGTATAAATTGTGTCAGATTAATTTTGCTTAGTTGTAGGCTGACATCTTCTGTTACTACAAATCCCAGAATCCTCTGCAAATGACACCAGAGCAGTAGGTAGCAGTGAGAATATAGGCAGCCGAGAGAACATTAAATGGTCTGCAGTGCATGCTAGAGTTTATATAAGTGCTAATCTTTTGTTTGCTGGTCCTGCTGTGCTCCTTGGGCTAGGTACAGTCACAAAGGACTTTACATAGCACATTGAGAAAAGCAGGACCAGAAAACAAAAGGTCAGAGCTTATATAAACTGTAACATGCTTTGCAAGCTATTAATCTCCCCCTGTTGTCTATTGCTCTGATGTCAGCTGCAGAGAATTCTGAGATTTGTACTAAAAGAAGATGTCAACCTACAATGAAGCAAAATTTATTTGATATAATCTTTTGTTCTACCATAGATAGTAGTTAAACCAAATTGTTTCTGGCCACAATGTGCACATTGGGACTACCATCGCTCTTGAGTTTGGGGTCCTTTGTGCTGACTGTTCCCCTTTAAATTACATATTGCCTGCTTGCTGGTTGTTATGAAAGCAGCGTAGGACCCTATCCCCTGCACCAGTTGCCTGACGTTATTTGCTTAGTGAGGATAAATTAAGTAGTAAAAGTAAAATAAATGAAAATTTTGACTTGCAGGATGTAGCCATGATTGGGATGATGAGTAGGGGTGGCATGATCAGACAGATAAGCAATAAGTTAAAACACCCAGCTGATAAGAAAATCCACTGCTTTACACATCGGCACATCTTGGTACCAGTGTATTAAACAGAAACAACCAATTTATGGTTTATACTCCAGTTTCATGTCATAAGGTTAAATCAAAAATTGGGTTAATGACTGAAGAGGTAAAAATCATATACAAGGGCAGCTGCCCATTTAGTCAGTGTACTCAGCAAGCATAACTGAAAGAAAGATCCAGTGTTTTGTTTCTTTTTACCACCCTATCAGCAAGAAAAAATTAAATGTGGTAGGCAACTTCCTGTTCCATTTTTTTTCAAATGTTTGTCAAAATAAATTCTATACAAGTGCATTTGCACGTTTAAGATAACTACATCTAAAATACAGACAATTCACTGCCTGTTTATTTTTTTAACTTGCTGAATAAACAAATTAAACTCCGCCTACGTACCCAAACTGAATGTGAAAAACACATACAGCAATAGATTCAATACATTTAATATACACCTCACAAGAAGGTATTCTTATTTTACTTGATCTTTCTGTTATGGTTAACATAGAAACATAGAAACAAAGAATTTAATAGCATATAAGGACCACTTGGCCCACCCAGTCTGCTCATTTCCATACCTAATGGATAAGCTGCAGATCCTAGTTAACCAACAGCCTACTTTCTCCTACCCTCACTCCCTAGATTGCCGTATGTCTGTCCCATGCATTCTTGAATTCCCCCATTGTTTTCAACTCCACAGCCTCCTCAGGAAGGCTGTTCATGCATCCACAACCCTCTCCATGAAAAAATACTTCCTCACATTACCTCTGAGCCATCTCCTTCTATCTTCAGATTGTGCCCCCTTGTTCTTGCACACCTTGTTTTCTGAAATATGCTTCCCTCTTGTACTTTGTTGATTCCCTTGATGTACTTGAAAGTTTCTATCATGTCCCTCCTTTCCTCGAGGGTATACATATTAAGCTCCTTAAGTCTCTCTCTTCATAAGTCTTCTGGTGCAGATCCTGCACTATTTTAGTTGCCCTCCTCTGGACAGCCTCCAACCTGTTTATGTCCTTGCAGAGATTGGGTCTCCAGAACTGCATGCAGTACTCCAGGTGGGGTCTCACCAGCTATCTTTACAGAGGGTTAACAACTTCCTGTTTTCTACTGGTGATGCCTCTCCCTATGCATCCCAGTATCCCCCCAGCCCTCCTTACTGCCTTCTCACATTGCTTGCCCACCTTTAGGTGATCTGATATGACAACCCCAGGTCCCTTTCCATTTTTGTTGTTGTTAGTATCTAACCCCCCCCATTGTGTACTCTTCCCCTGGGTTTTTGTTTCCCAGGTACATTACTTTGCACTTTTTAGCATTGAATCTAAGCTGCCATACATTTGACCATTCCTCCAACCTTGCCAAGTCCCTTCTTATCCTTTCCACCCCACCTTGTGTATCAACCCTGTTGCTGATCTTTGTGTTGTGTGCAAAGAGACATACTTTTCCTTCCAGTCCCACTGCAATGTCACTTATAAAGATATTGAAGAGGACCGGTCCTAGTACTGAACCCTGCGGTAATCCACTAGTAACCCCCCTTCTTCAGAGTAGACTCCGTTTACTATTACCCTCTGTGTTCTGTTCTCCAGCCAGTTTTCTACCCAGGCTACCATCTTGGGACCCACCCCAAGGCTGGCTAACTTGTATATTAATCTTTTGTGTGGGACTGTGTCAAATGCCTTGCTAAAGTCTAGGTAGGCCATGTCCACAGCCCCTCCCTGATCTGCTACTTTGGTCACCCAGTCAAAGAAATCTATTAGATTCATCTGACATGACCTTCCCACTGTGAATCCATGCTGCCTTGGGTCCTGTGTCCTTTTGGCCTCTAAGTACTCAACAATTCTTTCCTTCAGAAGTGATTCCATTATTTTCCCTATCACTGAGGTCAAACTAACAGTTCTGTAGTTTCCTGCCTCTGCCCTGCCCCCACTTTTGTGAAGTGTAATAACATCTGCCCACCTCCAGTCCTCAGGTACCACCCCATCCTCCCATGATTTGTTAAAGAGGGTAGTCAGTGGTTTTACTAGTTCTACTCTTAGTTCTTTTAGAATTCTGGGATGAATCCCATCAGGCCCCATTGCTTTGTCCACCTTCAGTTTTAAGATTTCTTTCAAAACTCTTTCTTCTATGAATGGGCTGGTATCAACCCCCCTATCCAGAGTGTTTCTATTGTTTGGTTTAGGTACCTCCCCCTCTTCATTTGTGAATACTGAGCAAAAATATTTGTTTAGTATCTCTGCCTTTTCGCAGTCATCCTCTGCCCACCCCCTCCCCTTTATTAAGCCTCACTATCCCTCCCATGGTCTTCCTTCGCTCCCTGATGCACCTATAAAATGTTTTATCTCCCTTCTTAACTGAGTTAGCTCTCTTTCCTCGGTTTGGGCCTTTGCTGTTCTGACTGTCTTCCCCTCTTCCTTCTGCTTTAACTGATGCAGTTCTCTGTTCTGCTCCTTCTGTGATTCCTTGTACTTCCTGAATGCTATCTTTTTTTCCCTAATCTTCCCCACCACCTCCTTTGAGAACCATAGTGGTTTTTTACATCATTTTGTTTTGTTTATTTGCGTCACACAAAGGCTTGTTGCCTCAGTGATGGCAGTTTTGATTATTCCCATCGTTCTCTGAATTCAAAACAAATCATTAAATATCATTGCCATCATCTTCAAATGCACCAAGAAAGCATCCTTATTATAAGACACCTGCTGCAGCTGGGTTGTGGCTTCTCACAACCCTAAGAGTTTATTATTTGCCAAAGACAACTCTGATAACTGAAATGTTTAGGCATCATAGCTAAAAGCAATACAAAATCACACATGCCCCCACAATGCAAAGCATCATGGGCTGCATATGCAAATCACCACAGAATATTATGCTGGTTCAACTTTAAGCAGAAATGCATGGTGCCAAAAGGCCTCTCACATAGTTTTCAAAGGGTGCCAACAGAAGACATAGACACATGTTTCATCCTACCAGGACTCATCAGTATGCCTCATCTGTTTGACACCCCAGTGGAATGAACTAGCTACCCTAAGATGGTCTATCTGGGTTATATTTTGGTTAACCCAATTAAAACAAAAAAGAATTTAAAAGACAAAGAACCTCTGTGTGCAAGCACTGTGGCAATGGTTACCCCAATGGGCATTTGGCCATGAAGCCAAGTTTCAAAGAAATACAAAATTACACATGCCCCCAAAATGCAAAGCATCATGGGATGCATATGCAAATCACCACAGAATATTATGCTGGTTTAACTTCAAGCAGAAATGCATTCTGCCAAAAGGCCTCTCACACAGTTTGCAAAGGGTGCCAACAGAAGACATATACACTTGTTTCATCCTACCAGGACTCGTCAGTATGCCTCATCTGTTTGACACCCCAGTGTCAGCTAGCTAAAAGCAGCAGCCAAGTGAAACTACTTTAGAATATGTTGCATGTTTGAAGAAGATGGCTTCCTCATGAGAATGGGGTATCAGCCTGGATGTACAAGTAAGAGACCCATTTGCACTGAACAGCAACATGGTTGAGTGATGGGTGACTCTTGACCAACACCCCCAAACTGAAAATAAAATCACAGCCACTTTCCCAGTTGAGGTTTAAAATGTCTCTAATGATGCAAATGCCATGTTCACACAGTAACTACAGTGGCAGGAGGTCTAACAGTGGTGTCTCTGCATACACAAAATACAGTTCCTTGCAGTTTTTGCCCACAGATTTACTGATAGGCTATATGATCCACAGTATAGCTTACTCTAGCTTTCTACAAGGCAGGAATTGAATACACAATAGCAATTTAGCCACAGGGAATCACTCCAATGTGATACAAAAGCTGGTCAGTTCCACCGTGGCTGCATAATGAAGTTAGTGAGGTTGTGTGGAATTGCTAAGGAGGCATGGAGAAACAACACAATGGTTTGTAAGTAGTAAGATTTGTTTTATTTTCTATTCTAAGAAAGGCATACACATTATTAGGAAAAGATATGGCAGTGTACATTTCAATGGAAGGAATGGTAAGCAATATAGGTTTGACAGGTACAGTAGGTGGCAGTACATGAAAAAGTAATGGCTGGCATATGTTCAGTCTTGGGATTATTTATACAGTTTTATAGAGGAAGAGGGGTTTTGTCCATAAGATGATGTAAGTTATATTTAAGCAATGTGTTGATGTCAGGCAGTCAGGTGTAATGATGGACTCTGTTAGGAGAGAAAATGTGATAGTAACTTCCAGAAGGGGTCACTGTTGATAAGGTTAAGGTAGTTATGCTTGTGATAATGGGAATATCAGAACAGTATAAGGTCTGTGCAGGAGTGGAGTATAAATATGAACTGAATCACAAGTACTGTATGTGCTCACAGTGCAGGCAAATGTGATATGCAGGTTTGTTTTACAAATAGATAAAAATAGCGATAGATGCAATTGGTAGAAAGATAGATAATTACATAGATAGACAGGCAGATGACTAGAGGGAGAAGTCAGAGTCTTGACAGTCTCTGGAGAGGCAACTGCCCCTAGAGTCACAGTCATGTTCGCTAATTTGGGATGAAAAACTTTTCAAGCAGCACTATTTTGCTGTCAATAGTTTCCTATGGGTTTAAGCATGTATTTGACCCCCTTAAAACAGTTATAGTGCAAGAAAAACAATAACAGCAATTGTGTTATAATTTAGCACTGAAACATACATGTTCATTTCTTTATTTAGTTTTTGTTGACCGGGTAAGTGCACCAGATAAATCCTGCCTATTTTCAGGCACGACCCAGGGAAGGGGGATACAGATGAATGCCAACTGACCTTGAACCAGATTAAGCTGTTGGTGGTATTTTTAGTGAATGAGGGAAATTTGGCCAGGACAACGTGGAAATTCCCCTACTTTGCAGTAGGGGGACTCACTGGCTGTGAGCATGGGCAGTTCAGAGTGTTCTTCAATGTGGATGGAGTTAGAGGTTGGAGAAGGCCACCTCTCCTACCTTGAACAAACCAGAGGCCCCAGCGATGACTGATATTGACCTGATGGGGATTGATATAGATCCTGACTTGCAGGAAATATTTGTATCTACAGAAGATCTCAGTCAATGTAAAGTATTTCCCTCTGCAGTAATTCAACCTGAGGAAATTCTACAGGATAAATGAATAACAGAGGAACAACACCAGGGTTTACTTCATGAAGTTACAAAGGAGAAGGCATTATTTACAGCTATATTGACAGAGTGGCCTGCCATTTCACCTGATGATGCAGGAGCATCAAAGGGCCAGATCCAGCTGGGTGAGTCAGCCTTGACTAATAATTCTATGACAGCACCTACTCACAAAAGTCAGGATATGCACTATCCAAAACTATCTACTACAGATGTTAAAAGTGCTTCTTTGCTTAAAAAAGAAGCAAGTAGCATAAAATGTGACTCACATGTTTCTGAAATAATAAGGGAAACCAGGACTGACAATTGTAAAAACAACGCTGCTACGAGTAGCTTATTAGCAACTCCTAGTTTGACCGATCAGCTCGCCCCACAGATGCAGCCAAAGTTTCTCTCTAAACTATCTGGGTTTGTGTTTGACAGCACAAATAAACCGAGTGTACCAACGGAAGCCCATAGTATGGCGCAAACAGTGTAATACTTCAAAAAAATGGGAGATCCAGATGCTGCTATGGTGTTTTCATTTTCCAAATGATAACAGTCTAACACTGGGTCAAAAGGAGAAGTGAAAAGTAAAGAGCAGCGAGCGGCCCAGATTTTTTCCAATCACAATATACAAAGTTCTTCTTTTCAGGCTCCACAAGGGGGGGCCTCTGGATCACTGAATACAACTCAAGCGCCCAATACTGTGATGCAGGAAGATTTTTTTGATACAGCTTGGAAACTGTGGAAAGCCCTAGTAGAAGCAGGGTGGAAGCAAACGGCATCAGGAAAATGGTTACCAGACCCTGAGTGGGATCCCACATTAATATTTTCACCAACTCAACCAGAATGGAAGCTGGCTGATTTACGTGCTGATCTACAAACAGATAAGACTGAGACATTAAAAATACTGTCTGAGAGAAAATGTGAGGTTGTAGGGGAAACTCAGATTAAGACAGAGGTAGCTTCTCTGCTTAGCACTGAAGGGAACTCAACAGAGGGTACTAATACTGAAAACCTTGATGGTAGCTAGGACACTACCCCTCCCCCTAGGCCCTTATTATCTGAATTGTTTGCCAAAATTAAAAAGGAAACAGCACCGCAATGCAATGCAGTGTGAATTAGATACAAGGGGGGACTTACCTGACAGACCTGATAGACAATTTGTGGGGAAACATTTATTAAAGGATTCTCTAAAATTCTCACCCAGAGAGGTTTTTGCTTTTATTAACATATATGGGGAGGATAAGTATGATGCAAGTTTTAGGTCCTCTTATATATTAGATTTATTTTGGGTGAGATATGGGCAGGTTAAGTTTTCACCCATTTGGACTCCCTTTGTAGTGACTCCTTTCACAGAACCTCTCATCAAAAATGTTACTGTGATGTTCTGCGATGAGGGGGTTCATGTGGATGATATCACATACTGGCTCTCCAAAAAATGCACAGTTCTTAGTGATCCAGAAGCAATTTTGGATTCTTAATTATTTTGGACTTGAGGGTGGAGATATAAAGTCAAATTGCAACAAAATGATGCTGGTATATGTCACATACCTAACTCCTTCATGTTAGGGAGATATAGGGGAGTATGTTTTTACTCAGGACAACTGAGGGCTTGTTACCAATGTGGGAATAGAACTCACCTATCCAGTACACTTGCAATTTATAACATTGAGGGCATTTTTATAGTTTCTGGTTTTGACTCAGCAGAAGGACATGATGGTCAGTGTGTGGAAGTGGAGGATTTGGTAGAATATGGATGGATCCTGGCAAGTAATTTTCTGTTTCTTTATAATGACACTGCTCAACTGGTTGGTGGGCAGCATCATGCAGATGAAGGAAGGCAGCCACTGTCTGATATTGTAGGTGTAGCTACCTCTTTTCAATGATTTTATGTGATAACAGCGAGTCCATAAGACCGCTGACCACATAAAGTAAGAAAAGAACTGCCTGGCATCAAAAGGGCGAACTGCACAACACCAACCATCACAAAAAGCGACGGTCACGTATTTCAAGAAAAACAAAAACAATAAGCAACTTTTTTATATGGGGGAAAGCCCGCCTCCGCACCCCAATGTGGGGGGAACCCCCCAAAATAAGGATACTAAACTCCAGGGGAAGCAGACTTAGGAAACTATAGCAACTCCCCTGGGAGCAAAATTTCTACCTGCACCAGGATCTGAACCTGGCACCACAGGCTCCAGGAGCAGTGGCTCCAGCCACAACACCACATGGCCAGTTCAGTAGGACTTGGCCAAATCAATCTTCTTGTCCTCTTTCTCATAAGTGTAGCATGTATCCCTCAGCACTACACTTGCTATGCCCATTCAGTGCTCTTTTTCCCCACTCACTCTACATGAAAACAATATTATTGAGCAGCTCATATTGAGCCACTCAGTAATACTCACCCATATAGGGTATTACCCTTTTCAACCACACAAAGTTTCTGCCCATCAACTGGCAGAGCAGCATCATGATCAGCTTTACTTATCATTGGACTGTCACAGGCAAGCCCATTGCAGCTTGAGGTGCATCAGACTTGACAGTGGCACACCTCTAAAATCCAGCATCACACCAATATGTTCACTATGCATGAAGTGTAAGCATGAACATAAAAATAAAGCACTGTCAGCATACAATATTTCTGATTCCAGCCTGCTGCTTCCACATAGATTTAGCTCTTAGCTTATTTTTCCTCAGCTACTGCCTGATTGCTTCAATCTGGAAAGTTTCTCTAGTTGATGCGTGGGGTAGGGATAGCTGCTGACATTAGGGCAATGCAACTTACACAGTGCTCCATCTCCCTCTCTCAGCAAATGATGCTTGGATTAAACTTAAAAACATAATTTGGGCTGGCCCAGTGGTGCAGAGGGCTGGGGCACTGGCACCCTACCTTGCACCATGCTGGTGATCTGGGTTTGGGAATGGACTTGGGTGCCAGAGGTTCAGCAAGGGAAGGAGTAGGATTGAGCGTACAGAGGGCTGCTCTCCTCTCCTGGGGTGGGTTGGGGAATGGCATTGCTCTGTAGTGGCCCCCAATGAAGACATGGGGAAACTCAGTTGTGACATGAGTTGGGGAATCAGAGGAAAAGCTAGAAAATGGTGTCTCCTCCTACCGGATGATGGCCGCCCAGACCAGTACCTCCCTGAGCTCTGTGACAGCTGACCCAGCTGCAGCAGCACCCAGGGCCAATGCCTAGGCTGATAGGCCATTTCTTCTTGGAAGAGGAGGACCCCACCTGAAGAAGGGTCATGCTGGGTTACCCTGAGGTGGCGGCAATGTGGGGTTGAGATCAGCGGCAGTGTCTGGAGAGGTGAGAGTCCTTGTGGCAATTGGCCTGAAGGAGAGGTAGGTGAGGCTTGCAGGGGAGATAAACAGATAAAGAAAAAAAAACATAATTCATAATCTTGAAAAAATCTATGTGCCAACTAAAAATAAATTTAATAAAAAAGGAAGAATTCCTAGGTGGCTCAATAAAACAATTAAAATTCAAATTAAACAAAAGCAAAGGTTATTCAAAAAATGTAAAATCTGCCATCCTGATGACAGGACTACTGCTTACTCTAAATATAAGCTATCCTTAAACACTCTAAAACACATGATAAAACAAGCTAAAAGCAAACTTGAATTTAAACTAGCACACACCAAAGACTGCCATAAATCCTTGTTTTCTTATCTTAACAATAAAAAAGGTAACACCAGTAAAACTGGACCACTGATTCATAATGGCACACGTCTGCAGTCAGATATTGACACTGCTAACCTGTTTAACACCTACTTCTGTTCAGTATTCTCCAAAAAAGATACCTATACCCCCTTAAAACACTCAAATAGAATATCATCTCATGCATATCCCATTACATCCACAGATATTCTCCCATTACTAAAAACCTTTAAAAAAACAACTAGCCCAGGCCCTGATAAAATAAGCTCAAGATTCTTGTTGGAAACTGTGGAAGCAATAGCTATCCCCTTAAAAATAATTTTCAATAAATCCTTAAAGGATTAAAAAATTCATTTGGACTGGCTAACAGCTATAGTCACCCCAATATTTAAAAAGGGAAACAGGTCCAACATTCAAAACTATCACCCCATCAGTTAACATCCATTGTCTGCAAAACCATGGAAAGGATAATTAAATCATATCTTAAAAAATAAATGGGTGAGCTAAAACTCTTTGACAACTTACAACACAGTTTTAGATCCGACTACTCTTGTACCACAAACTTAATAAGGATGGACATACATCTTTTGTAATAATGTAAGTCAAGGCCTGGACAGCAATACACCAATGGATGTCATCCTGCTGGACTACAACAAGGCATTTGATAAAGTCCCACATGGAAAACTTATCACGAAACTAGAAACATTAGACTTTTCCACCTGACTAATAAATTGGATTAATGAATAGCTTATAAACAGGTCACAAAGGGTCATTATTAATGATGCATTATCCAACCAGGGTTTAGTCACAAGTGGGGTGCCCCGGGGCTCAGTACTGGGGCCAACATTATTTAATATTTACATTAGCGATATGCAAGTTGGCTTACGAAGCTGGCTTTCAAAATTCACTGATGATTCCAAGCTAGGAGAAAAAGTGGATACTCCACAAAACCTAGAAACCCTTATTTCAGACCTCAACTCCATTGAACATTGGGCCCAGCTGAACAAAATGGAATTTAAGGTAGATAAATGTATAGTTTTGCACCTTGGATGAAAAAAAATCCCAAAAATATCTATTACGTAAACAAAATTCCACTTAAATAATCTTGTAGAGAGAGGGATCTAGTTATACTGATAAATAACAAACTTTCATCCAGTGACCACTGCATCAAAGTGGCCAATATGACAAATGGCTTGCTTAGACAAATAAGACTCACATTCATCTCAAAAACTGAACAATGTCTCATCCTACTATGCAGGGCCTATGTTAGACCATATATTGACTATGGGTCCCCATTTTGGAGTCCACACCTTAAGGGTGACATAGCACAACTGGAACAGATCCAGAGGCATGCTACAAAAATGATCCAAAGACTTTCTTCCAAAACCTATCAGTTCAGATTAAAAGCAACAGGTCTAAATTCCCTTCAACATAGGAGGTGTAGAGGGGACATTCTGTTCATTTACAAACTGCTTAAATCTCCTGAATTTACGAAATAGTGCAGTCTTTACTATTCATCAAACCGCATCATTCCCAGGCTTCATAATAGACAATTTGAGATTAAGATGGCAAAGACAAATCTAAGGCAAATTTTTTTCTCATTGTGTGCCTCCAGACTATGGATCACCTTACCCCAGGGACTAGTGGATTGCAATAACTTTAATACATTTAATAAGGGACTAGATATCTGGTTAACAACAAATCAAAATTATATCAATTAGCCCACATGAATCTGGAGGAAAATCTCGATGGGCCTTGGCCTTCTTTTTCTCCAAAAAACCTAGTAAACCTAGTAAAAACAGTATGGCTGGAACTTAGGGAAGGGGTGATGATACACTCTGCAGAATTATGACGTTACAGACAGGGTGTAGCTCTGGTTACATCCAGGGAAAATACTTAAGCTGTTGAAATAGTCTCTACTCTTCTAATCAGATCCCCTGCACTCTATCTCTCTCTCTCTCATGTGTATATGCCACTCAATTTTTCTCACTGCATTTGGAAAGGCAACTTGCATGATTGTGAATTTCTGACACGTCTGGCTTTGTTATGATTTTTTTGTGTTACTCACTGCCAAAGACCTGAAATCATAAAGTTCAAAGAAAGATTGCAACTGCATGAGAGCAAAACAGATATAACAGACAAATGACCATCCTGAAACTCAAGATCAAGATCAAGAATACTTTACTGTTTGACTAGATGATAGTCATTACAATTATAAAAACACATAAGACAAAGACAAAAAGACAAACATGCTGAGACTTACATGTGCATGTATGTTGGAGTATACAACTCATGAATAAGGTAAGTCTGCTGGAGGTTATAAATACATATTCATAAATTTTAATAGTTACAAAATTAAATTCAGTTTATATTGTTGGAAAGCAAAATTGCATTCAGTTTCTATTGCGATAAGTGGGAAAATTGAATACTGTATGTTCATAGAACAGGAATAATCAATCTAAAACTACAGTAGTATCTTTTTTTAATTTGGCTTGATCAGAGATGGTGATTGTATAGATTCCTTTATAATGAGATTTTAGATAATGCAACTTTCCCTTGAAGGAAACAGTAGCATGTAAACAAGACGCCCTATAATTGGGAATACTTTGGATGTAATTTGGCTTGTAATCATAATATGTCCAGATCATCTGAATGAAGGGGGCTTTCATAAAAAATTGCCATAAAAAGTTGTCATAGCAAAGAAAGATATTCATACTATAAAATCAAAAATTCTGATCATCTGATTTTCCATGAAATAAAGGTAATAAGAGCATAAGTCCATTTTTTTTCTTATCATGCTTTTGGTGCTTCCCAGTGACGTTCCCCTCTGCCTTTACACTCCATGAGCGGACCCTGGCACTCTCCACAACAGTGCCCCCTGCGTTACCCCACAGGGTGGAGATAGGTCCACTTTAAATATTTTATCATATCTTGTGCAATAGTCTCTGTACAGTAGATGGATTCATTAAGCAATATACCATGGCAGGGAGTGGGTACATTGGTGGATTTACCACACCTGGTGTGATTTGGTCATGAGGTGCAGCCGAGTGACTCAACCACACCAGAAGTGGTAAATCCACCCATATACCCACTCCCTGTCATGGTATATTGCTACTATACAATGTTCAACTTGTTTTTTTGTTTTTATAGTGATATAAAACTTTTACAGTGGGTATACTGGAGGATTTATCACAGTCATGTGATGTGTTTTGACCAATGAGGTTACAGGATTTTCATACCCCATTGTATAATATGAATTCTTAGACTGTCTTCCCTCAAGACTATGTTACTTAAGAAGTAATGGTTAATATACAGTAGATTTCTCTGATGTAAGCTAATTTAGGACATTCCAGCAATATGTGAGACAAGGATTCAAAAACATGTTTGCCACAGTCACAATACAAATTTTTGAATAGTTACAGATGTTTTAACTTTTGAGAATCTATGCTGAAGTAGTTTAGAAGGATACACTTCTAATGTGAACTTCAAAAATATATGCCTATCTTTTCTCTCTGAGAAAAATGTAAGATATGGTTCCAGAACGTGGTTAATTTTGTTTTTTGTGCATACAGCCATATAATTTTAAGGACCTAATTTTTGTTATATACAAGTTGTAAGAAACTTGTCTGAGTTCATTTTTGAGAAGTTTGGAATAGTCTTTAGATACATTTATATTTTTGAAAGAATCAGTCCAAAGATGTTCTAGATTCAATAGTTACAATGTGTCAATTATGTCTTTTAACCAGAAAGAAGAGTTGTTTGTAACTCAGCTCACTTTTTCTTCTAGTCATTTTTTGATCAATCTTTTGGGATACAAATTTATACATTTGATCCAATATGCCATCTTTGCGAATAATGCTAGATATTTCATCATAACACTCCTCAATTCTGCTCTGGCTATTTCTGATGGTGTAGCTCTAGAGCTCTATAACATTTATCTACATAATTGTGAAAAAGTTTTCTCAATTTGATCCATCTTCCTATTAAACCAAATTTTGGCCTTATATAAAGCCATGCTATTCATTTTTATCTCGGATACACGAAAAGTCAAAATTAGTGAATATTCCCTGTAATTTGAGCAAACCTTAGTAAAACATTTTAAATCTGTACTAGTCTGTTTACTGCATAAGTTATGTGTTTTGCTCAGTTATTTGAGATGAGAAATCCCAAGTAACAATAGTTAGAAACTATGCCAAAGGGTTTACTGTTGAGATACCATTTTAAGTAGGGTTTCTTTTTACCAAAAATTAAAATTTCACTTTTTTGTTGTGTTACTGTATAATTTATTTTTGCTACAATATCCTTCTACTTGAGCAAGTTTTTTCCTCAGCCTCAGAAGAGAAATTGAAATCAGTATTAAATCATCAGCAAACATTAATGCTGGTACAGTTATTCCTTTTTGAGTAGGCAAATAATATAATAATAATAATTTTATTTATATAGCACTTTTCATTTTTCAAAGTACTGTACAACTTGAAACACTACAAAATCAAATATTACATTCAGATATCAAACATAGATAAAAGCATCATATTCAAATGCATTCAGTTTTCTGTAAAGGCCATTTGCCAAAGATGGGTTTTCATACCCCTCTTTAATTCCTCCATGGAGGTGCACTCCCATAACCGGCATGGTAGAGAATTCCAAAGAGTGGGCACAGCATAAGAGAATACCCTACAGCCAGATGATTTAAGATTCACTCTTGGAATCTCGTGTAACCCCTCATCAGCTGAGCAGAGCGATTGACCAGGGCAGTAGGGAACCAGAAGTTCTTTCAGATAAGCCAGACCCTGACCGTGAAGGGTTTTGAAAGTCAGTAAACTGGCTTTAAAGGTGGTCCACCACCGTATAGGCAGCCAGTGCAGCTCGCACAGCACCGGGGTAATATGACAGGACCTACCAGAGCCTGTCAAAACCTGGGCCGCTGCATTCTGTACTAGCTGCAGGCGGCGAATTTCAACCACTGAAAGCCCAAAGTAAAGGGAGTTGCAGTAGTCCAGACATGAGGACACAAAGGTGTGGACCAACATTGGAAGGTTGTCAGACAGAACCAGGTGCCTAACTCTGGCAATATTCCTAAGATGATAAAAGGAAGTCTTGATGACAGCTGACACCTGTGACTGCAGTGTCAGTCTGTCATCCAAGACAACCCCCAGGCTACGCACCTGTTCAGAGGTCAGAAGTGAGACGCCACCAAGAAAAATTCCTGAGGGCATACCAACAATTGACCCCTCTATCTGACGACCTGGGTCCACAACCAAAACCTCTTTCTTTTCTGAGTTCAACTTCAGCCAACTAGAATTCATCCACTCCTGGATTTCTTTCAGACAGTTGTTAAACACCGAGACAGCTCCATCCTTGTTGGGTGCAAAAGACAGGTATAGCTGGGTATCATCTACATAGCAGTGAAACCTCAGCCCATACCATCTTACAATGTCTCCGAGGGGCAGCATATACACCACAAATAGCATGAGAAACAGCACTGAACCCTGAGGCACCCCATACAACAAAGACATTGGGCCCGAGGAAAAAACCCCGGATGCAACTCTTTGTGATCTCCCCATGAGGAATGAAGTGAACCATCCAAGGATGGGTTCCTGATATTCCACAAATGTGCCTCAGGTGTGCTATCAGCACCATGTGATCCACGGTGTCAAAAGCTGAGGAGAGATCAAGGAGAACCAAGATGGAACGTCTCTTCTGATTTCTTGCCCTCAGAAGATCATTGAGCACAAGAAACTAGCGCTATCTCAGTGCTATGTCTTTTATGAAAACCAGACTGGAGGGGTTTGTAGATGTCATGGATGGTTAAATGGTCCTCCAATTAGGTTGCCACTACCTTCTCAATCACCTACCCAATAAAGGGTAGGTCAGAGATAGGTATGTAGTTTGTGAAACTGTCTGGGTCCAAGGAAGCTTTCTACAAGAGTGGTGTCACCACTGCCTCTTTCAGGGAGCTAGGGAACTCACCCGACTCCAAGGAGCACCAGACTATTCACACAAGGACTGGACCGATGACATCACTACAACCCAAAATTAGGGAAGTGGGTCCAGGGTCCAAATTACAGCATGTGGGGTGCACACTATGGATAATCCTCATGACATCCACAAAATCAGGTCGACTGAAGGAACTCCAAGAAAATTGAGGTACTGTGAACTCGCAGTGTTCAACAGCATCCCTCCTAGAGAGTGCTGGCTGAAGATCCACCCTGATATCAGCCACCTTAGTTGCAAAAAATCGAGCAAGCTCCTCGCACTCTAATTGCAAAAAGGCTTTCCAAACTTGCAGACAGGCTGAGTTGCACAATCTGTCTACAGCTCAAAAAAGCTGAGCTGGTCAGTTCCGAGCAACCGCAATCTCCCTGGATAGGAATTCTGTCTTCTTACAGGTGATTGCAGATTGATAGACCAAATAATGGTCCATCAATCTAAGGTGGTCAGCTTCAAGGGCAGACTTGCGCCAGCACCATTCTAACCTTCGCCCCTGTCTCCTCATCTCCGTCAATGTCCCAGCAAACCAAAGGGACTTGGGGTGAATGGGTAGGGAGTGCTCACGGACATGAGCAATAGAGTCCAGAGCCACCATAACAGCCATATTATAAGCCAAAACGAGGGTCTCTAGACTACTGCTCACCAATATGGGGGATGAGAGGTCAAGGACGGCTGTAAGGCCTAGGGGATTAATATCTCGTAAAGGGTGGGAATGACTAGATTCTGTTAAAAAAAAAATTAGTAAATCACTTTTAAACAAATTAAAAAGTAATGGAGGTAAGCTACATCCTTGCTTTACCCCCATGTTAGATTCAAAGGGGTCTGATACAGTACATTACTTTCCAAGTTGTATCATAGAGGTCCAATTTCCAGAGTAAAGATTTACAATTACCTTAAATATAAGATGATCCGTTTTTAAATTTTGAAACATTTTCCATAGCAGCTACCTATGAATTCCATCAAAGACTCCTTTAAAGTAAAAAAAAACAAAAAAAAACAAAAACCAGGCCAGATAGACAAGAATATGTTTCCTGAGATAGTACTTTTCTGTTATGTGTCATGGTACAAAACATTGATCTAATGTTGAATAACCTTTCCTAAAGCCTGCTTGGTATGGATTTCAAATATCCTCTTTCCCTAGCCAAAGATTTATTCTGACTAGAATGACCCTTGCAAAAATGTTCTCCAGACAATCTATGAGACTTATGGGTCTGTAGTTCCTTGGGGAAGCAGGATCGCCCCTTTTAAAAATGGAATTATTATGTTACCTTTCCATTCAGAAGGAATACAATTTTCCATTAAGATTTTATTAAAGAGTATAGCTAATTCAATTTGGATTTTGTATAAACAAAATGGTATCTTTATCAGGATCTGGTACTTTTTCAACCTTAATGTGTTTTATGGCTAATGGAGTCCTGAAGCTCAGTAAAGAAACTTACTTGCAATAGGGCCAGAGTAGCACATAATACAAACAACAGAAAACAATGCACACATACAGAGGGAGTTATAAGAAAGAGAACATTCACCAAAATAAAATCAGAGGTTGCAGCATGGAGTTGCTGTGACTGAAATAGTTTTGCAGTCAGACAGTGCATAGGATGCATGTTGTTAAGATGAGAAATGTGGCTGGCCTGGTAGTGTTGAGGACTAAGGCATCAGCCTTACTTTGTGCCACACCAGCAGCCTGAGTTCAGCAGCAAGCCCTGGGAGCCAGGGTTGGATGGGGAGGGGAAGATTGAGCATCTGGAAGATGACTCTCCCTCTCCTGGGAGAGAGGGGGGACTCTGCTCCACCATGTTGGGGGCTCCTAGTGGAGACTAGGAGCACAACAACAACCATGGACTATGGATGGGGTGGGTGACAGCAGACATCCTGAGTGTGGGTGCAGTGCACTGGACGTCATTGCATGTGCACACTCGGGGGGGGGAGAAAAGTGGAAACCCCCGGAAAGTAGGAGAATTACAGCACCTCAAGAAATTGGCCCACACGCCCATCGCCGGACCCTGCCCAATCAGCTCTCCTGGGTCTCTCTCCTCTTCTGAGCCATGACCCACTAGATTGCAGAAAGGGTACCAGGTAAGGAGTTCAGTGGGGGGGAGAGCTGGTGGGTTGGTCATGGGCTCAGTGGGGTAGGAGGAGATACAGCACCCAATTCTCTGGTTTGGAGTGCCTCAGGCAGGGTGGTAGGGAGCCAATTGAGTAAGGTTGCCTGAGGGAAGTCCTATGTTCTGGTGACCAGAGAGGGAAAAAATGAGAAATGTGATAAATATATCCATCCTGAAAGTGTCAATGTTGCAAGCTGCAACTTAAAACTGCTGTCTGTGGGGCAGTGCAAGGCAGCAGGCTGGCTAGTATCCTAAACAAAACTCCAAACAGCCCCTCCAAAGAACCTACTCCCAGCACACGAAGTACCTGACTCCACTACTATTCTCTGCACTATTAACAGTTTATGCTGTATATACAGACATAAACACATGACTAGTGGTATATTCAAAAAGAATGATTCGCCATCAGATTCTTTTTGTGCTTTAACCAACAATAATGTATGCACAGAAATGTTGTAGTCTAGGACAACTGCAATTCCTTTGCAACAGTTTGAATAACATCGGGAGTGGTAACTTTGCTACCCATGAAAGTTCATTCATATGTAGATATTTTTGCTGTGCAAACAGACAGTGCAAACTGATGCTGGTAAACTGGTTTAGAGCAAAACATACATAGGCAGCTGGTCAATTAAAGTGCTCAGAAACAGCTAGTACAAAATAATGCAATAGGCGGATCACGTGATACCACGGAAGGGATAGCAGCTCAGAGAACCCATCTCCACCCCAGCTCTTACTTTAACAGCTAATTCATCCAATTCTATAAACACTAAACTGAAAAGAGCACTCACCACATACTTCTCGATGGCTCCCTGTACCAGTGGAGAAGCAAGCAAATTGTGTGGTGGTGTCTTTCCAGAGGATTGGACCGATAGAAGATTGTGGCCTAGTCTGGGTATGGAGGCAGAGATGCACCAGGCACCTCCCCCGCATACACCACCGCAAACGCCAGAGAAAAACTCAAAACGCTCTAGGGGGCAATCAGGAGCTACCTCCAAAGAAGGCATAACCTCGACACTTGTATCACCAGCTGCTCCTCTAACAGAGCAGAAATTCATGGAGGAGCTAAATCCTTTCTGCACAGCGCTCCAGGAACTCACCTCAGAGCTGAAGACCATGTATACAGAGCTCACTGATACCAATAGAGCGATCAAGGATGTGGCAGCCAGGACGACCTCGCTAGAAGGATGGAAGACATCAGTAGACTCTGAATTCCCTACACTATGCCAAAAATTCACTCAGATGGAGGCTAAATTCAAGGACCTGGAAGGCCGAAGTCACCGCAAAAATATCCTTATCTTCGGCCTTCCAGAAGACTCAGAAGGAGCAGCGCCGATTACCTTTCTACAGCGGCTGTTAACCAAAATCGCCGGACCCTCTCCTAACAACACCACCTATGTAATCTAGAGGGCCCATCGCTCACTTCGATCTAAGCCAGCTGCAGGGCAACCATCAAGGCCTTTAATACTAAAATTTTTAAACTACCTGGACAAAATCCACGTATAAGGGTAGATCAGGAGTCTTCAAGAAATCTTATGGGAGGGTCAGCAGTTGCGGTTTGCGCAAGATTTTCCTGCCACCATACGACAACGAAGAGCCGCATAACACCCCATTGTCACCAAATTAATTGCTGCCAGTATAAAGTACAAAGTCCAGTACCCATCCAAGTTATCTGTTTACCATCAGAGCACCTGGAAAAGTTTTGACACAGCAGAGCAAGCTCAATCTGAACTAAAGCTGCTGATGCCAGACCTGTTTAAGCCACACTGAGCCCTAGAACTGCTCGTCAGTCTCCGTGGAGAGTTGATGGATTGTAAGAAGAAGCCCATGGTGTTTATGACTTTAATCAGAAGTTGCCAACAATTGAAGGCTTACCAGGGGGAAACAGTCACTTTATATCGGAATATAGCTAATATTATATTGGTGAGATTCTTAGTATATAGGGGTACATTTTGCAGCCTCACACTATGGAGCCTGATGATAAACATAATCACGGGTGTAGGAAAGAATAATTGTGGCTCCCATCTTTATAATAGGTAGTCAAAATTCTGTATATGTATTCATAAGGGGGGGGGCTTTTCTCCTCCTTACTGGATTCTTGCTTTTCTCTCTCCTGCTGAAATATAGAAGAGAGCAAGTGTCCTGAGATTCCAGAAACCTATTCTGTATGCCGAGATACAGAGGAATCCTATATTTGTATAATGTTTTTGGGTGAACATCCTTTAAAGCTAACCAATTGAAATGGTGAATGCAACACTACTGCCTTAATACACAAGAGCTATAGCCTAATATACTACAATCTCATCATTAGAGTTGGGGTGGGGAATAGGGTAATCTGAACACTGCAATTCAAGAAGGGTGTTACGAATCAGAATGGGGGGGGCATACACGGCTCCTCAGTAAGTTACTCCCTGAACTGTCCTTTGGCCTGATAGTCATTCCACTGGTGAATCTGCAAGATAGCCAGACCAGAGGACAGTTCCAAAGTAATTTCTACCAAGCAGCTGTGTGTAGGGGGATGGGGGTACAAGGTAAGGGGAGTGGGAAGGGAAGGTGGGTAGTTAAGGGTAAGTGGAGGGGGGGGCTCAGGTATGCAGTACAACAAAGCCTTAATATGCACTGTTCATTCACTAACCTGGAAAATAATATTACTTCCGGCTTATGGTTTAAAGGTAGTAAAAAGTATTAATTAGATGACTTCTTATAAAGTGTGTTCATGGAACGTGAAAGGGTCCCAGTCCCCGGCCAAATGGGCCAAAGTACTGTTGCATCTCCGTAAACTTGATATCGATATAGCGTTTCTTCAGGAAACCCACTTGCCTCCCCCCCCAGGATTTACAACTAAGAAGATCTTTGGTGGGTCAGGCCCTAGGGAGTGGACAGGACACACGTAAAGGGGGGGGTAGCTATCCTTATAGCAAGGAGAGTCCCTTTTCGACTTATTGATATTATAGTAGACTCCAAGCATAGATACATTTTGATCAAGGCTTTGTTAGGTCAATCAGAGGTAGTGTTTGGTTCCATATAAAGGCTCCCAATATGGAAGACCCTTCCTTCTTCGTTTCCCTTATGAATGACTTGATCCCATGGTCCTCCTTTCCCATTGTGCTGGGAGGAGACTGGAATCTTGCCTATTGTAATATCTTGGACCGTTCTACTAGTCGTCCTTTGTCTCTTTCCCCTGTACAGGTTGCCATTAGAGAAATGATGGACTCTATCGGCTTAATAGATCCCTGGAGAGCTCTCTTTCCACATCAGACGGAATACTCATTTCACTCTATTCCACACAATTCATTCTCTCGCTTAGACTACTTTCTTTTAGATATGGGACATCTTCCATCCATATCATCCTGTAACTACCTTCCAAAGGTGATCTCCGATCACCACCCCATTCTACTATGTTGGAGCCCTGGCCCGCCTTTTTCTAGAGACAAGGTATGGAGATTTAATAGTCAACTTTTTCAATCAGAATACCTGAAAACCCAACTGTCTGATTTTATTACTAACTTTCTAAACCTAAATACCCCTTCTATGCCTAAGTTAGATATGCTATGGGGGGCCTTAAAATGCTCAGTGAGAAGAGAGATAATTTGCATGGCAACAGTTGAAAAAAAGGACGACCTCTAAGGTAACCTCTGCTCTACTACGAGATATTAGGACCTTGGAATTGGCACTCTCTACGGACTCTACCACAGATCAGTTTAAGGCCCTAGAAATTCTAAGAGATCGATATACTGTAATTCAATCCTGACTGAACACATAGAGTATCTCCTCGTATGTTCCAAGATTAAGTATTTTGATCAGGGGGATAAGGTTGGAAAGCTCCTGGCCTTTCGACTGAAAGCACAGGCCTCCGTTAGAATTGTTCCAAGTATCCAAAAACCTGGAGGACAAATTGTCACCTCCTAGAGAGAAATAGTTAACTGTTTCCAAGAATATTATAAAAACTTGTACTCCCATGCTGCTTCTTCCTTTAGCCCAGAAATGCTAGACCAGTTTTTGCAACCATTACAACTCCCGTGACTCAACACATTCAAGCAAATCTACTCAAAGCCCCAATTTCTCAAGAAGAGATAAAACTGGCTATTGACTCTCTTCCCACAGACAAACCCCCAGGTCCAGATGGGTTTACTGTAGAATTCTGCAAACTTTTCAAAAAGCAATTAGTACCAGTTCTTTTAGACACTTATAACTATATGTTTGAGCAAGGTATCTCAGACCCCTCTCTATTCGAGGCCACAGTTGTGGTCCTCCCTAAGCTCGACAGAGATCCTCTTCAAGTCACAAACTACCACCCGATTACTTTAATTAACATGGACATAAAGATATTAGCAAAAATCCTGGCCACTTGGTTGTCTAATGTCTGGCAATGTCTCATAAGCAGTGAGCAAGTTGGCTTTGTTGCTGGCAGGGTCTCTTCTGACCATGAGCGTAAATTGGCCTATCTGATATCTGCATCCAGGGAGTCCCAAATCCCAGCTGCTCTGGTCTCCCTGGATGCAGAGAAAGCATTCAACAGGGTCTCATGGGAATACCTATTCTACTTGTTGCAGCTTTATAATATACCAACACAGTATATAAAATGGATCAAGATCCTATATACTTACCCTTCTGCACGTATACTATGCAACGGGAACCTATCTCAATCCTTTCATTTACAGCAAGGAACTAGACAGGGATGCCCACTCTCCCCTTTTTGTTTGACTTATATTTGGAACCGCTTGTTAGATGCATTAATTACGCCCCTAACATCTCAGGTTATCTTTATCGGACCTAATCAGTATAAAATTTCGGTGTATGCCTATGATATCCTACTTCATATAACATACCCTCTAAAATCGATCTCTGCTGCACTTGAGCTTATTAAAGCATTTGGTAAATTTTCTAATTATAAGCTTAATATTACAAAGACAGAAATTATGCTCTTAAATGTTCATACATATCAAGCCGAGGTCAATCATTTTGGGTTTCGTTGGACCAGGGACAAACTAAAATATTTGGGAATATATGTCTCCTGTTCAGAAGTCAAAATGAAGTAATACAATCTTGATAAAATTCTCATTCAGATTAAAATGGATCTTTCCCACTGGGCTATGCTCCCACTTACTCTTTGGGGACAGGTAAATGTATTGAAAATGAATGTTCTTCCTCGAATCCTATACCCCTTGCAGATGACATATTTTTTCCCTACCTAAAATAGGGTTTACTCAAGTTAACAAACTCATGTCCAACTTTTTATGGGACGGCAAGACACCCCAGTGGGCTCTCTTTAAGCTGCAAAGGAACAAGAATAATGGTGGCTTACAACTTTCAGATTTACTTCTTTATCAGTTCTCCATTACATGCTCAGTCCTTGCATACTGGATGAAAGATGTGTCATATAATGGGCAGACCCAATACCTCCCCTTGTGGTACCAAATAGAGCAGACTTTACTTTCCCTGTATAATATATCTCTTAATACTCTCATTTTTTCCCCAACCAAAAACTTGATTAAAAGTTTCAGGACCTTGCCCATAGGAACAGCACTTAGAGTACACACCCAATTATGCAATACTTTCCAGATATCCCTGGTGAAGGATGTTTTCCAGCCTATAAGTGCGAACCTCAATTTTAAAATTGGGGGAGTGCCCCTCTCACACAATTTCTGGCCAGGAAATACTCAGCTCAGAGTCATAGATTGACTTCAAGAACACAAATTGATACCCTTTCAAACAGCCAGTTACATTGTTCAGTCTCCCTAATTCTTTTTGTTTTAAGTACATCCAATTACAACATATGCTCCTACAACACTTTGGACCAGGGTACTGGACACAGCACTTAGCTGGTCCTTTTCTTCGGCTATTTCCAACTTACCCTCCTCTCATCTCATCTCATTTCTTATTTTTACTGCCTCCTAAGGGATGGAATAGAGGAGCTGCAAGGGGCACCACATTATATCTGGGACCAGGTACTACCTTCAAATATTTTAACACCACGACCATGGTCTAAAATTCGGTCACAGCTGTATCAAGATGTGAAATGGATTAGATACCGCATTCTGCAGCTCTATGTAATACATGATCGATATTACACTCCGGCTAGACTTCATCAAATGGGGAAACTTTCCTCAAATTTATGTTCCCGCTGTAAGCAGAGTCCTGGTACATTACTGCACATACTATGGGAATGCAATAAAGTAACACCCTTTTGGGATAGCATTAAGTCTAATTTGGATCCCCTATTAGGGTTATCCGAAGCTTTCAATACGGAAATTTGCATAATAGGAGACTATGGGGAAACTCTAAGTGGTACTCAACGAAAACATATGACATTAGTATCTATATGTGCCAAAAAAGTTATTATGTTCCACTGGTTAGATCAGAACATCCCAACGTAAACAGAGAGGTTAAAAGAGATGCTTTTTGCTTTACAAGCTGAAAATATGATCGCTCATATGACAAAGAAGCCGCAATATTACCAGAAAGTATGGGCACCTTTACATACTTTATTGACCATTTAATGGCCCAAGGGGCACCAAATAATATAATAAAGGGAGAAGGGAGAAAGAGAATGGAAGGGAAAGGAAGAAGGAAAGGAAAGAACAAAGAAGGAATTTCATTCCCTTTTTCCTCCGTCTTTTTCTTTTTCCTTTCATCTTGTGAATATTATTATCTGTGACATTGTAACATTAATCTTGGCCCTTTCTGACTATTGTGCCTGAGCTAATGAAAGTACAGGCTAGTGTCACTGCATACCTGACGGGGTAGGAGAGATGGGGAGGGCGCCGAATAGATTCCGGGGGGAGGAAATAGGAGGAGGAATATGGGCATGTTATTGTAGACCAAAGGGATTGTACCAAGTAATTATGATTATGACTATGGCTCTACTAGATACTTTCTTGTAGTTTGTAAACAGTTAATATTGTAATAGAGCTTTAACATGTAACATATGTATATGTTAATGTAACATGCATACTTCCTTGTCTAATGTTTGGAACATATGACTTGTTAACTCTTCCTACAAATAAAGTATACTCAATTTGAAAAAAAAATATTAATGCAATAGTGAAATATTTAACTGGAGTGCAGTTGCAGCAGCCACTTCTAAGAGTGGGGTTATTCTAGATGCCCTACAGGGGGCATGCCTTAGACAACTAGTATTGGAACCCACTCAAGAGGGAGCAATCTTAGACCTGGTTCTCTCAAATGGAGATGGAGAGAGGATCACAGATGTAGAAGTGGGTGGCCATCTGGGAACTAGCGACCATCGAATAGTATGGTTCACAATAAACACAGCAATAGAGTCAAGCCATACAAAGGCAAAAGTACTGGACTTCAGGAGGGCTGACTTTGCCAAAATGGGTGAGTGCCTAAGAATGCACTAGCAAATGGGCAGGAAGGAGGGTGGAAGAACAATGGTGAATAATAAAAACTGCCATCACAGAGGTAACAAGCCTTTGTGTGAAGCAAATAAACAAAACAAAATGATGTAAAAAACCACTATGGTTCTCAAAGGAGGTGGCAGTGAAGGTTCAAGAGAAAAAGAAAGCATTCAGAAAGTACAAGGAATCACAGAAAGAGCAGGACAGAGAATTGTATCAGTTAAAGCAAAAGGAAGCTGGGAAGGCAGTCAGAACAGCAAAGGTCCGAACCAAGGAAAAGATAGCCAACTCAGTTAAGAAGGGTGATAAAACCTTTTTTAGGTACATCAGGGAGCGAAGGAAGACCAAGTGAGGGATAGTGAGGCATAATAAAGGGGAGGGGTGGGCAGAGGATGACTGTGAAAAGGCAGAGATACTAAACAAGTATTTTTGCTCAGTATTTACAAATGAAGAGGGGAGGTACCTAAAACAAACAATAGAAACACTCTGGATACAGAAGTTGATACCAGCCCATTTACAGAAGAAAGGGTTCTGAAAGAACTCTTAAAACTGAAGGTGAACAAAGCAATGGGGCCTGATGGGATTCATCCCAGAATTCTAAAAGAACTAAGGGTACAACTATTGACACCACTGACTACCCTCTTTAACAAATCATGGGAGGATGGGGGGTACCTGAGGACTGGAGGAGGGCAGATGTGATTCCCCTTCACAAAAGTGGGAGCAAGGCAGAAGCAGGAAACTACAGACCTGTTGATTTAACCTCAGTGATAGGGAAAATGATGGAATCACTTCTGAAGGAAAGAATTGTCGAGTACCTAGAGGCCAGAGGGGCACAGGACCCAAGGCAGCATGGATTCACAGCGGGAAGGTCATGCCAGATTAATCTAATAGATTTCTCTGACTGGGTGACCAAAGTAGCAGATCAGGGAGGGGCTGTGGACATGGCCTACCTAGACTTTAGCAAGGCATTTGACACAGTCCCACACAAAAGATTAATGTACAAGTTAGCCAGCCTGGGAGTGGGTCCCAAGATGATAGCCTGGGTAAAGAATCGGCTGGAGAATAGGACACAGAGGGTAATAGTAAATGGAGTCCACTCTGAAGAAAGGGGGATTACTAGTGTGGTACCGCAGGGTTCAGTATTAGGACTGGTCCTCTTCAACGTCTTCACAAGCTTACATTGCAGAGGGACTGAAGGAAAGAATGTTCCTTTGCAGATGACACAAAGATCTGCAACAGAGTTGATGCACAAGGTGGGATGGAAAGGATGAGAAGGGACTTGGCAAGGTTAAAGGAATGGTCAAATGTATGGCAGCTTAGATTCAATGCTAAGAAGTGCAAGGTAATGCACATGGAAACAAAACCAGGGAAGAGTACACAATGGGGATGAGATACTAACAACAACAAAAATGGAAAGGGACCTGGGGTAGTCATATCAGATGACTTAAAGGTGGGCAAGCAATGTGAGAGGGCAGTAAGGAGGGCTGGGGGGATACTGGGATGCATAGGTAGAGGCATCACCGATAGAAAACAGGAAGTTGTTATCCTTCTCTACAGACAGCTGGTGAGGCCCCATCTGGAGTACTATGTGCAGTTCTGGAGACCCAGTCTCGGCAAGGACATAGACAGAATGGAAGCTGTCCAGAGGAGGGCAACTAAAATGGTGCAGGGTCTGCACCGGAAGACATATGAAGAGACTAAAGGAGCTTAATATGTATAGCCTCGAGGAAAGGAGAGAGAAGGGGACATGATAGAAACTTTCAAGTACCTCAAGGAAATCAACAAAGTCCAAGAGGGCAGTAGCATCTTTCAAAAAAAGAGGTGTGCAAGAACAAGGGGGCACAATTTGAAGATGGGGGGGCGACTCAGAGGTAATGTAAGGAAGTATTTTTTTCACAGAGAGGGTTGTGGATGCATGGAATGGCCTTCCTGAGGAGGTTGTGGAGTCAAAAACAGTGGTTGATTTCAAACATGCATGGGACAGTCATAAGGCAATTATAGGGGGTGGGGTAGAAAGAAGTAGGCTGCTGGTTAACTAGGATCTGCAGCTTATCCATTAGGTAGGGAAATAGGCAGACTGGGTGGGCCAAGCGGTCCTTATCTGCCATAAAATTCTATGTTTCTATGTTACTGACTACAGTATCAGTTCTAGTACTGAGAGATTAGCCTCTGGTGTCTGAACACCCAGCATGTCAGACTTCATGTCCTTCTTTAGGCTCTTTTGGAGGGATTATTTGATAATTAAATAAACCCTTCCTTCCTGTCTTGCCACGCTAGTCAGTGTGTGGTTCCGATACTATATCATCAGGATGCCAAGTGTATAATGCAAGGGCCCCATGACTGTAGCGATGTACACCCATAATATTCAGTGTCATTACTGTGACATCAGCGACCAGTGCAACATATTGAATATGGTATTTCATGTCAACAGAATATTCAACCTCTGTCTTACATAGTCAGAATACCTCCTGTATTACTCACAGTGATTCTGCTTGCTGAGCATGACACACTGGGGAGACATGTGCAGACTAGCAATCATTATACCTCACAGTCAGAAGGGCTCGGGTTCAAGTCCTGCACCATCTGCTATGTGATCAACCACAGGAAATTATGGAAAGCAGCACTGAGTTCAATTTATGGCTTGGTAACCTGCTCCATCCCAACCCTTAAAAATTAAGTTACTGTCAATGCATGTGGCACAACACAACTCTAATTTCTACTGCTGATGACAGTCTTGATCGGTAGCTATCAATAATGGTGACTTTGCACTTCAGCAAAGAAAGGTTATCAGACCTTTATAAAATTACATGGTTATACTGAAAAACATTAGACTGACATACTTAAAATGATTTTAGTTTAGCTTTTTGGATAATTAGTCTCCCCTCCAATTAGGCTGCCATCTGAGTAAAAGCTCTTAACTATTGTTCATTCACACATTCAAGTATCATGTAAGACAACATCAGAAATAAAAGGAAAAACATATTTTTCTTTTCTGCTGGCTTGACTGAGTAAGTGATAGTACTACTGATAGCTGGAACTGTTGTTGCAATTACCTCAGTATGGGAACTTCTTAGTCATCCTGTAAACAGCACGTTCTGCCTGCCCTATATGAGAGTCAATGAACAACTGGCTGGTGGGTGGTGTCATGCAGAAGAAGAAAAACAGCCACCACCTGATAGGCACTGATGCCTCTTTTCAACTACTGTACATGATGTTTCTGCCCATCAACCAACAGAGCAGCATCATGATCGGCCTCACTGATCATTGGACTGTCACGGCTGAGACCCTTGCAGCTTGAGCTGCATTGGGCCTAACAGTGACACGCCTCTGAAATGCAGTATCACAACAATATGTTCACTTTGCACAAGAACAAGCATGAACATAACAAGAATTTGAAGCAAGATACAAATTAACTAATTCATCAAAACAGAGTACTATTCAAACCCTTTGAGAGTGCAGCTCAGATTACATCTGTGAGCTCCCTTGCTTATCATTAGAGCCCAGAAAGAGGTGATTTATTGTACCTTAATATTGGAAATTGCTCTTCCCTGTTTTGCTGGATTGTAGAACTTAAGCACAAGCTGTTATTTATTTATTTAATGTACATAAACGTTTAGTCCTTCAACTAATATCACTCCCTATAAAGTTTAGAAACAGAAAAGAAAAAAAATATATTCAAACTGTAGCCAGCAGTAATAACATCACAAATGATAAGCAACCTAAAAGAAACATGTAAATAGACATATAGATACTATAAGCTTCACACATTATTTGCACATTCTCTAGCCCCTAGGCAATGGCACCAGCTGCTACTTCGCTCCTAGCTTTCAGCCCAGCAGTATGAGAGTCGGGAAAGGGAGTGAGTGGAAACTTCAGTAAGGTGTCAGACCAGTGAAAATTAAGCGAACAATCAGGGGGGGCTTCACCCGCTGCACCCTCTTATTTAAATATACAGTAAATACTTTAAGATGCACCACTATACACCACAGGAAGAGCTTGCTGTTCTGACACCTTGCTGAAGTCTCCACCTGCTGTCTTTCCTGGCTTTCATATTGCTGTACTGAAATTGTCTTTGCTGTTTTTGCCACGCTGTTTTGACAGGACACCGCTTCTACTTGGACTGTCCCACATTTCTTTTGCTCCTCACATTACCCTTACTGCAGTCTCACTTATTACTTAATTTGTTTTGTTTTGTATTGTATATATACTTTGAACATTGAAGAGTGCCTTGTTACAAATAAACATTACTGCTTCTACTTCTCATATCTTTTCTGAAGGTTGCTAGAACACTCTGTTGGCTCTTTTCACTGCAGAGTCTGTTGTTACTCTCTAGTTTTGGCCTCTCTTAAACTCAGCTGCTCTCTCTTTCTCTCTGTTTTGATAACTGCTTTTCAGTGCAGGGATAGGGATAGCTACTAACATAGAAACATAGAATCTGATGGCAGATAAGGACCACTTGGCCCACCAAGTCTGCCCATTTCTCTGCCCAATGGATAAGCTGCAGATTCTAGTTAACCAACAGCATACTTCTCCTACCCCCCACTAAACTTGCCTTCTGTCTGTCCCATGCATTTTTGAATTCCCTCATAGTTTTTGACTCCATGACCTCCTCAGGAAGGCTGTTTCATTCATCTACAACTCTATCCATGAAGAAATACTTCCTCCCATTACCTCTGAGCCATCCCCCCTCTATCTTTAAATTGTGCCCCCTTGTTCTTGCACATCTCTTTTTCTGAAGGATGCTACCCTCTTGGACTTTGTTGATTCCCTTGAGGTACTTGAAAGTTTCTATCATGTTCCCCCTCTCCAGCCTTTCCTCGAGGCTATACATATTAAGCTCTTTTAGTCTTTCTTCATATGTCTTCTGATGCACATCCTGTACCATTTTGGTTGCCCTCTTCTGGACAGCCTCCACTCTGTCTATGTCTTTTCGGAGAAGGGGGCTGCAGAACTGCATGCAGTACTCCAGATGTGGTCTTGCCAACTGTCTGTACAGAGGGACAACAACTTCCTGTGTTCTACTGGTGATGCCTCTACCTATGCATCCCAGTATCCCCCAGCCCTCCTTACTGCCTTCTCATATTGCTTGCCCACCTTTAGGTCATCTGATATAACTACCCCCAGGTCCCTTTTCATCTTTGTTGTTATCAGGATCTCACCCCCATTGTGTACTCTTTCCTCGGTTTTTGTTTCCCAGGTACATTACTTTGCACTTCTTTGAACTGAATCTAAGTTGCCATACATTTGACCATTCCTCCAACATTGCCAAGTTCCTTCTCATCCTTTCCACCCCACCTTGTGTATTAACCCTGTTGCAGATTGTTGTGTCATCTGCAAAAAGACATACTTTTCCTTCCAGTCCCTCTGCAATGTCACTTATAAAGACATTAAAAAGGACCAGCCCCAGTACTGAACCCTGTGGTACCCCACAAGTAATGCCCCTTTCTTCACTGTGGACTCTGTATACTATTACCCTCTGTGTCCTGTTGTCCAGCCAATGTTTTATGCAGGCTGCCACCCTGGGACCCACTCCCAGACTACTTATCCTGAAGGTGGGGGGGGGCTGCTTTGTCTTGCTGCTATCTTCTTCCCAGTTCAGCTTCAAAAACTAGAACTCATCCCTCTAGCTGTCTCAGATCACCTTTTAAGTTGCCCTATTTTCTTTTTACAGCACTTGTTCACTGCTAGAAATAATAACCGAACATCGCTGGCCACTAACTCTTTAGCTATGTGATTTCCTACTAATCGCACATACTCTTCTAGTAGCTGACTTTTGGTCAGGGGACTACATAAATATTATAAAATGGCTGTGAATCTTGCTGAAATCCAGCCATCTCACTTGTCCAATCATACCACATGAAAATTGTTTAACTCCAAGTAAACTGCCAGTGGACTGCTTAATTATATTTTAAAATTGCAACGTTAAGTGTTTTTTAAAAGTTCAATGCTCAGTTGTACTTTAAATGGGAATGCCAACATACAGTGGTAGTAAGAGTAGGGAAGGGCTACCTGTTGGGTGCTGGATGGGGTAGATTGAGTACTGGCAATTTTTTTGTGGGTTGGGTAGTTCAGGTAATTTGCTACCCTACCCGACATGGCAGTGTACTTCACATGTCAGGTACCTTTGACATGGATAATGGGTAATTTAAAAAAAAAACCTGCATTAAAGGGAGTTTGTGTGTTCTGGGACTCTTCTGGTGTTGTAAACAGGCTTGAAAGAGCAGCTGGTGGAGTCCTCACAGCAGAAAGGAGCACATAATACTGGTCTGACAGTTTAACTGGTCAGTGCTGGTGTCTATGCTCCGGGTCTGCTGTGAGCACACAGATGGCAGCGGAGTGTGGATGGACAGTGGGAAATCGGTGCTTGCTCTGCATTCACGGCAAAAGAAATAAAAAAAAAAAACAACTTTACATATAAAAAAAGATTAGTCCATGAAGGCGCAAAGGGTTAGGAACTGAAGGGGGACTTGGGGGATCATCCAGTTTGGTGCTTGGGAGATAAGGAAAAAGTTGGGGGAAAGCACTTGTCACTGGCAGCAATTGCTTTCTCATAGTGAAAGCAATCTAGGCTGTATTACACACTGTCTGTTAGGTGCCCTGAGCCCTGCCTGTGACATAGCTACTCTGTGTCTCTGTACAGTATAGTGAAAGCCACAGGACTATCAGTTTTTACACATTTTGAATTCTTGTTAAAGGGGAACAGTCAGCACAAAGGGTCCCCTCACTCAAGTGTGGGGCTGGTCCCAATGTGCACTTCGTGTGTAAAAACTTTTGGTTTATTTACTGTTTACTGCAGTGTAGTAGATTGTATCAAACTTATATCATTTACTTGTAGGATGGCATCTTATGTTACTACCAATCCCAGAATCCTCTGCAGCTGACATCAGAGCAGTAGGCAGCAGTGGGAGATACAATAGCCTGCAAAACATATCAGAGTTTCTAGAAGTTATTATCTTTTGTTTGCTGGTCTGCTGCCCTTCCTGGGTTAAATATAGTCACACTGGACTGTACTTAGCCCCTGGAGAACAGCAGGACACTAAAACATTGCATCAGAGATTATAAAAGCTCTAACAGGCATTATAGACTATTGAATCTCCCACTGCCGCCTACTACTTTATTTAGTAACAGAAGATTCAACCTGGAACTAAGCAAAATTAGTCTGATACAATCTACTATACTGCAGTAAACAGTTAAAAAAGCAAAACATTTTTTCACACAAAGTGCACATTGGGATGGTTCTATGTGATCTGAATGAATGCAAAAGGGCAAGGGAAAAATGGCGATGGCAAAAGAGCGAGGGAGGAAAGAGCAACCCTCACTAAACAGCAGTCACCAAAAAGGCTGTCCCCCCCACCCCCTCACCCCTTTCTAAATATAATCAACTCCAGAGGGGAGGAAACTTGGGAAGGGGAGAAATCTGTAGGTCACCGATCAGGCAATCAGTGTTTATCCCCATCGCTTTTTTTCACTTTCCATTTTCCTGATTCCATTTTTGTGGTCCCCATAATGCAATCATGCTTTTCACGGAATACTTATTGGGACCAGCCCCACACTTGAGTGTGAGGGCCCTTTGTGCTGACTCTTTCCCTTTAAGTATCTAAACTCCTAGGCAAACAATCAATTGATCAGTTGACTGAGCAATCATTAGAGATGCAGAAAAGTTTTAATGCACTAGTAAAGTTGGTGTACAGTAGGCGAACTTTGCACTTTGCAAATCTTTGAGAAGTCCCCTGACCTCACACAAACTTTGCTGGCAGTTTTTATTTTTTTTTTTACTTTGCCTTAATAAAAGAAAATCAACCTCCCCCTCTGGGTCACATTCATCCAGCAGGTCAGGGGAGCGATTCACTCTATTTTCACATCTTTGCCAAGTACATAGGGTGGGGAGGAAGGAGGTGGGGCCTGGGGCATGGTTAAAGGATATTATTTTAAACCATGTGGCATGATGGGAGGTGGGTGGGTGGGTGGGTGAGTATGACCTAGAAGGTGGGAGTGTTTTTCTGTGTTTGTTCAGCAAAAAAACAGGGGGCACCTCTTCCTGTAGTTCTTCATGACTGATATGTTACTTCATTTAATGAAAACTGTGTAGTGGCATTTCGCAGAGCAACTTTGCTGTCTTATTGCCACTACCTGTAGTTTTCATTGGGTGAAGTATGCACTTTGCTGAGCAAAGACTTTTGTGAAGTTGCACATGGAACTTTGCAAAGTCAGGAAACTTTTATTTATTTATTTATTGGATTTTGTTAACTGGGTAGGCTCACTGAGACTTACATCCCTTTTTCATGAGTGACCCGGGATTAATTACTGTACATACAGTACAAGAAGACAAACTGAGGCATACAGTAGTTACAAGGTACAGAGCATCATCACATGAGACAACGAAACAATGATGGTAACGATGGTAATAGCAGATTCATACATGCAGATCCAAGAGACAAAATGCGATGCAAGTTCCAAACATGCAGTACATCTCATTGGACAAGATGAGGTGGGGCTCACCAAATACATATACTGCAGTAGCAAACAACAGAGGCAGATCCAGCTTTTTAAGGGGTCACTCTTTAAGCTGTCTTTGAAGGACTGGAATGATGTACTCTCCTGGATGGGTAGGAAGCTTATTCCAAAGCTGGGGGCTCTATGTGTGAAAGAGCATTGGTCTGTGGTAGTCAGGGCCCTAAGTATCTCCAGTAGAGGAAAAGGTGAGGAGTATAGGTGCTTTCTCTAGGGCTTAAAGACCAAAACATCCCTGAGACTGGGGAAGTAGTCCTTCTGCACCTTGTATTAATGTTTAATAACCAAGTCAGGACCTATTTTTTATTAACAAGCCGGAAGTAAAAGTTAGGGTGATCGGAAGGGGTAGGAGTGCAAAAAGTGGGAACAGCCGGACCCTTGAAAGCAACCAGATTAGTGACATAGCTCTTTATTGAACGTTTCAGCAATCAATTTGGGGTCACTGACTGTGTCTGCCTTGTATTTAATTTCCTGGTTAGGAGAACCCTTCCTCTCTTTTAGCAGACTGTTGACTTGAGTCCAGAAACATTTTGGATTTTGCAGACTGCAGGTCCTTCAGGTAATTAGTCTTGTCCTTTTTAAAACTGGACTTGCAGGAGTTTCAGAGCTGTCTGTATGCAATACAATGTGGCTGTTTGTCTGAGGTCTTGTAAACACCACACGCACAATCCCTCTGTTTCATTAGTCATAAAGGTCATGAGTGAGCTGTTTGGAACAAGAGCCCTTAACCCTTCTTTGTACAAGGTGGGGCATCCTTGTTCAACATATTGGTAGAGTTATTGATAAAAAAGTTGAGGTCAAGGTTAACATTCACAAAAGATCCAGTATACGCCCAGTTAACCCAAGCAAGGTCTTTGAGGAATGTGTTGTTATCCATTATGAACTGATTGGCAAAAATAGAGCAATCTGATTGGCTGAGATGTTTTTGAAGCCATGATGATATCTGAGTACATCATCATGGCTTCAAAAAGCCTCCAGCCACCAGCCTTGTCACTGCCCACAACTTCCTCTGCATGCAAACTGTGGGATTCCCCACACAAACGATCACACAGCAGTAGCCAGTGGCAGGAGCCCCCGATATGTCACTTAATGTGTGTATCGGGCAACTCTTCAAACTGAAAAAAAACAAAACATGAAAAGACCCCTGACTGGCCATACCATGTGCATGTTTTTTTTTTCTAAACAGTTCTTTCGGCTGGCAGCTTTACATTCAAACAGCCTCTCTCGCCGATGACAAACCTCCGACCGCAGCGTTCCCCACATCCTTCACTGCAAAGCATACAATACCACAAGAATCCCTGCCACAGCTGGAGTGACTCAGATCAATGAGACAGCCACTATTTCAAAAAAAAATAAACAAGTAAATAAAGACAATCCTGACAATGTACTGATTAAATAATGTGCCGCTGACCGCAGCATACAAAACAGTACCCGCTCTCCACAGAAAACAAACCAAAACTGCTGCCAGCTACTCCGGGCTACTTGTCAACTGTCACTGAGAAACCGGAAGTTTCCACCTACATTCTTCATATTCAAATCACACTTCTCAGCAGACGGCAATAACACACACACACACACACACCCCAAAAAAAATCTACACACAACTTCACCTGGTACCACAACAGGCAGAGGGACCAGGTTAAATGCATGGAAAACTCACTCCAAAACTAAAAGTAGTACTGGCAGAGTGCAACAGAGTTCCACAAACTCCAACAGCACCACCTGTTGTCCAGAGCCCTCCAGGAACTATTTTCTGAAAAGATACTCCTCCAACGCCCAAAAAAATGGCATTTTAATAAGGTTTTAAAGGTTTTTTTTTTAGTTTTTTTCCTGCTAAAACTTTTAAACCAGTTCTTAATAGCAACAATGCACCCCAGGGTTTGGTATAGCATGGGATATCATCACTTCTCGGCTGTTGGACGCACTCAGCCTATGGCCTCATGCTAACCACCCAAGGCGTGATGATATCCCGTGATATACCACACCCTGTTGTGCATTATTGCTTAATTAGAAAATGGGCTAGACACTAGAAGCTCTCTGATTGGCCGAGAGCCACAGCAGGAGGTACATTGACTTTGAAGGGAAAAAAGATGGCTGCCTAAGCAGACGTGCTGATGGTTAGCTCTGTTAGTGCTTGAGTATGAATTGTTTAAAATTCCCTGTAAATTATGCCTTACCTTCTCAGTTTTCGAGTATGCTGGTTAAAAGAAAAGACAGGCAGAGTGGTTCATCTGAAGAGTATATTTCCCCTGCATATTCAGCATATGGGAGACTCTTATCGACCAGCTACCAGCCCTGGATGGTTTGGAAAATCTGGCATAGGCTATGGATCTCCAGCCCCGCAGGGAGTTGTCCCTCCCTCGACTCACTATTCACTCCCCCGAGGAAGCCTGTGGGACTGCAAATAGAGCATAATCCAGAGACCCCATCTACGGCTGCTACAGCAAGCGCTGTGGAAGTGGTGTTTGAAATGCAGCTTTATGATGGAAAACTGAAGATTGACTTAGCAGCTGTGAGAGAAAATGAATCGGACTGTGGTGTATTTGTTCAGCCAAAGCATACACTGGAGTCAGTAGGTGTTTCCATTGAGAAAGTACTTGAAGGCATACATAGATTGAATTGGAAGTTTGAGGCGCTTAATTCAAAGGTGGATTTAACCCAGAGAGAAGTAAAACAGAATAAAGAAAGCATCATGTCTGTTCAAAAGCAAATGACAGAGAATTATTGTGATCTGCAGAAATTAACCGACCAGATGAAAGCAGTCGAGTTATCAAGTTTGGGAATGGTGAAGGATAATTACAACTTGAATAGGAAAATTGAAATGCTGGAAAATCAAGCAAGGTATCATAACCTTAGAATTATTGGACTACCTTTGAAACTCGATGACGATTTCGATTCTATCCGGGATCTGGTGAAAGATATATTCGTTTCCATTTATGAGCTTCTACTCGACAACCCACCATTCATTGTAAAAGTATTTAAGTCCCAAGAAAGTGGAGAAAAAATTACAAAGCATTGAGCCGAAGAAAAAGTTACTGTTTCCTTTTTATTAGCCTTTGATTCTGATAGAGACAATATACTAAAACTGCAACGTATTAAAGGGGCAAAGCTTTACAAGGGTTTTAAATTTAGTGTGTTCCCTGATTTTGCTTTTTCTACACAGCAGCGAAGAAGGAAATTTTTGGCTTATAGACAAGATATCCTTGAACTTGGGGCACAATTTCAGCTATTAGCACCTGCCAAGGTTCAAATTAAGCACAAAGGAAAAACTTTTATCTTTTTTGACATCGACCAGTTGGCAGAGTGATTAAGGGGACAGTATAAAGATTCAGAGGGAGAACCGGAATCTCCAATAAATTCAGATCCTGAGATGTCTGCTGCAGCTGACGCCATGTAGGGAGTTGAAAATTTGGACTATTAATAGATTAATTGGTTTCTATGGCTCACCAACTGCAGACACTGCACAGACAAACCAGGAGAGATAGCAGGGAATGCAGGTGGAGACTCAAAAGGTACCTTAACTACCTATTGCTACAGAAGGAGCTTTAATCTCTGACATGGCACTGAGGCCGCAAATAAGCAAAAGTGTAATGTGTGTAGAGATGAGAGATACAACAACAGAGATATAGGGAAACAAGAGAGATACATACAGGGAAATGGTCTGTGGAGACAGAAAACTAGGGAACCAGGCAGAAAAGCACCCTCTACTGGTAATTATACCAACAGTGTCTTCTTCTACCAAGTGCCAGCAGTAGAGGGACTACTTTATCAAAACAGGGCTAAAAATTAAATTATAGTAATTTTTTAGTATTACTTAAGTGTTTTTTGTAAATTCTATAAAAAAATGACACATACAGCTCATTTTCTAAGCGCAATAATACCCTCCAGGGTTGGCGTTATGGGCAATACCGGACCTTTCAGAGGCTATAAGGCCCTCTGCCTGTGGCATCGGGACTTATTATGCCCCTGGGCAGTCTGTTATTGCCCAATACTTCCCTCCCTGTCCGGTATTAATGCTTGCTTCTAGAGTAATCCCTAATGGTTATAGGTCTTGAAGGGATCTTTGGAAAAATGCTGCTCCAGGTGCAGTATACTGGAGAGTGTTCACTCAGGGAGTCAGAGAAGGTCCCTGCAATGAGAACATAATCAGTCCTGCTAACCAGGACCCAGTTGATTAAGAAGTGACTCCCAGATTTTGCATTTAGATGGGTGGGTTCTCCAATTACTTGGTGCAGATTAGAATCACTGAGTGCACTTTTAAATGTACAGGGACCTTTGTCTATCTTGTTAAGATTTAAATCCTCCAACAAGAAAAGTTAACTAAGGGTTAGCTCCCTTAGGCAGCCCAGGAGTTTGTCCAGTGCTAGCATGGCTACTGTAGGAGGGCTGTAGTTGCAACCTGCATATAGGGGTTGGTGTTACCTAGTAGTGTGTTAACAAGGGCACATTTAAAAGGAGGGTAGAGGAGATTCAGTGACTCAGAGAGTGTTATTTATGTAAAGGATGACATCCCCTCCTTTTCTTGCCAGACTGGTCCTTCCTGAATGTGTTTTTGTCGGGGATGTCAACTTCATTCATTAGTATGTAGGATTTCAAGTAGGTTTCAATGACAACTAAAATATCAGGAGATTATACATTCACTCAGGTCTCTAATTCTGAGATTTTAGGCCTTAGGCTGTTTATGTTCATATGAGCAAGTTGAAGCCCCTTACAATTCGACCAGGCTGGGTCAGAGTGGGATATAATTCTAAAATTCGACAGACATGTGCCAGAGTTCACCTCAATGTCCCCAGCAGACAGTAAAATAATTAACAAGGTCAGTTTGGTTAGCATCCTGAGGACTGGTGCTGTGCTTGTGTTAAATGATAGTACCAGATGCCTTGACATCAGGTAACTATCACCCTTCTGCTTCCCACTGTATAGATTCATTTCATCATGGAAGAAAGCAGGTTGGATCTCAGTGTAGGCCAGGACTGCATGGTGACTGGATTGAATCATCAAAGAAGGTGTAGAGAATTCAGCAATCAGCCTGTCCATTAGCACCATTCGACTCAGGTGAAGCAGGGCAAGGACAGTGCCTACTTATGCCATGATTTAGGGGGAGAAACAACCACCAGCAACAATACTAAATAATCCACAGAGCATGGTGCTCCTCAACAGGACCAATTTCAGGAGAAAGTGAGGCAGATAATACCTAGGTTGAATCAGTACCACAATAGGGGTATACTGACCACCCAGACAGGGTTTAGCTAGACCAGCAGGTATTATACCAGGGTAGTTAAAATTGAGGTTTAAAGGTCACCCTGATAGGGTTTAGCTAGCCTTGCAGATTTTAACTTCAGGATTAATGTGCTAGCACAGGGGAATCATACAGACAATGTGGAGAGTAAATAGTATCCCAGTGAAAAGTGACAGGAGTTAACCGGTTACAACCTAACGTACAGCATGTGAGCTTGTGCTACAGTATAACCTGTGTGCTACTTTAGGGACCCAGTAGCAGCCAATAACATTCTAGCAAAAACAGTATCAGGGACAAAAGGTATATCAGGCAATACAAGTAAGGTAGGTACAGACAACATACATGATAATCAGTAGCATTTCATCATCTAGTCAGGAAAGAGAAAAAAGGGTCTATAAAATGTCCCAGGTTGTAGGCCACAACAGCTAAGTGTACCTGGCATCCAGAGGAGATGTAAGGAGGAATGACTGCTACTGCACCAAGTTCATGGAGGAAAGAGCTGGTGGCTGCTGCTGCCTATCTCCAGATTGACTCCCAGGTAGACACCCTTGTTGCCCTTTGCACTAGACCCTTAGCACAGAGGACCATAGCGTGGAGGGCTGCTTGATGGCCGACCACTTAAATGGAGCGAGGGGAAATGGAGAAGGCTTGGGTTTGCTGCACCTGACTGGATTTTCCTCAATTTGCTACTTGGAAGAAAATCTAATTATGGCTCCTGAGTTATTGTTTTTAAAATAATTACATAATATATGACCCTCTGATGTTACCTTTTCTATAGCGAATTCATTCTGAATTGAAATATCTCTTAACTGAGTTAAAACTGTATTTAAGGTAGTTCTACAATCCAAGATGCAACCTAATAGTTGGGAATGGGACAATTGGACTGGATAAATATAGAACCTTTTAGAACCTGTGCAATGTTCTGTGAAAGTATCTTATCAGAACATTTTTCCAGGTTCTGATGATTTTTAAATTATTAATTTGGAGCTTAGTATACCCTCCAGCAAGTTTGTGTCTAGAGAGAAAGCTGGTGGTGGTGGTGGTGAAAAGACCCAGAAAGAAGGCTAGAGATGAGAAAAGTACCCAGTGAGTCAGGTTTGTATTACAGTAGGCGATCATGCTCATGGTGGTTTTATACAAGGGGTACTTACTAGCTAAGGGACACTAAATATATTTACTGTAGTGCTACTCCAAATTATTTTTTGATTCCTTTTGCTTTGCTGGCAACAGCATTTGAGTGAAAATGATGGTTAAAACAGTTCTTGTACTTGAAACTAAAAGGTACTGAATGGTCTGATAAGGCTTGGATAAGTATCACAATTTTCGTAGCTTATCAGAACCTTTCAAAACCTTAGAACCCTTTGTGGTTCTCTCATCTCTACTCATAATACATACTCTCTCGGGATAGAGGAACTTGACACTGCACACTGTTCGGCTGTGGAGTAGCAGAAGGAGCAGGATAGCCAGAACGCTTGACTCTCTTTTACGTATGGTGGTACGGTATGTGTTCTACCAAGAATGAACCTAGGCCTTGCAATCTCCTGCACCAATTTTCTGTTCGGCTCACATGCTATGAGTATCAAACCACTCAAATCTGCAGTACTTTCTGGCGGATGAAGTTTACAACCAAGAGAGGCTGGGAGATGATCTATTGATATAAAGCCCCCAAAGTTTTGAACTTGACATGTCTGTTCTGGACAGAGACATTTTAAAAGGTTTCAATGATTTAAGTAGCACTTGTGGGTACCTGATACAGAATCTATCAACAAGTTTCTTGTTGTCCTAATATTTATTCGAGTCCACCTGAGCATGCTAAAGGGCAGAAGAGTACCTTAAGGGTCAAGTTCCAGCATGGGCTAAGTATTTTAAATTGAAAGTTCGTTGGATAACACCTTGGACCTTTTAAAGATTTAAAGATCTAGATACTGTGGACAAGCACCTTGGACTTTTTAAATAATTAGATATTTTAGTATTTGCATGTGTGTGTTTTTTATTCTTTTTTTTTTGTGTGTGTGGGTGTTGAAGCTTTATCTAATTTAGACTGCTTACCTTACTCATATTGGGGCCAATTGGGGAACCGCTACATGCAGAACGGACATAAATGTGGGTGCGCAGCTGCGCACCACAGAGCGGTGCAGAACAATGCAGCATTCAGGACACAACCCAACACACCCTGAGGAGGCCTTGGCGGAGACAGAAGAGGTGTGCAGCTACGCATGGGAGCAGGTCACAGCCTGTGCAGGGCAATGGGAATGCCGCTTGACCCCACCATAAAAGGTGCGTCAGACATGTAACGCACCAGCAAAATGCATGGTGTGGAACAGGTATGTTCACAGATGGTGCAGGAAGCACAAACGGGAGATGGGAAGGCTCCACCACTGGATGTGGCATGGGCAGAGGAGGCAGTGAGAGATGTCAGCAGTCCCCAAACTTCACGGGGCAACAGGTGGCCATCCTCATCACCGAGGTGAGGCCACACTACAGCGTGCTGTTTGGGCGGTGGGCACTGAGCACCCCAATAGAGACCAAGGCCAGGATATGGCTGGACCTTCAGGCAGCCATCAATGCCGCAGGACCAGAGGCATGCACACTTGCAGCAATCAAGTACAAGTGGTGTGATCTCCAGTCCCAGGTGAAACGGCGGCTTAGCCAGGCCTGCCAGTTGCAGCTCACCACAGGTGGCAGACCACCACCCACAGACCCTCTCCTGATGCCCATTGAGTGCCAGGTCACTGAGACCATCAGTGATGTCATGACAGAGGAGGAGCCCAAAGGACTGGATAGCATGCCAGGTACATGCAATGCGGGCATGCAAAGGGCACAGCCACTGCCAGTGAACCAGGCAACAGTGATGGTCAGTAACACACTGTCATGTCCACCCAATAGTACCCGATGCAGACGTAGCTGGAGAGGGATCATCCCACCCAGGGACCGACCGGGAAGGTGCCACACAGAGGGCAGACGAGGAAGGTGGGTGTTTGCCAGATTGTGAACCACACATACACAGATGCTGGACACACAGACACACAGACACCAGTAACCAATGTTGCCCTTGCCACACAGAGGTACACAGCAGCATGGACCACTGGACATGCAGGGGGATGACAGCCAGCCTGCCACCAGACCACAGGAGAGCCAGGGAGCCAACAATGGATGGACCCGGGGTGGCAGAACCATGAGGAGGATGGTGAACCAAGCACAGGAGGAGGACCAGTTGAGGACAATGGAGCAGGGGAGCAGGACCGCAGCACACCCAGCGGACAGCAGGCACCAATGCAGGGGAACAGCACTCCACCCGGATCATCAGCAGCAGAGGATGCGGCTGGTGATACAGGTGGCACAGGTGCACAGGAGGACGGACATGGCGATGCACCTGAAGCACCTCAAGAGCCGCCAGGAACACAGGACGGCAGGGACACCAGTGACCCACCGCTGAGGCAACACTGCCTGGGCACAGGTGGTTCACTCCTCACCACCTACTACCCTGACCTCCGTAGGCTGGAGCATGACTGTCTGCAGGTGACACATGAATGTACGGAGGCAGTGAACCACCTCACGGAGGTCATGACAGCAGCCACATGGGCGTAGGAGTGGATCTTGGAGGACATCACCACAGGAGTGAGGGTGCAGGAGTGCATGGCCAAGGGGATGGCCACAGAAGCTCCTGGCTGAAGGGGTTGCCGTGGGTACCAGGGTACAGGGGTGCATGGCTGATGCACTCCAGGCCATCATGGCCCACCTTGCCACCCAGGAGGCATGGCCCACCACAGAGGCAGCACCCATGGCCCCAGACACAGTGACTGTCTCCATGCCCATGGCACCATGGGAGCAGAGAGACGGTGTTGGACTGGTGGCACAGGCAGACACTGGGTCCGGTACATGCACCGGGACCTGGCAGTCGTGCTGTGTACAAGAGGTACGGGGCAGTGCAGACCCTTCTGAACATGCAATGTGCACAGCGGTGGCTGGGAGGGGGTGGGGCCATGGAGCAGTACGGTGGCCACCTTAAGCACAGTAAGAGGCCAGGCAGGACAAAGTGCATGGAGGGCATGCAACACGTCCCACTTGCACCAGGTGCCAGGTATGGTGTCAGCAGTGTTGTCATCAGGGGGTATCCGCTGTCACCTGTGGGGGAGAGTGGACAGGCATGGTTAGTGGTGTGGTGTGACACGTGTTGACACCAAGGATGCACCTGTGCATGGAGACTCACCCAGCAGCCAACCATAGCCCTCCAGCTGGCGTTCCATATGGCATTTCAGTGCACTGTTGTTGTACACGTAGGCATTGTGGCAGGACCTCAGGTACCATTCCAGGACATTAGTTAGGATGCCGTTGGTGTCACATACTACTTGGCAGTTGATGCTATGGAATCCCTTGTGGTTCCTGTAGGCCTCCTCATTGACAGACAGTGCTAGGAAGGGCATGTGCTTGCAGTCAATCACACCAATGGTGTTCATCATGCCATACATGTTGAGGAATGCCCCCTTGACCATCCTGACATCCGCAGCGGCTAAGGGGATGGTGATGTGCCTCTCCCAATGATGCACCAGGGCATCGGTCACCTGGTGCAGTGCCCAGGACATGGATGCCTGGCTCACCCCTGTCACATCACCTGTTGGAATGTGCCTGTGGCATAGTACTGCAGGGCACACAGTATCCTGGTCTCCATGGTCATCGCTTTGGAGTGCCATGTGGCCGGGGTGATATCAGCCTCCAGCAGCTCACAGAGATAGTGTAGGGTGCTGTGGTCAACCCTGTAGCACTGTAGGAGCTCTGTGGGATGCAGCGATGTGGCAATGAGGCATGCCCAGAATGTCTGTGTCTGCGGCTGTGCCCTGGCACGCCATGCAGCATCTGCCTCCTCAAGGAAGATGACATGTAGTTGTGCCCCTGGGCACATCTCATGCCTCCAATGTGTTCCGTGGCTTGTGTCTACTCCATGGCATTGCACATCCACACGTATGTGGTGTGCATAGTGTGCAGTGCATTGCATGTGCTCTTATGGGCATTGCAAGGACACGTGGTGTGTGTGCATGCACCATGTGGTGCGCCATTAATGCCTTGTTGAGCATGGTGGTGGTACCACCCATGGAGGCAGGTGTGATATGTGGCAGGCTTGCCCTGCCTCGTCGGCTGTACCAGGTGGCTGATGCCACCTACCAGGACGGGATCCTGGCTGGTGAGATCTGGGAGGTCACAGAATGGTGTCAGGTGTGTGTACACTGCACTGGTCCTACAGCCTGTGTGGCAGCTGTGGGGGCCCATGCAATGGGCATGCCCAGTACTCACTGTCTCTGATCTGTTCTGCAGGGAACCCAGCATTGGAAGGCGGTGCTGGTCCTGGAGCACCAATTGGTGGGTGGGCTGGGCTCGGCCCATGTGGTGACCCTGCAGTGGCAGTTGATTAAGGACCAGCAATGGCACCTTGATCTGTGGAGCGCACAGAGGACTATGTGTACTGGGACAAGGACAGGGACCTGTAGGCCATACGTGCCCCCTCCAAGGTAGGTGGTCTGTGGCTGTCCGTGTGTGTGTAGGGGGTGGCTTGTGGGACTGTGTCATTGGCATGGCAGGGCTGTTGCATGCCTCTGTAGCACTAATGTCAGTTCCCTCTCTCTGCTCTTCTCGTTGCAGTGTTATCATGGCCCTGTCAGGTGCCTGGTTCTGGAGGTGCGGGTCTTCATGGACACCATCCCCCCCCCGGAGCTAACATCTTCCACCAGCCTGGACCAACCCTCGGAGGAGGACTTGGATTGAGGGGGAAGTTGTACAGTGACCCCACCCCCGGGACTGTTTTCAGTGTGCTTTGTTTGCTGCCATAATATGTGTACCATGCTGCCACAGTAAAGCCAGGTGTTAGCTACCCAGTCTCGCTGTCTGGTTTCTCACCCTGGCACAGTGTGCACGGGTGGTTGTAAGTGTGTGTGTGTGTGTGCGCCTAGCTCGGGTGTGGGCTGGCATGTGCATTGTCTGTGGGTCTGTACGGGTTACTCATGTGCCTGCCACATGCCTTGTGTACTGCTGCTGGTGTTTATATAGCATTCAGTGGTATGTGGGTTGCTGTGGCCCACCAAGGTGTGTCCCTGTTTCCACCCTTGGTTGTTCCAGTGCCCACTGCATTGGTGTCCTCCTTAGTGCTTGTGGCCATGCCTACTGGCATTCCAACCTGTCTGAGTGGGGGTTCCATGTGGGGTGGTTATGTGGTTTTCAGCTGGGGGTGTGCCCATTGGTGCCCTTGTTTGGACAGGTGTCAATTGTGCAATGCTGGCATGTGGACTGTGCCCACTCCATGTTGCAGCACTGTCACCACGCACTGTGTTGGTGCATGCATCACTGACATGTGCAGCTGCTGGGGCCTGGCACCCTGATTCCTGTCTCACTGTGCTCTGTCACCTGGGTGTGCACCACATAGGGCAGTCTACGGCTGGTTTCTGTCTGTGTAGTGTGCTCGCAGGGTGGCCATGCACCCTTCTGCTGTAATTGGCATTCTGCATGCATGTCCGCTGTTCCGCATGTGCCGCCTATGTGGCTCCACCCCTGTGCTGCTGCATAGGCCTTTGCCATGCAAGTTCATGCTGGTGCACTGCATATAGCTCTGCATGCTGGTTATGTATGCCGTGTGCTGGTGGCTTCTGTGCATTCTGCATGTATACGCCTGTGAATGTGGCTTGCTAGGGGTATGTAGTGTTGTGTAGCATTGGTGAATAGGCCCCATGTCTTTTGCTTTTTTGCACTAATTCTACTGATTATATAGTCTGCGTGGCTGGGTAGCAGTTCAAAATGGTAGTTACTAGTAAACAAAAGCTGCAACATAGTGGTGGTTCACCACTTCAGGAACTGAATTATGACACAAACAAGAGAAAACATTGGGGTAGAGGCATCCAAACTAAAACTACAGACCATCTTATACCCCACAATGTAGGCCTCAAAGTGGATGCAAAGGAAAGGACATCCACAACTAAACTAAGAATGAATGTTTCCCT